>JAQOWZ010000001.1:45189015-46439015 GCA_035578165.1 Stenolophus ochropezus | reverse complement strand
CCTGTTCTGTGTTAAGTAGTCATCATAAATCATCAGTTAGAATTTTTCGTTGAATTTAGTAAGTCACCATAATCGCTTCGCTTTCTACTTATCCTCGCCGTGTTGCAATAGATAATGAAGGATGATTTAATAGAGATAGTACCAACATGAAAGTTTATAAGGGAAAGGCATTAAAATTGTCCATTCAATTGCTGATGAGGTTATAAAGATGAATGATGTTGTCGGCGTTCAAAGAATGTCCTTTAGGTGCCAATTCAATTACAGAAGGATTTATTATTGTTGTATAAATTTAACATAAAACGTAAAACTTAAAATAAAAGATTGAGATTTTACGATAAAAAATCAATGAATATTGAAAGAAACAAAAACACAAAACAGTAATAAATACCCTTATTTTTTACAAACTATTGCTCTGTTAGGAAATGTTTCTTCCTGGTTTAATTACATTAACACTTACTAAATTTAGGAGACAACAAATTGGTGGAGGATCTTAAATGACAGTTGGATCAACAACTATTTTAGTAACTAGTAAATTCAAAACCGAAGGTAACAGTTAATTAAGATGGTTACCAATTTTGTTTTTCATTATACATTAGAAAAAATGTGTTAATTTAATGTCTAAAATATAAAATTATTAAATTATTTAACTTGTCATTTCCACAACAATAATTATAAAATATAATTTAACGTGAATAATGTATATTATTTTCACATTTGCCCGTCTCTTTTTTTATTTTTACCCTGTTAATTCACGTAATTTAGAACTCGCAATAAGTATTGCAAAAGACAGATACAATTTATAAATACGTTTGATTTCTTTATTATATATTCATAGCTGTCATAACCAGAAAAATATATTTTTAATAATGTCTCAAATATAAAATGAATATATTTTTCCTGTTACTTTCTCACAAATAATTAAAAAATCATAATTCTGGTAAAAGCCTTATTTTAATATAGAAAAAGTTTTAATGATTAAATTTTCAAAGTCATTATTAATGAAATAAAATGTCAGTATTAGTTGTAAACGATTCATTACAGAATCAGTAAGATAATGATGATGATTGAAGGCCTGATGTTTAAGTTGTATTTGCTGCATTCGAATGAAATCCGGAGTTTCTAGCATTGGAAAAGAAGTCCTTTAAAAATCAATATGCTCTTGTATCATGGTAATATTTGCAAATATATGTAGTAGATTTCGTACTGCGAAAATAGAAGAGCTAGTCGCGAACCGTCCCATTGAGTGTTCCGTCTCGAATTACCAATTTTCTGCTCGAGTCGACAGTTCTAAATTTTATAAAACGAAACGATTGTGCTCGGAGAGGAGTGCGAGTAACAACGTTCATCTTTTGTGCGCTCAGCTGCCTATTTCACGTGCTTTCTGCGTTCGCGTCTAGGCAATATTGCCCATTACGCAAACAAAATTCCGTCTCGCCCTATGATCGCGCCTTTGCACATACATACCAGGCCCGGATTTAAAGGTGGACAGCAGCCCAGGGGCCCACTAAGTCAAAAATGTTATCATAAGTAATATCATAATAGTCATTTATTTATTGGAAATATTTACGAATAATTGTTGCGTAGTAACAGACAAACGAGTGTCAAAAATGACATTTAAGAGTCATTTTTGAGCCGAGTTGTCGTTACTTCGCAGGAATTATGAGTATATTTTACCAATTAAATTCAAAGCTCGAATTATATTTACTTGATTAGTTCACGAATGACAACAGTTTAAACACAAAATTTTTGATATCAACAAAATGTAACCATGACTATGATACTGTGCTGTTATCAAATTTCTTCACTGAAAAACTACCTACGGCCGTCAAATAATTGGGTGATTGGGTGAAAATGACGTGTGTGGAATAATCAACGTTATAAACTACTGGAAAATAAAAAAGAGCCACCTTAGAAAACACCAAAATTTATTTTCTTACTTGTAACCTTTTAAAATTACAACAATTTTTAATTAAGATAATAATAGTTTCTGTAGCCGAGAACACTTTATTTATAATTTAAACACAGAAAAAAGTGCAGCATATATTGAAGTTATCTTGAGAATTTATATCGTTATCTCGTATGATAACAAATTGTACCAAAGAAAGATTGCTCGAAAGATTGTTCTTAAAATTAACATTATTAAAAAATAGGCAGAGAATAATTATGATGAAAAACGCGTAAAGTCGTATTTATTTGGGACTTTTTAAGTAACCCAGTAGATTAATTCTGTTTACTTGGTACGTTTGAAGTAATCCAGAACAGATCCTGAACTGATCCAACTCACCCAGCTATTTTGTTAGGTTGGTAAGTTGAACGTGTTTTCTGTCTTTGTTTACATTACTTTCTCTTTCTATTTCTGTCAGAATTATATCTTTTATAGGTTAAAATGGAAAAGTTTAATCAATAACCTAAATTAACTGGTTAAAATTTTTACCAACTGTAAAGTTTGATTGTTTATTTGGTACCAACCCGAGTACGATTAGGATCAGTTTAGGGTTGTATTCAAATTTCCCAAATAAATACAGCCTAAATTATCTAGTAGATATTGCATCAATAATGATATTTTAAGAGTATTATCATTTGAAGATGTAGAAGACTTCGCACTAAAGAAGACAAAAAAGAAATGCTATTATAAAATATATATTCTAAAACTAAATTTTATCATTTATTAAAGAAATATAGCATATATTAAATATTGATTTTTAGTTTTCATTTTATGTTGCAAAAAGGGCTCCCACAAACTTTTGCCCGAGTCCCCCAACAATTTAAATCCGGCCCTGCTACTTTTCCCTTCGAGTATATTTCTCCAACGTATTAATAACAAAAAACAGGTTTAACGAAATAAATTAAAATGTATGAGTGGATCCCATATCTATGTAAATATGTATTGATTTGTATTGTATATATGACTTCCAATCACTGAAAGAAAATGTATTTGAGAAATTCAATTTTGTATTTTATTGAATTGGAATAGAGGAGATAGAAGAATACAGCATTTAGATATTGAGAAATTTTTCCAGCTATACCTTTCCAACAAATACATAAATGTACTGCCTCGACTCCAAACACCTTTTATATAATTGAAGAGCGGATTCTACGTAATTGCATGTATCGTTTTTATTAGACATATCAGCAAGCTGTTTCATGTGTTCCCAATTCATCAAAAGTCAATGCCAAATATCAAAAAATGTTGATATTTTAGGTATTATATTATATTAACTGTTGAGATTTCGAGAACCGTAAGAAATACGAAGTCGGTTAAATTGAGCCGAAGTTGTCGTAATTGTTGGCCATTTCAATGATGCATTTGTTTTCCCGAAAAAATGCGTAGCTCACAAGATATGAGCAAAAAACTGATCTTGACAATTTTTTTTCTTACGGTTCTCAAGATCCCAAAGGTTAGCCTCTTAAAATGGACACTGAATAATGATACTTTACTGCATCTTTTTAAAAATCATCTGTTCACTAAAATGAAATTGGAAAATTTAAGTAAATTAGATAGATACTTTGGAATTAGCGCAGAAAGAACAACCTGCCTCAATATCATTTGTTACCTACTAGATGTAATACGAGATTTTTTGTATAATAGATAATTATAATATTACCTATTTATAAACTGTATATTTTTTGTTATTAATACTTTATATTATATTTATATATTTCATGAAATATTCTAAGTAAAACACTGTATATAAAAATTGAAATAAGAAAATTAGTTTAGTAACAAGCTCCTGGCATTATTTTATTATTTACAGTTTTTTGTATATATTATATATTTTGATGAATTTTTAAAAACATATTATGTGCATATTTTGACATTTTTTTATTGAATATAATTAACTATTCATATATTGTATATCATTTTTACAATGCAAAATTCTATTCAGGTTATCTACCAAGGTGGATTGACTTACGCTACAGACAGTCGCGCTGTGTTGAGTATTTTTGCTATTTGCATTTGGGCTTTCTTGACGCACAGCGAAGCCCTAATCACATCTTGCAAACACGAGTTTAGATCAAGAGGGAAAATATGTCTTGTAGACCATGAATTTAATAATGAAATTAGTCTGCGAACAGCAGCCCGAACAAACGTGACGTTTCGTAACAATTTAAATGCGAATTAATATAAGTTCGTTAGCGAACGTCGAGGGTTGACGCCAGCTTAGCGACAATTCCCGGAGAAGAATAATAACCGAGAGTTGCTAATTATGTTTTTACCGTGATACACAAACGCCAGTACGGCCTGTTTCTTTACGACGAGCATATTTCTCTCTTAGTCTCGTTCACAGTGTCGTTAAGACGAGCAGACGAATACACAACTACACTCGCAAACAACATCAATGCGGACTTCATTACTTCTACTCAAACTGAACACGCACACTCCGCCTCCGCCAAATTTCCACTCTTTGCAAATTAATAACTACGCCGAACTTATTACATATTATTACTTGTCCCAATTATTTATTTAGAATTATAATAATTATATTAAAATGTTTTTTATTTTAATTCCTTGCTGAAAATAAGGACTGTAAGGAGTTATTCATTATTGAGAGTATCAATTAAGTAATGATATTTTTCTACGACTACTAATGTAAGTAGCCGAAAATGTTATCTTAGTGTCATATTATGGAAGGCCGTGTGTAAAGTACGCCATTGCACAGTTAGGGAATTTTTGATGTATCGAAATTATGTTAGCAGTATAAATAAGACAATGAAGAAATAAACAAGAAATGTTCTGTATATACTACTGTTTTATTGGCTTGTAAATAGTGCAAATTTATTTTTTAAAGGTTGACAGTTTGACATAGTTCTTTTTATAGTTGGCACTATTTACTAGTGATGTGTCAATTATTTTAGTGTACTGTGTGATCGTAATGTGACCGAAGAACGCATTTACGCACTTACAAACTTTTACATTCTTACAACTCTTAATACGTAATATACTATTATGCACTACTGCATTTAAAAATTTTGTTTACTTCTTGGTTACCATGGCGGAAAATTAAAGATTGCACCCCACGGGCGGTAAAATAGAGAAAAACGCCCGGCGAACGGTAAAGATAATTCGTTTTCATACCTATCCTTTCATTTACCAGGATATCAATCTATTAAAGATTTATTAACTCCTAGCAAAATTTAGTACAAAATTTTCTGAATGAGAATCTATGCTTAACATTTGATATTTTGATTGACACTTAACATTTTTATTGTTATGCAACTTGATTACGTTGTTTACATAAAACAGTAAGGTTACCACTGTTATGCATCTACTTAATGTTTTTATCATGTCATCGTATAATTAAAAATTAAATTCTATTTGATAGCAGTAACGCATAAAACGTTGTACGTATCCTCAGAGCAAAAGAGATTTACGCCTATGGATGAATAAAAGCCCTCCGCTATTTGCAGGTGCAAACCTTCTCTTTCGGCTCTCTGAATGTAAAAAACTATTTACGCACTAATCCATTTAAATTGTTAATATACATGTTACTTCCCACGGTGGAAACTAAATAGTTGCGGGCGGTAAAGTAGTGGAAAAGCCCGCCGGGGCGAGAAAGAAAATGTCAAAAATATTAAACTTGTAGAATCATTCGTTGTTTACTCCAAAACAGATTACCAATAGAACGTATCTCCAATGTTTTTCGCATATCTTTCTGTCCACATAATAGTTTATATAACAACAAAGTTTTTATACTTTTAATTAACAAGTATATTCCGTTTGGCATTTGATTGCAGTAGAACGTAAAACGTTGTACGTACCTCAGGCTGAAAGGGATTTACGCTTTTGGTCGCATAAAAGCCCTCAGCTACGCGTTCAGGTTTCAAACTTCTTCCGCAAGCGTAAACCTTCTCTTTCGACCCTTTATACGTAAATAACTATTATTTTTGCTAGAACCCACCTATAGTTTGAGGCTTGTTTTACCAACTGAGCTTTAAAATTACAAAAAAAAAGAATTTCGCTCTTAAATAAATTTATAAATTAAAAAAATACATCTTCAATTTATTCAATCGTTTGGTTCTCATATTTTCTCGGTTTCCAATAGATAATCCGAAACCGATAGAACATTTACTATCTGCATTGGTTCTTACGTTTATTTTTTTTATTTGACAAGAGTTGTCCTTTTTAAATTGAATATTGATCGTTAGTATGTTACCATTTATTTACTGATTCCCGATCGGTAGTAGGCAATATTCAAAATTATTTACCGATCTGTAATTTGTAAACAGAACTTACTAACATTAGGTAAACAGTATAAATACGGGAACACCATGTTCCCGGATGAGTGTTCTGCAATAGAACGAATCCGGGAATCAAGTTTACGCAAGAGATTTGTACATTATATTTTGCACGAAAATTCTAAAATCAAACATCTATTTTTGTTGAAATATTTTTATTTATTATACACACACTGTTTTGTGGTTGGTTATATTTTTCAATGCTACGAAATCCTGACAACAAAATTATTCTAAATTAAATTTTATTCAATATCCAGAAGTATGTTTTGGCAATTATACTTTACGCATAGAAATATAAATGCCTTTTACAAAGAGGTAGAGAATTCAGATTTTAGTCATTCTTTAGAAGACGTGAAAGAAGAGACTTTATTGTAAGATCACAAAATAGTTATTTACCAGTGTGGGAACGGCTGGTTTCCGGATGAATTTGTTTTGAAGCGCGAGCTTACTAGCGCTGCGATAGAATAATTTCAGAAACCAAGTTTATGCAACAGGTTTGTACATTTGTGCGAAAAACATAAAATCTATCAAATTATTGTACAAATTGTGGTTATGTGTTTTAATGTTACGAAGTGCTGTATATAAATAAACAGCATTTGTTGCCAATATTGTAAACCAACCGCGCTAAATTTATTGTTCCAAATTAAATTTCATTGAATATCCTCCTTTCTTTTTATTATTATTTAAAAAAGGATATTAGAGAAATAATATAATTTTCTTGTAATTTTTTCCGAAATTTCTCGCGAAACAATATACATTCATGAGAATGTACAAGGAAATATTTTATTTATAGTTTAGAAAAAGTGGTGAATGTGATGTGGTGTTAGTAAGTTTTAAAATGATGTTAGTCCGGTGTCATAATTGTGAGATTTATCTGGTTACTTCCCGCATTACCTTATCGCGCATAATAGCAAGTAAATAACGCTTATCTGCGCCGTAACTCATGCACAAGAACTAATGGCGCGGGCTCCTTTGGGCGACGCTCTTATTACATGCCAAGAACATCATTGGAATTGTAATAAAGAAGTGGCGGCACCGCCAGCGACTCAATAAAAATATTAAAAACTTTCTCGCTCTGTTCCGCCATGCGATAAGGGAGCCAACTTTTATAATAAGCTTACATCAATGTTGTACTTATTCGGAATTCTTAACTACTAAACAATGGATTCGTGCAGCAATAAACCACTTTCAGAGGAAGTCACAGTGGAACAAAAAGGACCTGCTTCTCCTTGGAGAATTGCTGCTTAACGCTGAAATGTTTACAAATAAATATACGAATAAAAAGCTCTTTATAATCACGTAGCGAAATGGGATCCTGCACTTTAATTTTTTTATTATTTTAAATGAAATTTCTTTTAATTTTGAAACAATTCTTAGTATTAAAAGATGTTAATTATTTTTATTTAAGTCGCATTTGATTTTTATGTCAATGTGACGTAACAACGGCATGGGTATTAGTTCTCAAACGATTAAAATAAAAAATTTAAAATTAATGATTTTTTCTTCAAACGTTATAAAAGTGACATCTTCTGTGACGTGATTGACAAGGTTGAAGTTTAATTTCTATGCCGCCGTAATATAATTTTTTAGTCTAGCCGCCGTTTAATTTTTCCGTCACCGTATGTAGAATCAGCCAATAAGAATAACTTGTATAATAGAAATCTATAATATCGCCCTAAATGTCACTATAAAAATTAGATAACCTAAGTATAAAGTTACTAAAAATTATGAATAACTGACAGGTAACCTACATATTAAACGTCAAATAGTAATTAATTTTTAAAATTTCTACATTTGAAGAAAAAATAGCATGTGTTATTCAGAGTAAAAGTGCCTTTGCGTGCCTCGCATGCAACTGTCCGACTCGCTTCGCTCGTCGTGCAAACTTCCATGCTCGCCACACAAAGTATCACTTTTACTCTTAATAACACAATATACCATTGTTACATAAAATAGCTAAAACCGTAAGGATTTTGTAACGTAAAACATGAGGATATATGGTACCCATGGTTATGACTTCATATTTGTTTGAAAGAAATGTGTATTTGCTTGTCTCATTTAAAATTAAACCTAGAAAATGAATTTGACAGAAGTATTAAATTTTAATATTATAAGAAGAAATAAAGAACTAAGAAACCTAACTAACAAACAAATAAGTATAATAACGAACAATTAAACAATAATTACAATATATTTTCAATTCATCTATTAACTGCTAAGAAATGACTCTATCTGCTATAAAACTTTTGAACTACATACGATGATATTTGGACAATTGTAATATTTTGAGAAGTGTATTGAATTTGATCTTTTAATTCATCTAAATTTTGAAGTTTTCTCCCAGTAAAAACTTTTGATTTTAAAAGGCACCAATAAAAAGAATCTAATGTGTAAGATTGAGAAATCTAGCAGACCATTTTACTATTCTACCATTTCCTCTAAAGTTATTAATGATTCTTAAAATTGTTTTTGCACTTGATGTAGGCCTGACAGAAAATTTTATAATCCTAAAAGCAAATGTCAAATTGTTTCCTTATGTTTAATTTTAAATGAGACAAGCAAATACACATTTCTGTCAATCAACTATTATGTCGTAAACATGGGTATGATAAATCCTACATTTTACGTTAAAAATACTCTCGGCATATACTCGTAGAGTTAAGTATTCTGAATTAAAATAGATAGGAATGCGTTCGTAAACACAATGTACTGAAATTAAATATAACAAAAGAAATTTGATCTGTTATTTACTTTTTGGCTATATTTGTCAGTTATATAAGTAATTGTATGCATTTGTTTTATTTCATATAATTTGGTGAGGATAGTTATATTTAATTAACTAATAAATTGTGTTTTTTTTTATGTATTACAGTTTCAAAGTTCAAGTTTGTGAAAGAGAAAGCTATCAGCTTATTAACTTTATAAACTAGTAAAAAAGACCAGCAAACAAGGTATTCAGAATTGTGTACGGTGTCACATCACACTGACAATAAATGTTAAATATCTCGCAAAGAAATTATTAAAAACTTGGTTTATCTATCTTAAATGTTTTTCAATAAGATATAATTTAAGTGTAAAGTATACATTTTATAATTTTTTGTTTTATCCAACTTTCAATTAACATACTGTTTGTTTATTTGTTAGACTAATCCAAATGTGTTATTGGTTTAATATTTATAAACAATAAAAATTAATAAATAAATGCATTGACGCATCATATGATGGGTAAAAATAGGGGTGCTGTATTTATTTATAAAAATATTTTGTGTTGAAATAAGTGTCAAATTGTGCAATGAAAATATTTGTGCGTGGCATATAGTTATGGATAATTTTTATAAACCAGCGCACAAATGTTTATTTGACAAGTTTAAAACAATTGTCGTTTTCAGAGAAAACAGAGTAATTTTTATATGTAAATGGATTATTGCATTTAATGTTTATTTTAACTCGTTTAAAAGTTTGTGAATCCATTTATTTATTTAAAATATGGAAAATTAATTAAATACAATTTTTTTCCATGATATTCCACCCGTGTAAAAAATACTACAACGTGGATTTTAATTCATTTTGAAATGAAGGGAGAGCATGTAGAAAAAAAAAACATTTAAATAATCGATGGCTGACTGCTCAATATTTAAATAAATGATGGAATCTTTCACGGCAGTAATTCATAATTAAACAGAACAAATGGGTTTTGTGTATTTTATTTATGTCGACCTCTGTCGTTTACAGGCCTCCGTAGATCCGGATCTGTGATTTGTAACCTAATTTTCCTGCACATGTTTTGCTACAATTTGTGCGACTGTCATGCAGAAACTAATTAATTTATTCTAACTTTCCCTTGTTATTCAAAACAAAACACCGCAATACCCAACATCACAACCATCATATATTCTTTCTTCTAAACATCATCCCTCATTTTTAAAGTTACTCTTACAAATATCAAATGAACTAACAATATTCTCTCCAATTTAAATGTAGTGACCTACTGGCAAATGTAACTCCATAAAAAATGTGTGTATTCTGTTTAACGAGGGAATTAATTTTATTTCAAAACATGTCATAGAATGATCACCCTAATCTGAGGCTCATAAAAATGTAAATTATGCCATCATAAAAAGTCAAGAACAAGATATACGACACTACAAAACAAACATAAACGTCAAAAAAATTATCCTGCAATCCGCCAAAAAAACATAAACAAAATAAAGTACAACAATGACGCACAGAGAAAACTAACAAGCATGCTGATTACACAGCGGATATTTTTACCGGAGCGCGAAGTTTGTTCTCGCTCAAGTGTTCTTGCAAATCTTCGGCGTAGATTTGCACGTAAAAGCGATGCGTCTATGTCAACCAGATGAAAAACGACAGAAATAATCGATCATTTTTCTGACACTGGATTTATTTACGCATTCACGAATAAATTGTATTTTCCGTAACCACACACTGCTTTAATTGCACAAAAGAAGAACACGTACATTCAATGGCGCTGCCATCATTTGTTTTAATCAGGACTGATCACCGATTTAAGTTTTTCATTTCAGTTTATAAGAGAAAAAATTTACCGAAAGCATTCAGTGCTTTCTATTTCTCTTCCATACATATTTTAAACTCTGAAGGTTTCGTTCATTGTTTCTTTCAGTCATGTGCATCGCCCACCCGGACTTAAAAATTGAAATAAATTATTGTTGAAGTGAACAATATTACAGAAATTGACTTTAAATTTAAAAAATAAAAACAAAATAAAATTGCTATATTTTTCAATGTAATTTGACAAAACAGTAATTACAAATAATGATAAAAATAAATCAATGCAGCTAACTTGAGAGATAAACCGTTAAATATTTTTTTCATTTTTGTCTCAATTTCGTTATTTTTAGGGTGATTTACGTTATTTTCCAACCTACTTTCTGAGCTTACAAGGCACGTAAAATTAATTTTGCTTATTGATTCAGATGTAGAATTTTATGCTCTAAAACTGTTTTTAAAACATTTTTACTTAAAATAAATTAGGAAAACAGGAAATGAGTGATTTTACATGTTAAATCTTTACGTTCGGGTGTTCGATTCAGCACGCTATATATATTCGCGAACGAAATTAACTCGTAACCGTCTGGTGGTAGATTTTCGTATAAATACGTTTAGGGTAATGGTTACTTGCTTTTTTTACTTTTATAAAGTTTATTTGTTTCTTCGTCATATTGTAGCTAAGATTTATGAATGTTCTCTTATTCTAATCATTCAAGATTACATATCTGGAAAAATAATTATTTTCTTCTTCCATTTCTTCGATTTTACTTAGTTTTAGACTAACTATATTTTTGCTACTTTTTTATTATTTTGTAGTTAATATTTCTGAATAACAGTATTATTTAAAATTTGAAATAATGATATATCACAATTATTACGACAGGAATTATTATGTTAAAACTGAATATTTATGTTATTTATGTTTATTAAAGCCTGACCCTACGTTTTCTTTTATAAATTTATGTAATAATTTATCTTTTTAGTCTTTTGAAAAATAGTAGATTTATTTTCCTCTTTGAAACAATCTGCGTCCATTGACTGTTCAAGTCCGTTTGTGATATTATTTCAATATCAAAAGACTTTATTCCTGAAATGAAGAAATACAACAACAGCATACAAATACAGATAATAGTAACGCAAAGTGTAAAAAATAAAAACGTTTTCATTTCCTTCTCAAAAAAACTTGCACACCACAGACAAAAGCCAAAGTTAAAAATATTAAAACACCTTCTAAAAAAATATTAATGTGGCTGCAATGTGTTTGCATCTACCCTTTTTACCAGCATTATAAGTACAAAATAAGTTGTCTTATTATTTTATAAAAGCAAACAGCCATGAATTATATGTGGCGATGCCAAAAAAGCCGAATTTTTAATCAACGTGCAAGTATGTCTTATGTTGTTTCATTAATATTTGTGACACAGATACCATATAAAACAATTAAACACTGCGGGATTCATTTGTAGCATCTAAATATTTAAAAAATTCTCAAAATGATTGTCTCATATCTTTTTTTTTGTTAAAATATGAATTGTTGAAAATTAATATAAACTTATTTAAATATTTAAAGTTACCAGAATAATAAAGAAGTATTGTGACCCCACACAACAACGCCAACAGTTATTTTTATTCGCGAATATTAAATTAGTATATGATTTTCATAATTACCCTTCTAGTAGAACTGTTATTTTCTTTAATATTCGGTTGACATTAGTAACCACATAATAAATATGATTAGAAACTTACGATTTACGTATATATGGAAGTAAGTTGGGTTTACGCCAATGGTAGCGAGAAATAGTAAATTAGTATATTACGTACTGAGCCGGGAAATGCTTGATTTACAGTCGAGCGCCGATTTAGATGATTGAGGTGCGTAGTACCGATCTCAGCTATAATCGCGAGGCTGGAATACAATAATTCATTAATTATGAAATAAATATGATTGTATTTTTATTTTCGGAAAACAAAGAAGAGCGTACGGGATTGCTTTGTCACAGGCCAGAAAAAATATTCTCGGACTGTTAATTTTCGTAGTCTATAGCAACTACACCAAAATACCAGATCGAAAAAAAAAATATTTAAACTTTCGTAGACATTTGTAGTTATTAACATAAAATTTACATTAGTTTCTTTATTTTGTTGATTATTAAATTGACACGCTAGATTTTTTCGGATTACTTGATTATAACAGTAAATATGTTCTTTAAGTTCAGAATTTTGAAATGTAGGTGAGCGAGATCCATTTATTAGTGATTCTGGAGAGAAACATAATGTGACCGCATATTTTAATAATAACAATGCAACAAAAGCTGCGAAGCGTGGGTAAAAAGCGCGGCGGCGGTTTTGCTGACCAGCGGGAAAAACGGATGCAGTCAAGTCATCTGCTAATCCCGCAGTTAACACCCGCGTCTAGGTCCACTGCATTAAAGGCTTTAGAACAATAAACCGGCCAACTTTTGATATATTTTTAGGGCCGCGACCTCGCCGACTGCAATTATTTGTCTTCGTGAGCTCTGAGTTCTTCTGACGACGGTTTTCTTTTTCTGCCCCAGACAACCATATATCATCCGCCGCGAAATAAATCTCGCACTAGAATAGAGAATATGCGCTAGAACAGATGCGGAATCTGATTTCGCTTTGTAATTGCGCGCTCCACCAAATCATGTGCTCAACGTTTTACAAAGTGCTCATTAATAAACTCATACATTCAATTATAACATTTCTCTTTATCTTTATCACAACATTCAAGGAATAAACTACTACCTATATCGGATATATTTTTTTGTTGTATAATTGACGACTCTACTATTGAGTAATCTGATGTTTTATACGTATTAATTAATAAACATATGCCTGATATTATCAACTGTTTTATCATTCTTGTTGTAACATTCATGTAAGGAACAAGCAACAACAAATGTCTCTATACGGTCAATATCGTAATTTTCTTGTAAGAGTTATGTAATATCCCAGGTATATGAAAATTAGGAAAAAAAAACTGTGAAAAGCGTTGCCTTGTGGCAACACCTTCAAGAACTAATAAATCTATTAACTTCATTGGTAAACCGATTTTATTGATGTATTAGTTCCAAACATAAAGCAGAAAATTTTTACGATAACGTGATGTCTTGTTTAATTTACTTTGAAATGTGAGACAGCTAAATCCGGATATAAAGATATCGAATGGACCCCAAAAATTTCGTCGCAATAGTCTAGTAGTACGTATGGAAGAAGTTTATACAGAAATGTAATGATCACAGTGCGAGAGAGATAGCTTGCGTTGAGTGTCTCATAAAGGTGTATGTGATTTTTCACTATTTTTGTTATAAATTTTTGTTTTAATTAATTGTTTCTGTAATAAACAACAAAATTATTTAATCCTGTTCTGCTTACAATTGTGTTCAACGAGTTAAAAAGGTGTTATGTTTCATCAGATAAATAAACCTACCATCGAACAATGGAGACATGTAAAATTGGTGAAGTAGTTTTCACAGGATTTAACAATAATCGTAGAAATTTACTATTGATTACTAAATTAATTATTTTCATAAGAAAAATTGAATGTAATAATTTTTTAAAAAATTTAAATGATCATATGTATTGAAAATATTTTTTACCATCCGACTACACCAAAGAAACAAATCTAAACGAAATTAAGGACCGAATCGGACGTGGTCTGTATATACATTTCCTTTTCTCAATTCTTAGTATCAGATATGTTCATCTCTGTCTTGTGTTCATTAAACGGTACGCTACAGGCAACGCTCCATCCATATATATTACTAAATCGATGGCTATAACCAATATAATAGTGTCAAAGCAAAAAAATTGTATTAGCATTTGTCTGTGGTATTATGTCTCCTCTTGTTGGTTAAATGAATTTTAATAGCAACTGAAATATACATAGTATTTAAAAATTCTTCATTCCATTAATAATCTTATTGAATCTATTATTTATGCACTACCATCTCTAGGTTTAGTAAGGACCTCTGAAGCTACACATCCTTTTGTGTTTTGTTGTACATATACCTATAACAGGCGAATTTCAGATGTAGAGGCAATAACGATAGTAATATTCTTTGGATATTTTATACAAAATACGTTTCGTAAACCAAGAGGACTAAAATGGTAATATAATAAGAGAAATATGTATTGATTGTAAAATTTCTAAATTCCTTGAACACCTTTCTTAACTCTATAAGCTTTGAGTAGCAAGGAATCCTGAAGGTACAAGCCTTTAGGCATTACCTTCTCTTGCCATTTAATAGCTTCGCCTTGAAGTTAATAATCGCATCCTGGTGGCAAAGCAATGACGATAATTTCATTCTTTGTATAATCCAAAAGAGTGGACATCTGAATGTGTCGTTAGGGTTAGTAGGTGTATAATAATGAAAGAAATCCCCCGTGCAACTAGTTAATCCCGGCATTAACCGACAATCCATCTCCCTAGCTGCACCGAGATTGGCTTTAATCTCCGCGTTTAAAGACACCTTGCATACAGCGCTGGAGTCGCGAATGTTTTACTGCAACGTAATAAATCTCCCTAATCTGGCCCTTCTCTTCGCACATATTTCTTCTTATCGCCTCAACTTTTCCACCTTTTTATTCTCCTCTTCCACTTACCGTGCTTTATTCTCCCACTCATTAGACGCACTGATTGTTTTACCGGCACGGATTTTATTACGCCTCACTACAAGAAAAATTGCGTACGGGATTCTTATATCAGTGGTGTGAAACGCCTGCAACGCGGGTGGTCTTTTACAGGAGAGTGGCCTTACAGGTGAAGGGCCTCACTTTGCTTCTGTAAAATTAAACCACAATAAATAGGTAAATATTTAAATGGCCGCTACTGCCTCGTAGCCGATAAATAGATAATTATCGCTTCTGGAATACTGCTTTCATTATACGTAGTTTGCGAAGAGTATAGTAGTCCAATTCCCTTTATCTTTAATATTTAATGTAAATGAGTAAATAAATATTATTTATTGACAACTATTTATTGTTTTATTACTGATGTTGTTGGATTTACGTTGTGTTTCTGTAATTCAATTATACTCATTTTATTCCTTGACACGTAGCACACATACCTAATGAGTCAAAAAGAATATTTTAAAAATTACATACGAAATATGTAGCATGTCTCAATCGAGATAGATGAAAATATGTATCATAATTAGTGATATAACTTGATAGTGTCCATATGTTACATTTGAAAATGTTAATTGCTGATTTTGCAAGTAAGAATTATGTTGAATTTTCATAAAGATATTCATAGGGGTAGGATTTTGGAGGTACCACTCTTCAGTACCTTTGTAAAACTCTGTAATATAAACTGATATATGCAGTGATAATAGGGCCCATAGTTTTTAGTAAAATTTCTACAATCTTCCAAGTCTATCAGTCTATCAATGATGTGTTAGAAGCATGAAGAATTTCGATGTGCTGTATGTGTAGTACCTTTAAATAATTTTAATATTGCTTGTAATGTGTTCCTTCGAAAAATAAGTTATCCATATGTTTATTATTTCGAGTAAATAATGTTAGTTTAGCTTTCTAATATTTCTTTACAACACATTTGTATTTTTTATTTTAAACAGCTTTAAAAGTAATATTCATGTAAAGATAATGCTTATAGGTAATTGAAATATTCGCAAAAAAAATCCAGTTTAGAAAGAGATACTGAAATTATAGTTTTAATAAATTCCTGTCTTCCTTCAGATTTTTTTCCGAACAGTTGGAGACCTAAAGTATATTCTTGCGAGGAAGCCTGTGAATTCTAGCTACGCCACTGTACATGTTATCAAATGTTGCCGAAATAAATGTTACTAAGTTTTATTTTATTCTGTCATAAATTTAGAAAGGTTGAAATAATATATTGATGTATAAGGCACAAATTTTGTTTCTGGAGGAGAATGGAGTGGGCGAGCTGGGTGGTGTTCTGAGCGATATCTCAAGGAATTCTTTTTGTTCGGCGCGCCGTGATTTTGTTGGTTGTTAAATGTGTATTAATTATCGGCAGACAGGGAGTTTTTCTGGGTTGATTGATGCGTTGGAACAACCGTTGCTGCCTTGAGAATGAACGATGAGAAAACAATAACTGCAGATTCGGCCGTCGGCGAATAAGTGACACCGTTTTGTTGTTTTATTAAAAACTTTTTGCTCGCACAAGTTTTTAATAAAGGCCACTTTTTGCTGTTATTTTTTCCGGAAGATTGTTTGGAAGTGTACACACCGTATGACTAATAATGAAAAGGAGACCCGAAGGGGAAAATTGCTTTTATTTTCCTCCATAAATAATTCTTTTATTAAAATAATTGTAGGAACGAAACGTTTCAATTTAAAGATTAGTTTTGTTGTATCTACTTTTTATTCTGGTCGGGTGTCCGGCCGGTCTTGTGTTGGCACTAGTGCGTTTCAGACGCAACAGATTCGCCGGGTTTTATTACAAGTTTTACTGTTTAAATTTGTTTATTTTCCGACGATAAAATGCGGAAAATAGAACTATTATGCTTGTACTGTTTGATTTAGATCTGAACACAATGTACTTTTATTCTTTTACTATCTAATAAAAATGATTAGAAATTTAGGTTAGTTTACATTTAGTGGTTATGCGTTGAACATGTGAGAACAAAGCTTGTTAGGCGACCACAACTGCCCGTATGGTGGATGTAACAAGTTTGGTGGATGCGCCAAGGTTCGCAGATTGGAAGCGCGCACAATGTAATTATTTAACTACTTGTTATATTTTTAACTAGTGTTTTGTATGTTTAATTCATGAGGTGTGGAAAGTATTCTGTGCGAAGAAAGCGACTGTAGTGGATTTCCTTGTGAATATTGCATTATCCTGCAGCGGTGGAAGAATAAAAAGCGTTGTTTAATTAGAGCAAGTAGAGTGGCCGAAGAAATTTATTTGAGTGGGATTGCAATATCGTCGTATTCCATGCTGAATTCATAATTAGAAAACGCTTAGCGCCATCAAATATTCATACGGGATTAAGTGATCAGGGCGTATTGTATGCGCATGCGTAACTACCAATTATTGATATTGTTATAAATCTACTGCAACAAACAAATTCAACGCGTTTTTTTCTGTTTTTTATCGCTGGACCGACCCACTCCGTGTTTGCGAATAAACACGTTACTTAATTAGACTACGTACATTTTAAACTCTGCTGTAAATCACTTGTGTATTTTTAAAGAGCAAAAAACCGACCTACTCGAAAACAAACATGGCCTCGTGACGGACATGTGTTGGACTTCGCATTATTCATTCAATTCTCTTTTTCCCTCTGGCCAGCATTAGTTACATTAACAGTCTTTGCTTTACCACTGGTCTCTTGTCCACCGCATATTTTATCCTCAATCAGGAATTTAATACTAAGCAGAGATCTTCAACTTTATAATAGAAAAATAAATTACTCTTTTCTGAACACCGTTGTCGTTTTCATATCCCTTAAAAAATCTAAATATTTTGTAACTTTTAGCAACAAAAAATACGTATTCTACTAGAAACGTGTTTTCTCTGTTTCGGAATTAGAATATCATATTCCAGCACGCTTATTGATATTAGAAGGAGCTTCATTCTTAAACGATTTTTGGTTATATTTTGTTATTTGAGATTGGCATAACTGCATTAAATACACAAAATATCTAGGCAACTGACAAAGTAATTCTAATTTATTTGACAGACGAAACAGAAATCACTGTCACCAACCTAATTATTCTATCAAAAAAATCCCTTAATGGTAATTGTCAAATATTATTATAAAAAATAATTTAAATAAAAGCCGAAACAGAGAAAATAGTATAAAACATTCGTTATAGAAGGCAATTCAAGCACTCGTTCGTTCGGGCACTCGCTGCTTCGCGCTCGTTCCCGAAATTCAAACTCGTGCTTGAAAAGGTTGCCTTCCCTTCTACAACTTATGTTTTAATATACTATTCTTCACGTCCCGTCATTATAAAACAACTTTGTTCTATCTCATATAAACTAGATGCAGAGCATCATTAATTACGTGATATTTTGGATGCATTGAAAAATATCAAAATAAGATCTCATCCTTTCTTCTACAACACCCAAATGAAAAAAATTATTATAAACCAGTAAAAATTCTCATCTCGATTTCACTTGCAGTAAAAAATCCGAGAAGTATACGATAAGAAATCATTTAACGAAACAATATTATAGAAACTTAGTTTATTCATATTTATTTATTAAAATATATCAATGATCGTTTCAACCTTTGGAATATAGGATCGTCACAGAAAAATATTAATAAAAGTGCATAACTACGTCCGAATTAGTATTTTTTTTTATTAAAATGCTAAAAACACAGTATCTTACTATTATTGAAGAAATTGTGTTGTGAAGTTGAGAGTAACAGAAAGAAAATGACTAGCCCGTTGAGGCGAAAAGAAAAAACACACGAACTACAGTTATATTAACAAATTATACATTTCAGAAACTAAATGAAAACATGATAAATATATAAACGATTAGCCATTGAATATTGTATGATCAACCGCAGAAGCGAATGGCTAAGTACAAACTGGCTCGAAAACAATTTTGGCGGCCCACGTGTATAATAAATATCATTTTTTTAATAACATTAAAATCTGAACAAAAAAATTTAAACTCATACTCGAAAATATTTATTATCATATAAGAGGAAACAACCATAGTTGATTAAAAATCTGTATGGAACTCGATGATCCGAAAACTACACATTACAATAAAATATTTTCAATTCTAAAATATTTTATAACTTACAAAATTTACTTCCCTACTTTTTATTTTCGTTCTAGTATTTTCTGTTAGACTAAATGTAAATATCGGCCGGTCGCAAAGCGTGTATTAAGACTACTTTCTGTTTTAATTCTTCAGTAAGATAACTTCAGCAATAATTTTAATATAACTAACCCTACTTATATTTATACTTTATATTTTGTATTATAAAGTTTTAGGTATTACAAATTATATAATATTGTAAAAATAATTCAAACAACAATGTTAAATTTCAACCGGAAATTTCTCCGGTATCCTGCCGGGCACATCCGCCCCTGATCAACGCGTATAGTTGATCATATCGCGATAAAGCAGATTATTCCAATATATACACACCTAACTTTATCAGACAATGCGGGCCAGCTTTTACAAAATATAATAAACCCTAAAACAATAAGCAAAAATTTTCCTCTTCCTCATCTGTATATTTTGTACAAACTAATCTGTTTTGGATACTTTCTCATAAATTTAAAATGTTTGGTACAAATACTAAACAACGATTCGGGATGTATGTAGGTAAGATCAAATGTTCCAAATCTCAGACCTGAAATAACAATATGGAAAGAATTGTACATTGTTGCAGAGAGATAAAGTTAAGAAATAAAATTGGTATCTATGAGTATATGCACGAAAGTTTCAAACCTGAGACGTTTTAGTAATGAACAGATAATGTTGTATAATTGTATAATTATTCACTGGTGCGAAGGGCAATTGTTGTTTTGGTATTGTACATTTTGAGTGATCCATCTGCGGGTATTTAGAAGGTCGAACTACGTGCTTCCGCCGTGTGTAGGCCAGTAGCTGCCGCATTTTTATAGGTTCCAATCACAGGAAGCCGTGCGGGATTAGGGGTTGAAACCCTCGCTAACCCCGGATCAATTGTGTATGTTTCCTGCTCTATCGGCCCCGGATTTTCCCTTACGCTTCCGTTCTGTTTCCAACCGCCGGAATTATCAAATATTATAAGTTGAATAAATTTGCTTCGAGTCAGGAAATCAAACACGAATTACAAATATCATTATAGTTTACAAATATTTGGCAAGCGTTGTTGCGATATTTACTCAGGCAATAAATAGCAGAGATGATTCAGTTATTGCTGTAATTAACACACTTTTACTTCTTTTATTACATGATTGCTCAAATATTACTTTAGGCCTTTTTATAATTAACAATAAATTTTCTTTAGCAAATCAAATATTTTTAAATTGATGTGGTAACATAGCTACAGCTTTTTAGTAAGAATCATTAATAGATAGGATCTAAGAAAGGAGAAATTTAAATGGAAAAATGAAGGACAATCAGTGAAGATTGTCTCGGTGGAATTTTTTCCCGATGAACGAAAATCGATGGCCGTAGTGATATCTTCATTCGCTGCATAATTTAGGTTTATTAATGCTCCTTTTTCCTAATCACTCAAATGGTTAATGAATTCGTACTAATGATAATAAATCATAGAAGTATGATAAATGATGTTTATAATTGCCGGACATTTAGTATTCAATTCCAGTTTTATTATGTCGGCGTAATAGTTGGCATAAAACTGTGCTTCATTTTAAAATCAGCAAATCCATATTAATAGTGGAGGTAATAAAAACACTCTATCACACAATGCAGTTATGCCTTTACCAAATAATAAATCATTATTAGCAAACAATAGAGGAACTATTTGATTTGGGAAACATTGTTCCAGCAGCAAATGGATTGTAAAATTTACTAGCGACCCTGACACCATGCGGCTCTTTTTATATTTATATTTTCCAGGATAATTCATTTCCCGGCATTATATATAATATATCAGGACTGCGGTATTTCAATCAAGATTTAAAATGAAAAATGTGGCACGCGTAAAACCGCTACATTATTCATTTTCATCCGGTCGGAGCCCTTTGCTTCCATATAATAAACTGTATTTATTGGAAGCACACAAAAAATCCAATAAGCCCCGAAATATTTGATGTTGCGCAGTATTTATGAATACGTCAGAATATATGAAGATGAAAAAGAATATCTTTTATTACCCCGGTGATTCGGCGTAAAAGCCTCGGTTCACGCAACGAGGAAGGAGTGTCAAATTACTTCATCTCCACGACTTATATTGCTACCCAGCGCGCGTAAATATGTGATCATGGCGCAAGCAAATTTATATACGCGGGATCAAACAATTACCGTGTTATGTTCCTGGTACATGATACCCAAATCATTTTATTCTTTGACAACGGAGATACAAAGCTACATTCTCTACTCTGAATCAAACAGGGGACACAGCAAAAATGACATAGACCAATACAATTTCATTAGTATACTACCTACTATATTTTAATGACCTGTTGCAGTACCTATATATCAAAAGATATGTCTCCAAAAATGTATGTGGAATTATTTGTTTCCATTAAAAAATATTATTTAACAGTTCAGTGTAGTTCAGAAATCTAAATGTAATAATAAAAATACAAGTGTTGTTGTTGTCCCATGGAAGAAAATAAAGGTTGGAGACCACTTGACGCGTATATTTTATCAAAGGACCTTTTTATTGTCAGATTAATAAACAATCTTTGATTAATTTTCCTATAAAAATAATGAAACAAAAAAACAATGAGCGATTGTTAGTGCGTGTAGTGGATCTTAATAAAACTGTTATGCCCTTTGAAGTAGTCTTTGAAAGTAATAAACATTAATGATCATTCATTACGCCTTTTGACACAGCTCTACAATTTCCCTCCTGCTATAAGCGATCAAATTGGTTCTGTGAAAACTTATGCTCTTTACGCGAACTTTGTCGCGCAATATGATCGCGCGCAGGATAATATGTCCTTAAAAGCTTCATTATTATTTTAATAAGGACAAATCCATTGTGATTTGTTTGCAGGGGCTGTCACTTCATAACAATTGAATCTCTAAACGAGACAAGAGGTAATTTCATTCCCTTGATAAGCTAATACGCTAAAAGATAACTAAATTAATTTATGAGTGTTTGAGGAAATTTTCCTACATTGCTTCTAATGTAACGCATTAAATTTTAAACACATATTCCTGGGAAATGTGTACATTGCATACGTGCGTCTGATACTATCCTAATTGCACTAGTAATGATTGTAGCCTTTCTGCACTCCACAATTACTTTTGCGTGAGTGTACAATATATAATAAATATATCACAATTCACTGGCATTTACATAATGTCCTCATCAGGACTTCTAGCGAGAATAACAAAAATACGATATTTGTTTTGTACACCTACAACTTGATACAAATATCTCCTAAATGAAAATATCTACATTATTTGAATTGAATTATTAATTTTTATTTTGCAGAAAATACAACAGCATACGAGTAATACAAATGAGAAACAGAAATAGCGATATCCTCTGTCTAGACGGGGTTTGGACGCGACAGGGTCATACCTACACATATTTAAAATGTGTTATTTAATTATTAATTAAATACTTAAGGATGGTTTTTCAATTGCTAGTTACGTTACGGTTAAGCGTTATTATATTTAACCAGCATAAGTTAATCATAGTTAAAGCAAAGAGCGTTTTTCAATCATGTAGACATCTCCGGCTATATTAACTCTGGTTATCAAGTTTCTCGTTTAGGTTGGCAAGAAAAAGATATGACTGCTCTCTTCATTGTAATAGATCTGTTAGTTCATCAGTGCTTGTTTAGGTTTAAGGTTATTATGACACAATATCGAATAAAGACAGAAAAACATAGCAGAAGTGCAAATTTTGCAGGTGAAGAATGCAATTTTATGGTCAATTTGATAGCAACATGATAAAATTATAGATTGCAAAATACATATAGACCGATAATTAAAAACAAGGATCATTACTGGGAGAAAATTACAATTATGTATTATGTTCAATGCAAAAAAGTGATAGAAGAACTTGCATGGATGGAATACGATACGAAAATAAATTAGGATCTATTTCATAGGTGGAACAACATTACTACCACTAGATATGCAAATTTGTAATTGTTATACATATCTATCTGTTCGATGAGTTACCTCATCAATCAGTTTCAATAAATATAGCACTGAACGTTTCTATAGAAGAAATTTTTGGTAAAATTCCGTATCATTCGATTTGTTAAAATAATCTGGTCTTTGTCTTACTGTATAGAGTTTTTCATTAATCATATAATTAATTAATTCAAAATCTTCGCTAGAACTTATTTAAATAATTGCGGTTGTCGCTAACCTACCAATTTTTAAGAATTTACCGGTTAACAGTAATATTTAACCACGATTAGCAATTTAAAAACGCATTTGCGCATTTTACTTAATACTACCTCTAACCGAATCACTAACCAATGTTTGAAAAACGGGCCCTAAATATTTTTAATAATTTTTATATTATACTTTCTTGGCCAAATATTTTTTTTAATTGTTGTCTCGGTAAATCGAAATGTAGTTATTTATATTTAATGGTTTGGTAGATTGAAACTAAGATGTTTTTTGTAAGGTTTAACTGGAGGGTGGATAGTTTGACGATGATTAATACCGGGCATATGTTGACTTGGAGCATTGTAATTAATATTCAACTAATCATAATTAGAAATGACAATTACAGGACCATTACAAAGCCCGCACCATTCCGGCCGTTTTCAAAATTCATTTGGTTTGAATTCAACAGTGACCCCGCAGTGTATATCACAGGCTGGTAACTGCGATGTAACGACCCTGAAATTGCTAATAACACCAAAACAACGCGGTACCGAGTCCCGTGACTATGACTTCAACATTCACCCTCTTGGGAGCATCATGTGTTTTTGATATTTTCAAAAGGGGAATCTTTTATATGAAGAAATATTGGGATGCTCCCCTCTTTAGGGGAACGCCCTAGTTTAGCTAAACGCGAAAGCTGCTTTGAACCTCATTGTCATATGACATATTTTACACTTACTCCAAAGTCTAAAGCAAAGCCGGTTTTTTGCCTTCCCTTCTTATCACACTTATTTTCACCCATTGTGCAATTTCCTTAATATTCCTGTAAGGAACAGCATCTCAAGCTTAGGGTGATCAGACATCCCAGATTTCCGAAATTTGTACCATAATTGTTACAGTTTTCATAACTAATTCGATATGAAATATTTATTGTTTAAATTTGCTTGCCATTATGACACTGTATACACTCAATGCTCAATTTCAAATTATTTAAATTAAATGGAACATATTATTCTAAATATTTTTTTAATTGTTGTTAATAATTATAGTTTACAAAACTAACGTACATACATACAGGGCCGTTCTAAGCGGGGGTGTTAGGGGTTCTCATAACCCCGGCGGCAGACTATGAGGAGCGGCAAATTATATAAAATAATTTTATTGTTTTATTTTCGTTTCATTTAACTTATATTTAATTTTATTTGATGATGTACTATCTCCAAACAAATCCTACAATGAATAACAAATACTTACCCTTTCATTCACTGTTATGTTTATTAGATAAACAATTTTTATTGTGCCACAATTTGGCGTCGGTCCTTTTTAACATCGGTCACTAATTATACAGTACATCTACTGTAGTATGTAGTATGGTATACATACTTCTGCACTATGTTTTCCTACACTGTTAAATTTTATTTTAGGACGCCAGATGTCAGATATTTTGTTTTTAGTTGTGTGTGTCATCTCTTACCAAAGTAATAACAATGTTCCACTGAAGACATAATTAGAGATTCCAATAAAACACGTTCTATGTGTAATCATTAATTAAATAAAAAATTAATAATCGCTATAATATTAACATTAAAATATTCAATCTGAATATGACTTTACTAGAGCAATCTTTAAGATAAATGAATTAATTACGCAATGCTATTAATACTCGTTTTATAAAGTATGTTGTTATTTTATTTTTCCTTGTGGAATTGCATCACTTTTGTTTAGCTTTTACTGGAATATCCCAATGAAAAAAAAACCTACAAGTATATATAAACAAGATATAATATGTTATTATTTAGTTAATATGAACTACATGAACATGAAAATTGTTGTAGTTCTATTTACAGTTTTTGCTACAGCATTTTGTAATGAGCAAATCATTAACCCAAAAAGTAAGTATACTTACTTTATTAGATATATTTAATATACTTGTATGTAAAAATACAATTATAATCTTTTCTAATTATTTTTAAATTATGCCTTATCATATTGATTTTATATGGCGAAAAAGGATATTCATCCAACACCATCTAATAATAATGCTTAAATTATGGTATTTTTAAATAAATAAAGAATTCGTAACTTGGGACTGAGGCAAAATGTGTATCTTCACTAAGTGTTGGATACTCATATCACAAATAAAAGCGTTGTTTCTTTACAATCTAAATACAATTTTTCGAAAACTTACGAAGTTAATATTAACATGATTACTATTAACATGCGTAATGATTGTTTTTCTCTAACGTAATAGTTATTTACAAGTTAAGTGTGGGAATGTCATTTTCCCAAATGAGCATTTTGTGGCACGAGCTTGCGCAAAAGTTTAGTTTCTGGACTAGTGATACAAATAACATTAACATTCATCAATTTTTTTGATGAAATAAAGGATTAAAATTTAATAAAATCAAATATTGTCTTTGTCGTTAATAATCAACAACGACGTATTTAAATATTGTTACTAATTCTAGGACATAGTTTTCGAAAAAATATTGCTTGATATTTAATTGCGAAATGCTTTTGCAGTTTCGAAGGTTTTTTCATTCTCGAATGCAAAGTAACGTTTCGCAATCTAGAATCAAAAATATCTATTTGATAATAAAATAATATATTGCTTCAAATCCCGACGCTATCTGGATTGAATCTCGTTATACAAATTTAAATTATTTATCGTTGTTTGTAATACTTATTTTTAATTTAATTTAAAGTATCAAACATATATGAACTGATGAAAAAACTTTGTGATCAATGGATGGAATTATTAAGGCTTTTGAATTTGAATAACAAAACAAATAAATTATATATTTTGTTTAATATTCGCTACAACAGCACTACGGTATTGTATAGAATCTTTTTGAAACAAATATTTAAAATATTTAGTGGTCAAACAAAATGAATGTCAAATATATATTTAAAGTGTGTTTGTATGATATATTATGTTTGTGATTTTGCGAATGAAAATTAATTAAAAAATTATATACCTATATTACAATCCTCGGTTTTGTGATTTAGAAATCTGGTACCGTACTCAAATATCAAATATGAGACCTGTAAGCTCATAGTGCATATAGCGAGAATATACTTCATTAAATGTTAGAGAACACGCTAACCAACTAGTAGAATATTTTTTATTAATCCTAGATTTCAGTTCTATTTACATTCAACCTAAAGTTTTTTTGTAGGTATTTTGATTGGATCAAGCATCATATTTGTATAGAGTGTTCCGTGGAAATTATAGGTTATTAGGTTGTAGAGGACGAAAGGTATTTTATTCCTACGTGTTGAAATTCAAGTAATAATTCAGAGGCTTTTCTCAATACGGTGTATTATTATATATAATTTCCTCAGGCACTTGTATTACCACAAAGTAGATAAATATATCCCATAGATTCACACTAGAATAGAACGTATAATTTATTTTGAGAATTATTTAGTTCAACAGTTGTTCAATTAGGATTGCTTACATTTGTAATGTAAATACTCTTTGCTGTAATTAATCTCGTAATTGAAGCGAGATGCCTAAAAGTAATTCATTCGATTAAAGTGGTTATCTTGTCCGCGGTGCATGCAATTTCCATAATGCACGTCCCATCAAATCATTGTTATTACGTTATATTTTCTAGCACAAGTAAACAATAATTGAACCAGCAATATAAACAACATCATTTCAGAAAGACGTACTACGTTATTCATTAATTTTATTATATGTTAGCTACTAAAAAAATGGACCTTTCTTCAAGCCGGTATTAAATTTAAAGGTTGCTTTAATAATAGTTATTTAAGTTACAAGGAATGTAAGTACAATATATAATTGGAAGAGGTATGAACTGACGCGAAGCTTCCGAAGCCGAAGTTCATATTACCGCACGAGAATAGTTGTAATACTTACATTCCGAATCGCTTATTATATTTTTCGCAACACCGGCAACAATTAACTTCAACAAGTGGCCACTTTATTTTGGTTGCACCAATAGTACTTAAATTTTAAGTTTCTCTTAAGTGGACAATATCACATCAGAATAAAAAGCCAAATAAACTATTCAGCATTGCTGTCAATTTTTTTTTGTTTAAGTGTTGGTGTAACTATTTTATAGTTTACTTATCCGGTGTTAAGCAAATAAATGTATATGAAATAAATATGATTTTTATAATTACTCTATTAGAAATACTGTTTATTTTGAATAATATTCCATTGATACTCGATTATTCAAAGTGTTGGTGACACTGCATGCAGTCTACCTCTTTTATTTTACAATTCTACCACAATGGCGTGACATCATCCCTTTCCCAAATCTTTAATAATTATATTCTTTTAAACTCCGAATAATGAATCGATTTAAAAAAAATATGGTCACATACCCCATTCATAATTTTTCCAATGTATGTTCAAAACCTATTGACAATTGTGTACAATGGCAGATGTCATGATAGGTTTTAAATTTGACGTTTAATTCATACTTCCGCCTGCAGAAAGAAATGGAAGTAGTATACCATCTTTCTATGTTTTAATTTAATGGAAGTAAGTTATATAAATATATTAAAAATAAGAAGAGAAGTAAAGATAAAGAGAATGAAGTAGAAGGAAGGGATATTGAACGTTGGAGGTTTTGTTAAACAAAGGTTTAGTGTTAGTTTAGTAAGAGTTTCCGCGGGATGTTCTTATTAAGGAGGATGTAAGCGGCGCGCAATGCATTCTAATCCTGGTTGAAATTAAATTTCAATTAAAAATCTATCGGAAGATGGTAGGGGCCGTGATTACGTGCGGGCAGTGTCTGAATGCAGCCGGAAACCGAAGTGACATTATTATGGTCCCCGCGAGATAGTGCTCGCTTGCTCCAGGCGACCGCAAATTCTAAATGCTTCTCAGCGAATTCCGAACTTTGTTTCTCGAGTTATATCAACCTACAATCGTTACAAACAATAGTTTATACATTCAAACTGTGTAATTGCCCGACCTATTTGAAAATAACTCACGGACAATTGCCACTCGAATGCTATGCGAGATTTATTGGACGCAATATCCAAACTTTGCCAACGTATTCACATTTCATTGCTGGAAGTTACACGTAATATGACCCACTTCATTTTCATTTGTTTTACATCGAACGCACGATTATTTATCCGCAAAAATAAGCTTTCCCAAATTGCATTAACTTTACGTTCATTATTGTTACATCAAAATGCACTAATTTTTAATACCTGACAAATTGGATGAAAATTATAATGAATATGCTTTTTCTATTCTTCCTTCTAATAATTCATATTTTACAGTGTATCTCATATTTTCTAATACTGAAATAAAATGTTAGTATTGCAGTTAACAGAATATGGAGCATGGGCCAAAAATTCATGATTGTATAACCACAAGAATTATATTGTTTATTTATTTATATTTGTCCTATTATTGTACGAGTATATGTACAAAATATTTTGCCTGTATTACTTAACAAAATTGGGTGGATTTAAAATTAATTTCTTCAAATGTTCACTACGTACTGTATAAGTACAGAATTTATTTTTTAAATAATTTCAATAATGCTATCCCTACAAGAGTACAGGGCAAAAATTACTGGAATTCCATCATTGTAGGCTTTATTTTCTGCTCCGACTGGTTTCGACCCTGCATGCGGTGTTACTCAGGGAGTGAAAGTGGAAAGGAGGCCCATGTGGCGTCGAAACCCGTTGAAGCAAAAATAAAGCATTCGAAACATTTACTGAATGCCAGAAATTAATGCCGAAGTCTATTTGGAGACAGTCAAGAAAATCCTCTGAGCAACAATGTTTTTTCAGTTTCTGTTTTCAAAAATTCGTCTTTTTTAATATTTTATAATTTCCAATTAGAATGCTAATTAGAAAATCCTTAATTGTAAGAAGAAAGGCGGAGGTGCCGAAAATAAAATCTTTATACGTAGTTGTAAACTTTAAAAATTAATCAATACATTTTTTTATTAAATTTTATAAGTTAACAGAGCCAAAGAATAAACTTTTATCCGGTTGATATCCGGGGGATCCAGAAACTCTTAGAAAGAGATTTTATTATAAAATTTATTTACAAAAATATTGAAGTAAAAAAGGAAGATTATTTAATTTATTAATAATAAAATTAATTTTTCATTACAAAGTAATTTATAATATTTTTAAGGTTTTTAGGAAACAAGTATACTGTGAGTTTAAGATAAAATGCAACATTAGGAACATAGGTTATCAATGTCAAATGAATTTACCATCATAATTTACTAATTTGTAAATAATGTAAAGTAGCATAAATATTCTTAAAAATCAATATATTTACTGCAATAAATTACAACATACTCTTAAAAACTGCACCTTATATATTATTAAATAATAATTTTGACTATTATCAAAATTAGTCGATTACTTTCTTCTATTTCACGGAGTAAATTCATATTTTATATATAAACATTAATCATTTTTAAATTTTGTAAATATTTTTGAAACTATATTTTATATACCTATTTCAAATACTCTTCGTAACTAATAACTCCGTAGGTTATATTTAATATAGGTTTCACAATTAATATACTCTTAGTAAATCGGTTGGTAGTACACGGGATGAAGGTTGACAATTTGCGGGTAACTTCAGCTTTCACTTTGACAACTTAAGTTCCCTATGTTGTATTTTATCTGGAGCGATACGGTGCCTATAGCAAGTGGTATCTACAGTAATGAGTAATGATAGATTTATAATTTTGCATATTAGCTAAATCTCACATTATAAGGTGTTTTTATAAATATATCAATATTGTAGAATGCCACAGACTTGTTCCACAAATAATTTTTCAAGTGTTCCCCTGTTAAATAAATTAGCGTTGAATAAAAGCAGTGGCCATATTTCGGGATGAAATTCTGTTTGCGACGTAGGCTGGGGATGAAATAAACCAGTAATTTAGTAATGGGTGTATGCAGAAGTTCCCCTAGTATTTATAGGCAGTTAGTGTAATCACCCTTATTGTTACTGGGGCGATGTTTGGCAAGGCGGGCCTGAATGTGGGTCAGCAGGTCGATTGTCTGTAAAGGGAACGACTCTTCTTGAAATTTAATAAAGCACCATTTGTGGAACACTTGCTTTTCTCTTTGACGCACGGAGAAACATACCAGTCTTTTGCAAAGGAAATAAGTCACAGAGGAGCTTTCAATACGGAATCTCTATATTGTCACCTTCTCAGCGATAACTTTCTTACTCCGCTTCAACTTCAATTATTACAGAAATTAATTTTGGTTGTTCATAAGCATCCCTAGCTTCAAAAATCTTCTTCGAATACAAATAAGCCATTGAATTATACACATTCATTTATTAAAATATTGTTTCTCATATTGACAATATCCGAAATCATGAAACGATCGTCATATATGGATAATTAGTGCTTTGTTTTCATTTCGCTATTGCACACACTGGCAAATTAAGCTTCTCTGGAGCCCAAAAGCCTAAAAGATTTTGGGGCTGTATTTATTATCATGTATTATAATAATAACAAAAGATTAAATCTCGATATTTTACATGTAACAATAATAAACCGTAAATCAATAGGATACGTATTTTCATAAATTAAATTTTTTGATGTTGCGAAGCTAAGAATTAATTCCAAAAAAAAAACTAATTTTTAACCCATTGTCCATTTTGTGCCCCTGGTCATTTGTTATTGATATTTTGTAGATTCTAGGTTATTCATTCATAATTAGGTGAACCTAAATATGATAATAAAGTGTTATTATAAAATAATACAAGTATATAAATAATAAATTTGGAACTCTAATTTTATTTCGAACAATATGTTGCATATGAAATCTTATATTACCAGTTACTAAACAAGGAATGTCTTACCTTATTAACTACATCTTATATATACAAGGATCGTCTTTATTTAGAAGTTCTTGAGTTAAAAGTGCTGTATTTATAGGAAAGAAATTATGTAATTTATAGTTGCATTATGCAATAAGTGTGGTGTCCCTATATAATTTATATTACATAACTTTTGAGAATCTTAAATGAGTAATAAATAGCCGATTTTGAAAAAATAGTTATTTGTGTATCAAGGTTCTAAAAGTAATCTTTTTGGGCCGAAACCGAACAAATCAGATGAGGCCCAAAAAGAACTTTTAGCCGAGGTGCACACAACATTTTTTAGGCGATTACAACAAGAAATTATGAATTTTCATTCATAATCAATTTTTGACATCTGTCAAAATTTACTTTACGGCCGCATTTACTTTACGGCCGCATTTACTTTACGGCCGCATTTACCTTACGGCCGCATTTACTTTACGGCCGCTATTTTTTACTCGCAAATTCATTACTTTTTCATTAATATTTGTAAAGGAATAGTTAAAATTTTACTTACATTTGTTATTATATTCTAAAATAATTAATCACATTAATATGAACTATGTAAATCAATAATGAACAAACTAGCGGCTAAAAATTTTGACTTTGACAGATGTCAAATAAAAATTAATACTTTAAGGTTGCAAACAGATACGAAAAACAACAATTTATGTACCAGCCGCCTAAAAATGTTATTATAAACTAGTTTTATTAATTTATAGTTATAGTAATCACGATAGTTATAAATGGTGTCAGTGATCCTCCACCGTTTTGAATATATTGAACAATATTAGTAAGCGTTGCATCAAGAGAGAAGATTTTTAATATTGAAAATTAAATTTATAATTCCATTTATTCTATTAATAAACTATTTATTAATTAAAATTTCAATAAAATCTGTCGGTATGTTAATAATATATATTTTACTTTTCATAAGCCTGTATCAGAAATTGTTATCTTCAATTCTAACATAAAATATGCTTATTAAAATACATACTATATGTATATGTGTATGTATATGTGTCTGTAATGTAATCAAAAAAAATTTTCAATTTTTGCAGAGAAACAAGTCCAAAATTAATCGAATCGCAAAAAAGCCACACATTACACATTTTATTTAATCATCTCTCTTTATCTTTTTTTATAAATAATTTTCCTTGCAATGCTGCATATTCGTTTTCTTAATCTTCAGCTTTTTATTATCATCACCCTGTGATTATCCATTTAACAGTTGTTCTTCAGAATTCGTGAAATATCACTAGACCGGTTAAATTGATCTTTATAACAATAAAAATCCTCTGGTTCACCTCTCCTCAATATGTCTTCAAAGCAGAGGTTAAATGGATCACTAAATTATTTATGACTGTGTACAAATAGAACCACATTTTTATATTACGTTAAGTCTTATGCACATGTTTATAAAGTATTTTCGTAAATAATTAGTTTAAACCTGCCATAGTAGTCATTAATTAATACTGCATAAACGGTACAATTTTTTTTTAGCAATTTTTAAGTAAATCTTGGATTATTCAATCTTGACTGCATTAATTTTCAAGCGGCTACTTACATTGTCTCTAAACAACAAAATTAACATTCTCTATGCAAGATATCACATTTAATGTACTTTTAAGTCCATCTTTTCTACCGGTCCATCTCTCCACCAATTAACCTATATTTGTTTTTAGTTCTTATAATATCAAATTTTGAAATTAGTTTCTTTTTGGGGTAGTTTTAAATGAAATGAGATTTAGAATAAATGGATATTGGTGTCAAAAGCTCCCAGGTTGGTAACTAGTAGAAGTTTGTGCTTAATTCTTCAATATACGTGTATGGAACGACGGTTGTCTGTGTGAAATTTGAGGCCGTAAAATGCTTCCGTCTCGTTGGCAAAGTTGCAGCATAATGCACACAGTGCATGTTGTTTCCATGCAGTCACAATTGTGACGTCATCTCTCTTAATGAGGGTTTTGCACAAGTTTAATTACGAATTCAAATAAACAATCTGCAGCATGTGTTACAGCATCGTGTGTACGTAGTAAAATGCGCGGCTCTACCAGACGTATGTTAATTAAGGTGTAAAAATACTGTTACCATCTCGCGGTAGCGTCACGTCACACTGACGTGCTGTTGTTTATGCATCGCGGAGCGCTGCCACCAAACTACGCTCGAACTTGGAACAAAAATATCCCCGCACATGCACACGTTATTAAATAAATACATCGCCGCATTCTGCTACAAACCTTTCCTCAAATCATATTACACTAAACTTTCCCAACAACCAATTAATTTATCTTTGAAAATATGTTATCAAAATTATATAATAAATGTGAAATGGATATTGGAATGTCAAAACTACGGATTTTTTTAATACAATAGAATTTTTCGAAATAATAATATGCATGAATGGCAATGTAATTACTGTAAAAATTATTATTATTTACAAATATGGAAGTGTAAATAGAACAGATTGCATAAATTAACTAAAACGTGTAAATATTTTCCATATTTTAACAAATATTTATTGCATTATTATTAATTATTAATAAATGGAAATAAAATTTGCAAAACAAATTAATTACGCTCTATATAACAATTGATTTCGCTTTGTTTCTAATATTGCATGTAAATAATTTTATTGTATTATAAATACATAAATTATTAAGGGTATAATTTATTTCATAGCTGAAGCTTTTTTTGCGGAATCGTGTATTGAATAAAGGTTTATAGTTTCCTGAATAGCGGTATGTTTTCATTTTTGTGTTGTTTCAACTACAAGCCCGTCATATTCTCCACACACAAACACAATAACAAGCTTATCCTCTGAATTAAAACAAATGTCTGCTAGCAAAGAAAATACCGATAAATTTTTATCTATTTCAGCGGCTATTATTCTCCCGTAGGCTGGCCAGTGTCGTCGTGGCAAAAACAGGTTTAAAAATCAACAGCCAATTTAATGCCATCACTCTTTTATCTTGCCAACAATAAAACCCGGCAGGATCAAGGCAGCCCTGATGAATCGATAGCATAGCACGGCTAGGCAAACAAATCGAACGTGGCCTCAATGCTACCCTGCTCCGAGAACAAAGCACAAGTTAGTTTTTCCACCCCGCGTTTACCTTCAGAATCGAATCTGACTCTGTATCGCCAATGCTAATCATGTTGCTGGGAAAGATTCCCTGCAAGAGCTTTTGCTCATTTTCTAATACGAACCGATAAATACTTTACCTCTTACTGCATCCATTACTCTACTTACCAATTTCTCCAAAGATAGGAATAAAGTTCTCTAGTCTATCTGATAGAATGGCTATCGGGTCTTTCACCATTGTATCAAAATAAAAAATTCATCATTTATTCTCAACCTAAGCCTTAATATTTTATGATAGAAACTATCAAGGATTTTATTAAGGGGAGACTGCGGGGCAAGAAGTTCGGATTTTGAAAAAAAAAAAAACTAATAAATCGCAATCAAAACGACGTCCAATCCTTTGGACTTATAAACACGATGATGCAAACATTATTCTAATTTTATTATGGAAAAGTCTGATCGTAATAATTTGCCCCATTTTGGGGCTGGTTATACCAGCGTTGAGGCATGTTGTTCCTGCCACCTTTGCTAGCACTTTCAGTTCCTATAAACTAGATTTTATAAATAAAAAGGCTAGTTTTATAAATATTTCAATTATATATTAAACATGTCCAGCGTACAGTTAAAGTAACATTTAATATTATTGTGAAGTTGGCGTAATCCCAAAAACAAACAAATCAATATAACAGAACGAAAATATTATTTCTTATATTCTAAATTCTCATAGAAAGAAAGACAAATATGATCAATAAAATAAGCATAGAAATTAGATTTAGAAATAAGTATTTTCTACTGGAAAACTTGGATTAGTGGTATTTGTACTCTTGTTAATCATCATAAGATATTCAAATTTGTAAATGTAAGACTCAACATGCATTCAATCTATTTTTCTCGACATAGTAAAATAAAGTAAGAATCAATGCATATTATACAGTACCATTTCAGATCATCCACCAAAGCATATTTTCAGGCATTTCGGGGCACAACCAACCCCGAAGCCAAAGAACTTTCAGCCCCTAATTTTATTTCACGAAACCGAAGTTCGGAAGTAGAAGTAAGGCAAAATAATTGTACTACATTCCGATTCTTAAAGATATTTGCAACAATTCGATACAATTCACAAATCAATATTTATAAAATTAATGAAAATAAATCAAAAAGTGTAAGTAATGAAATATTTACTTTTTAATATTCGGAAACCACCAATCGCATATAAGGTACACGAACATTAACACCTCGAGTGCAACTAAAATGACTGCCTCGATTGAGCACTTGATGATTTTTAGGCATTTCACTCATATCGATGTCTTTTGGTCTCTCACTAATATTCATCAGAACAACTTACCCGAGGAACGATCAACCCCGGCTTCCCTTATTCTAGTTTTAAATCCCTTAACATCATCACAACATTGCTTTTTTCCATTAAAATGCTTACAATGAGACTATCTGAAACTGCACATCAGTTTCACATTAGATAAAGTTTTATAAAAGTCGATTGTAGTAACTTTTCTCGCCAGATAAAGTGCTCGAGAGGTGACGTCTGGTAAACACCTTCTATTATATAAATGGTTTGGTACCTCCACTTCCTTGTGAAAGGATAAGTAATAATAGTTAAATAGGTTTTGATAACCTTTTAAAATGATCTACAGAAATATCAAATGGATTTGTAGCATCTCTTAAATAAACATTCTGCAACCTTAATTCTCTTATAAAGAATATATTCTTTATATGGTAGTGAATCAAAATTATTATATTTATTTTGTATTAGTTATGACAATTTAAAAAATATATATGTACCTTTGAAAAGATTGAAAAGAATACCAAAGAGATTAATTTTAAATTAATAGCAAGTCTGCTATTACATTAACGACTGGTTACTAAATAATCAACATTGTAAACCACGAGTCGTTATTATTTTAACCACTTTTGCGTTACAATATAAAAAATAAGTCAAAGTTACTAAAGTTAGCGAGTTGCTATATTTAGGAACGTCACGTGGTTGTTAATCCTTAACCACTTCCTCGGGCTTAATAACAGTCTTAGGATCAGAACTATAATGGAAACTGCAAACCACACTATTAATCGTAAATATATATAATTCTGCACTTTTTTAAGTTTTTGAGGTAAAATAATGTTATAATATTTTAATTGGTTTTCAAAAAACTAGCCGAAAAGTAACGCAATGTAATTTTATAAATCATTTAGCTAAGACTGTTTGATAAATTACGTTCTAATCTAAGTTTGGTAAATGATGTTTCCGTTTTCTTCGCGTGAAGTGATTTTGGTAAAAATACGATTACACTAAGTTTGTTTATGAATTGGATTGTTGGGGATAAAAGTCAAAGTGAAGAAGTTTAGCCTGTGATCACATGATGTGATCACGATGCGAGTCGCGCTCACATATTCACGACAGATAATTACGTGGAAGACGCCGAAGGTACGGAGCGTTCTGTGCATCCTACGCCGCATTATTACAAACTGTTCAAAACTGGAAACTTTATATTAGTTGCCAACCGCTCATCGGGGAAGTCGGCACGTGACATGGGATGTCGCTCAAACATACTCAATGTATAAATATATCATCCAAAAGGTGCTCTCGGCGAACTTCGATAAGCATCCTTCGTTCATACGTTCATCCTCCATTCCTTAGTTTCTTCATAATTCCTTCATTCATTCATTTATTTGTTCATTTGTCATTTGATCATTCTCAATTTAATCTTTCGTCCTTCGATCAATCGTCATTTGTTATTCATTTTGTGGAGTAATATTCTCTGATAATTCCATATACAGTAGAACCCCGATAAAAAAAAAATCCTATCAATATTACACATATTTAACTCCAAGTGTGATTCAAACAAGGAGGTTATACGGGAATTTTCCAAGTTTGTAGTTTAAACGCATACGAAAAACTTATTTTTATATAACGGACTTTGGGTTTTAACGGACACCCAATCAATTGCATTAATTCGTTATATCGAGGTTGCACTGCACTAATGTTTAACAATTTCTCAGCAGGTTTTGATAATCTTTCATTTGTTGATTATTCGATCACTTATTGATTCCTAAATTCGTTATTCGTCATTTTTACTTTATGTAAATAATATTTGTATGAAAAATACAACTTTTTATCTATAGTTTATGATAGTAATAAAAAACGTATTTTAATATTTATTAAATTTTTATTATGGAAGTTGTCGCTCCAGCATCGTCCAATTTTGTCCTTCCATCTTTTATTTTTTCTGGTACGTAGTTTCAGCTCCTATGAAATCGCAAATTAAATTATGCTTGATATTTCAGCTTTAATAAGTAAAGAATTTAATAAAAGTTCAGTGTTCAATAAAGAGCAGATATTTAATTCCAGGAGCAATAGCAGAAAAATGAACTCTTTCATTGTCCTGGATATTCTAAATTAAAAATATTTGTTTTCTAGAAAAGAATTGCATTAATGTATTTTTTTGTGAATCTGTAATTAAATAAATATCAAATGTCACAGCTTGGAAACATTATTCCGACAAGAATGATTTTGTTTCACGCATTGCTCCAGTTTTTGCTTTTATATTCCATCTTTTTATAAACTATAAGTGACCCAATTTTTCTTAGCTAGTTAGGTGAATAATTGAAAGATGAATAAACTATAAGTTAGGGGTTTGCAGCAGAATGACAGACCTAATTTTTCTTAGCTTGTTAGGTGAATAATTGAAAGATGACTGACATGTGTTTGTTTCGTTCCAGTTCCCATAGAGCATGTGCAAGGGGTGCTCTCGAAACAAGCGAGATTTCCCTGCGACATCACGCCCAGAGACCGGGACGACGCGGTGTCCATGGTGCTCTGGTTCAAGGAATCCGACGGAGAGCCGCTATACAGGTTAGTGTAACAAGCAAACAAGTGCAAGCGACGTGAAATATTGCCAGCGCCAACTAAATCTCTCCTCCTCATTTTAATTTCGCTTTGTGTTCCCGTCACTTTTAAAAAATTACGCGGGGTCATAATTCAAGTACATCGCTGGATTCGAAATTTAATTTCAATGTTAAATATTTGTTTTAACTGGGAATGAACATGAGACGCGGATCTAATGAATAATGAAAATTTACTCTAGTCTAGTTGGAAGAGCAGAGGGCGAGAAAACTCCAAGGAGGGCGTGTTAGAGGTGGTATTTTAATAGAACACTTAAATCAAGTTAAACGACGTCACATTCACTGCGTCCGAACTTCCTCTACACGTTATGTCGCCCAGGGAACTTTCCCCGAGGCAAAAAATGCCTTCCACTTAAATATCTGCCCTTTTGATTTCATTTCACGATCAAATTAAAACGCCACCTTTAAAAATACATTATATAAATACTCGTACGTACATATCTAGCTCCTCCACCAAATAATTCATTTTCTTTTTCAACTATAAAACTTTTCTCTCTATAAAAAGATTACCTCTTAAATACCTGATTATTTATTTTAATTCAAATTAACAATCTTACATCAGGTTATATCGAAGGTTACATCTTATTTAATATAACACACTGTCGCAAATAACGACGAAAATTCAAGTCGTCCAATGGAAATAATTGTAAAATATGTAATTCGGATGCAATGTGGCTGGTTTAACAAAGAACTTTTAATTTTTTACATGTACCATTTCCAAAATACTCACAATATTTACATATTCTAGAAATTAATTAACTTTTTTAATTTAAAGTTAAATCTCTGAAACAGTAACAAAGAGATTGAAAAATTTTTGGTATAAATTTTGTGCGTGAATTAATACTAATGTTGCAAATGAATTTTATTATGATGTAGCAAATTATTTGAGGAAATTAGAGCATGAAAAATGGAACAGACGCTGTGATATATTTTTCCAGGTTGAAATTGTATGATTAAAATCGCAGCGGTTTTTTCCCCAATATTTTCCAGTATGTCGTCGCTCCAATGTTTGAGTTAGCAAATTTTGCGTCTGTTTCCATCGTTAAGCAAACCCAAATTTCGCGTGTTCTGTACACATTTCGCAGCTAAATTAAAATTAACTGGTTCTTGACACAAGCGCAACGAAATTTATAATTAGCAAAAAATAAACAACTCCAAATAAAATTATGTATGGCAACAGATTCACAAGATATTTGCTAAATTATTTACTTCCCAAAAAGAATTTTTAATTGAGGGTATGAGTTTAGAAACAGCCTCAAGCAAGAGTTTGCTTTCAAGAGAAAAAATATTAATTTCTGCGCATTATTTACCAAAAATATTTTTTTAATTCTTTTATTCATTCAATTGGTGCTTTTGATGAAAATGACATAGAATTGGAAATAGATTCTTTCAAATTCTGTCATACTCAGAGCTGCTTCAGGTGCATTGATGTCATGGTGCTAAATAAAATTTCCGCCCCACTAAAGTTTTTTTTTTTATTTATAATAAAATAATGTAAAACATAATGAAATGATAAAATAATTTTTGCTTAAATAATAATTTTTTATAAGAGTATATTAAATTAGAAATAAAATTTACAAGAAAAGTTACTAGGTATCTAGTATTTGTAAATTTATTTTCAAAACAGGAAGTTTAAATAAAAAAAAATCATTGTTTGTTATATAGTTTTAATGGAAATAAAAATGCAAAATGTAGACGAAAATAAATAATAAAATTACAATAACAGAAAATAAGAACCCAAAAAATCCAAATAACTATTCCAGTTAATGAAAAGAAAAATAAATTGTTAGTTGCGAGGGATCACCAACTAAACGTTTCATAAAGATCGATGATAAAAAGAACGGACACCAAATTGCGGCACAATAAATAAAAACTATTTATGTAATAAACATAAAAGAGAACAAATAGAGTATATGAATTTGGAATGTAATAAGAACAGCATTGAATTTTTTTGCAGGTAATATATCATCAAATTAAATATATATTATTTCCGCCCCTCTAAGTCTGCCGCCGAGGTTACGAGAACACCCCCGTTTGGAACGGCCCTGGTCATGTTACTTAATATAGTACATATGCAGCTACAAATATTATTTTTTTATTTGTAATACATACCTGAAAATTCATAGGCTCTGTTGTATTTAAATTCTTCTCTTCCAAATTTACATAAGAAAGCAAAAGTTAATTTAAAGTCGTGATGAACAAGATGAATCAGATTTTTAACTTTCAAAATCTTTAGAGTTCTGTAGGAATTTTCAACAGATTTGTTTACGTAAATTAAAAACATGCTTTACTTTACTAACTTAATATTTAATTTTCGCTGTGCTATATCTTGATTTTAATTAAGAAAATTAAATTATGAAGATGGGTGGTATGTATCTTTAATTTTTTTTTGTTAATAAATATATAACAGAAATTAAGTTAACAAAACGGTTTTTTTTGTACGAATTATATACGTATACTGAAGAATATAATATTTTTATTGTAATTAATGAGAAAAATTAAACATGCAACCATAAAAATCGAACAATATAAACAGTGAAACATTTATAGCTCCTCCACCAAAAACATATCTTGTCGTAGTAAATACACGATGGAAATGAAATTAATAGAAAGAAAAAGTATTTTGAAGGTTTTCTATATTCTGTCTCTTTTTAAAATAAATAATTCATGGTCAATTATTCCTGCGACAAAAGTGCATAAAAGCGAATTAAAAATTAATAGGGAGTTAGTAATCGGCGAATTGAGCGCAAGGCGGTTGCGATTGCGAGTTTCCCACGGTACTCAGCGAGGAACATGCAAATTGTGGTGGTATTTATGAAGATGTTTGTCTCTCGAAGACCGCCGCGGCATTTGCATCGCTCTCGCACAAAACAATCCACGAAGAAATATTTAATTCAATGTGTCTATTAATGGAAACGTGTTTGGTTTTCGCGTTTTCATTCTGCTTCAGTTAAATTGATGTAATTAAGCTGTTTCGTTTGCATGTTTGATGCGTATTACATGCTCAGATTTTACCCAAGATATTTCTCACAATTTCTACACAGCATTCAAATTAACCGGCATATGTGCACCCACGCCGCGTGCCAATAAATTGCTTCATTTTATTCTCCGCAACTGCCACCACGTACACATAACCTCAATTTCTTGTTTTCACTTTACCTTAAAACGGAAATATATTTATCCACAACTGTCAAATAATATATCTATAATTCAATGTTTTTTTTATCAATTTATGACCTACATTACTAATGCTAATTGAATCATATTGACAGTTCCAAGTAACCTTCAAAGCAGTTTGGAACTGTATGACGCATGCGCATTTTGAAAAAATTGTTCCAATTAATTTCAAACTTAACTTCTGATGGTCAGTCGTCTGATCTTGATTTCTGATCGATCCCGAACTAGTTGTCTGACGGTCAAAACAGTCAGAAAATCAGAGCATGTACTGTCTCGAAACTGTATTTAAGTATAAAAATTACGTGTTTGTAAAGGAGACAGTGAGTTTTTGATTTTTCTTCCATAATTATAGATTTATTTCGGGTAAAAGTTAAACTAACCTAACACAATTGACAGTAGGTACTGACTTCAATGGTTCAGAATAAGTTCTTCGTTACAAAGTGCCTGAATAATGTGCATGTTAATTCGTTTTAATAATATTCAGCTTCTTCATTATCATCACCTTCTGATTAACCAATTAACAACAATTTTTCAGAACTCATGGAATAGCAACTAGATCGTCTAACTGTTTATCTGCGAATGCTTTTTTTCTGTTTACCGGTTGAATTGATCTTTTTAACAATAAAAATGGTTTGATCCATCTCTCCTCAGCATAGATGATCTGTCCTCGGAACAAAATTACTTATGACTGTGTTCAAAAAGAACCACATTTTTAGGTTATGTTAAGTCTTATGCACATGTTTATAAAGTATGTATATAAATAATTAGTTTAAACCTAGCAAAGTAGCAATTAATGGTGTTTTTGGCAATTTTTTTAAGTAAATCTAGGATTATTCAGTGTTGACTGCATTAATTTTCAAGTGGCTATTACACTGACTCTAAACTATAAAATTAACATTTCTTATGAGAGATATTACTCTAATGTAATTTATGACCAAAAGTTCATCTCTCCTATCGGTCCATTTCTACCCCTCTTACCCTACTTTATGAGAATGAAAATAATTTGTTTCTGCGATTGATATGTGGAACACTAACGGGTAGACGATTAAAAATACATAAATCAGTAATAACTATGTTTAATTCTTTGTATAGAACAAACTGGATTGTGTTCTTTTAGTGAGATAATAATGGATTTTTTTTTAATAGTAGTACTTAATAACACATTTCTGCATTGAATCAATCTGGAGAATATATTTGTTGAATATTGGTTTTCTGTGAAAACAATATTCCAATTTTTACCTAACATATGAGAAATATAAACTTTTTAAGGTGGACAAATTATGAGATGACATACATGTGCGAATAATATTTAATATGCGAAAAGACGACTTAATTATAACGGCAATGTTAATATTAAATGTTGTTTTTGCTTCTGAAAATTTATTTTTTACCCTCAGGTTTTTCGTATGCTCCACAAAATAACAGATAAGCAACAAGTGCAGAAAGCAAGTGAAAATAAATTTTAGGGCAAGAGAAGGATTAAAAAAATATATTACATTTTCTAATTTTTATTGCAATGCTTCCTTTTCATTAAAAGTAAGGAAATCTGAAAGTAATATCAAACAATTATTTATTTTAGTAGTGTTGAGTTTTGAATATTTGCAGTACTTGTTTATAAATAACGATGTTGTTTGTTTGCAGTTTCGATCTGAGAGGCCGAACGTACCTCCAGGCGAAATTATGGTCGTCACCGCAAGCGTTTGGTACCCGGGCATTTTTTCGCACATCGACCATCCCTGCCAGTTTGATGGTAGACGATGTGCAACTTCATGACGAAGGCGTCTACAGATGCAGAGTAGATTTTAGAAATTCGCCTACGAGAAACCTGAAAATCAACTTCACCGTCATTGGTAAGTGGATATTTTTTGAAAACATTTTTCATATGTTAATGTCCGCCCCATTACGAATTTCATTTATACGAGAAAGTAAAGAATAGCGGCATTAGGGCATAATTGCACTTCTTGTGGAGCGTTCCTTGCTGAAGCCATTAGAGAAAGCTTTTTCTAAAACTATTCCAACTAAAAATTAGTTGAAATTAATACGGTCGCGGTGCTTTTTGCATTGAAGTTGCCGATGTTTTTGTGTATTATTTTTGTGAATAAATCATTTCCACCTTGGGTCACCAGCGAATGAATTCTCTTTGTTCGCAAAAAAGAAATGGAAGCCATCAAGACTGATTCATTGTCCGCTCACAAATGAGAAGATAATTGAAGCAATTAGTAAGGGAGGAACTACTGGCCCTTATCAATTATACTCACCTATGTCAAACCGTTCATGTATGGGAACTTTTCCTCTACCGAAACCTATCTTCTTAGATTATTTTTAAAATTCATTTTGGATTAATAATTTATTTTAAATTTTTATTTATTAATACTTCCGTATCGAAATAAAATATTAAATCAGTAATAAAATTTAAACCATGTTAATACAACTAAGCATAAATATTGCAGAGTGTGTGTAATAAATTGATTAAATATTTACTATTTAATTATTCGGCCGGTAGATTCGAAATGGAACAACGTCGATTGAGATCCATATGCGTTGAACATTTTAAAACTGGGGAAAACTAGAGGGAAAAACTTTCCTGATAGAGATTTCGAAGTAAATTGATCCCATTAAACAAACTTCTCGGCTATATTGAGACTGAAATACTACGGAATAAACATAATGATTAGGAATGGAAATTTCCTGAGGCGGTATTGATTCTAAACTTTCATAAATACTGAATTATGCATGATTATTACACTTTTCTAACGACATTGTAATGCACTCCAAAACCAGAATTTAATTAAGAAGGAATTGAATTTCTGCTTTTCAGATTTATAGCATTCATTTTTCAGGACGGGTAACGGAATTTATTACTTGATTTATAATAGTGAAATAGGAAAATATGAGTTGGACCATTAAGAATTTATATACTTACAAAATTCATCAATTATTCTGAAGGAAATTAATTCTACATTAGGTTACATTATTGGTATAAGTAGTTGCTTTATAGATAAATAGCGTTCAATAAAGAAGCGTAACTTTTTCCTGTGGCAGTTTTTCATGAGTATTATACATTTTTTATGAAAACTGAGGCGTGATCTTCCATATATTTCCTGGCATAAGGGACGTAATTCTTCTTCTTATGAAAATCTGTGTCAAATCCTTGGTTATACGCGTTTGCCTTATGTATTTTTAAATTAATTACATGATATGGTTACTGTCGCGTCCCAGGTTCGAATTTAAAAATTCACAAGCACGGCAAAGTCTCTTTCATACATTTATATTGCATGAAAGAAGTTGGGGATAAAATGCAGACTAGCTACGCGTTAGGCATACTAAAACATTCGTGTATTTAATTTAAGAGGAGTCAGAAGTACGTTAATTACGGCAAGTTTGGAAAACCACGTTACAGAAAAACTCATTAGTTATTTACAGGGCGAGTAAAGTGTTATGTGCCCAGCCGAACATGGAATTCGACAAATTCTCAACTTTGGATTGACGTGCAAAAGAAATTAGGGCGCCCGACTGACCCGAGAATCCGCGAACATGGTGGAGGCGCCGACTAACACAACCATTTATTATTTGTTGCCGTTAAATGTAGAATCCCCGTATACTAAAGTATAACTAATTGATGTAAGTTATACAAATATATTTGTTCATTAAAAAAAGAAAGAATAAAAATTGTTTAAATAATGTCTTCTTACAAAAATTGTGTTCTATACAATTATGGGGTTCTTACGTATTTCATGATAAGTTTTACTTACAATACATGTAGTATGGAGTCAGTATATTCATGAAGTCTACTGCTTGTAGCAGATTTCAAACAACTCGGATATAATAGCATTTTATATAATTAATTGTTATACTATCCATACTAATTATAATCAATAAGAAACATGTACTATTTACTTATTTTGAGTTGTTTTGTATCTCGATTTTTGTTGTGCAGATCCAGTCGTAACAGCTCATATAGTAGAATTTTATAATGTAGTAGTGTCAAAATGCTATCCCTCTCAGTACCTTAGCGTCGGAAATTATCTCTACCATTAATGTCATACCTTAGAATCAAGCAAATGCCATTACTTCAAATTTGGATTATAATTGTAACTGTTATATTTATATATCATCTACCACTCGACACAGTATTGCTATGAATTATAAATATATTTTTCAAGCACTCGGATAAAAATTTAGTTATAATGAAAATACAATGTAAGTATGTTTTGATAATAACAGACATCTGATTTGAAGGGAAATATAAAGAAATCTCAATTATGCTACAATATAATTCAATGATAAAAACTATAAATTCATGCACTTATTCATTGCAATGTAGTCATTATTTAATATTCTCAAATCTAGTATATAAGGTGGTTTTTTAAGGGTGCGTTACTAAATTAATACGACGACGTTATAGTGAGCATAACTAAATTGAAATTTATTTCATCCTCCATCCACCAGTGGTGCACGAATCGAATTGCATTGTTTACTTACTTTGTTTGAAATATTTGTTTTTAATTTAGGTAAAATATAATATAAGAATAAGCGGCTTAGTAAGACTACAACAGACATGGTTAAAACTAACAACAATTGATTTGCTTTTTCCGAGCATGCAGCTTCATTCTGCTCTATACAATTTTTTTTATAAAAATAACATATTTTTATAAGCAAACTCAGACATTAATTTATCCCAATAAAATATAAAATCAAATAATTAGGATCGTTTTTCTTCTGGACACTTTCATCGTGCGACTTTGCCTCGATTTGGGAGTAGTAGTACCCTAGTGACTCGACCTCTTTTCTTTTTTTTTTAAATTTAATAGATAATCAGTCTTTATTGTGCCGCATTCTGGCGTCGGTACCTGTTATCATCGCTTACTAATTGTATGATGTACAAAACGCTTCATTTGTGGTCCCTCACAACTCACAATTTAATTTTGTGTAAACATTAATCAGTTTAAATCAGGGCATGTAACCGGTTAAAAAAAACCGGTTAATGAAAACCGGTAACCGATATTTTGAACGAAAATTGCGAACTTTAACCGTAATTTTAACCGATATTTTTCAGGCCGAAAATATCGGTAACCGTTAACCAAAAAAAAAAAAAACGGTTTTTAGCGAACATTAACCTTTATTTTAATATCATTTAGCGAGAAAAAATTTAAATATTTTTTTAAATATCTGTGTTTTCTATTTGTATTTGAATATGAGTCATGACAGTTTTTACAATTAACATTTTATTGGAGAGTCTCTTTGGCCGTTAAGGTTACTAAAAAAGTCCCAAATAGGGCCTTTGTCAACACAGGCAAGTTTAAAATTGAAAAGTGACCTGTGTTTTTCTGAAGATATTACGGGAATTTTTGTGAATATTCATTAATTAAATTGCTATTTTTTTAATTGTTATATTTTTCTCAGATGGTAATTTTTTATTATTTGTTTAATTATTCTGTAATTTTTTTTAATCAAATTTTTATAATTAATTTGAATTATTTTTTTAACCGATATATTAACCGGTTTCCAATTTTCAAAAACCGGTTTTCGAACCAAAACCGTTATTATTATAACGTTCTCTATAAGGGTTAACCGTTAACCAGTATTTTTTTCTGTTACATGCCCTGGCTTAAATCGACGAACAATCTAAATATATGGTAAAATGTGTTGGTGAAAAAATTACTACATTTACATTTACTTTTCCCTTCGAGTGTGGTTTGACATTTTAAATAAGGTATATTTTGCATTATATATTATTTTTTATCAGTTATAGATCTGGTAATATTTTCAAGGAAGTTATAGAATGTTAAAAATTAATTGCAGCAAAAAGTGACACAATTTGGTTGTTTTCAGCGTACGCTGTGGTTTGTAGATGCTAGCAATTCCACTGTGTACCTGTAGTTATGTTGTGCATCCTATTATTTAGGTTTTCCTTGTTAAGGAACAGCTCCTTGGCGCCCTAGTTTGTAGCGAACTATCCCGTGGCACTTTGATTATATTATACATGCGTTGATGACTGCGTCGCTGCAGCGCGGTGTAATCATGTAAATTAGATATGGTAATGGCCGCCCGCTGTCCGCCAAGTCTTGGCGTTTTTACCGCGACGGCACATCACGTACGGGTATTTGGCATAATTTATAAACACGGTTTCATAATACCTACCCCGCTACGTGTTCCAACCTGCCTTATGAAAAATGTAAATGAACCGACGTCCTCAATGACCCAACACCACGAATTTGCCTAAGATATACTCGCTAATCAGAATTTATAAACTATTTTACTATAAATGGGATCCTAGATCTTGTGGGTAAAATTTATCTATACAAAATACTGTGGTGCATTCTGGTAAATATCAGGTACGGTATATAAATCATTAACGATATCTGCAAGAAAACAGATTATCAGTGACTCACTCAGTCATGAATAATATATTTATTTTATATTTTAGGATAATAATTAATATTATAAAAATATCCCCGTAGCAATTATTTCTCATCAAAATAATAATTATTGTAATTTTGAAGAAAATTCATTCGTAGAAAAAATGGTGGAGGTGCATAACAACTTTAAAGCAACATTTCTCAAGAACGGTAAAAGATATCTCTGTTCTGTTTGAAAATTTAAAATTTACGCATCTAAATCTACATCTATCTAAATATAAACAAGAAATGTGCTGTGGATGTGGCCTGCCAAAATTGGAAAAAAATATGCTTCACTGGTCAATTTTGATGTGTAGTGAACGGTATGCCCTCTATACCTACTACTCAAATACAAATAGAAATTTCTGAGATAAATAAAAATTGTACTTATTTTTGGGTACCCAAAAATCCACCCATCTTCAATATCCAAAAATGGGTAATACATAAGTCATCAAAATTTTTACCATTCCATTCCTCGCGTCGAAACATATGTATATAAGAACCTTTCAGTCAAAATATAAAACTTCGTACAAATTATGTAAAACTCTGAATAGGGTCGGCAAAAATATATCTCTACCTAATTTTGTTCGAAGGCCCAGTTTTGGCCACCCAAATGTCCAATATGATAATGAAATATCTGGAAGAAGAGAAGAGTTATACCTACCTCAGTAGGTATAATCGGAGGTTTCTGGCTCACTTCCGCTTCCGGTCTTGGTATTAAGCTAGTGTTTGCACGCCTAGGTTGTATGCAACCCACATGCGTCCAGTGTGTTGTGTACAGCGCAGCACATCGGCGTGCTGTTGTCCCTGAATTTTATGCAACCCACATGCCTTGTTTGTATTGTTGTGCAGTTTCCCAATAGAGATCTCATTCTTGTGTGGTACCCTCTCCCTCTCCACCCTTTCTCTTCCTTATATATTTTCCGAACCTGCCACCCTCTCCCTCCGCTCCCAACCGTTATATTCCTCTGCTACATTTTTATTTTATTTATTATATTTTTTAAAAACAGAGTACGCTTTATCACAGTAAAATCTGCTGAGATACATGGTAAAAGTATACATGACACACTTTCTATCTCTCTATCTTTTATATTTATTTATATGGGACAACAACAATTAGAATGATTTATATCTGTACACAATTCAAAATTACAATTGTTTATATACATTTTTATTTTATTTATTATATTTTTTAAAACAGAGTACGCTTTATCACAGTAAAATCTGCTGAGATACATGTTAAAAGTATACAATGTCCTAATGCGACTATCCCTCTGCCTGATGTCTCGTACTTGGTGAATTTTATAAGAACACTGAGTGTGTGTGTGTGAGGTGTAAATAAATCTGTGAAAAAAGTAAAAATTTAAATAATACAATAGTTTTTTCTTTTAATAAATAGTACATACCTTTTCTCTCTTGTTCATTATTATTGTCTGACACATTCTTGTTTATTCCATGATGTATATACATTCTTGTCTATTCCATGATGTATATAATTCACATTCGCAATTATGACAACGATAGTAGTCTTGTGGTATAGTTTCTAATTCATGTAAATTTATATTATGACATTCGAATTTTGTCGAAAAAAGTATTCGTTTTATAATATTATTGCGAAAATTTAAGGTTTTTATGACTTAAATTACAAAACTTTTGAGGGATTTTATATATTTTTAATAGAATTGTTTACTAAATAAAATATTTGTAGACAGAATTGTTTGCTGATCAGAAGTTACAAAGTTGTAGTTATATTGAATAGAAATGTAAATGACAGGCTTTAAAGGAAGGATACAATCTAAATAATTTGATTTTTCACTTAATACACTCGAAGAAACAAACTTTAAATTACTTTGAAACTATTTGTTAGTTAAGTACAGAGGTACACAGACATTGATGTTCTGTTAGTTTAAGAAATCAAGTAATTTATTTCAGTTTGTTCGAAGTACATCTAATTGTATACAGTTTCAAAACCGCTCATTGTATTTCAAATTAGAATTAAAAATTTTTTAGATTAAAATATAAATTTGATAATAATGTGAATAGTAATCATGTAAATAATTATACAACACGCAACAAATGCACAACTCTGTCTAGGATTACAGTGCAACGCTGTAATAAATATATGGTTGATGGTATACATTTCCATCTTATCTAGTAATGGAATAGTGAATTAGTAATCTAGCAGCAAGTTAAACAGAATGGCAAAGTAGTCAGTAAATATTTAGCCGCGAGCAAGAACATAAATATGAGTAGTAATTAAATTTAGCTTGGGAGAATTATGAAATGAATTCTGGTGCAGGTATCCTGTTGTGTGTAATTATTTGGGTAATAAAGAGTGGAAGGCACAGACACGAATCATAGAGGCTAATGCATTCTGGCATAAGTATTCGTGACTGATAGTTATCGGGAGGATCTTAACGAAGTACCATGCGGTTAATACGCCGTGCATCACGAAGAAATTATAAAACAACTGTGCGTGCCGCTCTCGCCTATCTTTAGACACCTACTTGTTCTGATTTAATCAATATTGCACGAGGCTCACCTACTGTCCGAGCTTTAAAGATGATGGAATCACGTACTGCTGTTATTTTGTTGTACTCTTCAATTTAATCACACAAATTTCATTTGCGATGGTTTATCCCTTGTTTGCTTAAATTACCCTGGAGTTGGCGAACGTCTCTTGCATGACCACAACACATTTGCCTTAAAAACTTTATTGGCAAATTGCTCAAATCAAAAGTCGTTTCGCTTCGATTTCTTCCCACCCATGAATCAGACACCAATGGTATAAACCGACTTCGTCATTGCCTCCCACATGTTAAAACAATTTCTAATATACCTAATCATTTATCTTCATTAATTATGATACACAAAGAGCAGATTTTTCTCCTCTGGTTAAAGTAACGGTTACCTTAACCGGCGGTTAATAGAAAAATATCGTATCGAAAAACATTGTCAAAAATATACGTTATTTATTATTTCGAATTTATATTAACCGATAGTTAAGTTAACCAGCAAGAATCGAGCCTATTAAATTATGAATTTTTTTCTTACTACACAAAAAATAAAACTTCAGTGGCAAAAAACAAAATCAATGTTTTTGAGCTCCGAACCTATCTTAACATTCTTATGCCCGTATTCATAAAACGCATTATAACGATTCGTTACAGAACGAATTGTTAAAATTTAACGAACGTTAAATATTTAACCATATTTACAAACAATAAATGTCAAATATAACGATTTGTTTAAATATAATGATTGTTAAAATATCTAGTAACTTTTTGCGTTGAAAGCTAATTTAATGTTACATATTTAAGGTCAAAAAGAAATATATAAAAATGTCAATTATTAAGAAAAGGGTAAAAGTTAAAATTTTTACCGAAAATGGTATACAACTCTTCTTAAATATATTGGAAAACAAAAATTATTTAAAAGTAATAGAAAATAAGAAGAACAATGTTAAAGAAAAAAATGGTACGTGTGAATAAATTACAACCGAATTTAATTGTGTTGCTGGTAGTACCCGATCTACATCACAATTAAAGACTTTTTATCACAATTTAAAAAGAAAAGATAATGCTGATGACATAGTAATAATCAAGATTAGAAAATCTGTATCTCTGCTTGAATTCTAAATTATCGAATATTTCTATTGGATTATTCCGATTTCTAAATAATCGTGGTCTGGGCATTGCCAACAATATGTTTTCTATAAGATTTTCGCCAGAATTTGACGAAAATGACGATAAAGAAGATATTGACGTTTCAGAAGACGAAGACATTGCTAAAATTATATATTATGTTGATTACACCTACGTATTAATTACATTTGTATAATATCAGAAAAAAATTATTTACTATTATCATAAAACTTATGTGACTTGACAGATGACAACTATATAACGGTTTGTTATATTTTTAATGAAAGAAAATGCAGTCATTAAATATAACGAACAATTTAACGAATGTCATTGAAAACGAATGTTTATGAATATGAATATTCAATTTAATGGTTCGTTTAAAGGATAACGAAGCGTTATAAATATAACGAACGTTTATGAATATGGGCATTAAAATTCTATATTATGTATTGTTTTGGAAGGAGTCATTTAGAATTTGCCACAGTATGTTGGTTACCACAGTATATTACTTGTAGAAATAGAATTGAAAATAAACAAAACAAATTTTATAGATATTCATAGTATCAGTTTAACGTTTGTACTTAATCTCATAACCTCAGAGAAAAGAATAATTATTGATTTTTACATAAAATAATTAACAACATTATAAATTGAAGTGTTTTATTAGACTATATTTATATAAATTTTCCGTTAAACAGACAGCAATATTATTATAACAAATGCTATAAGAATTTTCATTTTCTGACTTGTTTTCAGTTGGTTTAAGAAAATTTAAAAACAATATAACAAATATTATTGTTACTGTTCATTCTTCTAATCTATAAATGTTTATTTTGTATCTTTAAGCTGTTTGATATCTTATATTTTAATTCTAACTTTGTATTTCAATTTTCTTTTCCGTTTCTATACATTTATTTTTCTATATTTTATGCCAGTGTGTTGAATGGCTAAATTGTAAATAAATAATAATACTAAAGAAATACTTAAACGGAGAAAAGATAATAATGTTGATGATAAAGGTGTTGAGTGGTGAGATATATTTGTTCTGCGTGAGAAATAGTTGAAAAGAAAAGAAAGTTTGTGATGTGTGAAAATTCAATGGTGGAAGTTTGGAAGAAAAATTTATATCTTAATAACATAAACAACGTCTCGGCATAAAGAGATATCAATTCCTCCGAGTCACTTACAATAAAGTGCGAATCTTCGCGAGAAGTGTTTTGAAAATGTTTTTCATAAAAGACGTTTATTCCCCAAACATTCCACAACGGTTGGAATTCTTGATATATAGTACGACAGGCTGGCGTTATTCTGATGTCTCCGAAGCATATAATATTCACTTCCTCTCGCCGCTGGCAACTGAAATTTATGAAATCGAAACGCGATCAAAGAAACTTTCAGACGTACAGCATTTTCAATCTTTCCCAATCGATACGCTATGTCATTAAAAGATGCATACGGATTCCATATTTCTCAGGCATCAAGCCACGAGTAATTTTCTTTTTCGCGTTTTATATATGAGAGTGATTTGTTAGGCTAAGCAACGATCGGGCGTATTTGCTTTGTTATATCCGTTGAGTTTAGCTGTGGACATATGTCCATGTGATGTGATGTGTGTTTAGTAAAACCCACAACTGGTAAATAATACCCGATGCCCTGGCCGGCCGTATAGAGGATTACACGCGCCTACTCTGTGCGAAACTAATTCAATAACCAGCTAAAATAACCCGGGTATACGCGCAAAGTTTCACTCGAACTAATACACAAAATAATTACATATTTCAAAAATATCAGCGCTTCACCATCTCAACTTGTTTGCTAAAAATAACAATTAATTATAAAACCAATTAAAAAGAGTTATTACTATTAAAAGAAGATTACACGTTAATTAATTACAATTATAATTTATATGTGGAGTCTATGTTTTTCTGGCGGAAAGACTAAACGGATTCTGATGATTCTGACTTTTGTTAATTAAAAAGTTGCCTTGATCGTCATTCTCTTTTATAATTCTAGTATCGCATGTTAAAACATAGTCCTGTTAATAATAACAATAACATAATATACGCAAATTTAACAATAATTTTATTATTATTATTTAATATTTATTATGGTAGTATATATACACCAAGGTTGAGAGGACAATCATAATCGACCTAGGGCCAAGTTGTATCCCAAGGTACGAAGTAACGTAGGGACATAATGCGCTGGTCAATAATGTTATTTTCAACCCTGGTATATATATATATATATATATATATATATATATATATATATATATATATATATATATATATATATAATTTTTTCTACAATTGTCAAAAAATGTTAACATTTTTATTTGAATAACAATGCATAAGGTAGTTATGTTACGTGCACGAAGTACCTGGGAAAACGTCCTGTCTCACAGTAATTGCCAACACTCTGCATGCGTGAAGATACTCTTTCTGAGGTTACGTACGCTGTATTGTTCTTTATGTTACATAGCTTACTTGTATGTATTTTTATTCTGTAACGTTTAGCAGTGTCATCGTAGAAAAAGTAAAACCTTGTGTGATTCCAGCACTCGACTTCGTGTCGTGCCGAAACTTTCACACCTTGTATGAAATAGACAACTTTCTGCACTTGTCGCACAATATACTATTTTCGTAAACGTGCATATACTATACGTATTTCTTAGAATAACAGCGACATCTGTACCAGCAAAAAGATTTTTTTAACACATCTATTCTGTTTATAAAAAAAGCGTCGGAATGGATTACATTTGGATTATATTATTAGCCAATAATTATTACCACTATACACAATATTTCATAAAATGAAATTTACAGATATTGAAAAATATGTTGTAATTCATTATTTTAATACATTCGCACATATTGTTTTACTTGTATATAAGTAAAATGCCTATATTTATCGTACTATATTTAAAAAATATGTATTTTATTACTTTCATAATTACTGACAAATATATAAGTATTTATGTATATATTAAATCTAGTTATTGTTTTAATAAAAAAGTCAAGATAAAAAAATTGTAGCACGTGTTTTGTTGTTGCATTGTTTGCAAAACTATGGAAAGATCAATATTGTAAAACACTAGTTCGAATTCGAAAAGGCAAAAATTTTCATATTTACCACATAAAAGTGGTTCTCATAAAGTACTCTTTACGCCTACTAGAGTGCCCTGGAAGTGACGTCTGGAAAAAACTCTTCAGTGTATAAATAAATCGTTATTGATATTTGCGATAAAGCAGTCGTGAGTAATATTGAATCAGAATAAATTAGTATTTCCTGTTATTAAAATTGGTATTATAAATATCTGTTCGATTGGTTTTTGAGAAGCGAAAGCGGTCAGCAACCCCAATCTTCCAATTACAAGTTGTGTAAATAAATTTTCTGCCGGGAAGTGTGGGATAAATTACTTGTGTCATCAAATTTCTGGCAAATAAACCAATAAGAAACGTAGGCATCGAATTTCATATTAAAAGTTGTGCGCCGCCGATAGCTCGGGAGCTTCATAAATTTTTACTTTCTTTTTTAATATCGCAGGCTGTAGGAGAGATGAAATTATCCAACATTGGAGGTGTTTATTACGGCTTTAATAATAAATAAACTGAACAAGTTGTTTACTGCCGCCGGGAAAGCGCGATAAGAAGATCCGACGAATTTTTCTCAACTCTCCAAGTCCGGTAATTATTTTTAATAGGCTAATTCCGACCTGTCAAAAATTCAGAACCAATTAATCTTTCATCGAGATTTCCGATTGTTCAAACTTTTTAAATTATTTAAACATAGGGTAAATAAAGTGCGGAGATCCAATTTACCATCAATTCCTTATGAAGTTCCTTCGAACGAAAGCAAAATTAATCTGCCGTAGTCAAATATCCTGTTAATCCTTTTAAAGTTGACAAGGTATAGGAAAATTTAATCAGTTTCCCTTATTAATAATGTAAGATTACAAATACACACTCCATACAAGTTTCTAGGTCGGCAAGTTTAATGCTGGACAGCATTGGACGCTAATGCCCAATATGCGTAAACTTCTAATGGCATTATGGAGACTTGTACTTTGCCAGACTTAATACACAACTAATCTTATTTTCTATTCAATAGAAAACGCTTTGCTTGTTTGTTCTATCAACTAATCATCATAATAACTAACATTTACCTAAATAACAGTTCAGAAAATTAAAGTCACCAGCAATGTTGTGTTCTAAATCAAGTAAAATAAATGTGATAGAAATGTAGATGGGTAACCGCCTAAAAACATTTTTTTCTTTTATTTAGCATTGATTTAACTGGAATACATTTTATCTTCTTTATGCACTACAAAGAGTTAGTTAACTAATATTTTATTTAACAATAAAGTTGTTTATACTCTTATGTGATGATGAATTTGTTTTCTTTCGAGATGAATTTTCGCGGAAAGGTGTTTTTCTCATGTGCTGTTTAGCAAATTTTTGTACTGGAATATATCCAGACTAAATCCGGTTTAAAATTTGATTCTGTGGCAAAGTTTTTAAATTAATCAATCTCGGAGTTTCGTATCTAAGGAATTTCAGCGCGTCACGAATTAAGGCAAAAAAGTTTTCTAATCTGAATAATTATTATAATTACAAATTTATTTCTTGGTGTATTGCTTATATTAGGGAACTTATTTTTGTGGCAATATGCGGGCGGATTATTGATTCCCTTCGATTAAAAATCCGGGCAGGTTGTGGGCGCATAATTAGTTTACTTTGCTAGTGAAAAACAAATTTGTGTAGAGATTGAAGGCAAGCAAGAGAGCCGCAGAAAGGAATAGAACACATGTTCTTAACGATATACGAAATTGCCTTCATATATAATATTAAATCAGACGTGATTCGTTTTCGATAGACCCGACCGTTTTCCATTATATTTTTCGAAAGCAAACAAATCGCATTTCTTTACCTAATATATCGTCTATATCAGGGCCTTCGTAAAAGCAAACATAGTTTACCCCGTCTGCCGACAAAAAATAATCACTCGATATTGAATTCAAACCGAACAATCTTTCTCTTCCACGGCACATATCCCATAGCTTTGCCTTTCTCCTCCACCTACGCCAATATATTCTTCAAGTTATTTTTTCACGTTTATTGCCTTTAGATTTATCAAACGCTTTCCCTTTCATCATAATTCCCATAATTAAACTTTGCAAACATTTGTTGTTCCTTGAATTGTATTTAAAATATTTTTTTGCCTCCTGAAGTATAAACATAACAAACACACATCGTTGACGTTTTCGGTTGCTTTAGAATAATAAAGAGTAAGTACATACAAAAATACTACCTACTTATAATTATAATTCAGTAAAGTCCTGGAGAAATACAAATTTTTGATTATTTTGACTGATTTTTTGACTTTCAAAATGTTTAAATTGTTTTGAAACAACTTATTTATTTGAGTCTATGATTTCATGTTAAGCAATTTTTATAGAAAATACAATAATGTTAACCAAAATATGTAATATTGTAACGAGCATGACTAAATGCTGATGACTCACCGCGTAATGAGATAAGAGTAACGCCGCTATTGGTCGAGAATTTTATAGATTCGCGACTATTCTAGGAGATTCGAGAATAATTATCGACAGATATAAATACTCGCGACTCGGGGTTCAGGCACGTAGTTGAGAACAGCGATATGTGAAGTAGAAATAAATATTTAGTGGAAATAAATTTGATAGAGTGCAAATGTATATAGGGTATAAATAAATAGTAAACAATTTTGTGCATAAATAGATCAATATTAGTTGAATCACATTTCTTCGTCGCATTAACATCATGTGAGATTTCAATATTCTTTATTAAATTTTCAACATTTCAATTTTCAAATTTTAATCTCTGATCTTTAACTCCCTCGTCCCAATTCCGACTACTTTCTACGAAAATTGTATTATAAATATTTCTGCTTTGTGACTTTTTTCACTTCACCCATATAAATAAACGATACAATACACTATGTGTGGGGTAGGTATTTGTACATCGCTTGGTTTTATTGAAGCTGTCCGATTCAAATCGTGCTTTAGTATGTATCAAAACCTTGGTTTTGGAATTAAGGTCCAGAAAAAAATCTATTACGACCCAACAGATTTATTTCGCAAGTTGCTTAGTTTAGCTCATTTTTCAAATTTCTTCTCTTAAAACTATATTAGTCGTCTATAAAATTTTAAACTTGACATATTATACTTTATGCAATCCCTATTTTTTTATCAACCTTTAAACACAAAAAAATTTACATTATATTTATTCATATTTCTTCACCGTCTTCTAGAAAAAATAGGTTTTTTTATAAATTTAAATCTGGTCTCGGAAAATTTCTGTAATAATAAGATATTCAATTATTAACTCCTAAATTTTTATTTAATATTTTCAGTTAGTTATCGTCACAAATATATTTTTCATTGTCTAGTTTCTATTCTATCCAACGCTAGAAACTATTTATAGTTTCCCGAATTCTGTTTTAATTGAAATGAGTTTACAGTAGAGTACTCTGTGTCCATTTATATTTGCGACATGTGATATTTAGTTTCTAACGCAGGTTATTTGCGTCAACAATATAATCACAGTTGTCCAGATAAATGTCTAGCCGATGTGTGCTAGAAGCAGATTTGTGTTCACATGTCATCCACGATATATCCCGCATCAGCATATTCTTAATCCTGAAATTTGCCAAGCAGAATAGATAACGAAACCCTGGCCGCGATATTTATTTGTACACGTTGGTAAATCTTGTCTTGTTTCTTGCTCCGCAACGCTGAAATCAGTTTAGTTAGTTAAACATAAATTAGCTTACATTAAACAAATAGGAAACTCTGCATCCCGTTTGATTTAGAAATTAATTTTCATAATTTAAACATCTGACAAAGTTATAATCAGCCTGTGTGTGTTGCTTATAAATTCCAGGCTATTTGTTTTACGCTGCGAAGCCCTTTGTAGGGAATAGAACCTTTGATTTTCAACATTTTTCAATTCTAAAAATACACAAAGTATATATTTACTGTTATACAATTTTTTAACATTGATCTTTTCATGGATCCATAGTTAAAACTTTTATATTTCTTCATTGGTAGTATAGTAGTCGGTTATGGTTCTGAGAATCTACATTCTATTTTACACATAAAAATGACTTTTGTGAGCACACAACGCACAACCTAGAGATGATGCCTGATAATAGCTCTTTTTGGTACGATTCACATTTATTAAAATTTATGAGACCATTTTATTATGAAATTGTGTTACTAGATAAAATTTATGGTCTCTAACAAGGAAAGATTTCGGCAAAAAAGTTTTTTTTTTCTAATGAGTGTAATTTTGAATTACCTACCTTACATAAATATTATGTCTGATGGTTGCCACTGTAGTTTGTCTCCGACCGCGTTGATATTTGTCGACGCTGAACTCACCACCATATGTGTGTTTTGTGTACGACCGACCAGATGACCAAAATACATAACGCTGCGATGAGTACAAAATACATACTAGGCGACTGGAGCTCAAATTGTAAACAGAGAACAGAAAATATGCTCAACTTGATAGAACTTTTTTTTTATAAAAGAAGATTAATCACATTCAAAAGATGAAGAAAAATTCCTTTTAACAAACGCAATATCTTCAAATGACTACAATAAAGATAAATTTCTTGAAATTATTCTGAAAGGAAGGAATACATTGAAAAAAATTAGTGAAATTTATGATAATCTAAAACCATCTAAAAATGAAGAAAGCCATGAACAAAATAACTATGAAGAAGTAAGTAAATGATCAGAGAACATGAAATCAATAATAGATACGAGGTGTGTTCAAAAAATATCGCGAATTTTGTGTTTTTTCAAAAATTATTTATTTATTCATGAATATCTATTTTGTCCCCTTCAAAGTAATCCCCATGAGATATTATACACTTGTGCCAACGGTTTTTCCAATCTTCAAAGCACTTCAAAAAATCATTTTTTTTATCTTGTTCAGCTCCTCCTTCGATGCCGTCTTTATCTCGTCAAGCGTAGCGTAACGTCGTCCTTTCATGGGCCTCTTCAGTTTAGGGAACAAGAAAAAGTCACAGGGGGCCAGATCTGGGGAATACGGTGGCTGCGGCATCATTGTTGTTTTTGGCTAAAAAGTCACGCACAAGCAACGATGTGTGAGCAGGGGCGTTATCGTGGTGCAAAAGCCAATTTTTGTTCTTCCACAAATCCGGGCGTTTCTGGCGGATTGCTTCGCGCAAATTGCGCATAACTTGCAGGTAATATTCCTTATTGACCGTTCTACCCTGTGGCAAGAACTCATGATGCACCACGCCCCTGCAATCGAAGAAAACTGTCAGCAAAACTTTCACATTCGACCGAACTTGGCGCGCTTTTTTCGGTCTTGGTTCGTGCGGCAGCTTCCATTGAGATGATTGAGCTTTGGTTTCCACGTCATAACCATAAACCCACGATTCGTCACCAGTTATGACCCTCTGGAGCAAATTTGGGTCGTCGCGGACAGAGTCCAACATCTCATTAGCAATGTTCATGCGATGCTGTTTTTGGTCGCAATTGAGCAATTTTGATACAAATTTCGCGGCGACCCGTCTCATGCCCAAATCATTGATAAAAATCGAATGGCACGAGCCAATCGATATGTTTAGGTCCTCAGCAACTTCTCTAACGGTGATTCGACGATTGACCAATATCATTTTCTCCACTTGATTAATTTTTTCGTCTGTTGTTGAAGTGCTCGGGCGTCCGGCACGCTTTTCGTCGTTCACATCTTCTCGGCCTTCTGAGAACATTTTGTACCACCGATAAACGTTGCTTTGGTCCAAGGTAGCTTCTCCGTATGCCACAGTCAACATTCGGAATGCATCCGCGCACTTAATTTCGTTTTTCACACAAAATTTGATACAGGTCCTTTGTTCCATTTTTTTGAATAGGTAAAAATCGAAGACGATCCAAAACACGTGGAAGCAAAGCAGCTCTCAACAATTAAGTGAAAATTCAAAATGGCCGAGCTTGTCGACATAAGTGAGAGACATGAGTACCAACATAAAACCACAAAAAGATCGAAATTCGAATATACGTAACCCGCGAAAATTCAAAATTCGCGATATTTTTTGAACACACCTCGTATGTCTAAAACAATGTTTTTTAATTAGAGGAAAAAAATAGAAAATTTAATTTAAGATATTAAAACAATTTCTACCAAATATATATTTACACAGTGGTTTAACTTCTTCCGAAGCTTTCTAGATCATATTTTTATTGGTGTAACAATCTCCTTTACTATTCCTTAGATGTTCTGTATGATCTTCTTCCACATCTCTCTTTCTCTCTCTTGTTTTGCTCTTCCAGTTGTTAAATCCGGCAATTTTTAGATCCTCTTCTTTTAGCCATGTTGATCTAGGTCTCCCTCCTCTTCTCTTCCGCCTAGGCCTTCACTAAATGGTGAAAGGGGTAATGTATTCAAAAACAAATGATGCCGTATATTGTTTATGTTGTAAATTGTTTTCCGACAGAAACATAGTCCTTAGTACAGAAGGATTAAAAGATTAGAAAATTGATTGCGCAGATTGACACAACTAATGTAACACGGCGAGATGGATTGAATGATGTTATGATTACTTGATGATTGATGATGACGACAGCACGGACAGGAAACACAGTGCATATATGATGGAACACACAAACATTATATTTTACTTAAACTTCACTTTATTTACATTTTTCAACTTAATAATACAAAGCTGAACTTAAAACGGAACTAAACATCTGCCCTAAAATGAACTAAAACTAAGATTAAACTAAACTCAACTGAAACTAAATTGAATTCAACCGCCTACATTATGACCACATACTATGACTGAACTTCGACTAAGACTGCACTCCACAAAACCTTACTGAGAGGCAAACTATTATCTCATCAACCTATGGCCCTATAATTTTTAATTTTTATAATAAAGATCACAGACCATATAAGAAATGCTGATCCTCAAACAAGGCCATAATTTCCATATTCTTACATTAGCAATGGATAATAAAATCTTATGCCTGTTGTTATCATGGTAACGTATTAAAAATACATATTATTTAATTGTCTGTTGGATTGTATATATTCTGTCAAATTTTGAGTAAAAATCTGGTAAAAAATAAAATCAAATTTTATTGGTCCTGTCGCCGAATCTGATGTGTTGAAGTCGTTGTTTTGCGCTCATTAAAAAAACTTTAGGGAAATGAAATCCACATTGAGTAAAATTTTCGCGGTGGTGTTGATTTTTTGCTGGTCCCGGGCGAAGCATTTATTGCACTTAGGATGCATGTAGTCTCATTAAATATGCAAGTTCGCCGCATGTGCAGCTGGAAAGGGTTTTGTATATTAGCCGCTCGCGAACAATGTGAATGTAATGAGGGAATAAGCGTGCCGAGCGCGGCATACTACCTAAACGAATATACGACCTGTCCACCAAACACCAATTTTATTTTATTCCATGTGACACTCGCTAGAAAGGAATTAATTTTTTACTACACATATTTTTAAATATTTACCAACCTTCTTCCCTCTCACAAAGTTTCTACAAGGCACAGGAACTCATTTTTACCTTATACTTCCTGTTAAATACATATGTTGAGTGTTCGGTAAAAAGTATTAATTAAATTTTTAGAATCTCTGATACAATTAAAAAAATTCACAGATGTAATAACATGATCTATATCAGACCTGCAGCCAGGATTTGTTTTCGAAGGGCTTCGAAATTTTGGGAAATGAAGGGCAAAAGATATATAGTAATTTTCTTTTTTTATCATGCCTTTTTCTTGGCGAAGACGCTCTGAATAAATGAAGCACGGATAATTATGAAAGTTTTCAACAAAAAATTAAATTCAGACATTTAGATACATATGAATAAATTTAAACTAAATTTATTAGATTTTCAGGATAGAGGTGTCTTCAGCCCCTAGAGCCCTTCCTCTATATACTGTACACTATATATTTTTTGCATTGTTCAATGGTACAACTGTAATAAAAAAAAGTATACTCCTTTATTTCAATAATACAGTACAGAGCCAATGCATATTACACTTACCTACATTAAGATACTACCATATATAATGAAAAGTGTTAAAAGTGTTTTAAAAACTTTAAATCATTTAGTTACCAAATTTTGCCACCTATATTATTATTTATATTTACTTCCCACCGTTTAATACCTCTGGTTAAAGACCACCTCCAATTAATTCTCAAATCCTTGAGGGACAATATATATTTCAACTCAATATTTTAAACGGTTCATGAGTAACTTTAACTTTTTCTCAATATTTGGGTACCTCAGATTTTAATAATTATTTAATTTAACCAAAAATTATTAGGTAATGGTCTCAACAATGTCTTATCCAAATTTCATTCCGATATCTCAATCTGTTGCCGACTTACAAGCCCTCAAAATTAGACAAAAATATCATCCTGAGATGCATCTGTCGCAGATCATAACCTATCCCAGCGGGGAAATATCTCGTTACATTACACGGAATTTTCTTGGCTGAATTTTATTAATACTTTCCTCATAGATTCATCAAAATTTACAAAGAATAGTTCTTCTTTACGAGTATGTAACTTTTAAACCAGTCATCGGAATTTGATAAATGGAAAATCATCTAAGTGAAGATTGTTATATATAAACTCGGTCACGATTTTGACGTAAATCAAAGAGTTTCAGAAATACAACTCCATTTCTGGGAGCTTTTTCTTATTTGAAGCTCTGTAGCAAAAATGGGTCCAATTTATATTTTACTAAAATCTTGGAAATATATGTATCTAAAAAAACCTATAAAATTACGTCAATAAATAATAAAACACTTCTAGTTTTGACGGTACACTCCTTTATTCAAGAAAGGAAAGCAAAATTGAGGTTTTTCCAAAAAATATATTGTTACTTCATAGCAAAAAGTCAATAGATTTAATTTGCGTTTAATGGAAAACTATGCACTCCTTTCGTTTCAGAACTAAGGAACAAATACTCCATTAGTACCCCAGAGATATATTTCACGCATTACTTAATGTTACTCATAACTTAAACTTTCTTTTTGTAAAACTTTATCTGTCGACCAAAAAATTTGAAATTCATTATACTTCTGTAAAATTATACAGGCAATTTGAATCTGATTATCTGAAATATTCATCAATCAACTTTTAAACACAAAAATGTTACAATTAAATTATATTTCCTTACTGTCCTTCAAGAATTTGGCTACATTTTATTTACTGATACAAAAAAATCCTAGAATCGATTGCTGTCTAGTAGAAAAATATCCATCCTTTAGTTTTTAAGTTACAGCTCAAAAACTGTATCCGTACGTCGCAGATTTATTTCGCTTATTTCTAATTTTGCCTCATTAAAATTAACTTGTGAAAGTATTTTCAAATTTCCTCTATTTGTGTAAAAATGTCTGAAGAATTATGTTTTGTTTATTAAAATAGTGTGCAACCCTTAAATTTTAGTAGTATTCACCCTTAAACAAACAAACGTATACAGTAAAATCTCTCAAATAGTGTATTTTGATAATTTTTTTATGTAAATCCTAAACTAGGTATTAAAAAATATAAATATAAAGTGTATACTGAAAAGTGTAAAACAAGAAACTAAATTTTTTTAAAGAAGATATAAATTATTTCTGTTATTTTAACGAATTTCTGGTAGAATTTTTAGTCTGTATTATACAGCTATAATAGCTGATTATAAACATTAATATAGTAGGTAATATTAGTCGTAGAATAGTGCTTCAAGTTTTAAGTGTAGGTCACCAGTGATTGAAAGGGTGTTAACCGTGCAGCTATCACTTTTGTTTGGAGAAAACTAGGGATAATCCATTTCTTTATTTATGTAGAACGTATCGACAGCGAAAGGGTTTCGGTAAGCAGGGCTGATGAAGCCCCGGTTCCAATCAAGGCATGTTGTTGTATTAACGAGACCCGGGAGTGAGATTGGCCGATATGAACGGTACTTCGGAGCATTTATAACATAGAGCTTCCTACTTCTTACGCGTTTCTTTGTAAACAACGGACGGACGGGGAATACACGGCTGTAATATTTCCTCGGCCTTCCGACGGTTTGTCGAGAGCTGTACCCGTATAAATAACAACACAATATATAACATTTCGCAATCATTCGATAGGATACGGACGCTGCAGTAGTTTTTCACAACCCACGCTACATGGGAATTCATTTCCCACCATTGCGGACAGTATTTTACCGCACCAATTCCCCGGATGCCACTACTATGCCTTCATAGTTTTTATTTCGTTTAAAGAACTACAAAATTTCAAACACGCACGGATTTTCACTGCACTATGTCACAGAAACACACTTCATTTCTCAAACATTTATTATCTTCGAAAATATCTTTCTTCGGCTGTAATTTTCTAACTTTCATTGTTGATATTGACTCATGTTATCATCTGTGACATAATAAAATATACAAAAATTACCCTTAACCTTAAATATTTGAAGAAGTCCAAAACTAAGCACGTGTTTTGAGAACTAATTTCTCGTTTCCAATATATCTAAAGAATAGAGAAGTAAGCATTACTCAACATGTAAAACATTCCACAAGTCAAACCAATCGTTTTTTAAACTGTGCAATTGTGCAACAATTTCTAGATAGAACAGGGAGCTCAAAACCTCAGGTACTTATTTCGTTTTATTTGCTTTTTAGCTTCCTAAAATATAAACATATGAATCACACATCTTTGACGAAAATGATAATTGCGATTTTATACATTACGATGCGCTAAAGTAACTTTATCGGTTTCAGGATATAAAGCCTTTATTTGCATAGACAAAAGTAAGCCGGGGTACTAAGTCATACTTAAATATATTTAGAAAAATCAATATGGTAATAATATGACCGTACAGATTTATCGAAATATCATGGTATTATTGGATAATATAGCTGGAAACATGGCGTCATAACAACCTATACAGAGTTGATTACGAAAACGTTACGCATGAGAGAATTTTATAAAATAATATTTATTAATAAAGTGAAACTGATAAACTATTAAACAAACCACGGACGTTAAGGATCATACCAAATCTTAGTTGTCTTAAAATCCTCACTCACTGAGCCCGGAATTCAATTGACGTCTAGGTATGTTAATAACTATAATTACTTCTTGCCTCTAGATTTTATTAATAAAACAGTTTTTTTATAATAATATATAAAAACTCTACCTACCGTAATTTATCGGTCAGTAAAGTCTAGGAGAAATGCAAAGTACTTGTTATTTTTTATAGATTTTCACGTTTTATTATTCGTCAAAACGTCTTGATACAGAACCTACTGTAATTTAGTTTAAAACAGTTTATTTATTACAATCTATTTCATGTTAACAAACAATTTTTTTAGAAAATACGTATTTATGTAGCCCAAATAATATATAATATAAAATACAATCTACTGCATTAATAATGTAAATAACTGATATTGTATGTCTTCTAAATTAATTCCAGTACCAGTATTGTTAATAATATGTCATCTGTGGAACGTTTGATCTACTCTACAGAGATGATCTAAGGATTAAAGGAAATTAGTGTGCGAATCTAATGTTATTAAACGTCTGAATTGCCAGAGCATGCTTGTGTAATAAAATTGTAAACTGTAGGGATTTAACCTCATAGTTATTGTAAAAGCATTCTAGTTTCTAATTACATAATATTTTGATAAAGTTTCATTTGGAAGTACTAGCAATTTTGTTATCTAAGAGAGAAAAGTGTTAGAAAAAAATGTGTGATAATTCGATGTGAGTATTATAAGCCATGTTTGCAGGTGTATTAATTTATAGCGTAGGTAAATACAGCCACATATACATCGCCGAGTGACGCGGGTCCGACCACAAAGGCACTGCAGTAGTTTAGTTGCCCTTTCAGGATTACTATTAAATTCCATTTCTGTCTTTTGCCTGCACTCGGACATGGCGTTATTTATTCACCAACTTGGGTAATTATGAAACAGCCCTAGATTTACTAGCTCTCCTTTCCCTCAAACTTTTATCACCCACAACAAAACCTTTAGCGTCAATCTATTACCCGCATTATTCTCTCAACAAACACCACCCTGGAATTATTCATATCCCCTAAATATTTTTCTACTCCTGTAAATATATGTTTTGTTTTCTTATTTTATTTAACCATAAAAGTATATCTCAAACCAACGATTATTTCATTCCGAAGTTGGTAGATGTGTGAATAAGAAATGTTTTATTAATGTTGAAGATTTTCGCTGCAGCAGAGTGATTTATGTGTGAAAATGATAAGAGAAATAATGAATGAGCAGTTTGGAAGTGTTTGAACTTCCATCCATGGCGTAATTGGGCGCACAAAAAAGGAAAACGCCACGTGTACCAACACACGCCTCGCAGCTTTTTCCCTATACCATTTAGTTGTTTTTAATGGGTGTAGGAAAAATGTTTCAGCCAGCGTTTAGTAATGTATGGAAGTGTTGTCATACAGAAAAAACTCAACATAGTTTTTGCCGGGTATGAAAGTGCGCTGTGAATTTTGTTTTCATTAAAGTGTTTAATGACTGCAAAACAAAGTTGAACACTGCATTTGAAATAACTACTTCGTTACATTATGTTTTCATCTAATGTTTAGGAAATTATTTATCACCAAATAAAGTAGTAGGAGTAATGTTCATTTCAAATTAAATTAATTAAATTTTCATATTTCACTACGAGCACATTTCTGTTTGAGTTACTGGGACGAACAAAAAACTTTAATGGAATTTGCGAAACATCACTTTTCACCGGCTTTCGTTTCACAACATCATTTATGTGACAACTTACATGGAAGAAAAATTGTCCCGCCATTGAATTTAACTCGGCCACCTTATAAACCCCTGCCATATATTTTCACTTTAATAAATAAAAATTGCTTTGGTCAGCGTTTTAAAACACCACTGCATTACAACTCATTCTGTCTCACCTCTACAATTTTTTTAACCGATTCATATGTAGGCTAATGAAACAGATATTGGTAATGAGTAAAGTTTTACGATTTGACTTGATATTCAACCTACCACCTACCTGACATGACTTGACCTGTAATCAAGTAGTAACAGCCGACTAGTAAATCAAATCAGATATTAAAATTTGAAGTATTTGAAAAATCAATTTTATTATGATTAAATTAAATGCAATAATCGTTCCACTTATGAACTCGTCGATGAGTAATGTATTCAATACCTACACTTTACAGTATATGGTTCAATACAAAGATCAATTTAATGTAACATTCCATGCAATAAACCAAATACGACACTATATGATCATCATCAGGTAACTGATCGAAACGATATAGTGTCGTATTTGGAATATTTGCGTGAAATACAAAAATTTTCAGTGTCAACGATTAGTAATAATACGGGGGATTTAAAGTCATTGTCCAAATTAATTCTGGACGACCTATAACTCGAACAGTTGATCTGCCTCTCGCTCACTTCACATGAGTTATTTTCCCTATACCTTTCACTTGCGATCTGTTCATCAAGAAATATCAAGTCAAGTAGTCAATTCAAAAAAGTTTGATGATAACTCTAATAATGTTTCAGATGAATTTTGACTTGCAACACTGTAATATTGATAAATCCCGATGTTGTGGGAAATATAGAAGTGGAGTTTGTTGGGAAGGATGTAGGCCAGGTATGAGGGCGAATGAATACAGATATCGGCGAGGGGCCAAAGGAGCATTTAGAGGCGATGAAGTGGCGAGGTCGTTGCCGCGTGAAACAACACAATGCAGGCGTCCATGTATTATTCATACATAGTTGGTTTATTCGAGTAGGAAAAACGGGCTGGTATGGTTTTCTGTTTGTATATAACAATCAATTGGTGTTTTCCACGGAGCGGGAATGAAAAGGGCGGACCGGGATGTTTTATCGTCGTTGTTGGCGCACCAAGGGCGGCGCCACTCAAAATTAATGACTTGTGATGTGATTAAATACCGCGAATTAAAAGCCGGCCCGGAACTCACTTCTTGTTCACTCTTTGCCCTCTTTGTTCTAGTATCGATGCAGGCACAAATCATCCCCTTTGTTGCCGCACACGTGGACCGTGTCAGCCCATCAATTACACACATTACCATTCAACAATCGCCGCTACAAAAACAATCATTGCCTTCTCGCCCCAATATCCCAAATCAACCTACATTGTTACCTTTCTTAATTCACACAGCAACTACAACATCACCATCAAAAATGAAAGTACCCTCATCATCATTGTCCACACATTACCATTCAACAAGCACCTCTACAAAAACCAATCATTGCCTTCTCATTCCTCAACATTAACCTTCAACAACATTACTACGTACTGTTTTTAATCTACACAACTTCTATAACATCCGCAATAAAATTTCATTGCAAATACTCAATCCTTATTATTCTTCAATACCTTGTCACCAGTGGCGTGCAATCAGGGTATGCAATGTACACTCTGAGTTCTAGCATGTGCTATTTAATTTCATCTTATTTAATATAATATAACTGAATGTAAAAATTAGATCATCACATGAAAGAGATCCAAGTTAAGCAGAAGTCCTATTCTCAAAGTACATGCAGCACGTAAGTTAGAGAAATAGGTACCACTCATTAAACTTCGCTGTAAGCATAAAATTCTCTGCTTGTAGCGAAAAACGGAACTGCAACATTAAGCTATCAACAATATACTATTCGAATTAAATTTAATAAAACAAGATAATGTAGGAAAGTCCTACAGGCTGTATATTTAAATATAGTAATAACTGAATAATCTGAACAGAAAGTAACCAGACCTTATTTCAATTATCAAAGCATTCGGACTATGGAATTCATAAATGTGATATTTATAATCCGAAATATGTACGAATTATAAATTCTTTTTTACCCTGCTATGTTAACAGGCGGGTTAAAAAAGATACCCAATGGTTGTAAAAATTGTTCATTACATAAACATAAAATAAACTCGTATTACATAAATATAACAAAAATACTGCGTAATGTATGCCGTGCATTATAAAAAAACACCACGAGGGACGTTGTCTCACGTACGTTAGTGCGTTCGGATTAAAGATACCAAGTGGAGTGTTTCGATTAGAGGGGCTTCGAATTATCCAAACATTACTGTATTTGTTAAATTCATACTTTTGAATACATTCTACTGATCACAAATCATAGTTAAAGAAATACATCTTCATTTTGACTTTAAATCAAGCAACGAAAGTTAGAAGTAAGTTGGTAAACAACAAATAATTTTCATTTGTCATGGTTTTAATTCATAATACAACATGAGTCCGAGAACTTTGCTTTGGATAAATATTGATATGATTTGGTTAATGATTGCGGATAGGATATGCACGCACGCACCTGCAGCTCAAATGAACATGCATCGAATCATTGCACTTTTATTTCAATTATTTTCCCCTAATTAGTATTGTATTTTAATTAAAATTTAATTTAAATGTGATTCATTACAAATACGGAACGTTTGTTATTTGTTCAGTAATTGCAAACAGATATAATTTACTGAAATATGTCACAGTTTTATTTAATTATTTCCGCCAACGTAGCAGCTTACTCCTGAAAAAATTGAGATACTCCCGTGAAATTCCACGAGGTATTTCAAGAAAATTTTTTGCGCCATTCGATCAGTCGGCTTGAAATACGTAAATAAAGGTTGAATGAATAAAAAATGTAGCGAACCAAACGAAATAAAACATTTATATTCGGATATTGTCGAATTCTTTCAATATTTTGTTTTATAGCCATTGTTCTTTGAACTTGAGGTAGGAATATGGAATGCGGAAAATTCTTCTCAACGACGGGAGATCAATTCTTAGCGTGTTCCCATTTTCCTATAAACAATTCAACGAAATATCATTCCACTATTTATCCATTATTTTTCGTATTCAGAACTTTACTCTTCTAGTACGAAAACTAGTGGTTGCTACAATTCTTAAAGAAATAGAAATTAACTGAAATTAAAAACCAAAACCTTTCGAAAGCATTACCAAAATTTAGAACATATGTGAAACCCAAACCTAATACGACAATATTTTATATTCTCTTTATTTACATTAGCATATTGTCTATATTTACACGTAAGGTGCGAATTTTAAGGCAATTGCCTTGCTTTTCTGGTACAAGCCGAATAAATTAATAAAGTAAAATTTTAATTTTATGCATTTCTGTCATATAAATCACATTTAATTTCGTCTATTTTTAACAAAATTGTAAATTATGCCTATTATATACAATACATACCAATTTTCGTTAATATTAACCTATTATCGCGTTAAATACATATAAATTTTGTTTATATAAAATAAGTTTTCATAGTTTAAAATTGTATACAAAAAGAGAAAAATAATATTCGATGTTTTTTGTAGGTACTTATGGAATTCAGTACAAATTCGAAAATAATTAAAAAGTAATAAAATCTGAAATTAAGAATAATTTATTTTACATTAATACCCATTTTAAAATCTTTGTAATATCCATAAAAATATAATCTCTGGGAATACTTACTTCTTATACTTTTACTAAAAGCAATGTTAAAAAATTCTTTCTGAATCTGAACTAAAGGAACCTGTCGGTGAAGTAGTTTTAGAGATGTTTTTGTATTCAGAAATAATCCCGGATTTGAAAATATGGAATTTATTTGTAAGTTGTTTTGTGCCAAAAAGACCTTCCTGTTCAAAAAAGAAAATAATATAAGTGAATTCAAATTTGCACCACTAACATCTTGTGATGTTAAATTATTGGCTGACATTAGGAAAACATTGTTATTTTAATAATAAATAATAACAAAGTATATAAAGAAAAAAAAATTGTAATAAAAAAGAATAATAATGTCCTGTTTTTTAATACTTTTGCCTTTCTGCCTTACCTATTTTTCTTTTTTTTAAGCCTAAAAATACGCAGCTTATTTATAAGATAACAACTTATTATAACATGTAACAGAACGGAATAAGAATTTGTCGTGGCGACGTGTCCTCTTCTGGCATTTTTCCGTTGTCCGTGTAAGTAAGTGCTCGGTGTGAGTGAGGGTTGTAATCAATGGCAGTGTCGCACAGCGTAATGAAACGTTGGGTAAATGATTAAAAGAAGGAATTCGGTAATGAGGCCTTAACGTGTTCATTTGGGAAGTGCATTGGCACATTCCAGGCGGGTAAACAGGCGGAGTCTCATCCTAATGCTCCATTCCTCCGTCCACTCTCACGGTTTACGGCCGCCGTATTTTACATGCCCGAATTCAAATGAACGTTTGGTTTTTGCACATCTTCAGAAAAACTCTCCACTAATTCAATTCTTCGTAAGATCATGGAAGGATACTTCATCTAATGATGTCCCGCGACCAATCGACAAAACTAAGTACTATTTACGTTGTTAATGACAAAATAACCTATAACTGTAAATTTGAAAATTAGTAAAAATATACCTCGTTGTATATACAGGGTGTGCAACGAAATGCGGAACATAGGAATTTAACATGGGATTTCAAACAATTGCGGATACTCTCTCTCCTGATAAACTTAGAACAAAACTACAAGAGTACAAAGTTGTTCAAAATTAAATTCTACGTCAGATAAGATTATAATTATTTTAATAGCAGGACTGTAATACGAGATATATTAAATATAAAATGTAATACTTTCGTTAAAAATCAGATAGCCATGGAAATAAAAGAAAATATCTATCTGTCAGTTTAGAGAAGTTTCACTAATTATAATACTTATTGTCTATATTTTAATATTATTTAAGTTGAATTTATATTCATTTCTTTAACAATATGCTAATATTAAAAAAATAATACAAATATAATTTTAAAAAATATTAAACACAAAGTAAGGTTTTAACTGTCACAAATGACACATAGATATTTTCTTTTATTTCCATGGGTGTCTGATTTTGAACGAAAATGTGACATACTATATTTAATATACCTCGAACTGCAGACCTGCTGGTGCAACAATTATGTTCTTAACTGACGTAGAATTTAATTTTGAACAACTTTGTACTCTTGCAGTTTTACTCTAAATCTATTAGGATAGAGAGTATCCGCAATTTTTTGAAATCCCATGTTAAAGTCCTATGTTCCGCATTTCGTTGCACACACTGTATATCTTTACCAGTACTTGCTCTAAAGTAGATGTGACACAACCAGCAATGGATAATTAATAAGTCGTGAGTGATATATTTAATTATTTATAATTTCAATTTTGATTACATGTGGATCTACTTTAGAATGAGGAATCCTGAAACGGTCCAGATTCTATAACTACATTGACTGCAATTCATGAATGTTTTATTTATTAATCTTTCATTAGACCACTGATGGCGAACATAGACAGGTGTGTCAAAGGTGACACACCAAGACATTTTAGGTAACATGTATTTTTTATGGACGATCTTCGCTTTTTCTCGACGTACTTTTTTGAGTTCTTATTTTAGACGTTAAATAATATAAAAACCAATAAAAGGAAATGACTACATGTTTACAATTGTGATTTCAGTTCGGTATATAAGACTATGTAATAGTAATAAATTTTATTTCTTTAAATCTGACCTTATTTTAATATAATTCTAATGAAACAGATGACAGCGCTTTTCTTCCTAAATTTTTCAATGACAACTAAGATTTTTATTTTGCGTGTTTAATAATTTTCAATGTAACAAAATCAAGCATTTGATTTAAATTGAAAATGTGATACGGTAAAAAATAAAATATTATACATGATCTTCACGGTAATTATTTCGAAATTCTAGACTCGACTCCATACTCGCCTCGCCCGGAAACATATTCTTCGTACCGTAAAAAATCATTTACCGGACTTAATGTAAATTACTATTACTTGAGCTTAAATTTCATGAAATACCAATCTTCCAGGGTACGTTCCGTATCACTATCAGGTAATGTCTGAGCAATACCAAGCAAACAAAATACCGTTCCGAATCAAGAGAACTCCTACCGCGTAAACATTCGTGGTGTTCTGAATACTTGCCAGGGAATATTCAGGCAATCACATATCTACATCGGTGTTGAGATGGTGAAACATTAACTCGCTTGCATATTGTGTGTTGTGATCCAACATTAGATAAACAATGTTTTATTCTAGAAGATGGAATGTTCTGCTAAAGTAAGTTGCAGTAGTTTCAAATGACAAATGTTCAAAATGTAGCTGATTTGTATTTAGCAGCCAGTGGTATTACCATTACCGCATAAAGTTTACCAAGTATACGTTTCCTTGAAGATTTAGCAAATTGTATCCAACAACAAAAAGGTCACTAATGTGAATAATTATTTGTAAATAAATAAATAAATAATAAACTGTTTTTAATAGGGTTGCAAATATCAAAAATATAGATATTTGTAGTTGTGACACAGCAACCGTGTTAAACTAAGATCTTTCTGAATTTTGACACGTCGAGTTCCAAAGACCCGATATCACTGTATTAGATACTAGAAAGCTTTTAAGGATGTATATTGACTGAAGTGATACTGGATTGGAAATAATGTAGTGCGGGATTTACTGAGGGTGGTGTTATTTTCTTTTGGTAAAGTTGGCACGTATGCGTAGCCAAAGGCCTTGATAAAGCATCTGTCCAGCGCCTACTCTGTCTGGGAGAAAACAATGCAACTTTAGCCATTGTCGCGAATGATAAACACTCACACATCATCACAAAAGCATCATTGTGATAAAACCGTAAAAATAATTCAGAAAGTTTCCATCAACCGCAGATAAAGCACGAACTACGGAACTTTTCCATCCGCAGCCGACAGCCTAGAATTGTAGATCACCCGCTTCACGAATCTGTATTTGCCGACGCCACATACGGAAAGTTAAAATAACAGTGAAAGTTTCGCCAGGCTAAGCCCACAATTTTTCTTTCCCATACCGCTCTATTTGCATCCAATTCTTTTCATAAACACTTCATCGAATAGCATTAATCACCTCACAAAATCAACATCAAGCATCTAAAGAAATAGTGCATCATTAAGAAAAGACTCCTGTATTGCACTCTCCTCATCAGCTGGAGTGTTTGGAAGGTGACTTTTGGTGATGGTGATAAATACGAACAAGTGAATAGATACGTTTGGTACACACAAATATGTCACATTATGTTGGAGTTTTATTTGTACGTGCTTTACCAAATTGAAATTGTAACTAAAAATATTAAATCTTTAAATTAGAAATTCAATCATTTCCAGTATCTTTTTGTCTTTAGGTAACTATATTTGAAAGAAATTTCTGATGAGATATCAACAATATTAGAAATCATTGTCTTTCTTACCCAACAATTAAAAACTATGTTTACCAATTTTAAGCGTAGAAGAAAAGATGTTAGGGTCGAGAAGAATCCTGAAAGATTGACATACGTGAGTACGCAATAACACAATAATGCTGTCCATTGATATAGTATGAAAGACGAATTATCTTCAGAGAGTAAATATTTCATACAAACGCAATTTTATATTTTTATAATGAAGAGAAATAAGAGGCGTCTTAGTTTAGATTATAATGCACCCGTCCACAAGTCTCTTATGTTTTATAAAAATTCAATTTAATCGGCTTTAACATTATCAGCAGATTATTATTTACCACCGAAATACAAAAAAAAAACTCTTTGCAACTAAAAATTTTCAATAAAAAAGATACGTATTGATACTATTCGATTCATGATATGTATGATACTAGTCGTACGTCAAAAGTTTTTTTTGCTAGACCAATTATTTATTAATACCCCTTCATATACATTATCGACACGTGCAAAAATAAGCGATGATGCTTTTATATTTTCGAAGAGACCGGGGTCGCTAACCAATTGAGCCCCAGTCGTTTATTTGAAGAGATTGAATTTAATGTTATAGAGCGAATAGAGTTTGCATTTATGATAATACACTCGCAAAGCTGGAGATAGAATCCTGAACGATATTCGAGTGGGTAAAAGTGATCCAACACTACATAGATAATCCGAATTAAATTTTCAGCATCGTTCTACCGAGAGATAAATTACAATGATACCGGGAGTAATTCTCACAAGATTATGTTTGAAATCCACTTTGAGAACATATCTTCGTTCATAAGACGTTAAGTGCATCGCATACCGCCTGGCGGCTCACATATGTTTAGATGTGCATTCGCGACACGCGGAAAATTAATGAGAAATACTTGCTTCGAACTTAATTAACAGGGATTTACTTATTTCTAAACGTGAAGATGAATTGCTATTATGCACACTTAGCGGGCGAGACACACTCCATTCAGAACCACAAGCGTCTGTCGTTTTCAGCACTTTCTTTACATATCTTACACACATCATTTCCGCAAATATTCTAAGAAAACTTACTTTATTCATCAAGAAACTACAGATTTTCGAGCTATTAGCGATAAATTGTAACCGCCGATTATTATTGCAATTAATATAGGGTTTTTTCTAACAAATAAGTGCTTCCTTTATAGTAATATTTCTTAAACCACAAAACTAAATTATTATATCAGGATACAAATACAAAGGCTGGGTCACTTTAGTTCGATGTAGACAGCGGAAATTCTATAAAACGTTTCAATTGAATTTTAACGTGAAAGATGGTTTCGAAATAATAAGAACCCACTAATAAATTAAGTTAACTCAATTTTTCTTTGGATATTACATTAGGAGGCCTTTTAATCAATATTCCACAAAAATTAAAACAAAAATTAAAAGCACCTTATATTACTGTGGTTTAGTTTAGGAATAACTTTTTGTTTTAAAGAAAAATATATAATTTTAACCCAATTTTAATGATACTGTAATAATCCTGGAACTATATTTTACATTTTTTGATGACTATCAGAAAAATATCTATATTTTCTTAATATAAAATTATAAGTGTTTAATTTCAAATATGATTGATTAATATTACATATATGTAAAGGTATTTTTTTAAATATTAAAACTTCATTTATATATTTCCGTTTTATTTATGAATATAATCGTAATCATAATCGCAAAAGTACATATTCATTAAGAAGTTCGGAATAATTGTTATTCTTCTGCCTTGTGGTAAATTGGGGTTTAGTTCTTAATATAAATTGTAGGCTAATTCCCAACTTAATCTAAAAAAAAAATTACATCGAAATTCAGAAATATTAAATGGATTATTATATCGGAAAGCGCGATGTGTGACGTTTAAGTTACTTCTAAAAAAATATGTAAAATTTATGTTATTTATCTTCCTGATCATCAATCGGTATATCAAAATTTCTTCTCTTGGGCATAAAATTTTCAAAAAAACGTCATACTTTTCTTAATTTGTCGCAGGAAAGTCGTTCTGAAGAAATCAACCAAATAAATGTAATTTATATGATAACAACTAATTATAGCAAATATTGTTAAGACTTAACAACTGCTTTAAGTTAGAAAATAGAAAATATTTACTTAACCACTGACCATAAAAATAGAAACGAAAAAATAGTTGTCATCGATAACCATTTCGTTAGAAAATAGAGCTGATTGTTTTCTTAATAGAAAAAATTAGAACTTTTACTGAAACATAAATATACTGGCAATTAAAATTACTTCGAAGTCCAAAATTAATTTGTAGGAAGAAATTACAATATCTTTCAAACCCAAACAGAGGATGAGTAATCCTCCAAAATGGTGGAGGCGCCTCATCAAACATAAAAGCATTTATCTACAACTATTGAAATATGGGTACATTATAGGGGAAGGTAGCCTAATTTGGACCAATTTTATAATATTCACTATATAAAAGCTCAGAAGAAGTGTAAATAAAAATTAAGTAGTAGAAAAGAAACTCACTAAGTGTACCTTCAAAATAAAACCATTTATTAAATTTTAAATACTATTTATAATAGTAAAAAATAAATTCAAAAAATTTTTGTCATCGGTCCAATATAGGAAACCGGTTTCCTTATTTGGACCGCTAGCTTCCTAAATTGGACCATTAGCTTTCTTAACGAAAATTACAACAATAGAACCTTTTAACTACAGTACTAACTCTAGCACACTGAGAATGAATCCAAGTGCGACATTTCATATATTGTATCATATTTTCTTCCTTGGTTTCTTCACACAATATACAAAACCATGAATCACCATTTTCTTTTTTATGTTTCGTATTTTGTCAGAGAGATGAGGAAAGGCAACAAATTTAAAGGGCTCATTGTTTAAAATCGGATAGTTTCGTCACATCTTAGGAAAAGATAGGAGAAGTCAACAAATTTAAAGGTCTACACAATGCTTCAAGGTCATAGAACTGAATAGGGTAACATGAAAGGTACCGATATATCGACGTGTCGCTTCTCTATGTACTATTCTGTGCCGTAATCACAATTTTTGTCGGTCCAATTTGGGCAACTGTTTTCGGTCCAACTTGGGCAACTTGAATATTTTATACTTAAAATTATACAAAAATGTCAAAGTAACATAAACTCATAAAATTTTAACAGGAAATTATAGATAGATAAGTAAGCTTTGTGATGATATAAGAGGACCTGTAATTACTTACCTACGTTTGGACGAACTAACGGCTTTCACTCTTACATCAAAATAACAAATTTTGTTCGTAATCAAACAAATAACCCTTCTCTTAATGTAACCATGAGACATTTTTTTCACAAACATGATTACATTAATCTGGTCTACCTCTACGTATAACAAGTAGTCTATCTAAAATCGCACTGATTTTATCAATCTTTGGATACCATAGCGGTCCAAATTAGGCTACGGTCCAAATTAGGCTACTCTCCCCTACGTGTGATACTACATATAATATACTACTCATATTACACAAGTGTAATATGAAATGTTATATTACACGCTACACTTTTCTGTAATAAATAGAGCATATAGTTTAACACATAACATTTTAATAAACTGTTTATTTATTAATAATATATTTTTTATTATAAATATCAATATAAATGATTATAAAAGTATAATAAATACAGTTTGAATTGCTATTTTGACATTTAAGTGCTACTGTGGCGCCATCTGTTAAGGTATATATGAACTACTCACACTTAACTGAATATTTAACAAATAATATCAGATTTTTTATATGCCTGATAGTTGTAGATAAAGTATAGTATTTGACTCGCATAATATGGGTACATTACACTCGGATGATTAAATATACTCGCTACCGCTCGTATTTTTAATTACATCCTCGTGTAATATAGCCTACATATTATGCTTGTTAAATAATATACTATTATTATTATTGCAGTTTTATTACAATATAGAACCGAATTTTTACTTTTGGTTAAAGTGTCGGTTACCTTAATCGTCGGTTAATAGAAAAATATCGTATCGAATCCCTGAACTTCGTTGTAAAACTTCTACATTGTTTACAATTTCGTTGCTATACTTTTTTACTAACCGACGGTTAAGATAACCGGCACTTTAACCAGAAGTGAAAAAATAGGCCTTTACAGTATTAAGGTGAAGCATATGTTAGGAGAATGCGTTTTTAGGGTTATAACGGTAATGAGGGAGTATTTGTAGGCGTGTAAGAAATTGAAAGCGGGGTGTGTGCAGATCCCCTGAAAGAAATAAAAGAAAACGAGAGAAGCCATATATACGACACGGTAAAGCCATGTTCACAATTTACTGTAGTCAGCGTTTCAGCGACTAGGTATTACATGCCAAAATTTTACATATATTAACCATTTGTATTCGCGCAGAACGTGCGAAAATGTACGGAAGAAAATTTGAAATTGCATGTGGTGGTCAATAAAAACGGCTTGCAAAAATATCAGCAGCGCTGAAACAAATTATTTATTTACCTCGCAACCTTTATCAATATCAATGTAATTACATTATGGGCATAATTATTTATCTATGCATTGTTTGTTAATTACATTTACAAGTGCATTATTTACAAATATATTCGGTAATTTATGAATTTGTATCATATATTTTATAATTACATACCGATATTATTATCAGGAAAAACAGCAAAATCATTTTCATTATTATTATTTAAATCCATGTTAACGTGGTAATTCATTGAGTTATTTACTATTATTGCGTCTAGTTTTTCAGAATTATTAAATTTATTTGTAATATACATACAAATATAATCCACGACATATAATATTAATAATAATAACCTGGAAAGTTTTCCGTTCCAGCACTCAACACTTCTTCAGGCAAAAGATCAACTTTGGTAACGAACGTGATGAGTGCAAGGATTTGCTGCAAAATGTTAGAACAAAAAGAACATGAAAGGGTTAATATTCTTTTGGCGCTGGGTAATTAGTTTGAGCTAATGCGCTTGGCAAAAGATTAAGAATTAATATATGTACGACGTGGCGTAAAAACTTTATAAATTGTAAATGCAGTGTGAACATCTCTAGAAGTTGCGTTTGATGCAAAGCGTAAACCGTAAGTTAAGTGAGAAACTTACATCTTCCAGCGGGATAATATGTAAATCAACATATCTCATTTCAAGAAAACCCATTTAAAGTTTTATGAGTGCAAGTTTTATATCAATGTGCAAGAACTGATCGTGGCGCTGCTCTGAATAAGATGCCGTAATGATATGGGGCACTGCCGCAGTTTTAAAATACCACAACTTATATTGTCTTGCTCAAGATTTCATAGTCTTTTTGCCTTCAAACTTCATTTATTTTCTTCATAATAAACTATAAAAATTGACATTCCTTTATGGAAAACTATCCACACAAAAAATTACATTCTATATATTACCTAAGCTGAAATAAAAATAAAGTTCAAAAATAATAATGCTGACACCGTCGAGTTTTGCATCCCAAGTGTTGCGGGTTCGAACCTCACGGAAGCATGAAGTTTATATCTGAATAATAAACTTTAGATGCAAACAACTTATACAGGGTGTTCCGCAGCTTAGGGCAAAAAATTAACGGGTATGTACTGTATGACGTGAATAAAATGTCAAATGTACTATTCAACGTTGCTGTCAAAATTTCAATTAACATTTTTTTGTTGAAGTGGGCATAAGTGACATACAATCTTCACATTTAAGGTTATTTATTCAACTTTAATTTTTTAATAAATAAATACACAACATTTTTTTTAATATGATTACAATATTTAATAAAACATTAATTTTAGTTTCAAAATTTTATGACTAGGAGTAGTAACTAATTCATAAATTAAAGTAAATGGCTGTCGTTCACAAAATATCAGTTGCAGTTATGTGTAGGTGTGTACTTAATTTACAATAGATCACTTTTGATTATATTTCTATAATAAATATAGCCAATCTTATGACAGTGAATTAAATATTTGTAACCCTAAGGCGTAAAGTACTTTACAACACATTACCCGGGAACCATTAGGGTTGTTTAGAAAAGACATGTTTTGCGCATCGAAAACAGTGACGATTTGTCGGCTGTAGGAAATAAGTTTTTTTCTCATTTTTGCGTTATTTCCTAGAAAAAATTTGAGCGCCGCAATTTTTTCTTCTTAACAGCTATCCTAATATATGTGTATCGTGTATTCTTTATGAAGTTTACACATTTCCTGAACTATTACTTTACATATTGCATATTCTATAGAATGAGAGACTTCATAGTATGAGAATATCGTGTTCTTTTTGTGTGCAGAATTTATCTAGGTATCTGTAATTCATTAGACAAACTAAGTAACTAGAGGAATAAATGTAAACACATCCTCATATGCAAATTACGGGACGAGGCAACGCGGCTAAATTACCACAGGGAGCGAAATGTGACCTACATATTTTTCTCAGCCATATCTTGATGGAATAATTATTTACAACATGTGCGAAATTCTTCACATATTGGATACGTTTGCGGTTGACACTAAATAATACATCATTCAGAAATTTTGTGGTTGGTACGATGATGGAATAATATTTGTGGGGAAATATTATTAAATATTAATTGAATTTCGTTATGTTTTGGATCAATCTATTTTTAAACATTACCATTTAATTAATTTTGGGATACATAAATTCATGTAAAAGTCGGCAAAGAATTTCGTAGGTGCGGGATTATGATCGGCATCGATTTCGCGATGTTTTTGGCGAAATTTCTCCCTGATATTATTATTCTTGTTGAACTGGCAATGATTTTTATGAGATGGTGTGCGAATAACAATATTTCTGCCCCCATCTTGAATGGAATTGGCTCCATATTTAAAGAAGGAAATGATAAGATTTCGCGGAAGAGAAAGGCGGGATGGAAAATTATCACAGTTCGAATAAATTGAGAAGGCGTCTCCTCAAATCCAAATCCGCTGTGGAGCTTGCACGCGACTTGAGCCAGTGGCGGAGCAAAGCTTGAGCTTCGAGCTTCCAATCATATAAGCTCGCTAGTGCCACAATATTCCCCATTTTATTCTTCCTACATGCAGAATAGGACAGCCGTGCTACAATATACTTTCTATTTTTTGAACTGTATGTATTTACTTTTATTTTTGTATATATAATACCTACTCTAGTATGTAAAGCTGAGACAAATTCTGCGGGAAATATATTAAAATAATTACTAGAAAACTAGTTCTGGGGCAAATAAACTAATTAATTACTTTCGAACTAGGAGAAATGCTACAGCAAAAATATTGATATTATAACATATTTATTATTAAGAACGGTTAGGATATTTTACCGATCGAAGACAAATTTTTGTAGGAGCGAAGCAACTACTCCAATTAATATTTCGTATTGCTATTTTGCACGATCAAAATTAAATTTCACTCAACATCAGTTAAAAATAGTGTCCAAAATAAAGTGTATTAAAATTCATTCATGATAAACGAAAATCCGTTTCCATGATAGTGTCCAAACATTGTTCTATTTTACAATTTTTCAAAGTCCTGTCATTTGTAGTTATGTTTTTGTATCAAAAATAACTGCAAAAATAATTCGTTAGGTACCATTATTAATTAATAATTGTACTGTAAATAACTACACTTTTATTTTTAATAGCAATAAATGACTGTATAATCAATTTTTTTAAGGAATGAAGAGACGTTATCAATTTTTGTAACTAAACTATGATGTCACGAAATATAATGTTTATATGTGCATTAATTTATTCCAAATCTGCTGCTCTCTACAAATGCAAATTTCATTTAAATTTTAATAACTAGAAATAAAAATTATAACATATCTCTCGAAATGCATTTAACATGAAAACAAACAATAGCAACAACTACAACAAAGATTATAAAGATAATTTGACAGTTCAACCGATCGGCGTAACATTCAAATCACTTCTATAAACTTATTCGAGTCGAGTTGAAGCCATTATGACTGTTGAAATAAATGCACTACAATTATTTTAAATAATATGCAATTTCATTAAAAACATACTTCTCATTTGAAAATAATGGGAAATACCATTATTATATTTTTTATAGTAGTATTTTTACAAGTTTTATTTCATTTTATAATGTTTTTTAATGTGTATGATGTCTCTTGACTACTTCAAAATTTTTACTATACTAAATAATTTCTAAGCATTTGAACTAAATGTTAATTTACTGACCATTTTGGAAGCTGTACAGCAACAAATAAAAGCTTACTGATTTGGAAACCCAGTCAACTACACTTTTTAATGCCCAATTGTGGAAACATATAATTAATAGAGAACTTATTGTAAATAAACAAATTAGAATAGTTATAAAACGTTTAGAATATTTGCTGATTTCTGCAGTTATTATAAAATTATAAATTTCTATGAATATTTTCGGGGTGAATTTGTGGGTAGATTTTAAATGTGAATCCCTACGCCTCTGTTTCTATCTTCGCGGTGTTTGCACGGGCACTGAACGCTCAGCTCAGAGTAAATAACATAGAGGCGATTTATTTTTCATCATTTTGTCATGAAAATTGGCGGAGGAGCCTTACACCACACGGTTATTTATATCTAGCCCGTGCTTTATACCAGAAATACAATTTACTATTACAAAAGGCCAATATCTCTCTGCTATTATTCTGATCGTATTACCTCTCATATTCTAAGGAACGAATATTTTCTATATACAGAAACAGCACTAAATATTTTTACTTCAATTCTTACAAAAGTAAGATATTTTTATCTCAATCTTACAGAAGTAAGATAGCTATTGGATATTAATTATAAATCTGTTTTAAAACATTTTTTGTCATTATTTTATAGATTAAGTCAGGAATATCAAAGAAGTCGAAAAGTTTTATAAAGACCTTATGACCATTATGAAACTCACAACGGCATTCAAATTAGTTTACTAATTTACATATTAGCGCACTGTCATAGATACATATGTAAAAAGAATGACAAAACGAATTAAACATTGCGAATAAACTATATAGATTACTTTTTAGTAAACGGGCTAAACATTGTCAGTCAGATTTGCAAAAAAGACTTAGGTATTAAAACGGGTTAAATATGTCAAATTTAATTTAAATTTGACATATTTAACCCGTATTGGGAATCTGTGATCATTCTGCTATACGTGCAACTGCACGTTACAGGTGATTCGGATCGATTTTTGCAAAATTTGGTAAATCTTAGAGGGATGAGCAGAAATCACCCTCTTCCTTTCTTTCCGTATTCTATAAAAACTAGTCTGTTTTGGACATTTTCTCACGTTTTAAGAATAACAGTTTGACTATAAATATAGAAATTTATTACCAAAAACTAAACAACATCTGGCAATCCCGGATGCAAATTGTATACTCACTAACATAGGAAACCTCTAAAGTAATATTGTAATATTGTTATTAATATTAATAGTAATTTATTGACCATTTCATATACATAAATATTCATAGTATGTCAAGGTATATCAATAGCTATTTGTCTAGTCCAGAGATTAAACTTTCGCGAGAGTGAGCTGATTTTGACAGACCGACTCTTTCAAGAGTTTCTGGACGTGTGATATACAAAATTTTTTGCGCCGATGACACTTTTAATTTATTAAAGAAATATTATTACTAGGTACTTAAAATTTTATACCCTATAGGTTTTTATAATAGTATCATTTTCGATTCACATGGATATATAAAACAATTCACTTGTTTTATTCAAAAATTTAGTGACATTTATTCACACCTAAAAATAAAACGAATATAAATTGACATTTTTCAACAATTAACACGAGTATAATATAAATATGAGTATAATATGAATAATAAATCAAAAATAGTTATTTTAATTAACCTTTTACATTTCCAATAAAATAAAAATTAAATTTTTGACAAAATGTAATGCTAAAATATTTAAGATTGTATTTGTTGCCGGCAAAACTATTTTGAGTTCTGTAATACTAGTCAAAATAAGATGGAGGCATGAAAAATTATTAAAAAAAAATGTTTACATAATAAAAATTACTTTTCTGAATAAACGCATTGAAATAATAAATATTTCTTTAGGCAATTCTTAAAATTCTAGAAACTCTAAAAAATTCATGTTATTTGGTAAATGATTGTACAAGGAAATCAGTGGTATATTAAGTTTTATATATTACTATTAATATTTAGCAAACTATAGAAGATATATAGAAATGACTATGGCAAAATATTTAGTTTTATAAATATAGGACGACAATTATATTCTTCCATTATTAATATGGCTGGTATATGAAAAAAATATATAACATTGAAACAATCAGCTTTGAGTTTTATGATGATAATATGATTATATTATAGAGAAACAAGTAAATGTATGCATATGGTTTTATTACATACAGGGTTTTTGATGTATTTAATTGTATCAGTATACACAGAGTGTATGATAATTTAATAGCAAACATTTGATGTAATTAATTTACTATTTAGTATAAAATTATATTTTGCAACAAAATGAACAGAGAGATAACAATGCCGACCACAAATCAGCAAATATTGCTATCCGTTCCTTTGCGCCATCGTTCTGAATACCCAGTTCATTAATGTAATTTCATTACATAGGATTAAACACATGGACTTTGTCATATTAATTTCTGTCGGACAATATTGATACAGAACTTGCTGTTTATTATTTTCTCTGTTCCATGCAATTCTCTATTGACAAAGAGATTCATGTTTTTATGGGAAATTGAATCAGAGAATTTTTACATTTTAAATAGATTTTCTTCCAAGATAATGAAATTAGTTGCGGTGCTGGTAACTAAGTTATAGAAAACACTTGGGAAATACAGTAATTCTGTTACGGTGTTCTAACTACTACACTAATTAAAATTACTAACACAGTGCAAAAACACCACTAAGAATCAAAACAACTTGCACACTTACTCTTATTCCATACTTAACTCCTTTTAAATTAATTTTGTCTTCAAAGATGTAAATATTTCATTGTTTTTTCTTTGTTTCAGTCCCTCCTGAACGGCCTATTATCTACGACGGAAAACGTCGAGACAGATCCAACTTACAAGAATCATACAACGAAGGAACCGACGTCAATCTTATATGCGAAGTCGTCGGAGGTAAGTCAAATTTAACCTTAACCCAATTAAAAACAATATTGTTACATATAAATGGAATTTACAAAACGTTTTTGTTGGAGTATTTGAATTAAAAGATATAAATTTTTAAACACTAATGGGTTTAAATTGCAAAGAACTACAAACATACAAAAATGTTTGTCGAACAATTAGTCTAGTTAAACATTAATGTAACCGTTGACAACTAAAATCAATAGGATTTTATTAAATTTTTACAATGAATTTCCATAAAATGTTCACTGGAAAATTTTGCTGAAAACCAATAAAACTGGAAATATATTTAAGAGTTTTATTGCATGTAACAAATTATAATAAATTATTAAATTTTATATGTTTTTACAACATTAAATTTATCGCATTTAACCTATTTATGTATACTCAAATATATAATCATTAGTAACATTTTTATTTATAGAACTAGAAAACCGATAATTTTTTTTGATTTTAATGGTGTAAAAAATCAAAACAAATGAACTTTGAAATGATATTTACAAACAAAAATAATATTTTTTTAATGGAGTGTATTACTGAAGGCCTGATTTTGTTTGTGCAGTAATTATTATTACATACACAGTTATTGATTCTGTAACCATATTTGTTTTGATGTTTTATAGTTGAGTATTTTATCATTATTATCATCGGTAACGACTTGTAGCTTTAAATCATGGGGTTGCTGCAACTTTTAAAAGACTGCAAAGGCGTGTTTCCATAAAATATCAAAATTATCATAAAAAAAAAAATAAACATGATAGCACATATATAGTTTTATTTTGTTATTTCTTGATGTTGCATTTCTTCATAATTGTGAATAATTCTAATAATGTTCTAAAATATAATGTCCAAATATTGAAAGATACGGAATAAATACGATAAATATTATGAACACGCTGCTACATTACTGATTTAGCAAAGGAATTGGTTGTTTCGAAGTGCCGAAATACGCTTCTCACTGCAAGTGTAAGTACTTACGCGCGCATCGATAAACGCTATTTTGCTATACGGTATGACAGATGACATTGCGATAAACATAGTGCTACTAGCATTCTTCGCCCTTCTTTGTATTGCTAGATGTATTTTTATAATCTTTTATATAAAATAATAGAATTTTATATATATTCAAACAAATTAGAATTTATTATTATTTATTATTATAAATAAATTAATAATAGTTATTTATGTATTAACGGTAATCAATAGATTATAACACGAGGGAATGTTTAAAGCTCGACTCGGAGCGGAGAGCTTGAAATTTCTTGAGGTAAATAATCTTGATTTTACCCGTGGTACATATAACGTTTTATTTCATTTTGGTACTTGAAATTAAAAAATCTATTAGGTATATATTCCATACTGTGATTTCTATATAGATGGCATTGTTAGATTGTTTGTTTTTAAACAAATTTAATATAATCAAAGTGTCACTGTCAAATATATATGAAACGTCACATACTGATTATTCTGGCAAAATATTAATGGAATTTGAGGCTGCACAGACCAAATTGGTTTCTAAAAATTGAAAAGATTTATATGAAGAGGAATTTGAATAGTTTTGTGAGTGCTAAATACTTAATCGAAATTAAAATATATTATATTGTTTGACATTTATTCATTAACCACAATTTTAATTTGTTTGAGTAACTATTGCTTAGCAACATTATACGCCCTCGGGCGATAAAAGTGAAATTACGCCCGCATTTGAGGGCGTATAATAGCTATTTATGTATTAAGGGCGAATTGAAACCCGACGCGCAGCGGAGGGTTACAATGCACCTAGGGCCAAAATATATTTCGCTCGTAATACATACAATATTTTTTGCACATCCGAAGTAGTATTACTTCATCACCGCGATCAAAGTAAAATGATGTTCAAATCAAATTCAGATCATAGTAGTCTATTTGACATATGTACGTTGTCATGGATAACAATGAAAACAAGCAAGTAGTAAGTAAACAAAGTAGCAAAAAACGGTGACACGTCAAAAATTTATTATAAAAATGGGTGAAACTAGGCACGAAAAGTTCTAGGGCGAAAAAGAGTGTCATTTCGCCCTTAAAACAATGTTATTTGTCCGACTTTTACGCCCGGATGTGCAAAAACAAGTTTATGATTCCAAAATGAAATTAATATATTTATATATCGAGAAATCTTGGAGGTGATGCAGTTCCGCAGATCTATGTTTGGATGTGTTACAATGGTTCATTATTTACGAACTGGTTCCAGCCTTTTAATGTTGTTTATTCCAGTATTTTTTCTATGTTTTTATCATTTTTTTTTGGTTCTACCTGTTTAAATTTTTACTGCTATATTAATCTTGTTAAGTACGTTTTGCAGTTTTATTTTCTATTATTTTATTAAATTTTATTATTTTTACATCTGTCCTATCGTATATCTTATAGTTTTACGACTCCATATACTTCATTTCCAGCGCCAGTACTTCACATTTTTCCTTTAGTTGAGTAAATTTAATTACAGTATTAATATACTGGCTAAGTTGTTAGTTAGTTAATAAAACCCCCGCCTATTATTCCCCGAATGCGGGTGTGTAATAGCGCCCAGCACTTAGCGCGCGATTACTAATTCATCCTGCATTAACCTCGCAGGTCGGCCCAGGCCCAAGGTGACATGGTACCTGGAGAACACCGTGATCGACGACTCGTTCGAGGTGCGCTCCGACAAGGTGGTGGTCAACCACCTCACGTTCCCCAACGTGGGCCGGCAGCACCTCAACGCAAGGCTGGTGTGCCAGGCCAGCAACACCAACCTGGCGCCGCCTGCCGGCAAGGTTGTTATACTCGACGTCAACCGTAAGTGGAACAGCATTTTATTATTAATTTTTACAATAACCTATTTGATGTATACCCCGTATGTCATCTCATAACAATTAAAATGTTTATCCAACACCGTGTAATTATAACGATATAAGTATGCTGTTTTTAGATAAATAAAGTAGGTCATTCATAAGTCACTAGTGAGCTAAATATATTAGCTCACTGATTTTTGGTTCGTATCATAGTAACTACGTTATAAAACCTTCTCTACACTATTTTGTTCATAAATGTCATTTCGAAATTCCATCTGTCAAAAATCTTATATGTATATTATATCAATGATTAAAATGTGTTGGATAAAATGTTGTATGGCACACGTGTGTTAATTACCTAAGTCACTTGAAAAAATACCACACTCGGCCTAATGGCCTCGTGAGTAGTGATGGGTCATTGGGAATTTCCCGTCAGGAATATTTTTATTTCCTGGGAAAATTCCCGGGAATTTCCCTAAACACGTTTCCCGGGAAAAAATCGGGAATTCCATTTTGTAGATTTTCGGGAATATATGGGAAAATTTCCGGAAACAAGTAGGGAAATTCCCGGGAATATGGGAAATTCCCGGGAATAAGAAGGAAAATTCCCGATAATAAATTTAAGGCAGGCACAGCTTCACTGACGTGTTCTAATCAGTCCCGAATAATTTCTAACAGTGTTAATATTCTAATAACTTTATAATTAATGCTTTTGATTTTTATGAGGAAATTTATCGATAATTTTTCCCTATGAAGTCCCCGGAAATTCCTGACAAAATTCCCCAAAAACTTCCCGGGAAATATCCTGGGAAATTTTCCGAAATATTCGTTCCCGGGAATTTACCCATCACTACTCGTGAGCTAAACTTTTCCTACGTGACTTATCTGTAATGTAACACACTTGTACCATAAATAACTATTATATGTATAAAAATATTATAAATTATACTACGCCACTGATTATATATGTGGTTACTACAATCTATGACATATCTTAGAGTATAAAAAAAAAACCAAATAAATTAAAAGAAGAAATGGACTTTTAATGCTTATCTTTTTTCGAAGAAAACGGCTATAAAAAATTTGCAGATTATTGAATTTTCTATTTTTTGAATAAATCGAATTTTTCTGTAGGTCATTTTAAATTCTACTTTACGTAAAATATAATAATATGTGTATTTTTTAATTTAATAAACAAATAATTCTAAAAATATGCCTACATACATCTTTCTCTTAGATAATTTTAATTTTCTTTTTAAAGAGGTTAATACAAATTTTTAAAGAATTCGACGTAAATTTATATTTTGCTAGTATAAAATTAAATTGAGATCATCTGTTTACAACTTTTAATACGACTTTGGGCTTCTAATTGTCGAATTATTTTTTTAGAAAATCTCCGTAAAATTCGATCATGTTTATCCATACACAAACTATTTAACAACCTAAAACTTCTCAACCTCGTTACAAAGCAAACAAAACTGCGAGAACTATGAATTGAAATCAAAAGTCCAGTAAGCGTACTATAGCATTTAACATTATCTTTAGACATTTTCATATAATTGACTTAATTATTGATTCCTTATCATCTTTTAAGATCAAGTTATTACTATATATGAGGTTTCCATGAAATGAAACTTTATGGTGTTATTATTCTTTACAATACGGTACTTAAAATTTTTAATAAATCCTTTAAATAGTATTATTTAAAATTTTAAATATTTATACAGTCTTATATTTTGTAGTACTAAATTCAAATTCTTTAAATCTGACTTTATTTTATTATATGTAGGTAATTCTAATGTTTATGATTGACATGTCATAAGTTACAGATGACTGCGTTTTTCTTCTGAAATTTTTGTATGACAAAATTTTCTTATTATCAAATATTATACAGTATGACATAAAACGTTGTACGTCATTCGTCCGTTAATGTTTTTTCACGGTACTCATTTTGAAATTTCATTTACCGGACTTATAACGTATATTACTAGTTTGTTAGTAATAATGTATGTAATTATTTACGTTATATCACATATAATGTATTTTCTCTTTTCTTGTATGTTGATTTTTAGTAACTTTTGTTCCTGTTGAGTACTAATAAATAAATAAATATTCAGATATTTTAGACGGCGACAAATGTAAGGATCGCCTTCAGCATAGGTCCCACACGGAAAAATCTAAAAGGGCTCTGCCCCTACACGAAAATATTTAAGAGATACAAACAAAAAATTTGAAATACTTTTAAATACTATTTTATAAAATTTTCAACTGGCTATATCATCGTTGGGTAGATTAAAATCTGATTTAAGATAAACTATGGGCCAAGAAACGTTGAAGAGAAAAGCAATTCAAAAGATCATAAAGTATTCACTATTAATATTGATGATATTGCAAAAGAATTTATAAAACGTACAACGGTTGGTCAAAATATTTTTGTTTTAAAACTATAAATGCTTTTCTTATATGAACTATTGTGTCTTTATTGTTTTTTCATTATTTTTTTATTTATGTACTAATTTTATGAAATAATGACCTGTATTCCGAACTCACTTTTATAATAAAATAGCTTTTAGAAAGCCCGATTTTACGTTATAATCTTAAGAGGCCAAAGGTCACTTTTAACAAGAGCAGCCCTCACACGAATATCCAAAAGTCGGCGACTATGGCCTCTAGTGACACCAATTCTACGTATGCCACTGAACTTTCTCTATTAAAGAAAAGTATATTTACTCCTTATTTAAACCCTCTAATTTACGGAAAAAGTACAGCAAGTAGAACGAACATTGTAAAAAAAATCTGATCTGAAAAATTGATCCCTTCTATTTTCTTATTTTGTGTTGAAAGCTGCCCCTGTAATTTTATAATTATAATATTAGTGGCGCAATTTGAATAAACGTTCTTGAATTAAACTGGCAGTAAGGGCAGCTCCTTCTAATGGCATAATGACTATTACATTTGATTGCTTTCTTTAAGTCCCTGTATTTCTCTGCCGTACAGTTTAAAAGCTTGTTCGTGACTCGGTTCATTCCAGACATAAATATTACACTACTCTTGAAATATAGACGCAAATACAAACTACTTGATAAGACTTTAAAACATACCTCGTTTACTTGAGAAAGAAAATACACCTTGAATTTAACATCCTTGGGTAAATATGTAAACCCTGTAATGAACACACAAAAAACAAACGACATGTGTACATAAAATACTGTAACTGGGGGGATGAAATAATGATGCTACTGATTATGATTACCTTAATGACTTTAGAATAATGATGATGCACGACACAACATTAAGGAACGCGACGGAACGAAATTGGACGAACATACACGATTTTGCTAAAATAAAATTTATTTACATATTAACAATAAACTAAATTATACTAAAATTATTAAAAAAAACTAAACATTGTATGAACAATCCTTCTGATTGTCAATACCGCGATCAGAACTAAGTGCTCCGATGTACGTGCGTCTTCATCAGACGTAGATACGCTACTCCTCTACAAAATCTGTTAAGTTATCGAGGACTAAGAAGAAATCATCCCTTTGCCTACCTTACCAGATCGTGTAAAAACTAATCTTTAAAAATATTGTTTTCACGCAATCAGAATGAAAGTGAAGCGATAAATTTTGAACTTTATTACCAAAAACTAACACATGTCGATTCTGATTGCAAGAGATCAAATTTCGTTACGCTCAGGTTTTCAGTAACATATGGAAAACATTCCATATTGTTACAATACAAGTAAAACATGTAGCCATTTCTAATTGTCAATTTAGATTTTTTTGTCAATACAACAACACAATCAATTAAATCGACTATGCCAATTGCAGAAAAAATAGTGAAACCATTTCCATTACACTTTTTTTGGGTGCACCCTGCCAATATTATAAAAATAAATCGATTATGCTAATTTCGATAATCTTGGTACTCATTTCTGAAAAATTTCTTACGAAGTGTTATTATCATTTTTTAGTCAAAATTAATCAGTTATTTTGACACTGAATATTAGAATCAAAATAAGGGTGAAATCTGCAAATACAATAGGTGTTATAATATCCAGATAAAGTTATTGTAATTTTCGGTCTACTTGACTTTTTAGAGGATAAATTCAATTATGTGGTCAGACCCAAAGTTAAGAAAACATGTACACAACGGTGATGCGTATGCTGCTGTTAGTAAGACAGAGATAAAAATAGTCGTAAAATTATCCTTCTCCTCAAAGCTAAACTGGTGGTCTTAAGCCGATGTAAATATTAAACATTCAAATATTTTAACGCAAAACATCTTAATCTATTATATCGACCTTACTGGTTACAGGAAATATAATTAAAAAATTTCCAGAGCTCTACATTTTGCGATGTGAGTGCACCCTGTAAAAATTTTAATCAACTAATACAACCCTGCTAATTTTAGTAAAAATAGCGAAAAATTTCTCGAGGTACTCCTTTTGAGTAATGAATGCACTCTGCTTTCTTACAATTTTATTTTTTTGTCAAAAGTATCTTAATCAACTAAACCTACTGTGATTACAAAAAAAATAATGGAAAAAATCCTAGGGTAATCCTTCCTAAGAAATTAGTGCAACCTGCAAAAATTTCTTACTCATTTTCTAGCGAAAAGTATCTTAAATCAAACATACTGTTAAAGAAAAAAAAATTATAAAGTCTCAGGATAATAAGTAACTAGTGTACCTGCTAAAATGACATACTTTTGGTATAGCTACCGAAACTGTACCAGAGTAACCGCTGTTACTTTTTCTGTACTTTTTAACCAGATACTTTAATGGAACACTGTTCCTGTAGCTCTTGGTTACGATTTTTCTAGTGGTCGAGCAACGACGTAATATACCGAAATAACAAGTTTTCGAAAACTGATATAAAAAAATAGCTTTCGGTTGCTAAATTCTTTTGCATTCTAAATTCTTATTTTTGTTGAGCTCGCAAAAATAATATATTACATACCGAGCCGGAAAATGCTTGATTTACAGCCGAGCGCTGATTTACATTTCTGAGGTGCGTAGAGAGGCTGGAAAGCATACCCGCGAGTTTTGTATTTTTATGGTATTTTATTTACAATAAAATAGTAATTATTTAATTCTAACAGTACTTTTGTTCTTATTTTTTGACAATTTTATTATGATTTATTATTAACATAGAGATCTATGACAGAAACAAATATTTTACTTATCTGTGATGAACGTTTTATTACCTATAAGTTTGACTTGTCAAAATGGCAATGACATTTAAGAGATTAAATTAACTAACCGGGAATATCTTTCCGGCTAGACGGGAAGTGAAAAATAGTTAGCCACTTCCCAACTATTTGGTTGGATAAAAAATTACTATGTTCGGATTGCAAGTCAAAAATTTCACTTTTTGTAAAATAGGAGAACAATTATTTTGCGAAAAATATCCTTATCAACTCTTCTGAATATAAGCCTTGTGTAAAATGTTAGTTAAAGTTGTATACTGAAAGAGAAGCAGGTGTAAAAGCTAGGTTTGGAATGTGTATGTAAATGCAAGTAAAATAAATGACGCGGACATGTATTTTTAATTTCCAATCCGGATGGACGCGCGGTTATCTGGCCAGCGCGAAGCTGTGCCAGATCTGGATTTGACGAATAAATATGAAAAGGCTGGCGCGACTAAAATAGATATATACCTTCCGTTATGTTTGGTTTCGGGCGCGATAAAATAAAACCGGCCCATTTTAATGTCCATAAATTCCCTGGTAATTGATTACAGGATAATAAAATCAAAGGATACCTCTATGCATAATAAATTAACCATGTATAAACAGTGAAATGACATGAGGCTGGGCATAAAATAAAAGCACAAAGCTCATGAAACGGGTCATCCCACACTGTTATTTATAGCCATAATCGAAAACCATCAAATTTATGGCCTGTGTGTTTAAGAGGAAAACTGTTATCGGACAAATATTCCGCGATCGCGGTTTATGAAACAGAAAACACCAAGACACGCTCTACTAATTTCCAAGGCACAAATTGCAGCCGACATCAAACATTGCGCTGAATAAGTTATTTTGCTGGTAAACATCAACAAAGTAACAATCAATGGCTAATATTATTTAAATTAGATTGTACACAACTTATCCATTAAGCAAACTCGAGCATTTTTATGCTGTCCGATAAAAGAAACATTATTCTGTCAGGAAAAAAATCGCTGCTCTTTAAAATAATTATTTTTTTCAGCAATAGTGCAATTCTGTTAACACAAATTATCAAACCACCTACGTTAATTCATTTATTGTAATCGATCTTTTTATCATAAATCAACTGTGATTAAATGATGAGATTTATTCTCCCCTTATACTGCCGGACTACGTGAGGTTGAGCTTGCTGAATTTTTAATGTTGCTAGAAGAATTGGCTTATATTTTGCTAATAGTTAATAAAAATGTTTCTTATTGAAATTTAAAATATTGTATTTTACTTGTAGTGAAAATAAAATTGGTAATAATATTAAAAATATTTTGTTAGTTAAATTTTAATTTTGTTTATAAATAAAAACATAGTTAAAAAATAACGACATTTTAAAATTTATGACAATATTTTACATTTATCGTTCAGAAGATATAAATGATAAATTTTTTTTTCGAAGAATAGTACAGATTTTCAGAGGTAGTAGTTCTGAATTAGACCACAATTGTCTTTTTATTGTCAAAAATATCGGTATGTGAAAAGGTTGACAAAACGAATGCACCTATTGCCATCGCAAGGTTTTCGAAAAACTTGACAATTTCGTTTGGGAATGTTATTTCAATGGTGACAAGTTGCATTTTTTATTATTGGATGTTGTATGATCCCAACGGCAACGATAGACTAATGTAGTCCGTGTTGTAATTGGAGTATTTTGAAGTATGTATTTGCTGGTGATTTATGCAGTAAGCTACGGAATCCACGTAGCCTGGCATTCGGGCATTCGGGCCATAAATAAAGTGCGGTTTTTCATGTATTGATTTCTCGCGGTCGACACTTTTATCTTTTGTTTAAACAGCGGCTTCTTTATTGGCCGTCTGCGTCCCTTTCCTCAAAACCGACTGGCAGTAAGAATTACTGTTTACCTTTAAGAATTGCTTTTATCAGTTTACTCGCCGCAATAAAAACCACCCAGTTTTCAACAGCTTCGAAGATGATTAAGTACACGTTCGACCTGATTTCGCGACGACTTCGGAAACATCATTACAACAAAAACTTTCCGATTTACTCTTTAGTACACACTGATTTAAACCTTGGCCAGCACCTAAAGTTGACATCGCCACACCAAGTAAAGTAAACAGATGACTCGATATATGTGAGATATGCCCAGATTTTAGTGTAATATCCCGATTCAGTATGTGGGCCGGAAATTGTCTCGGTTTCGTTAATTTGACATAAATCAATTAAAACCATTAGCACCAATAGTACATCCTAATAAATATGTTCGGATCTGTGGTTATCATTAGTTATCTTGTCATTGTCAGAGAAATGCCAGTATCAAGTTATTTAAGAGACTAAAATCAACAAACATAAAATCTAAACTAAATAACAGTATACTGCAGTCCTTAAAATTCAATAAAATTATTGCAAAATTATCTTTTAAACTTTACAAAAGCGGATGGTTCAATTTGTTGCTGCGCATTTCACTCAGTTAAATTAATCTTTAGGTAACTATTCTATTTTTCTGCCTTTATATTTTATTCGCTTATTTTAAAATCTATTAAAATTTATCAATTCAATTATAATAAAAAATTTGTAATGAAGATTGACGGTTCTCAATATTATTTAATTGGTAAAAAAAGAAAACAGTATCATTTTTGAAATAAACTTATTTTAATGTAAAAGGTTTATTTTAGACTCTAAAATGATTTGGGATTAGTATCCAAAAATTTGGTCATCCTAACCAGAAACAACAGTTTTATATGAGAAATGTATTTATGTCTTTGTTAGAACCGCGAAAATAATTACATTAGTATCAATGTTCCTCCTTTTTTTTCGCTGACTGCGCGGTGCAAAAGTATATGGGTGCAAAAATGTTCAAAATATATACAAAAGCATCGGTACTGTGTCTGTGTTTGAAGTCAATATTTTTAAATAAATATTCTTGAAAATTATCTTTTAAAGCATTTTAATAACACATAAACAAGAATAGTTATTTATGTACGAGTCAAGAAAATTGTACATTACTGTCGAGGAGCCACATTAAAATCCGAGGCACTTTGTGCCGACTATTTTACAGCTCCGAGTCAAGTACAGATATTTTTCCTACGAATCGTATATTCAATTTTTTCTGAAACTTTTGATTATAATAAAATATAATTTTAACGTTAGTAATTAAATCAGATTTACTAGTAGCACCTACTCTTCTTTCGAATTTTCCTCTATTAGCATGAAGCAAATCAAGCGAACGCTCAATGACAAAATAAATGTGAAAAGCCGATTTCAAAATTTTTTTTGACTCTCTAAATTTTACTTTATTTGAATATGGATTTTTATTATATCTAGATGCATTTCTTTTATAAAAAATAATAAAAAAATAGTGAACAAGCCTATTGTGCACAGAATACATAAACAGCTGCACAACTTAGAGGGAAGAAGAGAAGTTAATTTTTCGAATTGAGATTTTGAGAACCTAAGTTCAGATTCTTTACTATACAGGGTGATTGGCAAGAGACCGGAATTAAGAATTTTTCATTTATTTTGTGACATAAACTTTAATTCTAGCATATAGGGAATCGGTATTTTTATTGTTTTTCGAAATGTATACAAAATTAGCTTTACAATGATATCAAAATACCATAGTTTTAATTCAACCATTTCAAAATTTATCTATTGTTGTCTATTCTTCCAATTTTTTTATAACTTCGCTGTCAAATAATCTTATTTAAATAGCTCATGTGGTGAACATTCTATACGATCTGTGGAAAACGCCCAAAGCAACGACTATTTAGTGATAGATATTTTTTTAGCATTACTGTAAATGATTAGTCTTTGGGTGTATATGAGCAATGTGCTGGAGTGCGGTGAGCTGATGCATGGCTTGCCAACACCCCGGCTGTATACGAGTTGATAATTGTAGCATTAGGGTGAAGTATTCCTAACATACGTGCCGTGTGTGCACATGTGTGCCGGGACGATATATAGCGCGATCCATTATTTTGATGGCATGAATAATACTAATAACAGAACTAATAGTTATACGTTACCGTGCGATTAGCAAACGCGCTCTTTAATAAGCCGTGATAATTCCTTACAGCCGTCTCACCCTAATGTATTCCTACGCCTGCCAGATGGTTATCGCTAATGAATAACTTCATATGTGGATCAAATTTCAGCAACAAATATAGGCCACTGTTTCAGAGCAGTTTTGGTGGAGGTGCCGAGAAAAATCTAACACCATCAAACAGTCTAATACGGTAATAATTTAATAGTATAAATTAAATTTACTACTAACAACGGACTTTAATCAACCCAAAAAAGTTTTTAAAATTTGTACTTAGTGATATATGGGACCTGAAGTTATTGTACAGCACGAATTTTCAATAATAAATAATTAAATGTTAGTGATCTGATAAATTACAACACTTGGGACTCCGAACAGATGCACAAGAAACTCCTTCCACTAACGAGTGCTAAATTTAAATAAAATATTGTTGTTTGTAACCCGTTTTTACATAGGTACATAAATACGAATACTGAAATCGGTTGATTGGTAATAATGGAATCGATGTTAAGCCCGCAATTACGTTTCGCTTGCTGTTTGCATTGTATCTCTTTCAAATATTTTTGTCATTTTTATCTTATTTGAAATTAATATTATTAATAGTATTTTACTTATTAAACTATTAACTTTGTTTCAATTATAAACAGTCAAGATGTACGTAGATATAACTAAATTCTTCATTCGTAGAAACCTGAAATTTTTGCTGTGAGCTCATAATGATCTCTGTTTTTCAAAAAAGGGTTACTACTGATCTCAAATGAGACTTCCACCGTAAAAAGTAAGTTACGCATAAATTTAGATTCGAAATTTACAAACCGCACTTCAATATCATTTTTCGTTTTCCAGATATTTAGTATCGAAGCTGGACCCTTATTGTCCCAAAAATGGACCCTTTCCCAAAAAGTGGGAAGATATACAACGTCAATGATATCACTATTCGATTCTACAAAATGTTTTCATATGTTTTAAAATATTATCTCAATTGATTCAGATTTTATGAACGAAAGTCGGAAAATGCTAATATAGTTACAATTCCTTCAGTCTTTAATAGTAATTGCCATTGGTATACTTATATTTTGCGGCACGAAGAAATGACAGAGTGAAGTTGTTGAGGTCGTATTTCTTTCTATAAAAAGATCGATGGTTTTTCAGAGACCTAAAAAGATGAAAAAAAATTTTCTCTCAGAAATTTATGAAAATTTTTATATGGGTAATTTAGAGTGCGTTGAATTCAAATTTTCAAACTGCAAATCGATATCTTTTATCTTCCTTAGGATATAAAGGTTTAAACAAATAAAATACTTTCACCATATTTAGTTTTGTAAATTTATTTATATTTAGAAAACACTTTGTAAATACTGAGTCATGAAAGATAAAATCATTTATATTTTAAAAGATAACATTGGGTAAATGAACCTCCTGGTAAATGTATGAAATTATAAAAGACATTAGTAGGTAAACGATTCTTACAATAAAATAAATTATAGTATAAAATTTTAATGGAATATGAAAATGGGAATTTTATTATAAAGTTTCTATTGTTAGATATCTGATTCCTGAGTCTATTATGTAGGTCCGTAACCCTTCATCGTGACATTAATCAAGTAATCGAAATGTAATAAATTCGTGGAAATGTCAAGTCCGATTTCAATTATCAACGACGTCTGAGACAGCGTTGCCGACAACAAGTTATAATTGCTCCACCGCGGCATTCAACAGTCCAGACGGCGTTGTATTACCCCGTCACATTTCCTGCAGTGATTTCCCTATTCTATGCACGCTGAAATGTTGTTCCTTGCAGTGAAGCCGACGTCGGTCACGATCCTCACGAAAGAAAAGCAGGTTTCGGCGGACAAGCGCTACGAAGTCGAGTGCCGCACCGCCGGCTCCCGACCGGAGGCCGTCATCACGTGGTGGAAGGGCAGCCGGCAGATCAAACGCATCGCCAAAAATGTAAGTCAACAATCCTTCCTTACTTCAAATAATATACACAGTAAAAAAAATTAATACTTGGTTCTTGATAGAATATAATGTAGTGGTGGATTTAGTGGGACGGCGCAGAGCTACCATTTTTAACAATTTTATATTGTAGCATCATCAAGTTTTGGGCCGGTTTTTCAATCATTGGTTAGTGCTTCGGTGAGAGATAATCATGGTTAAAATGCGCAAATGCGTTTTTCAAATGCTTATCGTGGTTAAATATTACTGTTAACCACTGAATCCTTAACCGGTCAAAATTGGGGAATTAGCGATTTAACTGCAACTAATTAAATAAGTTTTAATGAAGATTATTAATTTAAAAGCACTATATAGTACGATAAATACTAAATCATTTTAACGAATCGGATGATGCGCAAGTTTACCGAAGGTTTCGTTCATAGAAACGTTTAATGCTTTATTTACTAGAACTGTTTGATGATATATCTCATCTAACAGATACATATGTATTTATAACAATAATTATAAATTTGTATATGTAGTAGTCGAAGTTTCATTATAAAATATATTGAATATTAATATTTCTTCGCGAAATAATGCTGTTCCAGCTATGAAACAGATCCTAATTTATTTTCGTATTTCATCCTTGCAAGTTCTACATTATGTAAGCAAAATTTTGCATTAAATATAATTGCAATTTTCTCCCAGTAATATTCCTTGTCTTTAATTATTGTTACTTTTGTCTTTTTTCAACCCTATAATTTTATCATGTTGTGAAAAATTAGCTCTTCTGCTACGTTTTTTGTCATTATTCGATATTGTGTCATAATAACCTTAACATATAATTTGACAAACACTTATGAACTGACAGATCTAGCAATATGAAAAGAGCAGTCGTACATTTTTCTTGCTAATATAAACTAGAAACTTGATAATCAGTAGTGTTGCTGTCTAGGTAAGACAAGACAACTTTGTAAAATCTTGTCTTGTCCAGAAATTTCAAGAACACACAATCTTTTGCATTGGATGAGGACAGATAATTTTTCGGTGACGTTCTTTCTCTTGAGGCTTCACCCGTTCGGCCTAATAGTGGAATTTGACAGATTTTAATTAATTATAATATAAAATCTTACAGAGATATAGTGAAAAAAAGAAGATTTATGTCTATTACATATTATTTCCCGTGGTAAAATGATTTCCACTTAAGAGGATTCCCGGTGAAGCTAGAAATTCTAACTTCATATTTTGTGTTTCTAGTATCGACAACGTTCACAAGTTCCTCCACTGTACAAGAATCACAGATCATTTTTCGGTCGACTCTTTTCAATACGTGTGTACTTTAAGTTTCTGTCTTTCTTCCACAGGTATAACCCACCCTTACAATAAGAGAACTATGAGTGGGAGAACATTAAAACTGCAAGAAATTTGTATGTTACAATTTTTCTGTTTTAAGAAAAATGGTTAATTCAAATAGTTTTCTGATTGGAAATACTGATTTATAGGTCTTTATTCTACAAGTCTATATCTCTTATTTGTCGAAAAAATACTTTAGATAACAGTTAGACAACACAATAAAGTAGTACTTTTATGTCTGATATTTAATAATTTTTTTTCGCGATTCTATTGTAAATTTTAAAATATATTTGATATAGGCGGATGCATCTGAATTTGAAGAATTCATATGAATTTATTTCATATTAGTTTCTTTTCTGGTTTTTGAATAAAAAGAAAAATGCTTAGCATGTATTTTACCATATACCAATAGACACCGGGAATCCCCTTAAATTCTGTACAAGCGCACAGCGCGCCCTGCCGAAGATAGGAAATTATTATTTTAAAAATATATTTATTCATATACGTTTTGTTACTGAATATTGTAATGACAAGTGATAAATCACAATGACAGCTGTCATTTTGCATTCCCTCAGGCAGCACCGTTTTCCAGAGCGTTCAGCGCTGCCGGGTGCTGAATTCGTCCAATAAAAAATATGATATGTCCAACATATTATCTCCCGCCACTACAGTTATATATCCTGTAATTTTGTTTAGTACATTCAATTTGTATTTTTAAATTTAGTTTATGACAATTGAGAATATTTTTAATTCCTAAAATTTCCTTTATAAATTTGTATAATCTAAAAAAAACTGCGTGCAAATATATTCTTATATAATTCTTCCACCTTTGTAAATTGTACAATAATACTACTTTATATTTTCTTATTTTTACTTACTTACAGCATATGTCGTATTTTGCGAAAATATGAATAATTCATTTGTTTTATAGAAATTCCTAAGATTCAACGATATGTAAAATTCATGTAATTTAAAGGTAAAACCATATTTTAATTAAAAACAACAAAATATCCAACAAATTTTTTATTGCAAAAGTTTAACAGAAATAAATTTATTATAACTTTTTTTATTCAAAAACTGTTTTACATTTTTAAATGTAAACATATTGTGCAAATTACGACAATAAATTGAAAATAATTTTAATAAATAACTTTTAATGTATAAATTTGAAAATGTTTAAATAATATTACAGCTATAATTTATCTATTTGCATTTCATTTTATTAATGTGGTTCATATATTATTTTTAATTATATTGAACGTAGGTTAAATAATTTTTCCATAATATTGTCATCAACAATTAAAATATTTCATTACTAACTTTATAATTGTAATTATCAAATATAACTTTTACAAAAGGTCAATAGCCAATTTGAACCGTTGCAAACACCAAAATGTGGTGGAGGCACCATACAAAATTTCATAGAAACTTTTATAAAAATAAAAGAATTTATTCAGGAAATTAAATTTTCTTCAATTGTTATGAAAAATTAATAAAAACTATTAATATAGTTAATGACTTCCTATCGAATGGCTTTTGTCAATAAATTGAATGTGAACGAAGTAATACATTTCCGTGCAGCTTATAATAGTAAAAAGTTCAATATTTACTGAGCGTCTGATATTCAATTTCTGTAACATAATACCAGGTACATGTTTTACAAGCAGTTTACAGTGTCACTTAAAGCTGATAATGCCAAACACATGGAAAGAAACATTACTTCTACTGTCATTGAATTGAATTGACCAAGAAAATAATATCTTTAAAGAAAACAATTTTTATTCACTATCGGTTAGTAATTGGTGCGTTTCCAAGCAACGAAACAGATAGGAAATGGCTTATTAATTACTTCACTTTCTAGCTAGCTGGGAAAAAAATCCAGGCTAGCTAAGCTAAATGTCACTTTCCAACAGATTAAATGTCATTTGACAAGTCAAATTTGTTGGCATTTCCCATCTATCTCTAATTCCTATTTCTCTGTCTTACTGTCGCTTCTGTATATAACTATTCTGTGATCAAACATGATGTTGAAAATAATACTAATAATAATAGAAAAAGCGGTAAACGTTAGAAAACTGAACTAAAATAAATGAATTCTAAAATAAATATGAATAAAATTATTTTTAGAACTGAATAGTTATTAATTTATAAATAATAATAATGAATAAAACAGTATAGGGAATGTGTAAATTAAGTAATAAGACTGATTTTTTTTACTTGTTTGAATAGAAATACTATTCAATATTGTGTCCCTGAAAATAACTTAGAAAGCCACACAGTGCTGGAGACGGTTCTTCCTACCTTCGAGGCAGTGCTGAAATTCGGATACTAGAATCAACGTTTAAATAATTTCAAATATCCCAAAATGAGTTACCTTGGGGAGATTTTTCAATAACGGTCACAAGAACTCAAGTCAGGCGAATAAGGAGGTAGAGGAGCCATAGGAATGGTTTTATTGGCCAAAATCTCATTTTTTAAAAAACAATTTTTGCACAGCTTTTTAGTATCGTTAATGAATTGGTCAAAATCTGATGAACGGTGGTGAGAGTCAAATTTTATTCTTCCCCGATCATTTAATATTATCAACTGACGATCTGATCGCACAAGATCTCGGATTCTGTCGACATTTTAATCAGTTCTTCCGTTGCTTGTTTCAATCGACTCTTTTCTTTCTGAAAATACCTAAACCCATCGAAGATCCTAGCTCCTTGAAATAACACTGTCTCCGTAGGTCTGCGTTTTGTAAAAGTTTCCATTGTAATGTGCCCAAGTCTAAAGCAAAAACTGATAGCACACCGTTGTTTGAAATTTATATTACTCAATTTTAAGAAGTACTAGAAAAAACTGTTTCACGAAAAAAATCGCTACGGACAACGAAATGACTCTATGCTTATAACAAGTTGTCAGTTGCCGTAGGGCCAATAGTATTGGAAATAGAAGAGGGAGAAAAATATGAAAAATTTTAAAATCGGTATGTAAACCGTAAAACTGCACAGGTCACGATATGTGCAGTTACGTGCACAAATAACATTTTGCCTAGAGGGTTATCTCTATCATTTAGTGAAGAGAAATGCGTAGAAACCAATATTCGTTCGGACTATTCCAACTCTTGAAATATGGGTCATAGAATAAATGACGTGTTCTGCGATATAGTTCTCAACATCTCAACTACATATTGTTAAAAAATATTAAACTTAATAAATGCTATCTACGTGTGCATATATTTATAGTTTTAAAATTATTAATAATAATACAATATGTATGGCGTAATTTCCATAAAATCTGATTTTTTATCGAATTAACAGCTATGCTTAATTTCAAATTCAAAGTTTTGGGATTTATTTATCTTCTTACTGATGATTTTTTGTCGAAGTAAAAATGGCCAAGTTTATGTAACTCCACGTCTTGTTCGTATTTCTAGAAATGAGCGTACGTACCTGAAAACTACAATTTAATGAAATATCTTATGTGTATCTTGCTCAATTCGCATCAGTTATTTTCCTTTTCCATTTCACTTCATTCTCGTTCTAGTGGTAAATTTGAAATGTATGAAAAGTGATTTGTTTATCAAGTCAAATCAAGTAGCTCGTAAATTTTTTATACCAAATTAAGTATAGCTACGATAAAAAATCAACTCATGTCAAGTAGTGATTGTATGAAAAGCTTGATTTTCAAGTTAAAAAATATGTAATGTATAAATTTGTGAAATCTAGGAATGTTGATTTATTTATTTAAATAGGAAAAGAGGAAAAGAAGATGAAATGTAATTTGATTTGATTCTTTTGTGGAAAGAAGCAACATTGTATCACATCACATCCACATCCCATCTTATCCTAAACAATATGATTTTTATTTAAGGTCTGACCTCTCATAAATTCCCTCAACTGTGAAATTCCCAAACTAAAAAAGCACAATATAAATAACGAACTCTCATAAGAGAAAAAGCGGGAAGACGAGAACACGCAACGCTACAACTTTTGTGCAGACATAATGCGAATTTAACAAAGTGAATTGACGTGCGTGCGAAGCTCATATATTACAGGAGTTACTTAACAACACTCAGGGATGGACTGGCCCTTCACACCTACACAGTGCCTCATTTATTATTCTCTTAAAAATTGTTGTTCCTTAAATGCATAAAATATTTTTGTTATTTATTTTATAAGGTTTGGAATTTCAAAAGGCCTTAATGAACCACATTTGGAGTAATATTTACTCTTGTATTGTTAGATTGGACATTTCGGATCAAAATGATCCATCTTGAGCTGTTGAAAAGTTATAAAAATTATTTTTTTAGATTTACATTTGAAATTTGAAAAAATGTAAATAGTTTCAAATGAAAAAATTAATAGAAACCACAATATTTTGTGATAAAATTGAGTACATTTTAATTTTTTACAAACAGAGTTTGGATATAATACTATATATGAAGTTGGATCACTTTGATCTGAAACGCTAAGCCTAATAATGAAATAGTTAATATTATTCCAAATGTGGATTAGTAAGGCCTTTTACTGCAAACCTTAATCTTCGACATGCTTCTTCATGACTCCAAATTACATATATTTTACCCGAACACAGGAATCATATTTTCCTAGTTTCCTACTTCCCTAATTAAAAGCTTTAAATAATAGTTGTAGAGCATAAAATTCTGCATCTAAAATAAAAATTTAATTTTTATTTTTTACATTCAAAATTAATTTAAGTGATATTGTTTAATTTAACAGTACTATTTTTTCTTCAAACATAGATATTTTAAAGAATATTTTACTACTTGACGATCAATTTTTAGGTTATCAATTTAAATGTGTCAGGTGTTGGTGGTTTTCAATAACTTTATTCTTAGATTATCTATTTTTATAGTGACATTTAGAGCGGTATTACAGGTTCCTATTGTACAAAACTATTTGACTTCTACACCGGCGGCAAAGTAGACACATTTCTATTCCTGCCGCGTAGAAATTAAATTTCTATGTTGTGAATTATATTACAAAGAATGTCTCTTTTATGACGTTTGAAGAAAAAATAATTTTATTGAAAATAAATAAATTGTAACCAAAAATTTTTTAACTGGCGTTGAAATGGTGGAGGCGCCATGAACTTTTCGTGATTTCTTTCTTGGCGAATTACCTAAATAAATTATATTAATTTGTAATAAGTCGTAAATGCCATGTGGACAAGGAAATAGTAAACACAAAGTGATATCTTTTATTGAGGGTAGTAGAAAAAAGGTCGTACGGCCCTGTTCGCGTCCCTCACGCATATCCGGCCCTGTAATCATCCCGAGAAAGGGCTGCCACTGCCATTGAAATACGAATAAAGAACCTCAATCGTAAAACCGGACGAGATCAGCTGAATCGAACCGATCGCGTCTGCCGTGCATCTGATAAATGATATTATTTTTCCTAATTACATTATCTGCCTCAATTGCTCTTCACGAATTAATGACCTGAAAAATTGTTATTTTTGTTGACGGAATATCGAGGAGCCTTAAGTTTCACTCATTACGGATTTGTTTCCAGATCATTCTTTAATTAGTTTCCAATCATATACCTCATTTTCCACAATCTTATTATCTTTACTTTCAGCGTCTTTATCTGCCTACCAAGCCTAATTTTAAATCCACTTCATATATAAATAGACTGAGGTTAAACATTGCCAAGAATCAATTTAATCCAACAGAAATATTTCTTACGTTGTTGTTAGAAAGCGCTGTTCAATACTATAATTTAATTAAATTTATAAGAGACAAGGGTAACAATAGTCGGCGCCATAACTAGCACTTTATTTAATCGTCTGTCGTGATAAAATTAGATACTGGAATATCAATAACTATAACAGTCTGTGGTCAAATTGGTGCAGGGTAATGATACTAAAATAATAGTTTCACCTACACGTTGTGATGTCGGAAGTAAAGAATTGGAATAGGTTGTGCTGAATTAAACACGAGATTCTAACAATAACAAAATTATATAAATCGGGATCAAAATATTTATATAATTCATTTAAAATACAACGCATATCTTGATTCTAACAGTATGTCCACGGATCGAAATGCAAAGAAGGAAAACATTTTTATTTTTTATTTTACTAGAAACACATACCTATTCTTAATAAAAGATTTACATGTTCCAAAACAGCCAATTTAGTTTTTGCCTTTTCAAATTTTCGTTTAATTTCAGAGAAAACGGAAACTAGGTCGACTTAGTTGAAAATTCTTTTAAGTCCCAAAAAACAAGTTCGCGTTGTCTTAGTAACTGGCATTATTTATTTAGTTTCATTGGTTATCAATAAGGAAAATCTGTTGTAATTATACAGAACTTAAAGTAGAGTATTAGAGACATTGTGACGTCTTTAACTCTGGAAGAAGTTATAAAGAATTGCGTCGAAGAGTTGTGCGCTCTGAAGGCGGTGAATGGATTGAGTAAAATAGTTATAGTTTTTATTATTTTTGTTGTTAAATGTATGAAACTAAAATTAAATAAAACTCATATTAACAATTATTAATATAACAACGCGAAATTGTTTTTGGGACTTAGAAGAATTTTCTTCTAAATCGACCTATTTCTGATTTTCTGAAACTATACGAAAATTTGAAAAGGTTAAAACTGAATTGGCCATTTAGGAACTCGATCCGTATACATACTGTATATAAACGCTAAATTCTTTAGTGAACTTTTGTCCATATGATTCAAAGGGATATAGGTTTACTTTCAATTAAAGTTATTTAAATTAATTATGAAATCGGTCGTAAAAAATATCAAGATGGGTCTTACACTCAGCCAAGACATCCACAAAAGTCGATGATTGCAAGAAGAGAGGGATATTTCGAACACTGGATTCCCATATAATATCAAAAATCCAAAAGTTTTCAATCTGTATTTACCCAGTATAAACAATGCTAAAATATCCCAAGTAACAGAAACAGACAGATACTTCTCCGAAAACAAGCTCGAAACATCTGGAATATTCTACTATTAAAAAAATTACAATAATTAACAGCCGTAAAACGAACGTGTTATAATTATTAAGAAGTAATTTTTTATTGTCGCTATGTGGGGTAGATTTGTTTGTCTGGTGTAGTGTATTAAGTGACATGCTAACCAGTGCGTCTATTTGCAGTTCTCGGAGGCGAACAACCAGAGCCTAAGCATCTTAACATTCGTGCCGGTGATAGATGACGACGGCAAGTACTTGACCTGCCGGGCAGAGAACCCTTGGATCCCCGACAGTGCCCTCGAGGACAAATGGCGCCTCAACGTGCAGTGTAAGTACCAACCACTGTATTTACACCCGCTACCGCACTCACGGACAGTCAATCTATACTCGCTCATACTCATTACATGAATCTTACCCCCGAACCGAACAATAGTGTCCCAAAATCTAATTTCAACTCTATATCGACACCCTAGGCCTACATCACAATCTAGTGTATTAAAAGTGTCAAAATTTAGAAAACGAAATTGATATATTAAAATGAGTTGATTTAGCGAAATTTGTAAATATAGTGTTGTAGTTTGGTAACATTGTATTGACATTTATTCAATTATTTGAAAACTCATGTCATTTCTGTGGTGGGACCACACCACATTTATCATTTAGAAAACTCATCAGGACACGTTTTCTAAATATTGACGCGTGCGAAAAATAGTATATTGATGACCTTTATGTGATTACAGAGTTTATTTTATATTTATATACATCATTTTGTATTATTGTAATACGTATTAACACTTAAAAGAACATCTATTAGCCCTAAAGGAGACACAAGTGGTGTCGAAACGTCGTCTTTTTAGAAAATAAAGATTTATTTCGTAAATATTTTTAAAAATAATTTACTACTTAACGTTTAATTTATAGGTTATCAATTTAAATCTTTCAATTGTAGATGGCTTTTAGTTACTTTATTCTTAGATTATCCAGATTTATAGTGACATTTAGGGTGATATTACAGGTTTCTATTGTATAAGTTATTTCTTATTCGCTGATTCTACATAATTCTACATGTATAAAATGAGTCCTATATATATTTAAAAAAATTAAACTGAGTTGATTTAAGGAAATTTGTATTTGTAATATTGTTAATTAAATTAACATTTATTCAATTATTTGAAAGTTTACAGCAATTCTGAAATAAGAGCTTTTTCAATACCCATTTGCGTTTCTCAATGTCTTCTTTATGAAATATAAAAACATTATTCAATTATGGCCAAAATAAAGAACATGCTACAAGAAGACAATCTTCCAAAAAAAATAAATTTATATTTTTTGTTTTACGAGAATCATAGTTAATTAAAATCTTGAAGCTATTGAGAAAATCGCTTTGAATTTCATGAACCATTTACAACAATTGCAAAAGTCATGCAACCCTAAAATCTTTACTATTATTTAAAATTTATGACCTAGATAATAAAACAAAATTATAGTTATTGTATTGTTAATTTATGTTATTATTAGTAAATTGTAAAATCAATGTAGCTAACAAGCATGCTCCACTTATGCAAATGATTCCAGTTAAATTATATTGCAATGAAATTGTTTTTTGCAGATATGCCCGTCGTTACGTTAAAGATGGGTTCCAGTCTCAACCCCGAAGACATTAAAGAAGGCGATGACGTTTATTTCGAGTGCAACATTCGGGCCAATCCCAAAGCGTACAAACTTGCCTGGTTCCACAATGTAAGTCAAGAAAAATAATTCACTTAATATATTGCAGAAAATTATTTTCACCATCAAGAAAATTTAATTCCCAAAATTTTTATGTGTTAATGATAGTCATTTTAAAGTACAGGTCTCTTGCAAAGGTTTTGAATTTAGGGCACTAAAATGAAAATAAATTTGAGGTTTATTTTTTGAAGGTTTTTATGGTAATAAGGGAGATGATGTATTAAAAATTAATGTATAGAGTGGGTTAAAAATTTATTAAATCGGTGGGTGGTAATTTTATCAGTGACGTCTAAATTCTAAAGATATTGAAGTTCATTTATCAATTGTATAAGAATGATTTGAGTGATATTGAATTTCTAAATAAGTATTAAAAAGTCATTAATAACGCGCATTGTGAAGTATCGCTATCTGAAGGGCCTTTAAGGCGAGATAGCAACAGCAAGAGCGCAGCCGCTCGCGTCGACTTTGGGAGCCACTGGGCCATTATTTATGTACACATCTTTAATGATACGGCTCTGACAAAGTCGCGACACGCCATTATGTATCATTCATAACGCTGAAAAAACTTTCAGCGCTTGAAAACGAGAAACGTAAAAAGGCAAGAAATCTTTATTTCCAACAGAAAACTTAATATGAAGAGCGGAAAAATTGAGGAAAGTTTGTCCGTGTCGCCTCAGCCACATGTTCAGTCATTTCTCTCTGACAAGCGATGCCTTTAAAGCAACAAGCAAACTTTTATACTCCGCCATAGGACTTTATACATTTTTTTCTTCACTCTATTAATATAAATAAGATGGTGCTTTCTCCCTGAGGTACGTCTCATAGTTTCACTTCGTCCCACACTTTTATTATTTGACTTTTCTTAAATGTACCTCAACTACTACAATATCTTTCCCAAAAAAATATATAAAACTCTAAACAAAAATTCTGACGTAGCTAGTTTCCACCTTCAAGGGCGCTTATGTCAAGAAAAAATGTTCTCAATTTTGAAATATTTATTTGATTATTTTAAACACGTCATTTTCATCCAATCAAAATGCTTTATTTGCAAATTTTAAAAAATTGATAAAACCACAGTTGCATCGTCCTGGTTACATTTTGTTGATATGAAAAATTTTATCTTTGAACTGTTGTCATTCTTGAAGTCATAATACTTATGAAAATATTTAAATCAACATTTTTAACCAATTTACATACATATTCAGGTATATTCTTTACAGTATAACAATCGAAAAAATTATGTTAAACTGACAAAAATATGTTATGTAGTATTTATTAGAAGATTCCCGTGGATAGATAGCTTAAATTACGAGAACATAGAATCCAAGGTCAATCAAATTAACCTTAGATTAAAAGACTTTCGAATAAGGTGTTTGTGCGAAATTTTAACAGTGAGAACAGGACAACTGCCACATTTTTTGGTGACAGAAATGTAAAAACACCAACCGAGTTGTATGCAAATCAAAAATTTATTATTTATATTTAAGAAAAACAAATTTATTGAGTATTGAACCAAGAAAAGTGCTAGGGCTTTTCACAATTCTTTGACTTAAAAATATGTTAATAAATTAAAATAGGTGACCGTCGTAAAACATATTCTTTCAATGCTCCTTTACTATCGAAAAATGTTAAGAACAATAATATTTTCATATAAACAACACTAGTTATTTTTTAGTGGTGGGCAGAATTTTACGCGCCAACATAAATTACAAATTAAAAATATATGTGTTTTTTTTGTTTCAGGGTGCAGAAATCCACCACAATGTGAGTGCCGGTGTAATTCTCAGCGATCACAGTTTGGTTCTTCAAACAGTAACCAGAGCAACAGCAGGTAACTTCACCTGTTTAGCTGCTAATACCGAAGGAAAAGGAACAAGTAATCCAGTCACTCTTCACGTCAGATGTAAGTGTCCATTTTAACAAATTATTATCTGTCGCTGTAAATCAATTTTCGCTTTGATTATTATTAAAACTTTGTGAAATAAATTCAACGTAAACAAATGCGTTGTTATCAGCATACAAATGTTATTCAAAACAATCATAAATTGGCAAATTCAAATCAAGTTTTTTGCTTGGGAAAAAACCGTGCGTAGCGCGTTGCTAGGTATATTATTTACATGAATTATTTGAAACAATAGTTCGGCGAGCGGCGCTTGGCGTCGTGGCGCTGACGCATGTGTTGCAGACTGACGGCAGGACTACGAGAACTTTGTCATTTAACTTTTTGTTTTCATTTATATTTCACGATTTCGGATTGGAAACCTGTCAGATGTAGTTTGTGTTAGAGATTAGATATTTTTTGCAACGCTTTTCTAAAGAATTGCGGCGTTTTGTTGCTCTAACTGCGAATTCTAATGCGCTAAACTAACACTTTCAACTTTAAAATGCATTCGTTCCACACCATATACGAGGACGTTCACTTCGTGAAATTCGCGAATTATTACATTTGTTCTTAGCTAATGTAGTACTTACTGTTAATTTTAACCGTCGTTATTTCAGTTTGAATAGCATATATTCAAATATATATGGGAGATGTACAAACTACGGCCTAAAACATATTCTTTTATATTTCATTTGCTTCCAAACATATAAAAAAATATAATTTTATCATGAAAATAATGGTAATTATTTTTTAATGGTGGGGGATATTTTTCGCCATTTATTGCTATTCACATATAATTTTTGTGATAAATTTTTCCATGTGATGCATGATTTTAACTGGATTAATTTACAGGCGAAGTTTGTTTATGTTTTAATGAAATTATGGGCAAATTATGATTAATGCATAATTATAATATTCGTTTCCCAAATCATTTTAACGAATAATTAGTACAAAACCACAACTAGTGATCATTATTCTAAAATATTAGTTTTAATTTAGTTTCCACATCATTTGAGTTCCAAATTGTTAGCTTTGCGCCCGATAATATGAATCAATTATCAATTTATTATGATATGTGCTCTGAACAAATTCTCATTTCAAATATTGCTTTCAATATTTACATTACTGAATTTTTAATAATTGTAAATTTCATAGCTTTATCTCCAGCATCAATACAGTACTATCATTTATTAGAAATAAATAAATATGTACACAGTAAATAGTTCGATTATTGGAAATTGTTTCACAATTTAATAGGCGGAAATCAAATCAAACGAGAAATTTTGTTTCCGGTATTCATTCTTCCAATTTTTTGAAGATAATAAATGTATAAAAGAATGGATAATAAGTTGCGAGTGTTCTTTGAAGTCCATGTTTGAAAAACAAGTTATAATTAGAATCTTGCAACTCCTGGTGTGTAACTCCAAGTCTCCGGTACAGGCATCCCATGTTAAGCTGCACGGCGAGTTGTGTTTATGGCAGTTGCAGCGCACGTTTAGCTCCGAGATTCCCTCCGCGCTGTTATGCACCGGACAACATGACTCCGGATCCCGGAGCTAAGTTCCGGGATTCTACTGGACTCGTGATGGGAATACCGGAGCCTGATTATTTGCCCACATATTAACGCCGGGCAATTGTTTGATGCTAAAGTACTCACAATCTACCTACATTTCAAATCGCTCTTTATTCAGCAACAAAACGAAAAACAATTCAAAAAATTAATAAAAAATATTCACATACATTTTATGAACACTGTTAACTAACTAGTTATCGTTTTCGACTTGAATTGAACATTAACAACAAAATACCACTTTATCTGAGATTCCGAAACTACATACTACAAAAATAAAATCATTTCAGAAGCAATTGAAAAATATCTACAGTATTAAAATTCAAATAAAAATGGCCAGACTTTAAACTTCATTTTTTTTTAATATTGGAATAAAAAACAATACTTAATTTTTATTCTATTCTATTCTTTGATTGATTCTATTTCTACTATTCTTATTAATCTTTTACATTCTAATCTAATCAATAGAACTTGTTTCGTTTCATACAATGGCTTTTCTTCTAAATATTTCATACCTACCTCTGGAGTTCCGCAAGATTCAAACTTAGGCCTTTTTTTACTATTTATAGTAAATGATTTACAATTATCATTTAATAACAATTTCGCTCTGACATACGCAGGTGATATTAAAAAAATAGATGATTCCGTAGCATTATAAGAAAATCTAGACTTTTTGGTGACGTGATGTTTAAATAATAAATTGAAATTAAATGTTAGCAAATGCTGCTATGTCGTATAGTATACTCGTCTACACAATCCTATATTTTTACAATATAAGGTTAACGACATTGACCTAATTAAAATGAATTCTGTTAAAGCTCTCTTTAATTTGAAATTTACTTAGCGCACGAATAACATATGTCTGCATACAAACAAAACTACAGGCCTTATGATCAGAATTACTAAACTTTTTCAAAATATTTTTGTACTTTTAAAATATTGAATGTTTCCTTATTGTTAAGACAAGTACATTATGCCTTTTTTAATATGGTTTCATATGATTACCAATTAACTGCTATGAATCGAATACATCGTCGTTTCTTAAAATATATAGCTTGATAGGTACCTGGAGCAAGGTACAGATCAAACTATATTACTGCAGTGACATGAGATGATCACACCAGACGAAAATCCCAAGCTAATAAATTTCTCTAGATGTTACTTTCAAATAATATAGACTGTCCTTATTTATTATCATGCATGTGATTATATTTATCTAGATTAACTTCAAGGAACCACAGGACAGTTCATCTTCCAACACCAAATACCGATATCTTGGATAAATCTGCGGTTCATGTGATGTCTCGTTAGGATAATGCATGTGAAGAATTTTTTTCTAACTATGTTTCTTTATTATTTCTATATTATTTTCTTATTGTTATCGATTTATATATGTCTATGTAATGTATATTTCATGTTTATGTTGTATTTTTTTCTATTTTCTTATATCTCTGTAAATGGTTTTTGTTGGGAATAAAGTTATTACTATTAGGTATTATTATGGGATGTGACCATAATCGAATTTCAGTATATCAGTCATAAAATATAATAACTAAGTACTACAGCTTCTCATTATAATAATGCAAAATCATTAAATAGTTTGCAATAATACAGGTATTAGCAATTTAATGTTATGGAGAAGGGACGTATAACGTCAACATGGTAGGATCGTGGTAAAAGCTAGATAGACAGTTTCTTCGCTCCCAGGCTATCTCACGTCTTTCACAATTCTAGACTAGACTTTCTAGATTTTTTGTCTTGTCTTGTCTAGATTATCAATATAATACTTCCTTATTCTTTTAAGTCGAGAAATTCTAGACAATTTTCAAGAGTCTAGATTAATTAAAAAAAATTAAATTTCTAAATACAAATATTAATTTTATGAAACAGGGATTGTAAAAGAGAAAAAGAACGCTGCCGAAGAATTATCTGTCCGCAACTAAAGATTACGCGCATGATATTGTAGAGTCTTGAAACAATCTAGAATCTTGGTATTTAGAGAAAACTTTTTAATCTAGCCTTAGACTTGTGTTATTTAGACGGCAACACTATCTCTTCCCCAAATTTTTAATAATTATTTTCTCGTAAACTACTAATAATAAATCGATTTAAAGAAATACAGATATTTCTTCTTATGTGTAGTATCATAAATATGTAATATTTAAAATTTGGTCACATGTCAAAATATGTGATTGAAACTAAGATTGGGGACTTAAAACAAGTTTATTTATTTTTGAAATGAGTAAAAAAATAATAATAATTCTGATAACAAAAGTATTTTTTAATACAGGGAATAATTTTTCCCGCCATTATGAAATTTTTGTCTTTTGAGCTTTTGTTTTAAATTTTTTACGCATTGTATTTTCTTAAAAAGTACTGATTTCGTAAAACGTGATATTTAAAAAAATAAGTAAAAGTAGTAAGTATTTTGCTTTAACAATTAATACTGCATGCAAGTAATATGCGTTTTATTGGAAATACAATTGCTTTCATTAGAATAGAATTGTCAGCGGAAGTCGGCAGTACGTTACAGTTTTCAATTAGAGAAAACTCGGGGCTATAAATAGCAGGTATTTACATAAGCAAGCAGGTAACAATCGTCTATATTTAAAGATCCAGCGATAACCGTGTTCACACCTCGCTACGTGCATATTAACCCTGACGGCGTACATTGCGGAATGGCTGTCTGTGTCGTAAACATTGCAACTAGTGTACAGAGTGTATCAATATTCAATTAGCAAAGTTCATACGATATTTCCGGTTTTGCAGCGCTCATATCTGGTGTGCAGAACGCTGTGGCCTGCACGTGGCTAGAAATTAAATGAGGGAGGAAAATACTCTGCATGCTAATTTCAACCACTTTTTCCCAGGATTTTAATTATTTTGTTACATATTCCGATACTACATTTATTCTTCTCTATTCAATTTTGTACAAACCAACTATACATCCAATTATTTTCAACAGACTGTAATTAACCTTAACGAAATTTTCTGTTTTACTTCTTTTTGTATATTGTTTTCAAATTTTTGTATCCGTTATTCAACTTTTACAAAAATTTGAATATATGACGCAAAGCTCAAGTCTATCTCTTTCAGTTTTGATTGAAATACTTATGATTTTTAATCTATTAAACTTCAAATGCCTCTATCTCGAGAACGATACAAGATATCGCAATTCTGATTGAAAATTTGAAATCTGCCACGTTCTAATATATCTATATTTATATAAATTTCTGAGAACAAAAAAATTACTCTTTTTTTAGTATCTGCGAACACACTGACTCTCTGTACCTAAAAATGGTTAATAGTTATTTACATTCAGTGGGCGGAAAGAAGATGAGTGCATTTGTTGTCTAGCAACTTGCCTAGCAACCGATGCAAAATGAAATTCAGTACAAAATGTAGCTTCTTATGATTCAATTTACACTCTTGATATGAACATTTTTCGATGTTGTCGTATAAAAACAATATTTATCATCAGATTAACCACATATGATCGCCATACAAAACGGGTGAGGTTATATAACACTACATTGAACAGCAATCAAGACGTTTTCAGATTTTGTTCAAAGAATAATTCAATTACTTACTTACCTACATTCAAATAAAATATTTTCAGTAATAAATATTAATTTTTTTCACATCCTTTCTTTTCTTCTTTTTAAATGCCAGGGGGATGCAACTCTATGGCACATCATTCCTATGTGGAACAGGTTTTGAAATACCTAAGGTACTTGATTTCGTGACAATTTACTAACATTTTTCATGGCAAATGTTACCAGCCTTTCGACATTGTAGGGACCTACAGCTTAGTGAGTCTTTTGGTTAAAGATTGTTGAATTTTCTGTTGTACTGTTTCACAAATTTAGAAAATTAGGACATCTTTAAAAATATGTATCAGGATTTCAAATCTCTAAACTGAAATTAACTAACTCATTTAGTTCTTGAAATACAATCGCGTAAAATTGAAGAAATTGTGGACAAATCTCTATACTTAGAGCAAAATTTCAGTTATATATTTTGGCGTGAATTTCAATCTTGCAGTAACTTCTAAGTAATGTTCGATTGCTCAAGTATTGACTATAACATAACCATTGGAAATTCCTGCTGTACAATAGCTTCCCGAGCCGTTCTCCATACCCGGCGTTTCAGCTTCGCTCGTCTGAGATTATTACGTTACATGTGTTGTGATTAAAGTTGTGCACGGTGTTAGTTTTGACGTTAGCTACAATTCATTACTTTAAAGCACTCGCGCCACGCCCCGCGAAAATGAAAACCGGGAAGTGACGCAGGAAATGCGGATAATTCCACACTGTTTTCCTCTGATGTTTTCATCTAATTTGGAAATATATTTGTTGGTAATTATGGATATTAATACGGGAAATCAATACTGGTTGCTTGTTTACAGAAAATAAATAGAGTATGACGAATGCTGAGCAAATTATTTTGCCAATATCATTGCGACATATGCGGAAAACACTGAAGAGATAAATTAATGCAAACTATTACAAATTCCAATTATTTTATTATAAGAGTATTACTATAAAAAATATGTAAGTGTTCTGTTCTGTTTATTTGTTCAAGTAATTACATTATAAAATTTTGTGAGTTTTGGAGTATAGGAAAATTTAGGAAAGGGGAAATAGTCTGTGTTCTTTGAATTTTTATAGTGAAATTATAATCCCGATGCGAATTTCATTTTGAGTTTAATTTCAACAAACAGGAGCAAAAAGCAGCCCGGAGTTTCATTATCCCTTTTTTATCTGAAAATTGAAAACAGGATATTTTTATATGGGGAGCAGGGAATGATATTTGCACCTCTGTGTGTCGTAATCCCAAAGATGGCAACAAAAAAGTAACAAATTTCATAAACAAATGAAATCGACGTCGCGGAGCAACGAAACAGAACGCTCGGCAGTGAAATTAAAAAGCTGGCCGCGCTTATAAAACGACGCTAACGATTCCGGCCCGAGCTTTGACGGGCTCCGCCAACCAAAACGGTCTAATTTAATACGCCAGTTTCGATGTGAGTCGACAAAGTGACGCTTCAGATTCTATTATGCCTTTGCGTGCTTCCCGGCCTTTGTATCGCGCCATGTTCTTCACGCACAAAGGTGTCTTGTTAAACTGCCCCAGACGCAAAAATGCTCCGTCAAAACTAACATTCACCCGAACCCTATCGCCCTAATTAAAATTCCTGTCATATCATTCTTTAATTACCCAACACAGAAACTTCTCCTAGCTCTTTACTCTACTCGTACAGACTTCCTTTTCTTCATCTTAAGATGGACTATATCCCTTATTCAATACGGGACATAGGTACATATCAATGACTTCCATTTTCTCAAAAATTTATGAATATTGCTATCTGCATCGTTTAGAATCTTACTTAAGTAAATTTAAAATTATAAAAAGCAACCAATACGGGTTTCGTCCCAATTTATCAACAATAGATGCTGTAAATGATTTCTATATAAGATCTATTTCACATTTAGAGAATGGTGAACACCCGATTGGTATTTTCTGTGACTTAAGCAAAGCCTTTGACTGTGTAAGTCATAATAAGTTACTTAGTAAACTTGAACAAATTGGTATAAGAGGTGCGCCTCTGGATTGGCTTTATAGTTTTCTTAATAATAGAAAACAATTTGTCTCCATCAAAAGTGAAAATGGCTCAGCCTGTCATTCTGAATATCTTTATTCGAACACTGGAGTCGGACAAGGTACAATTTTAGCTCCCATTCTTTTTATAATATATTTAAATGATCTTAATGATTATGTACACAATGATTGTCATTTAACTCTATATGCTGACGATGCATCCGTAACTATATCCAGTAAATGTGATGGGGATCTTGTTGATATTTGCAATGAAACCATGAATCAGTTATTTTCATGGTTTTCTAGTAACTGTATGTACCTGAACCCAACTAAAACGCACTTTCTGAGGTTCCATACTTACCAAAGTTCGTGTAACACTGATTTATCGATAATTGTAAATAATAATCCTATCACAAGAGTACTACGAACAAAATTTCTGGGTTTACACATGGATGAAAATTTTATATGGAAGCCCCACTGTCATCACGTTATCTCTGTGCTGAACAGAGCGTGTTTTCATGTTAGACATTTAATTTATATTTTAAATGAAGCACAACTACTGATGTTTTATCATGCTAAAGTTGGCTCCATATTATCTTATGGTATTTGCTTTTGGGGTTCATCACCATCTATCAAAGATGTATTTATTGCCCAGAAGAGGATAATCAGATGTATTGCTAAAGCCCCCTTACGAACATCTTGTAAAGAACTTTTTATAAAATATAATATTTTAACTTTGCCATGTTTATATATTTACCACCTATGTGTCTACGTGTTTAAAAATAAGGAAAAATTTAAGACTCATGGGGACGTACATAATAGAAATACTCGAAACAAAAATCATTTAATAGTGCCAAATAAAAGGTTGATGATTGCCAGAAACTCTCCTGAATGTAAAGGAGTACAATATTATAATTGCTTACCTTCTGAAATGAAGTTATCGTTAACAACAAAAAGTTTTAAAGATAAGTTAAAAAAAATGTTAATCGAAAACTCCTTTTATACTGCGAACGACTTTATAAATCACTTTAAAAATTTGTAATTTGAATATGTATTATGTTTATATCTGACGTTTTCCATAATTTTTGTACAAATTCAGAGGAAATAAAATAAATATTATTATTATTATTATTACATGTTTTCGCGGGAAGTATTTTACACACAAAGGTTGAGAAGATTATCATTACCTAGTGCCAAGTTGTGTCCTGATCTGCGAAGCTGAGGGACATAAGGTGCTGGTCAATAATGGTCTTGTCATCCTCGGTATGTACAGGATGAAATAGAAAGTAGGGCACATGATTTTACTCGGAAGTTATTACAGATATAAAAATATACAAAATAACAAAGTTGTTGGAGAGCAAAGGGGGCATTTGATTATAGAATAAAATATATTTTAAAAACAGTGGTTCTCAAATTACAGAACAATTTTTTTTTTAAATGAGATTATACGTATTTCTTTCTGAATTCAACTATGTGATAATTTTATATCCTCACAAAATAAAAATATTGAAAAAATGCCATAGAATTTTTATTTTTGAAATCTAGGTTTTCTTTAATTGAATAATCAGCCATTATTAAAATTAACAATGTAATTAGTAATTACCTAGCCAACACAAACTTTCTAGGTATATAAGTAATATTAAAAATAAAATATTATTTATAGCCGCTAAATTTTGTTATTGTTTTTTATTCATAGCCTACTGTACCTTAAAATTTTAAAAATAAGAAAATATTTAATTTTCCTAAACTTATTATAAAAACATTTCATAATCCTTCAAAACATTTTCCCGAGTCCTCTAAAACACAGAAATTCTAACTTGTAACCATTAAACGCAAATAAAAATTAGTGCCAGCCAATGTCAACAGATGTTAAAAAAATTTACAAAGCAATTGTAATCAATAGTAAATAGTACTTCAACGATTATCTATGCAACTAATGCCTGCGCTCATCTTTTCTTGCTCCGTTTCAAAATATATTTCCTTGTTAATTATTGATTAAGGACTGTCTTGAATTTCCATAATCCGTGTTTCCATATTTTCGTAAAGTGATTATCTACAGCCGTGTCGATTTCTGCGTAATTATTCCACTGCAAGGTGAAAACAATTTCATTATAAGAAACGAGTTCACGAGTCCATTTTCTGTGAGGTGCTTCGTTAAACTTAATTGGATATTTTGATAACGGGCCTTTCTTATAATTTATTACTCTACAACACTGCTGGCATTAGGGCACGATAATGCAAAATCAAAGACGAAACGGGGATTTCATTCTTGACATTCTGTAACAAGGAATTCTTATTTTTCGAGCTTTCTTGCTGTACAGAGAAACAAATTTATTTTAATACCTGAATTTACTTTAATACATGAACGTAATATAAGAATATTTTGTCGTTAAACTTCAACAAAATAAAAGCAATATAATATATTGCGATTTAATTTTTGGTGTTCTCCGAAAGAGTGTGTCGTTTTGAATAGGAGGTAGTCCTGAAGGAATTAATTTCCTGGCAGCACGCGGAGTATTTCTCGTATGTATATTTTAGTTGTAGGAATCCGTAATTACAAGTAGAACTTGGGGGCTTGAGACGAAGAAGATTTATCGGGCCGTGCAGGTGACAGAACAGGCAAACGCTTTCGATTCACTGCTTTTTATACAAGAACTAGAAAGAATCGCTTGGCAAGATGTATTCCTCCACGCCGTTGCGATAACCCAAGTTTTTATTCCAGGCTCCAGATGCAAACTCGGCGATATGGGACAGGAAAGAATTCTAGGAGACTAACGTTTCATAGATAAAACTTACACGCAAAAACCACAGAAACTTAATATAAATTACTGCGGGCAATAGCCGCAAACTTCACTCAAACTTAACCTCTCTCAGATTTCATTTCAAACAAAAATAATAACAATAACTAATTTATTCTCCGCGTTTTATATTTACCATATATTATAAAACCTTCTTTGTACTATAACCTTACAAGGGATTTGGAGCCTAGAATTTCAACACTGAACACCCGAACTTAGGTATTTAACATGTAAAATCATTCTTCCCTAATTCTGTTAGATCAAGAAACTTCAATAAGAACATAAAATTTTGCATCTCAATCAATGAGCAAAAAAAATTGTACGTGTCTTTTAAGCTCAAGTATTAAGTAAAAAATGACTTAGATAACTCTAAAAATAGCGGTAGTCATAGAATTTAGACATAAATGAACAAATGTTTAATAGTTAGCTCCATTAGTTTATTTTTATTATTATTTGAATTTACTGTTGAAGTGAACAATATTCCATAAATTAATTTTGAATTTCAAAAATAAAAACAAAAAAACTTGTTAATTTTTTTTGTGTAACTTGATAAAACAGTAGTTACAAATAATAATAAAAATAAACTAATGCAGCTAACAGAGAAATCGTTAAACATTTGTTATTTTTGTATCAATTCCATGGCCACTGTTTTTTTAGGGATGATTTACGTCATTTTCATACCTGATTTCTGAGCTCATAAGGCACGTAAAATTAATTTTGTTTATTAATTCAGAAGCAAAATTATGCCCTACAACTGTTATTTGAAGCATTTTTACTTAAAATAATAGGGAATCAGGAAATTACGATAATATGATTTTACATGTTAAATCTCTATGTTCGAGTCACCATCCTGTATAATGTTGATATATCAAAGTTTTTAGTTCAGAAAATAATTTTCGAACCTAGTATTAGGTAGTTTATCAAGATAAAAGTAAATGTCTTTTATATTTATTTTAAATAACGTATTAAGTCTATTATGTGCAATACAATAGTAATATAAAAATATTAAACTTATTTAAACATTGTATCAATATTTGAGGAAACGTGATGGCTGATAGAATAAAGAATGCAAGAACCGCGTTATTAAATTTGCAGGAGAAAATGAGCGAGCTGGTGTTTAATCTAGGAGAATGTGTTTTTCGTCAGTCCATCGACAGCAGGGCAAACGGTTTGACAATTTATGAAATGCAAATGAAATTGAAGCGTTTTCAATTACTGCTAGTAAAAGAACTCCCCTGTATACTGTATTTGCATTTAATTTTTCTTCGACAATTCGCACGCGAGATGAATGGCATAAGTTTTCAGTTTTAATAAATTTCTTTCATAAGAAATGAGATTTCCTAAGTTTCAATGAAAAAGTTGTCAACCATTATTCAACTGTTTATATTTTTAACAAACAATCTACGGGGGAAACAAAATAGTTGAAAGAAGACGAACAATAAAATCAATATGCGGAAAGTTCGTACAAAGCGATCGAGAACAATACTTGAATAATATGTGTTGGAAGTTATAGTTGAATTGTGTTGCGCACTGTTTGCGAGCAAATAGTCTCATTTTGTTTGCTTTATTGAATTCCCTATGAATGGGAATAATTCATGTCACCTTGCCTAGCAACTGGTGCCATTGGAACTTCGCACCGTCATAGGTGTTCGCTAATGGCTAATGACCTTCTCGTTTCAACGATTCCCGGATGGAGACAATCATCGCATTACCTTAACACAAGTCCTGGAATTGAAATTTCACACTTGCATATTTCCTTGGCACTCCCGAGAAGATTTCCCTGCCTTGCTGCTCTTACACATACCCGTGAAAGTCAAATTGGGACTATTACCTTTCTATATGTAAAGCTATAATTAAGCCCTTTTATGGAAATGTAATGATTATCATTACTAAAAGGAATTAAGCCCATTCCAATTATGAGTGCATCAACCATTTATCTTCGAAGAATAGTAAGTTTTGTGAAAGTTATGAGGCGATAATAGTAGAGGCGAATAGTTCCCACCCTTGAGAAGGTCGCTGAAGCTCTTATAAGTTACGCGAAGGCTGATCGTGTAAGTTGAACTCCCAGAGCTAATTAATAAATTCTGTAAAGTGGATCCGAGTCACTTTCCCTCGTAGGGTAGTTCACCCTCATAACAATGCCTTTAAACGTACGCAGATAGGGACGAATTAAGAAATTTTCAAACTATAAACTTTAAATATTAAATAAAGCGGTTACGGCGTTATGTAGGGTCGAGTTTGAAAGGATATTAAGTAGGGATTTGGTTGCGAAGGAATGGACACTAGGATTTTATAATCAAGAAAAGAGTCCCTTGCTTAATGTGATAAGCTTTCGGATAGGATAGGTGTAGTTAGAAGACAAGAAAGTCGGTTAGTTGGTAAGCACCGGAGATGTATAATTGGATGGGATGGTAGGTAGTTGAGGAAGAAGTTTGGCGATGATGTGCAATGAAGGAGATAAGGAAGGGTCAGCAGTGCATTTGAAGGCGGTGCAGCGGACGTCCGCGTCGTGGCGACATTAACAAGTCATTTAGCAGCGCATTTAGCGTTCGGAATAAGTAATTAGGAAACCGCAGCACGAGTTGGGAGACGCGTAAGATTAATGCGCGCCCGTGTAATTACTCAACCTTTTCCCCCAGATATTGTATTGTTTTTTCTGCTTTGCATACTCCACCTGAGAAGTGCGGCGGCTCCTTTGCGCGTGTACATCCGCTGAACGCTCGCTTTTATTTTGCTCTTTCTTTCCGCTCTTTTTTCTACAGCTTCTCTGCTCTCATTACATTAATTTAATTTGGAACACAAACGCACATTTATTATTCCTTATTCTCTACATTTATAACGCTGTTCTTCCCTTGCATTATACTATTTATTTCACTTTCTGCTCAGCAGTCTGCGGCTACCAAACGCTACTACAATTTTTTACAAAACTCATTGTTTCCAAGATTTTAATGTTTCCTTGTCCCGAGCGCCAGTTAAAAAATATCATTCCGTACAGTTACATTTGTCTTGAGAAAAAGTCGGCGGAGACGCGAAGAAATTATATTTTAATTGAATAAGGGCCGGCATAACGGCCTGTGAGACAGGTAACTAACCCGATTACCGCCCGCGTTGATACTGCGTTTGCTATTACGGCGCCCTCTAATTACTTAAGCTTAATTGTATCACACTCCAGCCATTGCAGTGCAAACACCAATTATAAATCGCTGCGATTTACTTGCTTCTTCTAAAAAACGCGCTAGATTTACATCCTCGGGGACTAGGTCGCGTTTCTATTAGATTTAAAGGAACACAGATAATAGTAAACGTGTCAGTAAAGTGAAGGAATGGCGTGTGTTAAAATTGCTAGGATAACGATCGCGGCAAGGCGCCTTGGCTTGACAAAGCGCGATCTCAAGTGTTTGCTCTTCTGTTTGATTTCTTCACACTGCTTGACGCTTGATCTCCCAATCTGGAAATACTGCGCCGTAATGAAATGAAGCTGTTCCTACGTCGGCAGAAACACAGGCACATAATTACGCGCGAGATGTCTGCGTAATAATTGTTAACATTAGCAAAACTTTCAAATACAAACAGACAGACGTATGTATTTACCGTGGCTGGAACAAATAAACGCACGCACTTCAAAGCGATCGTATCAGTTTGAATTTGAACAAGGGAGTAATCGGTAACGAGCATATGAGCTCCTTTATGCGGTAGACACCGGCGGCTGAAAATTGTCCTCTCCTTTCACATTTTCACTCTTGTCTTGTTATTAATTAGACATGTTGCGGGTATATTCACACACTCTGCCTATGTCACAATGTTACCAGCGAAGCTCTTTGTTTTATCATTTACTTCACCATTTTTACTTCTGCAAACACGCCAGCCATTTGCGCTCTATTTATTTGTTTGTTTTCATGTTGTTATAAGTAATACGCTTCTCTTAGCACAACCACTAAAACAAAATACAAGAAAACCTTTCAGTGACAACTTCTTACGAAATATCGGCGAAGATGTCCTACAAATTCTAACCACTTCTATAAACCTTTATATTTGAACTTTTTCTTTAATCAGGCACGGTACCATTTATTTATTTTTTTCTGGAAGAAATAAGAATATTAGTGAAAAAGCACCAGAAACATAATACAATCTGAACAGGGAAAAGATCTTTTTATTATAAAAATGTACGGTTCAAATGCGTAGATTACATTATTTTAAGATACCGGTTAAACTAAAGAGCAGAAATTTATGAATCCTTATTGAAGATTGGAAATGATGCATGGTGCATCTAAAAAAGAGAATTGCTCAAAATGTAGTTAAAGGATTTCGGAGACAAATGGAATGTTAGAAATTTTGTTCATGAAAAGAATAATAAAACATGGATGTGAAGTTGATATCGATCTTTATGATGCATTTATCAAGTTTCAAAGAAATATGCGAAATAAATTTGATATTTGTGAAAAGGAAAGCATGTAAATATTTCTAGAAAAAGAATATTAGTCTATGCACTATTGAAAAAATAGGAGAAAACTCTTTCTTCTGATTTTTTTATTTATAATTTTGTAATAAAGAAATATTGTGCAGTGAAAATATGTTATCAGTATAAATTACACTAACCTAATATAGATACAGATGAAAAGCAGGCTTATGCAGATAATAAACTGAAATAGTCTCTTGATATAGCAATTGATTGCTAATTTAATCAACTCTGTATCTTTTATAGTTTTCAAAATGGCAATAGTTCAATAGTGAATTTGAAAACCTATTCAGAAAAGATATATCTCCAAGCCTCTTATTACATAAATAGCTATTTCTTAAAAAAAACAGGAGCATACAATAACATTTCGACACCGCCAGGCGGCATGCATCACTCCCTCCCGCAAGTTCTAAGTGTCGACGCGCGATTGTCTTTTTAAAATCAGGCAAGCAATGAAATTGCTTAAAACATATTACGGGACAGTATGTCACAATAAAATTTAACCTTTTATAGGTCGGGAACGAAGTAATATTTAACTAACAGTTATTTGTATATCAAGGGACTCATGTATAATTTTTTATTACGCATATGGAATAAGGAAAATAAACCATGTGAGAAATAAAAAATACTTTAGTCCTTAGATATACATTATATTTTTTCGGAAATCGTTAAATTATTAATTAAAAACAAATAAATAGTATTATGGGTCAGCTACCTATTGAAACAGAGATGGCTTTGATAACAAACGTACTGTCTAATATTTCTTTATAATTTTCATTTATGCTAAAATAAACTACAAAAATGTAATACTATTAAAATATAGGTTAATTCAGTTTGATAGATGAGTCCGTCAAATTTTTACACAAGAATCTGTAAATTTTTATTTAGCTACTACTTTGGCTAACTTCGCGGAGTAATACTACAGAATAGTTACATACAAAAGCGACACTCCGTGTCGGTACCTTTCATGTTACCCTATTCAGTTCTCTGACCTTGGAGCATTGTGTACACTTTTAAATTTGTTGGCTTCCCCTATTTCTCTCTAAGATGTGACGAAACTTTTCGATTTTAAACAATGAGCCCTTTAAATTTGTTGGCTTTCCCCATCTCTCTTTAATTTTCGTTTCTCTGTCTTACTGTTGCTTCTGTATAAACCTATTCTGTGGTAATACCGTGTACTTTAGAATCGACTTCGAAAAACTTATTTTCACTAATACTTATTAATTAATGTATTATAATGTAAAATGGTAATATTTGGACGCTATTTTATTAATATTGTTTGGTTACTTCCAGATGCGCCGGTGTGCAGAGACGACCGTGAAGAGCTATACGGAGCGTTGAAGCAAGAAACGGTGGCGTTGCGTTGCGAGGTGGACGCGAACCCCGCCCCCGTGACTTTCCACTGGACGTTCAACAACTCGGGCGACCTGACCGAGGTGCCGGCCGGCAGGTTCACCAACGAGGTCACCACCTCCCGCCTCAACTACACGCCCGTGTCCGACATGGACTACGGCACGCTCGCCTGCTGGGGCGTCAACGAGGTCGGCCATCAGCGGACGCCCTGCGTCTTCCAGGTCGTCGCCGCCGGTAAGTCAGAACTTGTCTTTTCTTAACATCATTTCCTTTTCAGAAACACTTGTTTTTATATTCTTATTAGAAATGGATTTATAATTTTGATATTATAAAAAAAAACCTAAACTTGGGTAAGACAGAAAAAATATAGTTTCGAAATCAACGCCATGCTCTTCACCATAACTTACTGTGTTACAATCTTTTTTGCAAGTTTAAAGCTTTACTTGGGGTAACTAACAATATCATAATAGTAAAATATCATCAAATATGTTTTGACAGCAAACAATGTAATAAATTAAGTAAGTAAGTAAGGATATTTTACCAAACAAAGACAATTGTTTGAAGGAGGAGTGAAGCTATGACTCCAATTATTATTTAAGATCGGTAGTGCTTTCAGTTAATATTTTTTTTTCTACGACCATTAAAATATTTGCTTGTTGTATGTTTATTACTGCTACGAATACATAGTATACTGTAAACACATTTTCATTTCACACAGTAACCATAGACAACGTTAAGGTATGACTTCATATCTCACAGTTCTGTCAAAAATCGTATTGTTTAATTTTTGTTTTATAGCAAGTTGGTAGGAAGAAGTGAAATGAAGACATCTTTGTTATTAAAAAATAAATAAATTAGGAAACAATATCATGGTCGTAGAAAAAGTACAGTGTGCAACTCGCTTAGAATGTCCATTTCATCCTCGTATGATTTGCAGCATGAATCGATAACTTTCTGATAATGAAATGAGTACCATTTCATGCTTGTTGTCCAATAATACTATTGTACGATCAAAATTAAATTTTCCGCAACATCAGTAAAGTATCCAAAATGAGGTATTTTAAAATTCATTCATGAAAAACGAAAATTCATTTCCATATTTTCCAAACATTCGTTCCATTTAGCAATTTTTTCCAAGACTTGTCATTTGTGGTTGTGGTTTCGTGTAACAAAAAACTGCGAAAATAATTTATTAGGTATTTATCAATATTTGTAATAATAATAACTGCACTTTTAATTTTAAAAATTTATTGCTTTTATAATTAAATTGCTAATGTACTAAATCATTTCTGAAAATTTGTCTTAAATAAGAATTTATTTACCGTTCAACGAACATTTTGTTAAGACGTAGCAATCAGTAAAACAAAAAAAGCAACTTACTGATTTGGATTCCGAATCAATAAACATTTTTTATTAACCGACAGTACAAAATAGTTATGTGTGCGAAGTATGTGTTTTTCCTGTGTGAGAATGTCACTTTTTTGATGAGGCTTGTTGAATGTACCTAGTACATAATGTAATGCGATTTTGTTTTCTTCGTACCAAATTACATGTTGTTTAAATGCCAGGTATCTGCATATTGGCGCTGCAAGAGAAATAGTAGATAATGAAGTGTATTATTTTCGTGATGAAGATTTGTTATGAAAGGTGAAAGATAAACGGCTGGAGTAATGATAGAGGGAGAGGGTGAAGGTAGCAGAAGTTTAATTGAAGGCCATAAGTCTTGTCTCCATTACCATAAAAATAAGTATTGGTGTAGGTGAAGTAAATTCCCCGCGATTGTTATTTTAATAGGCGGGTGCTTATCCTTTGAGCGGGGGAATTTAGCAGCCCGATGCCCTCGGATTAAGAGGCATCGGACCCATTGACTGGATGAAACTTCCCGGCTGAAAGGACCGATTCTTAAATTGAAGGCGGCCGCCGCGTCCTTTCTTCCGCGCTGTCGATACCCGCCGTGAATAATGAGAAACCGTGGCCAAATTTTTTCTAAGGTTTCAGTCACGTTTTATTGTCTGCAGTTTTTGTGTTTCACTCGTTATTACTTTCATTAACATTTTATCGGGTTTTTCATTTGATTATAATATTCATTTATTCAAATTTTACAAAAACCATGCACTATCAAGGAGACCAGATAATACTACCGTCATTACACATTTTCTATGAAATATATAATTATAATTACATTGTCACATATTTAATGCCGTATAACTTTTGTAAATGGAGTTACAATAACAGAACTTTTCTAATTATAGTAATAAATGAATGAATGTCTATATATTTGCATAGACAGGAAAATGAATTGTATTAGTTGATGTTTATTACTAAGCTCTAATAAAACTATTACAATTAATTATAACTAATAGCCTAACTATAAATACGTCCATCAATGTTTACCAAACACTAAAACCTCTACAGCTTTCACATTAGTATTACATGGAATTGCTCGTAAAATGTCAACTATTAATTACTGAATGTATATCATTACCTGCATTACATTTTATTATACTACATAATTTTCAATTAGCATGTAAGGAATTGCGTGAATATATTACTCAGCTGTATAACTGAAATATAATAAAAACCCGATACCAAAACAAGAAAACTACAGGTTTCCGTTGGTGATAAAAAAAGATTGATTCATGTCTCTTCATAAATCTTTGAATAATGTATTTATTGATAGATTCTTGTGATAACCCTCGTTGGTCGTTGCATATTTAAATCAACTTTATTTCTCCAATGGCCATGCGATCCTCGATAAAGTTATAATAGTCAGTCGCCTGATCGTATGAATGACACACACAGGTATGAATGCTCAAAGCTCAAGTGAAGCAGCTTCAACGTATCGGTCTGCTGCATCAGTGTAAAACACAAGCGTCAAATTAATCAGTAGCAGTAAGTGAGACACACTTTCTTTCTGCTTCAACTGTATTTACTCCGTATTTAGATTTGCGCTATTCGTTTGTATTGTTTCCCTCGAATGATCCAGTATGTGTATTGTGAGAAACACCTTTTTCAAGGTGGAATAATGACGGTAAGACAGCCTTATTTAATTGCGAAAAACCTATGCCTATATTAAATGTAAACAAAGTAAAAGGAAAAATGTACACTCGCAATTTTAAAATTCATAGAATTTTCAGTTCGACTAGTTGTGCGACAGTTATTATTTTTTGTCCGCCCTACTTAGTTATTGGTGTTAAATCAAGTGTTTGGAATACAAACGTTTTAAATGATTGCTGCGCTTCTCAAATGTGAAGGATCAAAGAATAATTTTAGTATTATTGAAGAAGTCCATATTTTATAAGTAATAAATATGTTTGGTATTTGGTATTTGATATATTTTTAATTTTAAACCTTTGCTTCACCTACTGATTTAAATAAAGGTCTTAAAAAAACAATGCGTATCTTCAATTTTGTAATTATAATTAACAGTAAAGAACATTTCGACAGTCACATCGTTTTCAAATTCTTTTTTTTTTGTAACATTTATTTTTTTAAATATGGTTTCAAGAAGATAAGCGGTTAGCTTTTGAATTAAATGGCGAGATATAAGAAATTCTGTGGAAGAAAATCGATAATTCTTAATTGAAAATGTTTCGGTGGTCCCATATGTGGATTGCAAGTAATGGATGTTTTGTTGTCATATGGGGAAAAGTTTCCGCAAGATGAAAAGTGATTGCTTATCTGTTTTCCAGCAGAAGTAAGTGTCTGCTGATGTCATCTCTGTCCAGAACTTTAGTTATAAAGATTTTATAGTTAATGCACTACTTTGTTTTCAATGAACAGTCCTTTGGAAAGTTTTATCGGTGCAAGAATTTATAAAAAAGAAAAATCGCGAAAGTTTGAGATATACTTTATTTTGCCCGCAATTTTCTAAATGTTCTTGTAGGGGAAATAAATGTTGCAGGTTGAAAATACCTGCTTATTAAAGTTCGGGTTGAGATTGAATTTATTCTATTTCCGACGGGAAATCGATGAAGAACATCTAGATCTGGAGGGCGTTATTTATATTAAATATTTGGTTAACAATAATAAGTCGAACACTACCATTTTTCATCGTCAGCAGATAATCATCTGACGTAGTAAAACCTGAGCTACGAATGCCAGAATGCCAGCGTTTAATAAATCATGACTGACCCAAATTATCTTAATTCGATTCAGCGAATTTTACGCAGGAAATGAATTTTACTTCACGTTGTATCAAGGGTATCCCACATTACTCTTGATACCTCTGAAATGGTTACAGTATTATACATTTTAAAAACATAATTCTTTTCATAGCTATTGATCTTAATCAAATTCATCGAATAACATCACTTTCATTATTTGAACAATAAATAAATAAATATGAATACAAGATATAAAAAATGAACGACATGTTGGATGGGATGTGTAGGTTCGATGAAAATTTTATGTAAGAGATGAATTTTATTTAATATTGTATCAAGTTGTAGAATACAGTGTAGTTACGGTGCGAACTATAAAAGTTAGTGCTGGTAATGTTCGCAGGAATAAAACTGCAGCAGCTTAGAGGAATGGAAATAAAGAAAGTCGTAAAGCCGAAGTGCACGCCATATAAAATATTGAATTAATCAGGCTGTTAAAAATTTGCCAACAGGTAAAGAACAAGGCAGTTCTGCCTGCATTATCATAAATTTGAAGTGTTGAGCGCGATAAGTCGCTGTGTTTTGGAGCAATAAAATTCAAACAAATTTCCGATGGTATCGAGAGGTTTGCACGTGGCGCTTATGTATTCGCCTCTGTTCTGATTCAGGCCACGGCGTGACAAAGATTTGTGTTTCGCGATTTGTAACGACGGCGCGTTTAATTGTGATCGATTAGTTCATTTAGCGGCGACTTGGCAGCACGGAATAAAATCGCGCGACGAATACCAACTCGGCTGCTTTGTTTCTCGACACGGCACCCCAGGGATTCACGCAATAATGCCAGGATTTACAATATTTCCCGCCCAAACATCCCGGAATTATTCCAAGACTTATTCCGGCTTTTTAACTCCTGCCGGTCCCAACCCTACCGGACCGCATAAATTAACGGCATCCCTCCTATTTCCCACACCCTCTCACAATCAATGCCAATAGTTCCTTTTTCGCTTGTAAGTTTCAGTATATTACAGCTTTACAAATTCTTAATAAAACTTCGATCTTTCATTATTATTTCGGCAGTGACAAGGAGCGTCACTAAAATAATTATTAATTTACTATATCGGTAGTTTTATTACGTACTTATAAACAAGGACTTAATTTGTGACTCGGAGTACAATTTATTCGCTTCAAGGTCTTCATTTTTGACTGGAGGTAATAGTTTATGTTTATGATGATCAGTTAATGATAAAAGGGCTATAATTTACTAGAAATCCGTCAGAATTTCATTCGACCCCACATGGGTCTTTTGACCAATATTTTATGTACTTTGACTTTTACACCCTGAAGAAGACCCATGTGAGGTTGAAACTGGTTGGAGACGAAATAAAGCCTAATACATTCTGACTGATTTGCCAATAAATTATTGCCTTTTCGTAATAGTGTATTCTCTTTTATATATTTCCTGATTGAAATTCGCTACAACCTTCGTCGGATCTTTTATTGGCGGTTATATAGGTGTGTGCAGCGTCTTTAACTTTGCGCTGTCAATCGGAATATGAACATTGCGAATTAGAATTCATCCCTTTCAAAGCGAGTTAAGGTAATAAATCGGCGGCGTTCGGATGAACATAAAGACAAAAATGAAATTAAAAATATTATTGTGGTTTTCTTTAACGAATAATCACGGAAAAAATAACTCTTTGTTTAAACTTACTAAATAAAATGAATAATGGTTCAAACTGCGAAATTGATCAAAATGATCTCTTCAATGAAATGGAACTTTTCCGAATCTTCACAGATAATTGCACAATCCTATTAGATATTTTGAATTACTTCTTTTCAAACTATTTAATTTCAATATTTCCAAATGTGTCCACCGCACTTTTAACATTTTCTAAATTATAATTAATAAGAAAAATCTTTAAGTCGACATAGTTGCAAACTAGACTAACCAATTTATCTTTAATTAGTATTGAACATGATACTCATTTTGAAAACTGTGACTTTGTTAGGGATTTTGCGAATTCCAAATAAAAAAAAATATATTTTTTATAAATAATATTTTTTAATTTCAAAGTATTAAATTGTTTTATTTAAATTGATAAAATATGTGGTTGGCGGTAATACAAAATTAATATGTGTTTCCAATTTCGCATTCCACTGTGAATAGAGTCGACTACTAGGATTGAATTGTCATTTAACCAAACCCCAGTAGCCTGGGGAGCACTAAGGTAGTGTTCGCACCTCGTCGACGGATTCAAGTCGTCTTACCCTATGTTGGAGTCTATTGCAGATTAGTATCCTTATTTTGTCGTATTGCAAATCTGTGACTTCTTAAGCGAGTGGGTTCTTTCGGTAAAGCGCCTAACGTAGTGAGTGCATCAGATCTAGCGGAACACTTAGCTGATTGGCTGCGGTAGGCTAATAGCCGCAGTCGCTCCTGGCAACCACCGGGAATTGAACTGTGAACTGTGAGACTAGACCGCAGCTGATTCCTGATCTCATCAGCATCGCGCTGTTTGTAATTACGTTCTGTGAAACGGAATGCCTGGGTAAGACTGCTCTACATTACATCAGGAAGTCTCCCAGAATAAAGAAGCTAAACCACAAGCTACTTCACTTTAATTATCACTTATTGTCTATCATATACTAATTTACCCTTACAGTTATTATATTCTAACAAAAATATAAATTGTATTACATGAAGTAATGAAATTGTAACTTTTTAAATAAATGAAGGGAAGAGCCACAAATATGCAGGAACTGAAGCAATAACAATAAATAGCGAAATAGTGTGAGCGATAGAATCTGGGGTATATATCGCGAACGCATCTTAAGGTATAATCAGTTTTTTTATTACTTCCGCCGCTAGAAAAACTGAATGTATATTATACGTTACGTTCAGTTCGAAAAGATTTTTAATTTCCGCTTCAATGTAAGTCACAAAGTGCTACTTTATATCACAAAAGTTAAAATGGAACGTAAGAATAAAGATCGGCGAATATTCCGTATTAAAAACGCTAAAATGAGTTTCAAAATTGCGCGGATATAAAATATGTCTTCAGTCTTTCATAATGTTATTTTAGAATATCTCCAACGGGCTGCTACGCAAATGAAGATTTTTTATTTTTATAGCTGAATTTGCATATTTGCTGTTGTTTTAGTTAGTATCTTAATGAATTCTTAATATAGTCTGTACTAAAATTTTGTAATAGCTCTTGTTAATACCTCCAGCAGTAGTAATTACTCATTATGTTTGCCGTAAAATATTTATCGTCTTTGGTCATAAAAATTTGCTACATTCCAACATCGGTGCGCGATGGACAATAAAACAAATTTCTTCATCATCCTTGGCTCTCCAAACGAACATCTTACATTTCAGTTTTGACTTTGTAATTATTAAGACGAATGCCTTAAGCTGCAGCCGTTTTTTCCCTGCGTCATATTGTAATACGGTGGTAATAAGATGAAGCGATAATAACTTACGTTTAACGACGATGATGGTGTGGAGCACACAACAACAGTGGTGAATCTACCCTGAGGCATGTGCGAATAGCGGGGGCTGCAGCTTAAATTCTTTTAACAAGAAAAAAAATAGTTACTGGCAGCGGTTGATTACAAACAATTTAATAACAGTATTTACATATGTTTAGATTTGTAATTCCAATTAAATTTATTAAAAGTTATATTTATTCCCAAATGTATACCTCCATCAGCAATTCATCGTTCAGAATTTTACCCAACGAACTTTCATTTCAACGTATGTTTTGATGATATCCATATTTTCCTTTACATTTCTTGTTGTACCTTGTTTTCAATGGCCAGAACACTTAAATCGTTAATCTGAATTGAGTCATGGAATTCCGCTAGTAATTTATATTGTTTTTAATTTTGAAAAAGAACATTCTGGGCCAGAATTTCTGGCACTACTACTGTCACCGGTATTATTAAAAACAATAAAATCGCTGAGCAGACATTCTGAAAACTTTTCGAAAGAGAGAAATACCCAATTAATACCTGGAGAAGAGGTGCACTGCAACACCAACTCTTGATGACGCGAGAAGAAATGAACACGCATATTTTAACTTTATTACAAATTTTGATTAAGGTGACCGAAGTTGTAACTACACATGAAAAATGAAAATTACAAAAATATGTTAAATACCATAAACGGCATTCTTGCAAGTGACTTGTGACTAGCACTTGATTTAATATGTCAAACTAGTAATTCAAGTGAGATGAAATATTTCTCGAATTTCGTTCGATTCGATTTAAAAAACAAAGCTTCGAGACAAGAAAATATAATCGAGATTTTAAAAATTCCCCGAAATTTCTCGAAGTTTTAAAATTATTTTTCTTCAAACGTCATAAATATAATATATTTTGTGACTTGATTCACAAGGTAGAAATTTATTTCTATGTGGCCGAAGTAAAAAAATAAAAAAATTAAATATATTACATAAAAATGAGACGATACGAGAAAAAGAAAAATCTTGTCTCGGCTTGCCTCATAGATTCATTATGTAATACGTAACTAAACACTTGTTAGTGTAATTACAGTGATTATCTAATTACACTACCAGTCTGTGTATTTTGCTCATTTAGCTGAACAAACCGCGATCAGAACTCATTGCTCTGATTTTACGTGCATACGAGTTCTTCAGGCAGTGGAACACTACTCGTAAAATATGATAAATTTAAGAGGAATGAGCGGTTGAGCACATTTGTGAAAATTAATATGTTTTGCACACTTTGTTACGAATCCTAAAGAACAGTTAGTATTTTTTTTTACTTAAAACTAAACAACTGTCAATTCTAGATACAGATCAAGTGTTCAAACCCTCAAATCTGTAGTAACATGAAAATATTCCATACTGTTACACTATGTTACACCATAAACTCTATTGTAATTTATCGGTTTTTGTTTCCAGGGCGTCCCTTCCCCCTGTTGAACTGCTCCGTAGTGAACCAAACCTCCGACTCCCTCCAGGTGGAATGCACGGAGTCGTTCGACGGAGGCCTCCCCCAGAGCTTCATGATGGAGATCCTGGAGCTGCCGACGCACAGAACCATCATGAACATCACGACGATGAAGACGCCGCCGATCTTCACAGCCGAGGGACTGGAAGCCGGCTCGAGCTACCGCGTGCACCTCTACGCCGTCAACGCCAAAGGTCGCAGCGATCCGACTATTATAGATTCCGTTACCTTCAAAGGAGTGGCCAAATACACTGGTGAGTGATGATTTTTTATAAGAATTTATATAAAGTCTATTGATTTTCTAAATATAGAACGCGGGGGTTTAATTTTCGAGAACGCGGTGTGGTGTTGGAAAGAAAATATAAATTTAACAGACATCAAAGTTTTGTACGAAATTCAGTAGGAGTACATTTCGTTATACTTTAAAAATAAATAATTACTTTGACAACCTTACCATAAATTTATAAAAAAGTTAAATCCTTGTACAGGATAATTGAAATTTCTTTCATACAATTAATTTTTAATTAACAGAGGTGGACACGTGATTGACATCATTCACGCACTCGTCAAATCACGACAGAAAATTTGAATCACACATTTGCTTACTCACGCCCGTGATTCAGAATCGTGTTGTGATTATGTGATTATAATAGTTTATTTTTCATTTTCTTGTTTTTTTGTAATATAAAAATTATGATGAATGACCAATTAATATTTAACAATAAAATCAGATTTTTAAAAATTTAAATCGAATTTTTTTGATTTTTTGAAGAGTTTAGTATAATTCAAAATTGTGTTTAATAAAATAGCACAAAAAAAAAAAATATTGTAAAGAATAACTAAAAATTTAAAGGAATAATAAAAAAACTATGTTGAAATCCGTTTATAATATATAACTGTTATTTGAAAGGCCACATACGCTAACGATAAGTATTTTACTTTTATCGGTTATAGCGACTTCCTGTTATAGCGACGAATTTTTTTATTACTGTAACACATTTCAAAGTTTATTTAACAAAAAATCACTGATTTAAATCAATGCATGTATTTTTATTTATGGAAAACAATGGACTGCGTACTATTCGTGAATATTTTGTCACCGACCGGAAAAAATATTCCCAGACTGTTATTTTTCGTAGCCTAGAAACTTCACATTATACAAGAATAATGCATTTTCCGGTTCAAAAACAACGGAAAAGTGTCAGTTTTCGAAATTGCAAACATTCACTTTTACGCACGAAGCACGATCACTACTAAAAAATTGAAAAACATTCACGCTCAAAAGGATCACATCGTGATCCGCAAAAATTACGACCCGTGCCCACCTCTAAAGGAGGTGTTCCTATGCTTTCTTTTTAATGTAGTTATCAAAATTGAAGTATGTCATTTCTAAAGATACAACAATTTAATGTTTTCACATTGTAAAATACAAGCGATAAAAGACAAAGAATAGTAAATTAAAAGTAAAACAGTAGAAGGTAATGTGTTGAACACGCCAGATTTTTAACTGTGCGTGAGTGAAGCGTGGACGTCCGATTTATAAAAGTGAGTTATTTAACAAGTCATTGGGGAGTTAGTGTAACAAATTCAACGGAGCGGGTTGGCATTAATATTAACAATGTACTTATTAACACATTCACAACAGTCGTACGCAGTATGAAAGTCAGTGTTTTATTTGATTCATGAATTATTAAAGGCGCACGACGGCGTGTATCGCAAGAACGGCGCAACAAAACGATCATTTGTCGTTGGCGGATGACAAGCGGCACGATAACACGGAAATGTTTGTACAGACGGAAAGGAAGCCGAGCTCTTTTTCATACGCAAGCGGTAATCACACAAAATGGACCCGATGCCGAATGCGAACGCGAATGGAAATTTCTACATCTGTGCTAAATGTTCTGAGATATCTTGTTTACGCCCTAAACAAACAGATCCTTAATGCTAGTGAATCCTTTATTTTTATAATTATTTAATCGGGTGTGAAGGGTGAGCAGGATCTTCATTTGCTTACTTCATTAAACGATTTACTTACCACTCCAATATACACGATACAACATCTCATTCTACGGGAAAAATATTTAGTTCCAAAATGCCTAACGACCAGAACCAATTTTCAATTTAATAGAAACAAAACACAATTACGGGTAACCAAGCGAAAGATCTAAAGTTCGATTTCTCTACATAGTTTTTCCAATAACGTCTAATGGACAAAACCAATTTTTAATTTAAAAACAACTACGAGTGGCTAAAAAGGGAATCAGAGTTTATTTTCATTTAAAAAATAATTTTGCTCAAATCAAAATAAATACGGTTTGATTCGGCAAATACTTACTCCAATATGTACGACACAACATCTCATTCTACGTGAAAAATATTTAGTTCCAAAATGCCTAATAACCGGAACCAATTTTCAATTTAATAGAAACAAAACACAATTACGGGCAACCAAGCGAAAAATCTAAAGTTCAATTTCTCTCATAGTTTTTCCAATGGACATAACCAATTTTTAATTTAAAAACAACTACGGGTAACCAAAAAGGTGAATCAGAGTTTAGTTTCATTTACAAAATAATCAAAATTGATGCGGTTTGATTCGGCTAAAAGAGTAAATATGTAAGTACGAGGTCCGTTGGAATGTATTCATTAAACGATTTCGGGAACGGTGTGGGTGTGCGGGAGTGTGAATAGCCAACGAGTCCGGGCTGTCGATACATGGCTACATCCCCGGCGATTCATTCCGCGCGCGCGAATTGCGAAGAAAAGGCACCGCAAAACCAAAGACGACGACAAAAATGAATTATACATGAGTCTGAATAAAATATGGAAATGAAGAACGACACTGGAGAGACTAGCGTCGCGCCCGCGCAGAAATGAGAATCAGGGACGCCGCAAACCGGACACTACTTCCGTTTTACATTTTTACAATTTTGCAATAACCAATACGCCCGGAGTTTTAAAAAGATCTATTTTTAAACGCCAACACTTAATTTAAATTCTAAGAACTTTATAATGTTTTTGGGAAGGTTGTAGGATTTTGGACCGTCCTGGACACAATTAGTTTTGGATTATATATTTCATTTATAAATGTTACATTATTTATATAAACATAAAAAATAAGTAGAGTGTGAATCAGGTGGTTGTGTTTCATAGTATCAGCAATAAAACCTACATTTTGAAGGAATTGTTATACGTGTGAAACCCAAAACATTAAATTAGTGAATCTTAACAAGGAAGATACAATATCAATTTAAAGTACAGACGGAAAAAAGTGAGTTAATAGAATAAACACAATATTTAATAGAAAACTAAGTTATAGGTTAATAAATCATAAGTGACAGAACCAAGGCCAAATAAGATAAGTAGCCACGCCTCCGAAGAGACAGTCTGGGCGAGCTGCTTTACGCCAAAAGACCTGGCAACCAGTTATGCAAGAACGATTTACAGGAAACATATCAGACAGGGACAACGACGATTACTCAACTGACGAAAATAAACGTAGAAGAGAGAGTGATTTAGAAGAAATTACTAGTAAAAGGAGTAAACTAACTAAAAGAACACCAGTTAAGAACCAAAATAGAGAAATGGAAGAGCTAAAAAATATGATGACAGAGATGATGACAGAGATAAGGGAAATACGAAGAGAAAACAACGAGTTTAGAAAAGAATTAGAGCAGGTAAGAGAAGAAAACATTGAATTAAAAAAGGAAGTGAAGCATTTAGAAGCAAAAATAGAAACGTTAGAAGGTTTGGAGAACAGAATTGAAAAAATGGAAAAATATGCACGAAGAAATAATATTGTAATAAGTGGACTCGAAATACACGACAACACGGAATGTCCAATGACTGAAAAAATACAAAAATTCCTAGAACAGCACCTCCAAATTAAAACACAAGTCAAAACTGCTTTTGAAATCAAGAAAAATATCATAATTGCAGAAATCGAAAGCTTCGAGAAGAAATTATGCATAATGAAAAATAAAGCCATGCTTCTGAACACCATACATAAATCAGTCTATATAAATAATGAATTAACGACACAAGAAAGAATAATACAGAAAAAATTGTCAGAAATAGGAAAACAAATGAGAACTGAAAACAAAGTCGTGAAAATAAAATACCAAAAGCTAGTTATAGACGGAAAACTTTGGATATGGAACATTAAGAAAAATATCTTGGAAGAAGCGTCAAAAAACGATACAGAATAGTACAAGATAAGAAAAAAAGGACTGCTCAAATGGAAACGAATGAAATTGCAAATCAAAAAACTAATTACGAAAAGAAGAAATGTAGATTCTGGAAATTGGCAACGTGGAATATCAGAAGTATAAAAGATAAAGAATGGGAACTGTGTAACGAATTCAACAAATTAAAAATTGATATCCTTGCAATAACGGAAACAAAGAAAAAAGGACAAGGAGAAATAATGCTGGAAGATGAACATCTCTTAATTTACAGTGGTGTAAAACAAGAAATGAGAGCTGCAGCAGGTGTAGGATGTATAATAGACAAACGATTAGTCGAATTTATACAGCACTGGGAAGGACTATCAGAAAGAATACTAAAAATTGAACTTAACGAGAACGAAGAAAAGAAAACAATTATAATAGTATATGGACCCGACGAAAATGAAAAAACAGAAGTAAAGGACAAATTTTGGGAGGACTTGTCGATAGTAACAGAGACCAGCAAAGGAAATATATATGTAGCGGGAGATTTTAACAGTAGAGTAGGAAGAAGACATACAAGTAACTCAGATGTGGTAGGGAATCACGGAGAAGATAAAATTAACAACAATGGCACAAGATTAATAGACTATTGCATATTGAATGATATGATAATAACAAACACTTTTTATATGCATAAGGAAATACACAAATACACGAGACAAGGACCAAACGAGGAAGAGAAATCCATTATAGACTATATATTAGTAGAGAGAAAAAATAGACAAATAATCAAGGACATCAGAGTTAAAAGAGGCCCGGAGATATATAGCGACCACTACCTGCTAGAAGCAAAAGTTAAACAAGTACCAAAAACTAAACAAGTAACAGAACAAGGAAAGATACAGAATAAACATGAAACGATAAAGACATATAAACTTAGAGATGCAGAAACAGGTAATAAGTACGAGGAAAAAATTAAAGAATTACTAATTAAAGAAAAAATAGAAACGAAAAATAAAAGTGTAGAACAACTGTGGCACATATTTAAAACGATATTAACACAAGCAGCAAGACAAGTATGCGGAATAAGTAAAGTCAACAATAATAGAAAACAAACCGCATGGTGGACGCCTGAAATCAAAGAACAAATAAAAATAAAGAAAACAAAATGGTTAGCATATCTACAAAATAAAAATGAAAAAACATACAGCGAATATAAAGAAATGAGACAGCGCACAAAACTAATGATACGCAATAAAAAACAAGAAACCTGGGAAAAGTTCGGAGAGAAAATTGAAGAAAATAGCAAAAGTAACCAGAAACTATTCTACAAGGCAATAAAAACTATGAGAAGTGATAAAATAAGAACAAACACGACAATCAAAGATAAAAACAACAAATTGCTAACAAATGAATTACAAATAATGGAAAGGTGGAAACAGTACTTCCAAGAACTATTAGATGCAACGAATCCGGAAGAAGAAAGAACATACAATATGGATATCCAGACCATTGAAACTAGAGATACAGACAGCGACAGAATAAGAAGTCACATAACGCACGAAGAAATGTGTGAAGCAATCAGAAAAATGAAACATGGAAAAGCACCCGGACATGACAAAATTACTACAGAGATGATAAAGTATATGGGGATGGAAGGAGGTGAATTATTATTAGAAATATTTAATAAAGCGTGGAAGAAGGGTAAAGTACCAAGAGACTGGCAAATAGGAGTAATTGTACCTATACATAAAAAAGGTGATACTAAAAATTGTAATAATTATAGGGGAATTACACTATTGAGTACAGTAGTTAAAATATACGAGAGGATAGTAGAAAGCAGATTAAGAAAAATAGTAGAAGACACGTTATCACAGTCTCAGAGCGGTTTCAGAAAAGGAAGAAGCGCCCAAGACCACATCTTCACAATAAAGCAAATAATACAAAAAGCTATACTAAGTAAATCAAAAGCATGTTTCGCGTTCATTGACCTAGAAAAAGCTTTTGATAAAGTGAACCGCCAGCGAATGTGGGAAATATTAAAACGAAGAGGAGTTAATAACGAGCTATTGAAAGCTATCAAAAGTCTGTACGAAGAAAACATTAATTACGTAATAAGTAAAAACTTGAAATCAGATGTGTTCACAACCAAAAATGGATTAAGACAAGGTGGCGTTCTTAGCCCGGTACTATTTATAATATTCATAGACGAAATTACAAAAGAATGTAAACCTAAAATGAAAGAACTGATAGTGGGACATAGACATCTACAAACAGTCAGTATAACAGAATGTGCTTTTGCGGACGACGTGGTTATCATAGCTAACAATGAAGTAAACCTCCAGCGGAACCTAAATGTATGGAATGAAATACTAACAAAATACGGAATGAAGATAAACACAAAAAAGACTAAAGTATTAACTACCTCCAAAGAATTCGAAACAATAAATGTACAAATAAATGGAATACAAATAGAACATGTTACACAATTTCAGTACCTAGGAGTAATAATACAAAGTGATGGAGGTCAGGACATAGATATAGGTCAAAGACTAGAGAAAACGACTAGAACACTACATGCATTGAAAAACAGTCTTATAAGCAAAAAAGAAATCTCACAGAAGTCCAAAATGATAGTGTACAAAACCATCTATAGAAGTATACTAACCTATGGATGTGAAACCTGGGTACTCACAAATAAAATGAAGAGTAAACTACAAGCTTTGGAAATGAGATACCTGAGAATGGTCAAAGGTATAACTATATTGCATAAAATAAGAAATACGACTATCAGAGAAGAATTAGAAATAAAACCATTATTAGAATATGTCAAGCAAAGACAGTTAGAATGGTGGGGACACTTACAAAGAATGGAAGAAGAACGACCGGCTAAAAGAATATGGGAAACAAGAATCCAAATAAAAAGAAGTAGAGGAAGGCCTTCGGAAACATGGGAGAAGGTTACCAACAAACTAATTGAAGAGAAGGGTAAAACAATACAGGAAGCCAAAAGGATTGCGAAGAACAGACAAACGTGGAGAAATTTTACTTTAAATTGAAATGTATCTTACCTATTATGTATTATTAGAACACTTAAGCTGAAATGTAATATTAAAAATGTAATACTCAAACCCTACACCGAAAGGTAAATGGGAAATAGATTATATATATATATATAAAAAATTTCAATATTTATTCATATCAAACGACAAAACTAAATAAATTAATTAAATAACAGTCAAATAATATTGATTGCACAAAATACACACTATATTATATAATGGAGATATTAAAGTCGCAGTCACATTATACAAAACAAAAATAAAAGCTAATACTAATATTCATCTTAAAAAAAGAGTTATCAAATTTACAATAATGATATGTGTTTTGTAACACTGTACAAGTTTAGGTTCTAGGAATTTCTATAACTCTAATCTATTTCGTAAATTATTTAGAATTATACTATAATTTGAAAATCCGCTCTATTCCAGCAGAAACCGCAATTTTTTAAAATTTATTATCAAATTCCAGTGGTAACCACCATGTTCTTTGCTGGTATGTTTTGCTAATGTTATAATATTGCTAAATTCAAATCAGATCTATTTTCCCGTCCATAAACAAATAAAAAGAAAATGTTCAATTTTTGAGTTTTATTGAAATTAACGAATTTTCTTTAGTTTTGGATGATTAGAATCAGTGTCTTGGATAAAATGAAAATAAGAGGTTTTCTAACAACTTTGGTTTTTGGACTGTAACATGTGCTTCAAATTAAGTAATAGGGGAGATTGGGGCAAGAAACGAGCTTAATTGTAAAATAGAAACGCATAAAAGTTTTGTTAAATATATCTAGGTTAGCTATCAATCGTGGAATTAAAAAGTAAATGCAGAGACTGTAGGCTGACAACCTGCATCACTAAAATGCAAGTAAATCTGTCATGAAACAAGTACCTCAGGTACTTGAGGCCCTATTCCTCAGAGGAATGTTGTGCCATAGATATATATCTAGGTTAGCTATCAATCGTGGAAATAAAAAGTAAATGTTTTATTAAAAACAGAGAAAAAAATCAATTTGCTACAATTTTTTCATCTTTTTTCTCCCACATACACAAAAAACTTCACATTTAAATCGCTCTTATTTTTAGTAGCGAATAGCAACATCTTGCTTTCCAGCTCCTTGTACCTAGTACCACATATATACGTATGGTACAATTATAATCCTAGAAGACTATGCTCTCTTTGCAGTTATACTAACTTCCATTTTCAAAAAAAATTAATTCGTCATCTTGCTTCGCACGTCATCTTATTTTTAATTGCACAAAATATTTTCCGTGGATTTGAAAGGAGTTGAGTGTCTGTTATTCTAGGGAGGATTTCCGCCGTGGGCGTTGAAGGATGACACATGAAATAGTATAAATTTGATTGTAAATGCAAATATAATTTAAGCAAGTAGGCGGAATAAATCTTGTTGATATAATTCATATAATAAAGCAAGATGAATGAAACACTTGATCACCCTTTAGCTCGGTGTGAGTTTAGTTGGGAAGTTGCTAATGAATGATGATTAATACAAGGCTTGTGCCTTGGCGGAGTTAATCCTATTTTTGTGGTTTTTGCCGCGCGGACATCTGGCGGAATGAGGATTTATGTCCCGATGTTGCTGCATAAGCGGCGCTGCAGTGGAGTTGCAGGATAACGCGGGATTTGTTGCAGGCCCGTCCACAGCCATCGCTGTCAGTCCGCTCCTGCTGGGACTCATCGCCACTGCCGGGCTGCTCGCCGCCGTGGTGTGTCTCGTCCTTGCGGCCCTCTACAGGCAAGAACTCTTCTTTATTCTTTTCTATAGTAGATGTTAAAGTGCAATTTTATCAACTCAAAACAGTGGATAAAGTAGCACTTTAACCGCAATGGTAGATAAAGTAACACTTTAACAGCAAGGGTAGATAAAGTACTTTAACTTATATTTATTTGAAGTACATTTCCATATAAACTCACACTACTGACATTTTAAAATTGTTCCCAAATAAAAATTAAATTTTTCTAATTTCAATTTCTTTAAAATCAGATACAGAAAAAAAAATTACACACGACGATAAAATTATATTATCGACTCGCGAAAAATAATTAATACTTTCCACTTGTCGCTAAAATATTATTTTATCATCTTGTTTAAAAAATAACTATTCTTGCCTATACATTCTTTATCTACTTATTTTATCCACCATCATTTTATTAATTCCCTTCTGTATTTTTTTTACTAGTTCTGTAATACGACGGTAATCTCAAAAGACAGAGCTTTGACGATGACGGTTACCTATCTAAACTGATGACTGGACACAAAAAGATACGAGTAAACAAACAAAGCTGATAGATCATTTCAGACGCCTACACTGATCTAAAACCTAAACTGACTTGCGGTTGACATTGTCTTAAGAATACAACTAAATTAAGACAAAACTAAACTGACTACATTATAACTATTATCTGCAACCGAACTACAACTAAGACTAAATTGAACTGCAATTACAAACATTTAGGAAGAGGGAAAAATATAGCCTCTTATCTCGTTGTCTAAATACACAAACTTGTTTTTGAATTATTATCTCATCAGTATCTGGCTCTATAACGTTTAATTTTTATTAGGGACTGACTTACTCTCTCTGAAGAAGACCCACTTGGGGTTGAAACATGTTAGAACTGTAATAAATCGAAATTAATCTGACTAAATTCCAAAAACTTATTTTATTTCATTTGCAATAAACCAGTCAAGAAGTCTTCATTTCAGTTTAATTTTTGTCTTAAAGATGTCTACATTAAAATCATAGTCCATAGAAGAAATGCAGAACTACAAAGTCGTAATTTCCATGTTGTTACAGTATTTTTAGAATCACTTTTTACTTTCTATTCATTGTTTTTGTTTCTCTTCTTTCACTTTATCATATTTTTACCTATCATTTCTTCTTTACTTTTGTTCTTTTTCGTTTCCACTTTCTAATCATTTTTATCTTCCACATCTTTTCTTCTTTACCACAATATCTTCTTACTTTCTACAGACGTCACTACTCGCGTCCGTGCGGACCGCGAACCGAATCCCGCACAAAACACGTCCCCTTGGAGGTAGGTCTGCACTCCTCCGACGACGGTCTAGCCGCCCAAGACGGCGCTCTTTTAGGAGCGGTAGCCAGCGTGCGGCACCACCACGTCGGGCTGGGCACCGTGGCCATCGCCACTGCTGGGCACCAGGTGGACACCCAGTGCAGGACGCCGGGACCTGAAGGGAGCGATCCCGACATCATCCGAAATCAGTACGGTAAGGGAAATGATCTTCTTAATCAAGAATCAAATGGTAAAGTAAATGGGAATCGTTTCCCAAAGATAGATAAAAAAAAAACTTGAAGATATATGTCCTTTCTGAAATGTTGTATTATGAAAACAAAAAAACAGCTAAATAAAAAAGTAGATTTAAATAATTTAAATACATTCCGAATATTAGCGAAACATCCCGAAGTATTAATCGTTTCAGCTGATGTTTCAACAAGCTACTTACTAAGTGTCAAATATTAGAAGAACCTTTTCCTGTATTTCAGTTAATTTTCGAGGTTTTCGCATAGCTATTAACGTTTTTATAACTTTTTCTTGATACTAGCCCGTTTTCTATTTAATGTTGTATACCGGGTGTCCCAGCTCGACCGACACATGGGAGTTTTACATGGGAAATCAGTTAATTATGAATAGTATCTCCCCAGTGCAAGATATTAACTTGAAATTTTGTAAACTTATAGGAGAATATTAATTCTATGGATTACAGTTATTTGAAATATGTAATTTCTTCTGCAGGGCGAAATTTCTTAAATTTAAAATCTAACATTTTCGTTCAAAATCAGTCAGCCATGGAAATAAAAGAAAATATCTATGTGACAGTTCTGACAATTAATGACATATGCCATTGTAGATATTTCTATTTTTGTAATATTGGTATATTATTTAACAAAAAGAAACTAAATTCAACTTAAATAATATTAAAATACAGGGAATAAGAATTAAGATCAGTGATGCTTCACTAAACTGTCAGATAAATATTTTCTTTTATTTCCATGGCTGTCTGATTTTGAACGAAGATATTAGATTTTAAATTTAATAAATCTCGCCCTGCAGACGAAATTGCATATTTCAAATAAGTGTGATCAATAGAATTAATATTCTCCTATAAGTATACAAAATTTCAAGTTAATATCTTGCACTGGGGAGATACTATTTCCCATGTAAAACTCCCATGTGTCGGTCGAGCTGGGACACCCGGTATAATGAACATGTTATGGAAGTGTATACCAAATGTGTGGTGCTTTGTGTGTGTAGAAAGAAGACCAATTCATGGCTTCATGAAAGTGTACGAACCTACAGGAGGAGGAACGAAAAGACTAGTCGATGATGAAGAAGACGAAGAAGTCGGAATTCCACATCATGGGCTAGATGGATATGATTATCGAGTTGCCAAAGATTGTCATCCCAATCATACTACCGTAAGTCTAAAGTTTACTTCGTAAGGCTTTTCCTCTCAACGTCTAAGACAAGGAAGGAACATTTTTGAATAAACATTTATATTTAGTATTTTTGGATGATATTCGCCTAAAATTCTAAATTGTTTTTCTAGGAAAAAATCTTTAAATTACATATACTCGCAACTTATTATTATTGTCATAATAAAGTTTAAAAACTGTTTCCCATCGAAGTATAACCAGCAGGCATCCTTGACTTTTTTTATGAGAGAACATTTTTCTTGTCCGTTCGGTTAGGTCTACCACAGCCTACAGCGGGCCAGACAGCCGAAACCCTTGGTGTCGCCCGTGTCACTAGGCCTCCCCTTGCCGCCGGCGACGCTGCCCAAGCACCGGCCGGAAGTCGTCACCACGTCCAACCGGATACAGGAGAGCTGCATATAGGTGTTACTACTTCATGTGTACAATTCTTGTTTTTATCATGTATATGTATCGACTTAAGATTATCAATAAAGCTCGGACTACGAGATTAAACTTTAGAGCTTCCGGGGGATTATTTCGCAAGTGCTGCAATATTACTTTCGGTTTTATTTTCAAAGCACGGAGTTTCTTAGACCGTAACCCATCCAGATATTCATTTTTCTTACCACCGCTTGAAAAACAGCATTATTTTTCACATATTTTCGTTTTGCAGCTTTTGCTTTTATAGTTTTCTTTACTACTTGCTTTTGCCATTATTTTTAATAGCACGTAGTATTCCCATGCGATAACCCATCCAGATGTTAATTTTTCTTTTTTCAGCTTAATGAACTATTGTCTTATTTTAATTTCTTATTGTACTTCTACTACTTCATCATTATTTTCCATAGAATATATTATTCCCATCTAGATTAACAAGTCTCTCTACAGTTTGATACAGTGCTTTGTATTTTGATGGAATATATTTATTTTTTGCAGCTTTATTGATTAATACCATGCAGCTTGGCTTTTAAATAATATGCATATTTTTATCCGTATTTGCACTTAGTTCGCAATTTTTTTGCTTTGTAATTTAATATTTTTTCAGATTTGTTGATTAATTTTTTTCATGTCAGTAACAGGTACTTTTTATTTGTGTTTCCCTTTTAACTAATTTAGTTTTAATTTTGTTGTATTTATTATGCTTTTACATTTTTTTTTTCTTTCCTTTCAGAGAAATACTAACACGACTAACTATTCTTCCTTTATCCTGCTATAGGAAGCAAATAAGGAAATGTAAGTAATTTTTTTATTCTTTAATATTAAATATTATAATCGTATCTTGATTGAAATAAAAGAAGCAAATATTTCTGATGGGGTAAGATTGGAATATGAGTGCGTGTGTTTGTATAAAGTTAGTTACACATGAGACACGCGTTTTGAGTAATAAAATAAGCCATAAATACATAGTAGGGAATCCCTTAGCCGGTTTCGAATTACCGATTACTTGAAAATTCCGGCGCCGTTCGATATCTCCGCTGGTTCTCGTGGTGAGCGCATAAAGTGCCCGGGAGGCCTGAAATAATACCGAGAGATACTTTGTGTTTTTATGTTATCATTTCATCGCACGCCGTTAGAGTTTTCTTGTTTTACGGCGTCGTTTTATGCCGGGACGCCGGCCGAACGACAGCCGGCGTATTTTATAAAACCTATAATTTCCCCGTGCAGATACTGTCCGATGCACGCCGCCATATGTAATTAAAATACACACTAACAACGCCGCACTTTTATAAAATCCACACAACAAGGACACTTCACACAACCTAAAAACTCCTTACTCAAATACCACACACAATCGCTAGATTTACAAACAAATAACACATTGAATCTAGAGCATTGTTTCTTCTTTATTTTCATTAGATTTTCTTCCAAAAATATAAATTTAATCTAATTTGATTCGTTATTATTTATTAGATTAATATGTTGACTGGTGGCCAGTGGCGTAACTATGGGGGGACCGCACAGGTCAGAGGGCCTCACTTTGGTCACAGAATAGGTTCATACAGAAGCGACAGTAAGACAGAGAAACGAAAATTAGAGAGAGATGGGGAAAGTCAACAAATTTAAAGGGCTCATTGTTTAAAATCGAAAAGTTTCGTCACATCTTAGGAAGAGTTAGGGAAAGGCAACAAATTTAAAGGTCTACACAATGCTCCAGGTCACAGAACTGAAAAGTGTAACATGAAAGGTACCGACACGGAATGTCGCTTCTGTATGTAACTATTCTATGCTTGGGTTCTACATTATACACCACAATAAATAGATAAATAATCTCGCTTCCAGGATACTACTTTCATTAAACTGTAACATGACAACAGGATATGGTATGTAACCATAGTAGAATTTCATTACGTAAGTCATAAATTATAAACATTAACAACTTTGCAATAATATAGTTAGAAATAATTAGAAATTTAATGTTTCGTAGAAAGGACATGTGATGTCAGGATCGTGGAAAAAGGCAAGTAAACTGTCTCTTATGCTACAAGTCTAACACTCTTCTTTCATGATTCTATCATGCTAAAGTTACAATATCTGTTCCCAAAATTTTTATTAATTATTTTCTCGTGAACTACAATGAATTCTAGTTATGCCATTGCTGGTGAGTAAAAGAAAAGTAAATGAAAACATTATTTTCAGTGGCGTAACTACCGATGTCTCGCGTGTTTCACGGAACATGGGCCCGGCCTGCCCGGACACACGTCGAAAAATTATTTTAATTTTAATCCAGCCACACGTTCCAAAAATATTTTAATTTTTACATTGTGGTATATTTTTCCCCTGGGCTTGGGAATTAATTTTTCTTAATTGAAATGTTAGTGTTCATGTGAGTAGACAAAATGCCAGTTCATGTGTTTCTATCCTTTACATTTTTTTTTTGTAATTTCATTATAAATTTTGGGTTGTCCTACGCTGCAGAGAATCACACAGCTTGTAAATTTTGAGGATTTTCCAATTTTAAGCGGCGGCCGACTTGACGCGCTGCTTTTTGGATATACAGGGTGTTAATACTAAGTTGTACCATCCGAAAACGGTAGTTAGAACTCATAGAGATAAACAACTTTTCTTAGTACAAATTTTTGATTTGGAGCCCTAGTTCATAGTTATTGGCGTTCTTTTGTTTTTCGAAAAATCGTCATTACTACCTCATTTTAAGAGATATTGAAAAAATACAAAAACTTTCAGCATTTGCTTTTAGTTCCCTAAAACTTTTGTATTTACAATTATTTTCTATTTTATCAAATGACAAAATGGCGACCGATCAAAAATTTCAAAACAAGATATTTTGAAAACCACTCGATCGATTTTTGAAAATAAAACTTTACAAAATCCTTATACTATCTACCAACAAATTCCTGAAAAATTTTTATTCGATCTGTCGAAAAAAAATTTTTATTCAAATTTTATTACAAGATAAATTTTAACAAACTGCAATAATAATTTAAAACAAAGTAGGCTTGCTGCCATTAAACAAAAAAATAAACAAGAAAAACAAGAAACAAACAAGAAAAAACACAATGAACAATGAAACTGCAAGGTTTTAAATTATTGTTGCAGTTTGTTAAAATTTATCTTGTAATTATATTTGAATAAAAATATTTTTTCGACAGATCGAAAAAAAATGTTTCAGGCGTATGTTAGCAGATAGTATAAGGATTTTATAAATGTTTTATTTTCAAAAATCGATCGGGTAGTTTTCAAAATATCTTGTTTTGAAATTTTTGATCGGCCGCCATTTTGTTATTTGATAAAATAGAAAATAATTGTAAATACAAAAGTTTTAGAGAACTAATAGCAAATGCTGAAAGTTTTTGTATTTTTTCAGTATCTCTTAAAATAAGGGAGTAATGACGATTTTTCGAAAAACAAAAGAACGCCAATAACTATGAACTGGGGCTCCAAATCAAAAATTTGAACTAGGAAAAGTTGTTTATCTCAATGAGTTCTAACTGCCGTTTTCGGATGGTACAACTTAGTATTAACACCCTGTATAAGGTTCATTTATGAAGTATAAGCGAATAGTGTATTCTTGTCTCAAGATCACAGCGTACAGCCGAACGATCAACCATGCCCAGTAACATATGGATAAAAACAAATAAATAGTTATCCCCATTCGAACACTAGAACCAATTGAGTCTGCCCCGTGAATTACTATACTTATAAAAAAATTCTATTCTCTTGCTAATGAGAATTAACTGTACATAAATAGTTATTTTTTGCAACTAGTGTGTAAAGTAAGTGATTTTTGGACGAGTACTGGTTCTCGCATTTTTTCTACAACCAAAATAATATTAAAAATGAAATTCAAAAGTAAATAATACCATCAATAAATGTACCATCAATGCGTCAAAAATATTTTACAAGCGCTAGTGCTTAAATGTGACCCTTTACAAACCCTAAAGAGGGCATAAAATATGTACTTTATGCCCGGTTGTAGGAATTAGTTATTTGTATCACTAGTCCAGAAACTGAACTTTTACGAGAGCGAGTTTATAAAGCGAGGCCTGCAAATGCGAGATTTTGAAAAAGAGTTCCAGGGCGTGTTATACACAAGATTTTTTGCACCGATGTTAACTTATTAAAGAAATATTATTACTGCTTAAAATTATATACAATATAAGTTTTTATGTTGGCAACATTTTCGATTCACATGGATATATAAGCAATTTACTTGTTTTTTTGAAAGAAATTAGTGGCATTCATAATTTGTCTGAGTGTAATTCGGAAATATTCATGTTCGCAATCCCTACATTTTGCCGGCTCAGGCCAACAAACAGAGAGTTTCTGGACGATTTTGAATTCTATAATACTAGTCATATCAGACGAAGAAGCAAAAAATAAATTACATTGTAAAGTACTTTTTATGTGATCATTAATTTTAATTTCAATGTACATTGCGGGCCCGGATTGACTTGGAAATACAGGCCCGGTGCTGCATTGTTACGCTACTGACTATTTTTGTAATTTAGTCAATAAAAGTGTACTTTTTATTTAGCACAAAGGAAATTTAAAATAGAATATTGTAAAATAGACAACACAATCTAAGAATAGATTTTTATTTATATATTAGTATATATTACGTCGAGAGGAAGTGAATATTGTGTTAATGTGCAATCGAGATAATAACAAAAATTAAATTTAGAACTTGTATAAATATTTTATTAGACAAGAGTTGTCACTTTCAAATTAAACATTGATCGTTGTTATTTTATCATTTACTTATCGATTAACGTTCAATAATTTGTAATACTACTTACCGAAAAGTAATTAGTAATAAAAAACATCTTATCGTGATAAACTTAAAAACATAATTTAAAATTTTTATTGTATGATTAAAACGTTACAAAACTTATAGTAATTGTTTAAAAAACCTAAAATCCTTTTTCATATTTGAGTACGGATTGTGCGGAAGGATTGATGTTTTGAAAGAGGGTGATACATGTGTGAGGGTTGCACTTTTGGAAGGGTTGAATCAGTGTGTTTGAGAAGCATGTTATGGAAGAAGACATCGGTTGTTTTACGATTGACTTGGACGCGGTACGTCGCAGGAACGATCGATGTTAAACAAAAGAATCCAAATAGCTGGGTTGTTTGCCTCAACTTTTGTCTCGCCCGCGGCGATCACTTCGCTCTAGTTTGTATAAATATGCGTGTCTCCACCACAGCGCTGCTGTTGCGAGCTTGAAGGACAATGATTCCCAAACGGTCCCAGAGGGTTTCATATCGGGACAGACACAAGCTTTACACCCATTGCTCCATTATCAAATACTCATCTCATAATCAATTTTTTAACGGAATCTTAAGGTGTAATCAGTACCCAGCAGTAATATAGTACTGCATAGTTGAAGGTAATATTTTTCCTCCACAAACATTTCTAGTATATTTTGTGTTGCCAATGTGCATCACTCTGTATGAAAATAATATTTATTATGATGCAGCACCTCCACCAAATATTTATTTAAAATCATCATTGGATTTTCTAGCTCTTCTACGAATATAGACTTAAATTCTTCAATTTTTTTTCAGAAAATGTCATTCTTATTGTCGCACTCGTTTTGAGTTTCATTGCAATAAGCAATCGTAAAAATAATGGCAAAAATTGTCAGGAAAATTCTATGCATGACAATTCCCTAAAATGTATTTATTTTTAATTAATTGCTTGTCGGTTGTCACTAAAAAAATTTAACAAATGGTATGTCTAAAGGTTTAGATGGTTTATGATGGAATTAATTTAAAAATTTTCAATTTATGATTTAGATTTTAAAATATAAACATACATAAAACAAATGTAGTGGTTTATGAATGATTTACAAATTTAGAAATTTAAAAATTATATTTGGAATATAACCAATTTTTATAATCTACATTCTAAATTCTAAATCCAGTCAATCAAAAGAAAGCATTGACGTTTATTGGTTAGTATCAAATTGGAAATAACAGTTTGTGAGTGTTATTTTGATTTTATGTTAAAATAAAAATAACCAGACATCAAATTTATTTTGTATCGAAAGTAATTCATCTCATTTCGAAGAAATTTCAAAGCAAGAGTCAAACATCAAAACTAATTATAATATCTTGTGATACCTTCTAAAGGATAAATTTAAGAAACTAAAATCCATCATAATCCAGAAAAGAATATCAAAATTTTAAATTAAAATATATAAATTAAATCCATCATAAACCATCCTTAAGCAATGCCTACTTAATTTTGAAATTACAGCGGCAACTTGCACTAAGAGAATTGTCAGTATAATTGAATAATGTGAATTTGAAATTTGAAAAGAAAATATGTTTACCAAAGTTCATATTCTTTGAATTAAAATAAAAATATTCTAATTAAAATTAAACATATTTCGTAGATATATCAATTACAAAATTGTAATTGTTTCTGGGAATTTTAAACAAAATGTTCGTAATGGTTTAAAAAATGAAGGCTTGTGAATGACTGTTATTAATAGAGTAAAGTAGTTGTGAATGCGCGCATTTGAATATTTCTCCGGGAATGATAGATAGTTCCCCGTCGTGTGGATATAATTAATTTTAAAGTTCTCCGGCCGGGAAAGTTTGGGCGTTGCAGATCGGAATAGGCCCAGCCGACCTCTTTCACGATATTTGAACAAACATCCATATTTCATGACGTGTATCCATTTCCGAATCGTTTTTAGTACGAAATGAGACAGAAAGTTACCGTGAAACAAAAGACTTGAGCCTTTTGTCTCAGTCTCGCGTATTTCTTGTTCCGTTCGCTGCGACGGTAACGCCTACGGGAGTTTTTGCTAACCGGAATTTAATTAAAATTAAAGAAATTGCGTACATGAATTTTAAGCTTGCGGTATGGATTTTGCAAGATGAACGGCTTTGTATTAATTAATATTTTCAACACAAAATAATAACACCTAATCCACGGAGATATTCATTTTTACCGGACGAAACATCGAAAATTACCAGCGAACCTGCCGAACACTCGTTGAATTTAAAACTGTCAAATGGAGTAATAAGCAAATCCAAAACGAATTCGCAATTATTTCTCCAGAAATCTTATTAAATTAATAATTGACTGTATCATAAATAGAGAAATCTGAAGTTTTATTCTTAAGTTCATTAAAACTATTGGGAACGTGAGTTATTTGATACTTGAGTGTAATATATAATGTTCATTTTAAATGGGTCACTATTGCTATCTCAGATCTATAAGATCTACAAAGATGGTTACATTAGCAAACAATTTCTATTTTACAAAACTAATGTAATATACCAGAAAAAAATCGACCAGCGATTCTTCTTAAACTTTTTTTATTTTAAATGAATTTACTGATATAAAACTTTCATACCCCCATATCACCATTTTTTTTAATTTATGTAAATTTTGATATTTATTTAGATATGACTGTAATAAGAATTCCAAGAAATAAACCATATCATGTAATTTTTTTAGTAGAATTAAAGTATCATGAAAGTGATCACAGTCACTTTTAAAATATAGTATCTTTTAGCTTTAAGGATGCGAAATAAATCATAATAACTAGGTAGAATCTTCAATTTGGATTGTTTTATAAATTTATGAATAATTAGCAGTTGCATTGTTTGTTTGAGTACATGTACGAAAGAATCAAAATTATCATTTCATGCATATTATAAGTAACTTTTTCCTACAACCTCTTTTGAGTTTGTAAGGTATACTTTTCACGCACTAGTGCTTCAAAAGTTGTTTTGAAAAGTACATGAAAAGTAACCGTTGCTAGGCAACGTAAACACATTTATTAATGTTTTAACTTCTTTTTGAAATCAATTCTTATTAATATTTTGGTTATAGGAAAAATGTTCTATACAACATGTGTGTAAAATAGTTTTTCTTATCTCGTGCTATAATTTCCGTATTTGACTACGTCTCATGCGTTAAACAGCATTCGACTAAAAAAAACTTATTTTACACACTAGTTGCATAAATAACTATATTATTTAATTTTTAATGTAGCACGTTTTTGAAATTACAAATTTTCCCTTTTAGCTTTCCGAAAGATTCCTTCAGAAAAGCTCTGTACACCTAACTTATACAGTAATTCATAATTCTTCCAAAGTATGTTCAAAGCATATTGATAAATGTGTATAATGCAATATATGTCATGATGGGTTTTAAATTTGACGTTTAATTCATAATTCCGCCTCAACAAAGAGATGGAAATAGTACATCTATCCTTCTATGTTTGGCCAAAAATTTAACACGTACAATATAGGCAAGTCAGTATCTAGTGATATATGATCTAAGGGTATACAGGACCAAAGGGTTTTCCACCCAAAATTAATTTTCATTGTAAGTTTGTTTATAAATTGCTCTCTCGGCTAAAACTATTGCACTTGCTGAGATGATGGGAAATATTTGACCGTGAGATCGTTATTGGTGTGTGAAATGAAGGTGGCATATTAAAATCCATGTGTGTTGGATTAAAGTTTCAGTTGGGTAGATGTTTCGTGAATTGTTGATAAATGTAAGCGATTTGCAGTGTAAAAGATTGAAGCGAGAGGGAAGTAAGACAACCAAAAGGAATAAAGGAAAGGTCGGAGCCGGACGGCTGTAACCAATACGTATCAACGGCATTTGTCCGACAAGCTGGACTGCGCTTTCATCAGCCTTTCCGACAGGTTAATCTCTGCGTTACGAGTTCATCCTTTAATCATCAACCATCAAATAGAGCTTTAGTTTTTCCAACCCCAAATGCCACTCGAATTAATATACTTTTTTTCTCGTAATTAATTTTTCTTGACTGACGGCACCGGGAAGATACAGCTGCGTCTTCCTTTTTCTTCGGAACATTGAATTGTTCTGCTCTAAATTGGAAAGCAATGTGCGGCCATTAGACAACAGATATTAGTTCACAACCCACGCAAAATGAACAACAGCAACATTACCATAGAAAAGAAATCTTTTGTTTTAAACTGAGTTGCTAATGTAGTGTTTTCCTGATGCAAGTACTATTAATCCTTCTTGTGAATAGCAAAAGAAGCAACAGAATGCTTCATTTCAGATAAATTTACAAAATTATATATCATTTTCATTTCAGATTGATGTAACTATGTACGATTATCAAAAAAAAAACAACATCCAAATATGTCTTAATATCTTGATTTTGAAATGCAGTGCTATTCTGATTAAGATTTTCTTAAAGTTCGAATGAAAAAGATACAGACTTTAACTTTGAAAAAGAAAGTCAAAGTCTGTATCGCTGTCCATTATCGGAGTTGTACGAATATAAACCAAATCTTCTAAATCATACATTCTCGATCGTTTTCGTAAATTATAGAGGTATTCATTTACTGATTGTGTTTGACCTTTATTCTCTACAGCGGTAGCACGATTGCTTTGTCGTTCGTTAAATATTTCCTCGTTGGGTTTTCGCCTATTGCATGACATCATATGGCAATGCTACATTTAGTCTAGATCTTGCACATAACACATTTTGTTGGTCAGTAGGATACTCTACAGAATAGGTACTTTTTAAAATGAAATCTAATTTTATCGGTTTATTCTCTTTAACGGACAAGTCGCTCTACTGTTCGAATGAGGATATCTACTGAAGCGCGAACAGCTTTCCTAAATATTTCAATGACATTACTACAAAAACATTTTTTTTATTAAGATGAATTCGGTTAATTTTCAAATGGAATTAATTTTGAATAAATCTCTTTAAAAACAATTTATAAATCAGGGAAACTGGGACGAAATCAAATCCGGAATATTTTTTTTATCCTTACCCATCGTCAAAAATCAAAGCATTAAACAAAACATTTGGAGAATAAACGCAAAACTTTGTATAAACTTTATTTCCCAAGACTTCTGGTTTTTAATCTTTAGGCTTGGTTCGACTCTATTTAAAAATGGTTGTGAGTTTCATCAAAACATGACGCTGAGTCGTCCTATTGTCGCAAACTTCGTAATTGGTCTACTAGACCACAAACATAATTCAAAAGCAGCGTGTCGAGTCGGCCGCCGTTTGAGATTGAGAAATCCGTCCGATTTATAAGCAGTGTGACAGTCTGCAGTGAGCTGATAGTCTAAAGTTTATTATGAAATTGCAAGTGGTTGGATTAAAATTAAAATAGTTGAATCAGCGGCCCGTGTCCCACGGATCAGACGGAACACCAGTAGTTATTCCACTGTTGTTGGTCAGTGAAGTTGTAGAGTACTTGTGCTGCGGTAACATTTTCAATATACATTTCAGCATTTGAACTTTCGTCATGACTGAAATCAAAGACTTATTCGGCTGCATCATATGTTAACATAATGATGGCTTTGATTCCTTATAATATGTGAGTCTCAGAGACGATGCGGGTCGATCTCCAAATGTTTACCTTGTCAACTGGCAGGAATATTTTCAGTTTGTGTTGCTTGCAATTGTGCTATGCCATCTAAATTCTTTTTCACAGAATCTTACAAACTTGACAATTGACTTTTATTTTTTTAAATATTGCATATATGGTATTAATATCCAAGTACTCTGCATTCTGGTTTTTAATTTTTATATCCATTTTGAGCTTGTGAAAACTATTTTGTCGTAGAAAATGTTACTGGTTACCAAAATAAGATGCGAGGTGCTTCAGCTCAATTATAATAATGATAAGCGGATCAAGAGAAATTATTATCTTTATCCACATTTAGCTAACTTCTGATTATTGTCAGCTATTTATTAAAAAAGTTTATTAATAGCAATGCTTTATTTTAGATAAATATGTCATTTTCATTTTTGATTGACATAACTGTATAATTATCAACAAGAACAAAATCAAATCAGAGATAGGATTCTACAACTCATAACAACTACAAATAACAACTGCACTTGTTAAAATATCAATTACAAACGTCAAATGTCAAATGTCGCCATAAATAACCATTACTGTTATAGAATAACAAGTATACTTTGTAGTTGATATTTGCAATTAATATCAGGGAGTATTATTAACATCATAACCTTATAACAAGTCCAAATGATAGCAACCGTAGTTATAGAATCCCACTCATGTCTTGCTATCTTGATTTTGGAATGCGGGACTATAGCAATTCAGATTTTCTTATAATATATGATTTGTGCGGTAACCTATAGTACCCTTCACATAAAAAGAAATTAATGGTAAGGGCAAAATTAGTGGGAACGGTAGCGCCAGAGGTAAAAGTTTGACACTATGCTAATGGTAGGAAGCATTTATATTAAAAATTACATAAATTAGTGGCGCAGTAATGGTATCGGTGACGCGAAGGTGAAGTACGAGTTGACAAGGTGCAAATTTCTATCGCTGCTTTGCTACTATTTATATCAAGTGTGACTGTCTGTCATTGTCACTGACAGAAACTGTAAATGCCGCGTATAAATAAAAATAGACAATAAACAAGAAGAGATAATGGATGCAACCGATATATGCAAGAAGATTTTTACAGAACGACTTTGTTAATTTACTAAAAGAAATAAGGTTAACGGATAAAAATATGTATATATACGCATGAGTAAAGAACATTTCGATTATTTATTATATTTAGATAAACCATCTAATCAATAGCATGTCAAACTACTTTAAATAAAATATCCTTATGTAGTACCATAATTTTTTTTATTATGAACGCTAGACTTTAATTTCATAATTTTGATACCACAACGACAACCACTAGGCCACTAATTTTTTTAATGGAAATGCACCTTAACAGAGCCATTGTTCGAACGCCAAAGGCTTGGAAATTCAATTAGATTATACACTCTCCCAACAGATAAGCTCAGTTTTGGTTAGATGAATACATCCGCTCTAATAGGGTACAGATTTCTGCAGGCACCTCCACCAATAAAATTAATTTTTAAACAATAATAGCCCTTTGAAATTACACAAATGATAAAAAATTAAAATTTCAATTATGATTTTCGGTACGTGTTTGATTGAAGTTCCCATAAAAAAGTATTGTTCGATTTACAAATGGAATCGAGATAAAAATAGATTACGTTCTGCTCTCTTTGTATGCAACTTTGATTGACTGTCTAACTACGTTCGCTTTTTGTCAATGCAAAATAGAATCGAAATAGATAAATACTACAAAATAGAGCAAGATATCGACATAGCCACCCTACAAAGAATGTAGGTCGAGCTGAAAGTTGCAATAGTTTCCGGTATTGTAATTTGTAGGCCAGGTGGTCTGGGATTAAACGTTTGAATGTGGGAATAATACGTGAACTTTATTTGCGCGCTTATAAAACTTTGAATACAATAATATCTATAGGAATCAGGAATCAATCGCCTGTCATCTTTACACTTTTTACTCATATTTATATTTTCCGTTCGTTGACTGCGGACACGGTGAAATGAATTATTAAAATAGTTAGTATTTTCAGTATTAGCAGAATTCCTTTCACAGTATTCCATAATTATTAGTATGTACACTGTCATTTATAATAATGGTCAATGTTAAATATAAAACATTTATTTCCTTACTTAAACAGATTAACCACAATTGTAACAAATTTACAAAATTATTAATTAGTGAGACTAGATAGAAACAAATTGGAACAATAAAATTTTAGCTAATGACATAATAATAAATTGTTATTTACAAAAATTCTCATATATTCAGAATTAATTAAGATATTTCAGAAAACACTTCAGATTGTCATGCAAAACACCACATCCGGTTGCACGATTAAAACCAAAATCTAATCAGATCTAATTTAAGGTCTCAAAATGTTATATCCATAATTTCACAATTTTATATTTACCAGTACTTGAGTAATCATTACGACAACATCCATCCACACATCCATCCATCTACACCCACAGACAGACATCATCGTAAAAATATTAAAATTTTAGGGACTTCAAAACGTGATTGTCTTTTGAAAACTGGAGAGGTAAAAAAATAATTTTGTTAGACATTTTACGGGCACTTAAACTGAGGTGACGAGTGCAAAACTGGATTGTGAAATATATAACAAAAAAATGGACATCAATTATTATAAATAATAGTGATTTGAAATGTTGTGATTGGCTACTGGGATTGATCGAGCGTGTGTTGTCCGAGTAAACATTAACTTGTGGTGATTTTTCCGTGGCGATAAGGGAGTTTTAATCAAGTATAAGCTGGTGGAGGAATAGAGAGTGCAGCCGAATCCCTGGATTTCCGTTATCAAGGGCTCGCACGCTGGACCCTTCAAATCGAGCGTGGCCTGAGCGGATACTGTTCGGAGACCCGTGTTCCGGATCCGGTGTCCCTCTTGCACATATTCATGTCTACCGCACTTCCTTCCACACGCACACACGCACCCGGCTCGTCTCTAGGGTAATGTCTTCACTCCAAAGGTGAACTGCGATATTTTAACGGCCCCATGCCTTTAAATTGTCTCAGTACAGAATAGAGAAATACGATATAAACTTTAATAAATGAATGAATAGGAATTAATCCAAGTGAGTAGGAGTAAAATAAGAAAGAAAGTAGAAAGGTAGGACCTTAAGTCATTTAACATCAGTGGCGGCTTATCACAGGACGCAGGTGAGGCGATGCCTCACTATTCAAAATGAAGAGAAGAAAATTTTGCATTCTATTTTAAATTTCGATTTTCTAGACATTTTTAATTTAGCGCCCATATGTTCACAAATCTAATTTTCAAATTCCCACTGTTTTCCTATCTTACATCTACATATTATAAGGTTAAATAACGGAATAAAGCATTCGGGCGTCCAGGGGGGTTATTCTAATTCAGATAGCGTTAGCGAAACTTCGCTATTCGACTTGAAGCCATCTGTTGGTTGTGAAAGGAACATACCATATGACATAGCGGGACTTCGCTATCCATAGCGAAAGCCACAGAGGTCCCGCTAAGAGCATAACGCTTCGCTATCGTTCATTTTTATGATTTTATGATATTGTTTTCAACATGTTTTGACGGAAGCTAATTTTTAATTTTTATATTTATACGGATATGACAGTATACGATTTAATTAATTTTATAAACAGTAGTTTAATGATAAGAATAGTTTGTATATTTTCTATATCGATATTATCGATTCCCTTCTAGTTTTTTTTTCTTTTTCAAGCTTCTATACGGTCAAATAAAGCTTCGAAATAATGAGCCATAGTCTAAAATAATTATGAAATAAAAGATATAGTACACAAACAATTCTTATCATTAAACTACTGTTTATAAAATTAATTAAATAGTATACTCTCACTTCCGTATAATATCATAAAATCACAAAAATGGCTGATAGCGAAGCGTTATGGTCGTAGCGGGACCTCTGTAGCTTTCGCTATGCCTAGCGACATCCCGCTAATCTATGACGTCATATGCGATGTTCCTTTTAAGACCAATAGATGGCTACATGTCGAATAGCGAAGCTTCGCTACCGCTATCTGAATTAGAATAACCCTCCAGTGCAGTTCCGACTACAGAACTGCAGAGGCAAAAATTTTCCTGCCTCAAACTTCTTCAATGTGTATGTATGGCTGCGCTGTGTTTGCAATGCTAAAAGCGTTTATCGATTTTTCTCTCGTTATACTTAAGTCAAGGATTCACAGACACAGACACACAGTCACAAAGATCCACTGTAAGTTATATAATGGCCGCTAAAGAAATTGGAATTTATTTACTAAAATATAGTTATTTATACAGGATGGTGACTTGTACACCTGAACATAGGGATTTAACATGTAAAATCCTATTTTCGTAATTTCCTGCTTTCGTAATTATTTAAGATAAAAAAAATTCAAATAATAGTTGTAGAGCAATAAATATAAATCAATGAGCAAAAATAATTTTACTTGCCTAAGTCACACCAAAAATAGCAGTAGCCATTGAATCAAAAATTAATAAATATTTATCGGTTTATCTGTGAAGTGTCAAGTTAGTCTAGATACTTGATATTTCTAAATTTTAAAATTAAGTTTACCTTTATGCAATTCCTATCGGCTGTTTCACCAAAATTTTAGTTCCCGAGACGCCACAGTTTATTATATTTCAAAGACTTTGATTCTTCACTTCTAGAAGAATCCTATACTAAACAAAAATCTAGAAATTCTAAAATCTTTATATAGCAATAGAAATGTGTCTCAATGATTAAACTCACCTCTGCTGGCCATCCTAGTTAAACATCCCTTTTTTCCCTCCTTCCCAGAGATGAGTTTGAGCGGTTCCTATTTTTAATCTTGATTTGGTATTCGATTTCTATTTAATATTATTTTTGAGCATTGATATTTTCTGTTCATGACATATTCCATTTTTTTCGTGACTGAATTAAAATGCAATTTTCTTTTTCCTGTAATCTTTCATTTATTAGTTGTATTTTTTATTTAGTGCAATTTATGTTACTTTGTAGTTTTTTCTTTTCTAGTTTCCCAGTCTAATGATGACTATTAAATATTCGAAATACCTCACAAAAAATGAAGATTTTAAGAACAGTATATTTAAGATGTAAGGTCCCAGCATTATACTTTCCTCATATTTAATATATAATTAAAAACAGTCTGAAAATATTGAAAAAATATTAACAGCAAGCAAGTATACTTGTACATGAAATAATGATTAATGAAAGTAAAAAGTTTGAAAAATCAGCGAGAATTCAAAAAAATGTGTAAGCCATTTCTTTCTTCCGTTGCCTTCCGTGCGTAATGAAATAATGGGTCTAATTATGCGAGCATATTTCCTTTCAACAGTTGTGGAATGAAAAGAGTGCAAACTTAAGCCTTTTAAGTTGAGCGTATGAATAGATTTACATACATTTTAACGATTATTTGTTGGATATATAAAGGTAATTAAAAATGTAAAGTGTATAAAAGTTTTCATCGTATAGTAGCTCTAAGTGTTTTCAAAGCTGCACTTTTATAGTTTCGATAAACGTTTGAAGATTACCCAAGTTTTTAAGGTTTCTCTTAAGTACTCAACTTACATTTCTTTTTTAATTAACTAGAAATATGCTTCACAACTTTTGAATTCATATTAAAATTTTTAACATGAACATAAAAACATTGTTTGATTAGAATATGGCCAGCGTTTTTAAATGAAGCGATGTGCACATGAAAATAACAGCAGAAATAAAAGCTTTATGTGGACTGTTATAATAATTTGGCGGGGATTTTATTTCATATGTAATTAGTTAATTGTCAGTGGCATTGTCTTGACTGCAGTGGACACAACAGCTGCATTTGATCAATGATCGTTCAAGGGTGAATAGATCTTCTGTGATGCATAACGCTTATAACTATTACACATTATCCTCTATTATCCACAATTATACTAATTGTTTCCTGCGCTAAATTCAGGATCCTTCACAAATCCATACATTAGCGGGATGAAGCATATTACTCAATAATTTATTATTTACAATTCTACCAGAATATTTATTCGTATTAAAATTTATTTACCAAAAATAAATTCAAAAGGTAAATAAACAATTGTGTAGCATTATATACCAACTTTATTAATAATGCAAGAAATAACTTTTGAAATTCAGTCACTTCGAATTTTTCACTTTTGTTCTGTGCCAGTTTCAGCATCACATATGTTCTTTTAGGAAAATTTTGAAACAGAGCATAACATCAAACAAATAGTCCTCAAAAAATAAAAACTTAATAAAAATCAGTAATCAGAGAAAATTAGAAACATTGAAAACACATATGATATTAATACTGATTCTTTTGTACTTCCCTGTATAAAGTAAAGGAAGTATTGTAATCGCGAAAAATTTCAGTTATCAGATTTCATCGGATATATCCGTTTTGAAAGTCCCTGTATCTATTTTAACAAATTATTAACCGTACAATGTTCAAATTTTGTATATGTGACCGCTATAACATCTAGCTTTGCACCTCCCTTTTTTATTGCAATTGATAGTGCCAAAAGGACACATTGTTCATAGTGCTTTTTTAAAATTTTTCTGTAACGATTAGCCTTAGAATGTTTTATTTGAGTAATTACTATAACATCTAGTTAAGCCTTTTTCAAAAGTGCAGTTTACTTTTGGCACACTTAATAAAAATAATAGTTGTCTTTCAATTTTTGTTGGAAAAAATTGATTTCTAGTTAATAAATTGACATTGACAACTGCCAGAATATATTTTATGTAATGCAATAAAGAAAATAGCATTAAACATTTTAATACAATTTTCAGGTAAACTCGATTTCATGGCTAAACCTGAAGTTGGCCACAAAACATAATTGTAATAAGTTGATGATTAAGATAGGCGAAGCTAGATTTAATGTCATATCCAGTATTAATAAATATTAAATTTACATTTTATGAACAATAAAATTAAAAAGTATGTTAATATTATCACATCTAATAAAAAATATTTCAATAGAACAATATTTATATGAAATAAAAATTTTCTGCAACCAATTTCAGGTTTGACCAAAAAGTCGAGTTTTACCAACTTTTTAAAAGATGATCCATTTCGAAGGGAAGTGCGAACATAGGAAACGAATGAAAGTTGAAGAATGATTAGGCATAGAATGATTTCACTTTCCGGCGAAATTACTTTAAATTAAGTGCATCCAAAAATTTGTACAATTTACCGTACAAGGAAGTCATCTGGTGCCCTCATTATATTTTTTATTATTTGACTTGCTTTACAACAAAATTCAAAAGTAAACTTATGCTTCTATGTCTGAATTACCAGCTAATTTTCAATACTTTTATTTGAAATATTGAGGGTTCGTCTTGTTTTTTCACTTTAAGAATTTATTATTAAACAAATATAAAACTGGAAAAGCTGTTCTAAAAATAAATTTTGAATACATGACAAGTTGGTTACTATGTATTTTTATTTAATATGAATTTAACCATTTAAATTTAACATGGTATTTACTAGCAAAGCCGATTTAAAAATGTAAATTTCGAGTGAAACATTATCCAGTATTATCTACAATTATCCTAATATTCACAGGGATAAGCACGTCTTTAAAATGTTCCATTAGAGGAAAAGTTTTGAGGTAAAGACAGAGGGTAAATTTAGCCGGTAATATAATGGATAATAAGTCCTGGTCCTGAGCATTAATATTAATAGTTTACGTAGTTCTGTACATACGAACTAATCCACAGTAATTTGATTAATTAACAGATTCTGTATTACTATTTGCATGGGTCACGGTGGAATCGATGCACAATACATGACAAATTCAATTTGTTCGTAGTTTGATTCTAATCCCGGAATAAATAAGTTCACTTGTCTTGCTATTACGGATATAGATGCTCGTGCTTCAACCAACTTCCACACAAAACTAATAACCGATAACATTATCTATATATTACTTACTAGCTGTCGTTTGAAAAACCATTTATTTAAAAAGAATGTCCCGCTTAAATATTATCTTTGTGGTATAGTACACTTCTTACTTAGAAAATGTGGGCCCATAAAAATACATCTCATTAAGTCATCAGTATCACATCAACTGGGCGAAAAAATGGTGGAGGCGCTTGATAAATTTGATTGGAAATATTTTTTGAACGTTCACAAATATCAAATTTCTCTGTACGTATAATTTTATATTTTTTCAACACAAAAATAGTCTAAGAGAAATATTTACCGTTATCAACATATTTCGGTTCGTCTCTTTTGACGTTTAATATTCACATTTTTGTGTATGTCATTGAAATAAAACAAAAATTTCATTAATATAAAAGAAAGTATGAGAAATATAATGGGATAAAACTCAAGTCTCTTTCTCCTTCAGTTTTTCTTACACAAGACACAATATGTAGACTTACAGCTGCTAGATTTTGTTATTGATTTTCATCTAAATTTATTTAAATTTCCATTGCATTTTTTTTTCAATATTTTTATTATGTAAGAATATAAAACTATTACGTGGTTGAATTCAGAAAAAAATACGCTATCGAACCTAAAAAATATGTATAATGCCATTTAAAAAAAAACTTTGTGTTGTAACTTGAGAACTACTGTTTTAATAAAATATTTTATTCTATATTCAAATGGCCCCCTTGATCTTCTACAACTATGTTATTTAGTGAAGTATTAAAATAAACATCCTGTATACATAATAAAATTTACAAGGGTAATATAACAAGAGTGAGCTTATTGTCGATATTTTCAAAATGTCACGAATGATAATTCCAACTACGCTTCGATGCATTTTCCATTTTGAGATTAACATGAGTGACATTTTCTAAATATTATCGATTTTCAAGCTAATCAAGAGTTATATTTAGGAAGAATACAATGAATACTAAAAAAATTCACTAAATTGTCTCCATATATTTTATTTTAGTGTTTATTGGAATATTATGCGTAACACCATTGTTAATTAGTTCATCTGAGCAATTTCTTCAGCGTTTAGAAGACATTTTTCACTAATTGGTGACAATTTTTTTTAACTGTGAAATATTTTTTTGTATATATGTCATATTTACATTGTTGCTACTATTGTTATTTTGGATAAAGCAAATTATTATAGTGGCAATAAATTATTTACACAACAACATTTTCTAGCTGCTTTTCATAAGAACTGTATTCACCATAGAATCTAATCGTCGAGGTCGTACCTCTGTCTAAATTTGGAGCACGATCCAATTTGGAAACAAATATCTCTTGAACTACTTAAAGTAACCAAGTGTCATTTGAATATTTGAAATTCACGCATCGAAACTTATCTCAATATGTACCTAACTCTTAAATTTTTTGGTTGGATCCTTTTTGAAGTTATTTCCAAAAGTCAAAAATAGATGTCAATATGAGTTTATATTGCAAATTTCAGCTTTCTAGATTAGAAGCTTGATAAATTATCAAAGATTTTTAAATATTCTGTTTCGCATATTTTGTGGCCATTATTATTACTGTTAACTGATTGACTTCAAAATATCAAAGAATGTATTCGGATTCCAAATTTAAAAATTCGCTGATCTACCTTATTCACTTTTTGAAGTACAACTTTTTAAATAACAAAATCAATATAAATTTGTGAAATTTTGTCACCTAATTATTTGTGTAATAAAGTTTTACATATTGGAAAAAAATCTATAAAATATTTTCGCTAGAATAAGCATTTTATTCTTTATTTTATTTTGGAAAAATTTTCTGTCAGTAAAAAATTTACGCGGCAATAAAAAACCACAAACCTTATATCCTCTCAGACATTTAACGCATCTTATCGTAAAAATTACTGCGTCTAAAATTTGATTACATGAAGAATAACGCATAAAGGATGATAGTTGAATGTGTGGCTTTCATAAAATATATAAATGGTATAAATATAGAGCTGGAAAACGAACACGTAAACATCATTAAAATAATAATTATTTCAATTCATATTTAAAATTGAAACAGTAATTTCTAAACTTTTTGAATTTTTTGCAGTTTTGTTTATAATAAAAGGAAGTAAGAGTGTAAGAAAGATTTGAAATATAAAGTCGTGGTTGAATTTGAGTTACGCTCTATTAATAATGCAAAGTATGGCCTCTTGTGAAAAATCTATCTTCTATCCTATATCTCGTGCGAAGTGTATTTAAAGGAAAAAGAGAAAAGCTCTGTGCAAATTTCCATTCGAATTCAGTTGAAAATCGTTGCGTGATTGAAACGAATTACTAGCCGACAATTTAAAATGTATCTGATTTTTACTCGCCTGGAATTTGTAACAACGAAATATTTCTATTTTTGGTTAACATGTGTTAAATTGCTGTTTTATTTTTAGCCTTTAAGCATTATGTTTGGCGTCATAACTTATACACATAATTATAAAACCAATAATATACTTCAAATTTGCTTTTCATTTGTAAGTACTTGTTTGCTAGCACTTAAAAACAGCGAGAATTGAGGTACTGAAATCGTAAAAATTATATTTGTCATTACTTTCGAAGAAGCGACCTCATTAGCGGCTTATGAACTAAAATTTAGGTGAAACTTATTGAAATGACATTCATTTATTATAAAATTAATAATATCATACAATAACCTCGAACGTCATTTATTATTTGCATACCAGAAGAAACTGTTGCCATACTTTAAAAGTAAACTTAAATTTAAAATCTAAAAATATCTGGTTTGCACGTCCACCCACTTATACTATATTTAAACAAAACAATTTTAAAAGTATTCAGGTTCGGTCACATATTCGCTTCACCCTTGTGCATGTGTAAACAGACCAGTCAGAAAGCACTTGAGGTATGCCTCAAGATTCCCTTTTTTGAAACAGGTAGTACAACGAGGGAAACCTCGATAAACGCTGTAAAAACAGCATGGTCGTACACACATACTGATGAAGTTTGAGGCAGGAGAATGTTTGCCTCTGCATTTCTGTGGTCGGTATTGCGCTGGGCGTATGAATGCGAAGCCCTTCTATAGCTTTCATCATTTCAAGATTTGTGATACTCTTATACCTAAGAAGGGGGCATGAGGGAACTTAAAACTCCAATATCTCTGAAACGGTTCAATTTGGACTCATGTTGCATAACACTTTTCGATTTATTTTGACTTGTTCTCTATGTCCTATAAATCTTGACCACTTATTTTTTAACACCCTGTATAAATAAAACCATATGAAAAAAGCGATAAAACGCTTAAACCCTCGTTTACGTACAAGATACAAGATATATAATAAAATCAAATATTAATCCAGAAGCTTCACATAAAATTCTATTACCTATTTATTCTCTCAAATTATTCGATGGTGGCACGCATATTTGATAAAAATCTCGCAATCTGTAAGTGATTATTACCTAAAAGTTTAAAAAACCCTGGTTTACAAGATTTACTAGATCTAAACTGAAAATATTTTCGTTAATATACTATTTCCTTATACTTTTAATTGAAAGAATGTGAAGTAAAATACAGATGTTTTTTGAGCTAGTATAAGAAGAAATCATTCCACTTAACTTCACACCCGATAAAATTTCACTCAGGTCCGATCACCCTAGATACCTATTTCGTCACTAACGCTCACGTCCAATCTCAATCACGATTCAAAATTGAAAAATTTCACAACCTCACGCAGGTCATGTCGTAACCCATCGTGATCCGATAAAATTCACGACCCGTGCCCACTTCTAGTTCAAGTTGTTCTTATGCTCCCCCTTTCCTACGAGTTTAAATGCAGCCCGTGAAGTTTCTGGGTAATCTAGTTTAATAGGGGAATAATTAGTTCAGCCGACCGGGAATTGGAGCACGCTTCAGCATGTGCTCTATTTCTTGACCTGCTGAAACCAGAGCACATTCTGGAGCAAATTTAGTTGCTCTGGATTGTGGGCCAAAAATTAGGGCAAGTATTTAGAATGCTCTTATTCTTGGCATACTGAAATCAGAACACATTCTGGAGCAGTTATTGCTGCTCTGTATGATTGGAGTGAGTTAGGATTTAGAGCTCTCAGAAGGAATTATCCTAATTCTAGGTCTGATGAAAAGAGAACATATTCTAAAGCAGCCAAATCTGCTCAGCCAAATGATCTGGTTTCAGTGGGCCAAAAATTAGAACATTCTGAAGTGTTTACTCTAGTATTTCTTTTTTCTTAAATATTTTAATGTTGATCATTATAAGAAATTTTGCCCCAAAGGAAGAATGGAAAAGTCGGCGCCCATGTGTACGACAGGAAAAACGTGGTGAAAAAGGAGTTATATTATTTTTGATGTATTATAACATGCAAAATATGTAAAATGAATTAAACATAGACGCGAGTAGGAGGAGAATAAATATTTTAATGATATAGTTTAAGTGCTTTGAAATACGCGAGAGAGTCATGAAAGACGTAATAGTTACAATTAAATACTAAACATCAGTATTCCTTAGACGATTTTATATAACTTTAAAATGACAAGAATTATATTCGAGTTATTATTGGTATTTGGCAAATAAATTATTTTAATAGTAAAGGAATTTTAACTACAGCTGTTATTACATTATCAGATGAACGGAAAGGATTATGTTTATGTTTACGTTCTTGCGCGATGAAACTTGGTATGTTTAGATATGCGAAATCAAACTTGGTACGTTATGCGGAATCGAAGCAGAACAGCTTACAGATAAATAAAGTAACTCTTTTCAGCTGCTTGTAGTTTATTATAAAAAACAACTACCTGCAAATTGGTACTGCAGGGGTACATATCTGCCAAAAAAATCCCGTTTTGTCTGATTCCTATTAAACTGAATTGCATATCAGAACAAGATTCTGAGTAACTTGGTTCAGATAGATAATAGAAGAATTAGAATAAACGGTAATGTTTGCTGTGATTCTTCACCTACTGAACTATGTTTTATACCAGAACAAGTTTCTTTATAATTTTCTCGCTCGAATCTGTAGGTGAAGAAATATATAAGGAATATTTTTGTACGCGTGCATCAAGGTAAGTTCGGTTTTGGTTTTAGTAATGTGAAAAGTAGCTATTTTTTGGCCATACAAATTATATGAAGGAAATATTAGGTATGAAATGAATTAAAAATAATCTGAATTGCAAAAAGAAACTAATTATAAAACTACAAATTGAATGTTCTGGAAAACTTATATAGAATATAAGGGAAGTAATGTGTTGGACATATCAGATTTTTTACTTTTGAAACACTGGCCATAGCTTAAAAATAATTTTGAGATTCAGGGTAAATGAATTCATGTTTGTATTAAAATAAAAAGAATGCGTATTTGGAAGGTATTCCCTGGGGATGTTTAAGGGATAAACTGAAACATCCTTGCGGCTAACGAGTGCGCACGGAAGGTGGTAAAAGCTGCAAAAACCTTGGGATATAATGCGATATACTTAGTCGTTTCAATTCTCCTCTTTGTGCGTCGCGGCCGCAGCTTTTAGCCTGGCGGACAGAGCTTCGCATTCCACTTTTATAATCCCTTTTTATTGTCAGGTTTATTTGGTGCCGGAATGTTCGCCAAGCTATATGAGCACGTATTAAATCTCTCATAAATAAAACTAGCCCTGAACAGAACGGCCACTGCCCGCAAAACGCTGCACCAGCAACGACGATTCTCTATTTATTAACCTTCACAATTAATTCACATTTTCACCCTGGACTGATTTCACCTAAAAAATAGGATCCCAAAAACCAAAGCTACATACAAATTTACGGTGGAGGCCTGACAATATTACTATTCGGATGAATTTGATCATTCAAAACGTTATAATGACAATTTATATTTTCGGCGGCTCTTCCATAAATAGTTGTTTTACTTAACTGCTGCAACTAGGGTTTACACCGGTGAAAATCGACACCGGTTAACCTGTTTTTTGCTCAAATTTCTCAAAACCAGAAAACCGTTTTTTTCCCGAATTTTTTTTTTCTGTTATTCAACAATTGACGTTTGAAAATTTCCTCTTATAAAATTTATTGAAATCGTAAAATAGAGTTTTAATTAATGGTCTTTACAAATTCAATTTATAGTATACGAGAATACCGGAAATGAACCGCGGTGCCGTGGTTTGTATGGACGACTTGTTAATCTCACAAATAACTAGAAAATGCGTTTGTGTGTCAGATCTTAAACTGTCAAAACTTAATAACCAAATCATAACTGACAATCTATAGCTATTAGTTTGTTAATTAAAAGCAACAAATAACTTCAGGAAGAGAGTTATATTAATTTAACGATCTTGAATATTAATATATCAATATCTTAAATTTTTTTTTTTAATAAATATCTTACATTCTTTGAATTTTAAGGTAATTTTTTATACTAATGAAACATAGTATTACAATGATTAAATTGTCAAAATGTTTTCATCGTTCAAAAATATGTTTCATTGACTTGTTGGACTCATTAGGTTTTCTTATATATTATTATTAATATTAAAAAATTTGATGATATAATATTATTATTTTTCTATTTATTTATCTGTTATGAAATAACTCTAGAAGTAACAGTTTAGTCTTGAGAAATATCAAGGTATAATATTGATTTTGTTTCTATTTATTGTATTTACGTCATATTTATATTTATTGTTCTCATTGTTTCATATTCTCGAATAAAAAATAATTCTAAAAATAAACTAAATTTTGTTTTGTTTATTTTTATTTATTCTTCTGGGTTTACAGCTTTGGTATTTTTAATGAATTTTATATTCTATTTTTAAAGCAATACTAAAGGTAGATTTTTTTATAATTAAAAAAATAGGTTAATTAATTTTTTATTTCGTAAAATATCAAAACCGTTTTTTGAAATTTTTTGTTGTTTTCCTAGCCATACTAGCAACATTAAAGTGTCAATTTTCATTTAACGTCTGTCAAGGTCTAAATTTTACCCAGCTTGTTTATTATTGAATAGATAATTCATATTAATATGATTAATTATTGTATAATATAATAACAAGTGTAAGTCAAATTTTAACTTATTTTCTTTATATGTATATATTAATGAAAAAGAAAATAATTTTGCGAGTTACAATAGCGGCCATCAAATAAATGCGGTCTTAAAGTAAATGCAGGCATAAAGTAAATGCAGCCGTAAAGTAGATTTTAACAGATTTCAAAAATAGACTTTGAATGATAATAATAGTATATTGTGTTATTAAGAGTAAAAGTGATACTTTGTGTGGCGAGCATGGAAGTTTGCACAGTTGCATGCGAGGCACACAAAGGCACTTTTACTCTGAATAACACATGCTATTTTTTCTTCAAACTTAAAAATTTAAAAAAATTAACTACTATTTGACGTTTAATATGTAGGTTACCTGTCAGTTATTCATAATTTTTAGTAACTTTATTCTTAGGTTATCTAGTTTCTATAGTGACATTTAGAGCGATATTACAGATTTCTATTGTACAAGTTACTTCTTATACGGCGGCGAAGAAATTTATACGGCGGCTAGAATAAAAAATTATATTACGGAAGCATAGAAATTAAACTTCAACCTTGTCAATCACGTCACAGAAGATGTCACTTTTATGACGTTTGAAGAAAATAATAATTTATAATTAAGAGAGGAATAAGCGACTGATGTTGGTGATGGAATAAATAAATAAACAGGACTGCAGTCGGAAATTATTTATTTGGCTAGTCTAGGCCAACGTTTCGCTGCCTGTTGTAGCTTCTTCAGGGCAAAGACTAAAAGTATATATATTGTGTCACTTTTAGTCTTTGCCCTGAAGAAGCTGCAATAGGCAGCGAAATGTTGGCCTAGACTAGCCAAATAAATTATTTCCGACTGCAGTCCTGTTTATTTATTTATTCCATAATTTATAATGTTTTGTTATAATCGCCTAAAAAATGGTGTTTGAATTTCGTCTAACAGTTCTTATTTGGCCTCATCTGATTTATAGCCTCGACTGCAAACCTCGACTTCAGTCAAAAAAGATTACTTTTACGACCTTGATGCTCATATAACTATGTTTCAATATTATATAACTGCTTTTGATAAAATAAGAAAGTGTAAGAATTGTGTAATAAGAAAGTGAATTGATATTGAGGTACGGCAGTTTCCTAATTGAGGCGAGATGCAGGCGACATTCCTATCGAAGGAAAACAGCGAAACGGCGCTGTAAAATGCAGAATAAATAGCGTGCACGCGTTGCAGTAAGTAGCCGGTATGAAAGGAGCTTATTATTCGCAATATTTTAAAGCGAGGGTAACGAGAGCGTTGTTATAACAATACGGCGACATTTCTTTGTAGCATCGCGTGTTCCACTGATTTTTAATGTGAAATCTCATGCGCAAATAGTCACAGCTACCTTTTGTCGCGATACACTCACAGGCGGCATTGTTCGCGAGCTAACAATTTGGCACGTGTACTCTTTAAACGGTTATCGTCCAACTACTCCAATACTTGACAATATCTGCTTAGTTGTTTTTGTTTTCTCTTCTAATGGAATTAAAAAGAATAACTAGTGCAGATCCCGGAGCCAGTTCTTGCTGAATTTAATTAGTTCCACTTTCCTTTGCCCGTTTATTTTGAATTACTACATTACAACACTCTATTTCTATCACCGATCGGTCTAGTATATAAGAGAATTTGATGGGTCATAATGAAATTGAAATTATAATCTTATGAATCTCATTTTTTAATAGGAATAAGCTCTTCCCACATTTTTTAAAGAAATTCCTGCACGAATATTTTTCATATTTTCATCTCTGTTTTAAGACAAATAAGCGAGAAATAAATAATTATAAATTCGTTTGGTCAACTCTGTACATTTGTAGTATCACACAACAAGGAAAATATAACTATTCTGTTTATAGTTATTTATAAATAATGTACAAATGTAATAATGTAAGTAAGTACATATAAGGTCAGCCAGTACGGTTGTGTGGTCGTGGCGTGTCTTGTCTGATCGTGTAGATAAGCAACATAGCCCGCCCTGTCCAATTGGATGGGTTGCCGCACAACGGCTCGGTGTGTGCTGGCCTTGCAGAAACTGTAGGCTGACAACCTGCATCACTAAAATGCAAGTAAAACATGTCACGAAACAAGTACTTCAGGTACTTGAGGCCTAATCGGCTTCATCAAAAATCTGGATCTACTTCCGGAAAACTAAGTAAGGGCTGTGTCACAATAGATCTTCTAGGTCGCGTTGACAAAAAGCGACAAAACGCTTAAAAAAAAACCCTCATATACATACATACAAGTACATATAAGTACTACGGAAATAAGTTAAGGCTGGTTTATAATAGATTTAATTTACTTATTTTAATTTAATTTTTTTTTTTTTTGGTTCATGATGGATTTCAGTTTCCTAAATTTACTCAATCGGAAGGTATCCCGTAATATTATGAAGAATTTATTTAGTTTTGATGTTTGACTGTTGATAGGACATTTCTTTGAAAAGAAGTGAATTTGTTTGGTGAAAAATGAAATTGATGTCTGATCATTTTTATTTTTACATAATAATCAAAATAACACTCACAAACTGCCATTTGCAATTTAATACAAACCTATTCTATAAACCTCAGTTCAATGCTCTCTTGTGATTGTCTGAATTTGGAACTTATAATTTAGAATATAAAAATTGGTTATATCCGAAATCTAAATTTAAATTTGTAATTCATTTATAAACCACCACTTGTGTTTTAAGCGTGTTTGTATTTTAAAATCTAAATCATAAATTGACAATTCGTAAATTAAATCCATTATAAAACAGCCTTTATGCTTACGACAACGGTGACGCGAAAAGTATATAATAAAATGGAAAAATCAGGACATAATTATAATAACATGTAAAAATAACAAGTTCTCTCTGTTGACAACAAAAACAAAATGTTATTGTTTACGCACAACGAAATGTCAAATTTTCTGCACCATGTTATACAGTGTGTGCAACGAAATGCCGAAGAGAGAGTATCCGCAATTTTTTGAAATTCCATTGTTAGAGTCCTATGTTCCGCGTTTTGTTGCACACATTGTATGTGTGACTCTTATCTTATATGTCCATTTCTATACAGGCAATCATAGGTTGAAGCTAAATAGCGATACAACTTAATAATTTTTTAAAAAGTGAACTATAAATTTTTCATAAGGTTAAAATTATTGGAAACTTCAGCTTATTTATTGTTTATTGAAGTTAGACAACGTTTCGGTCCTTGAATGGAACCATTTTCAGGTCTATTTCTATAGATTTAACATTTAAATAATTATAATTATAATAACAGTAATGTGTCATAGATTGAAAGAAAACGTTAATTGTATAAAAAAATACTAAGTCTAACTTCAATAAATAATAAAAAAGCTGAAATCTTCAATAATTTTAATTTTATTTAATCCAATTCTCGGCTTAATAATTACAATATTTATATTTTTTTTTGTAAAATTATGTATTGGCTGATATTGTTTTATAGTAAATTATTACAAACATATCCTAAATATATTAAATTTGATTATGCGGGAAGATCCCATTAGTTAGTAGGCGACGATTATTTTTGGTGGAGGCGCGGAGATAGATTAGGAGAAGGAAGGGGTATTTGGTGAAATAATTGCGTTGATCCCGTAGTGTAATGAATATTGGTGTGTAGCCTTGTGAAGTTATTTGTCGAAGAGCAGTGAGCTGGACGCAGCAGCGAATTACGTATTAATAACGAGCACGGTGGCACTACAACAGTATTAACCAGTGGGCTCCAAATCTTGCTGCTGGAATTATCAACACGCTAACTTCATTATGTTATTGTATTGTTCTCCATTAAATCAACTCATCAAGCGAACACAACTCCTACACGAGATTGCGCGGCGTTTTACAATGCTAAGAAAGATGCGATGTGGCGGAATAGAACCAGCAACCGGCATTCTGAAAGAAGGACATTAGATGGCGCATGTTTATTTCGCTTCTTGCTCGTGTCACGTTATTCGCAGTCGAATATTTCATTGTGGAAAATGTGTCACGTCAGACACAATGCGTCTATGATGTATTAAACCCGGAGAAAAACTAAAGCGAAACGGCAACACAAACCAATAATATGATCGAATTTTCCGCGCGATAAAAATTCATATTAGGCGATTTTTAGCGGCATTTATCATGGAGTGAGAGCACTGAGCATTGGATTGAGCGTTATAAATCACTTGGCGGTTAATACACGCTGTGGATCTGTAATTCCCACCGAGCCATCAACGTCGTAAAATGTTTCTTTCATCGTCGCTCACTCCATCCATTCCGCTGATCCCTCGTTCTGTTATATTGTCGTCATAATGTCTCCATCGCTGCCTGCACTTCTGCCCGCCGGCCCAATATGTCCTACATTTGTTCTAGCCCTTCTCGACAAATGCTCCTACATAATTAAACATCCCCAAATCTTACATCATTCATATCTTATTTACACCACCCACATTGCCAATGTCGTTCTTAAGTAGTATTTTCAAATGAACAACAATCTCTCGAAAACATATTACAATATTTAAATGATTTCGAGCCCAATACAATTGTGTTTTGCTCGAAAAATGTGGTTCGTGAATTAATTTCTTGTAAGGGTGAGAATCGGCAATAAAGTTATTATTTGCGGTACTTGAGATCTGGGTATAATTAAAGGATATTTTCTTTCTTCCGGGATATTGAGTGAAGCGGAAGTTCCATTGTGTGTGAAGGTGAACAACCTGGAGCTGAGAAATATAATATTTTCGTAATGCGATTTCGGTAACGCCGTATTCGTATATTTCAATTATTGGTTAGTGTTTTCGTTTGCTTTTCTTTGTGTTTGCCAACTAGGTCAGCGAAACCCCGTTGATACACACTTTTATTCGTTATCGTTTTTGTTTGCTCCCCTGTAAAACATCACATACAGCCGTAATTGATAATTCCAAGATTTGATTTTCTGTTGAACTAAGTCGCGTAACCTGATAAAGTTATATTCAATCACTTGGCTGTTTACATCGTGAAGGATTTTATGGCTGCGATATCAACTTCCATCACATCGTATTATCAGCGAATACTTATAGATTCTCTCCTTATTCTGTCACTACCTCGGGCTAAAAAATCCAATTTAATCGCGCATAAACTCCGATGCGAATCAACCCACCCCTTCTCTCTTATTTTAAATAAAACTTACTCTTCTTACATTCAAGGAAATACTTCTCTAAAGCACTTACCTTTCTCAGAAGACACACACTAATAGCATAATTTAATAATTATTTTCGCCGAAATGTAAAACTAATTTCTAGTAGATATTCTCAGAAAAATAGAAGTTAGATTACTGAAAAATATCATATATCATAAGTTTATTTAGTAGTGGTTGTTGGATTTGGTAAAGATAAAGACTTATTGTGTGTGTGTGTGAGCGATTAGGCGCTAATTCCCTTGGTTCTTTAGAGGAATTCCTGGTGCATGTTGTTTGCATGCAAATTGAATATATCGCGGGGAAATCGAGTTGGCAGGCGTGTATGCCAGCCTAATAAATGATATTATCACCGCGTCTGAGGCTTAATGGCTTTCTGGATCCATCAGCAGCATTTACACTTATTAACCGCGGGACTTTTTCCCGCGCTGCTTATTCGCGCGTGAAATACAATACAACCCTTGAGCTTTGCCGGAACTTCTGCCGCCAACTTACGTACAACTTCGGCTGATCTACTCTCAAACTGTCGTAAACTTCGTAATGCCGCGCGCCTTCTACTCTACATATGTAACTACTACAACTTTCATTATCCTACCACTTCAAATTGTTTTTGTTAACCTTTGCAGCCGTTTAGCCAACTTTACTGCTTCCTCTTTAGTATTTTTCGTAACGAGTTAACCTTACCTCTTCACTTCTCCACAGGAAATTTCAATCACATTGATATATTTTATTAAATTAGTTGTCTTGATCGACAAAATCATCACCCATCGGTATGGGGACTTACTAACATTAAAACCGCATTTCCACCAACTGTCCTAATTTTTACAAACCCCGAACGTAGTGACTAGTGCATACATATGTCCTTATGCATAATTGTGAATCTATATAGAAAGAATATATTTATTTGAGGTTTAAAAATTTTCGTTATGGATATTGTACATTATTATGTTTGTGAAATTTTAAAAAGTAGAAGACATGTGGCTGTCGAATTGACAGTCATGTTTTGTATTTATTTATTTATTTGATAACTATAAACTGCCAAACAGAAAAATCCAATTATAAGGTAAGTAAACAGAAAACAATTGTATGATAGTACAGTTACAAAAGGTAAAAAATATACATATATCTATATAAATATAAAGGTAATAATAAAACTAGTTCATTAATTACAAGAAGTTACATTCTGAATTATTGATATTACTGTGGGAACACATACGGTAAATAGGGGGAATTCTGCAAAATATTGGTGCGTGTAGTAGGTAATAGGAATAATTGTTTACATTTTGAATTTAAGGGAATTTATCTATCTGGTTATTAATTTATTCCTGGAGAAAAGATGTAGAGGATCAGTCAACGATCAGAAAGATTCTTCAAAGAAAAAAATATATAATAAGACCTCATACGGTATACTTGGTAGCCCATAAGTTTCTAGTAGTTATAAGTACCTTAGAATTTTTTTTTGTACATTTTCTAATTTGTGATTTAAAGAAAGATGGGATTTAAAAATTACACCCAAGGTCAATACTTTCTGAACAATGCTCTTATTATCTATTGCAATATAAAATATTCCAAAATACAAAAAAATCAAAAGCTCACACAAAGACATCTGACACATAAATGATGAAAGTTTAAATGTAAAGTAAAACGTCAAAGTTAACTTAATCTGTGTTTAACAGGAAAAGTAAGCAAAAAAAAAATTTAGGCATACAATAAACAATAAAATATAAACTACCTTAGTTTACATTTCGTCCACAAGAGTGAGCTTGAGCATTTTAATTCATGATTTTTGAGCAAATGCCGTTCTACTCGTATTGAGATTTCAAATTAAAGTCTATTTTCAAAAAATTATATACACAATACATTGTCCATAAATGACATGAAAATATTATTTACATATATTGTAGCCGCTAAACTTCAGAAAAAAAATAGAAAATGTGGGATGACTTCATTAGAAACATTGGATGGGAGGAAACCTTCGAGTGAAGGTCGTTATTTGCACTTTACTATATTTAAATGTAATTTGTTGGATATACACCAGTTTTGGACATTAGTAGTAGAGTTGTAAATAACACAAGAAAAAAATAAGTCATCTGCGAATACCGGAAATATATTTAAATATATCATTAATAAAAAGCAAAGGTCCAAAGTTTGAGCCCTGAGGCATACCAGAAGAAATAGGATAATAGCGAGAAGAATGACCTAAAAACATTTACTGAATCTGTTATAAAATTATGAAGAAATTAAAGGATCTTATGAACTATATGCAACAAGTTTTTGTAAAATATTATTATGATTTACTCTTATATCTTGTACGAATGATCACAGTGGATTACGCCTTATTCACTAAGCATTTTATATGAAATATTAAGCCTGTGTCAACTCGGTGGACATAAGTCTTCATATTTAAATATCGAAACCTTGACATATGAAAAAGGGTCGACATTTTGTCATGTGAGTACTTTGATCCGATATTTTCTGTAGATACCAAATGGTTTTAGTTAGAACGTTCCAGGTAATAAATGATTGAGAAAGAATGAGGAAAGTTGTGATGAATTTGGGTGAAATGACTTGGCGCGAAGGTTGTGGTGGAGGCGCCGCGCTGCAGTGTGTGGAGATAAAGGCAGTTTATAGCTAGAGTTTAGTTATCGCAACAGCTTTCAGTGATATTTTGCTTGAGATCGTCTCATTCCCAGTGTCATAATTAATTTTCGTACCGCAGTGCGACAGTTGCCGCGCAGTGGCACAACTGCTGCGTTATCAAACAATCATCTTTATAAACTCGTCGTAATCCGCGCTGACAGGCGCCGATTTAAATGAGTGCAGATTCTTCAGCATCTTTCTATCCTACTTTGTCAGCTCTGAAAGGCGATAAGGGATCTCAAGTGCGGCCGACGCACGTGGGAGCCGCGCGAAACGAAGCCTTTGAAGTCCAGCGCCGGTACGTGGTGTGAAATCGCCCGCCAACACCGCTTCCAATATTATTTCTACAAATGAATTTACTCTTTATCCACCACCCGGCTTTCAGCGAACTACATTCCTCCATCAAAATAACACAAGATTTACCATGCTTTTATTTTCCGCAAAAATTTCATTATCTTTTTCATCACAAGGAAATTGCTCTGATTCTAAATAATACCCAATGAACTAATTTTCAATTTTGATAATACTTTAAGGTACGGAAATTTATGTATGATCGAAATTACGACCAGACTAATACCGTTGGGGAGCCTACCCACTACTTGTTCGCGGTCCCCTTCACCAAATAAATTGTTCTAAAAAAAACGGTGTTGCAAACAAACGTGTTTAATACTGCTGCTTTAATACAGAAATGTCATAAATGCACATTAACTTATTCAGAAGTGTAATGTTCTACTATATCTAGTAGTTAACTCTCGAGAAGACAAAAAGAATCAAATTAAAAGTAAATCTAATCTCTCTTGCTGCTTGCTGCTCCTTAGTTGTTTCTTATCCATTTGAATTACGAAAACGATATTTCTCCGGGGCATTTCGTATTCATAAAAATCAAAAAAATTCGAACGGCTACATCAAAGTTTAGGAATACAGACTGTATCCTATCTTTTCGAATCACATCGTAGCAATCATCGAAAGTTATTTTTAAAATCTCAGTTTCTTTCACGTTTTTGCGCATATAACAATGAATGCTCTCTCTCAATGTTAAAATTATTTGGATAAAATGTCACTGAATTTTCAACTTACAAAAAAACGAGAATATGTGCGATATCTCTCTATTGCATGTACTTCTCTTTATTTGTGCTTCTAGGGTATCAATTAGAACCAAAAATATAAAAATATGAAAATTTTCCCTTGTGTAATATTACTTCACTGTGGTCTATTGGTTTTATTTAATGCGATATTTATTAATGGTTATTTTGTTGCGATTACATCACAAAATAGCCATCTATCTGTTAAAATAATCTAATGAAAAAATTATATGTATCTGCGGAAAAAAATATTTAATGGAAATTCTCGGGGACCCCAATTAACAGGGGCCCAAAATATGTGCTTAGTTTGCTTATGTATAAGTCCAGCCTTGATCAAAATACAAATAAATTCAAGACATGCAAGTAAGGTATATAAAATGGATTTTAAATCTAGAAAGGTACACACAAGAATATATAATAATGGCAGAGATTAAAGCATTAAAAACTAGAGCATTAAAATACGAGGAACGAGTAAACAAAAACCAAAATCAATTCCATTAATAAGAAAAAGGAAGGAAAACTATAAATTAAGAAAATGGGGGCAATCAAGAAAAGTTTTCTACAAAAGAAATTGGATTTCTACATACAAAAACAATAAAAAAGTAAGATAAATATATTTAAATTTTAATAACAAGTGTAAACATATACAAATAACTAAAGTCCCTAGATATACACAGTACTACAATCATCCGCCATTTTTGTGCAAAACAATTCGAGAAAATTACAATATTATTTTTTTACTGTTTCTTGACTATTTTTACAGTTCAGAATACAACAATCAAGCATTTAACATATTGTTTTGTAATCTTTTAAATTTTTAAAAAATTTCAATTGAAAATGCAAGTTAGGTTACTTTTCTTATAATTTAAACTTTGTCAGGGCCGCGCCTAGAGAGCGTGCAAAGCGTGCAATGCACGCGGGCGGGCGATTATTTTATTTATTTTTAATTTAACGTCAACTGTTCAACAGACTGAAGTCTAGTAATAGGACAATGGACCTACAGCTTATATTGGGTTCCAAATCATTCGGACACAGTGGTATTGTATTTTTGGTTAAAAGTTTATTTTCACTAAAATTGGAAACCGTTCAGCGAGTTGGAGTGTGACCAAGTAAGCCTCCGCTGCTCGCTATTAACCATTAACTAGCAAGTATCGAAATTGCAATTTGACTGCCAACAATTTTCCTCAGCATAGGTTTAGTCTGTCCGTTATACAGGACATCTAGTGGAGGTGGAAATGTATCGTATGCAAAATAATCTGTGATTTCATTTTAAATCAGACTTTTGCACAATCAAATTTTTCAATTGTACAGTTTTGTTAGATTTGAACAAAAATAAGTTCTTTAGTTTTATGTGTCAAAATATCTTGCAGAAAAATATTAAAATTTACAATTAATGAATATGAGTGAAATTATTTCATTTAAATATTATTCGCGACCTATAAGAGATTATTTTTTTTTGCGAAAGAACGAAATGTATGCGGCCTGACAATGTCAAAATGTTAATGCATGTTCTTGTATTTGGCACAAAAACAAATTTTATTTATGCCTAATAATAATTTTTTCATTCATGTACATACAAATTTGTATACAAACGTAGTTTAGCTACATGAATATAAAAATAACAAATACCCTGTGCCCTGTGCAACTAACAATTTGTTCATCACTGGCGAAGACAGATGATGTCGAGGCCAAAATAACAGTTTAAAAATTGATATCTCGCTTACCACGATATATTTTTCAGTCGTGTTTTCACTACTATGCTTATTTCACTCTGTGCTTTCAGAAAATAAAATAAAAAAATGATTCAAGACTTTATTCCTACGAAAAAACGACAACTCGGTCTATTCTCCAGCATCGATGTCGTGATTTAAATGTCGTTTTGGCATACGTTTGTCATTTACTACGCAAAAACTATTCGTAAAGTTTACCAATGCGATAAATTCATGGTTCTCGTTATATTATATGAAAAAATAAAATATGCAATGTACCTATGTACATTAAAAAAATTCTCAAATGATGGTACTGAAATAAATAAAAATACACATGTTCTAAAAAAAGAACAGTTGCAATTTTCTTTTTTTTTCGTAAACTAAATTTTTTTAAGCTAGCCTACTAGATGCGCATGCGCATTTCATGCCACGTAACGGGCTTCACGTTTCGAAAAAAAATGGGGCGTATACATTTTATCCTCCACACATGTTATATTGCTCGTCATTGTACCTTGCACACCTTCAAACATCCAAACAGTATGTCGTGCACACTTTTAATCTGCGTAAAAAATGATCTTACACCAATTTTATCTTGTGCACATTTTAACTTCCGTGCATTATATTTTCCATACATTTCATCTCTCATACATTTTAGCATTCACACATTATATCTTCCAATAATTTTATCATCCACACATTTTATCTTCCATACATCAAAACTTCTTTCCTTCGTTGCTATTACCAAAACTCATGTCCGGCGAGCTATACGTTTCTGTCAAAGCAATTGACAAATTATAATTATTTCAAATTACATACTAGATCTTTTTTTTAATTATGCTTCAAGAGAGCAACAAAGAGATGGCAGTAAGATACAATGTGTGGACGATAAAATGTGTGGAAGATAAAATGTGTGGAAGATAAAATGTGTGAAAGATAAAATGTGTGGAAGATACAGTGTGAGGAAAATAAAATGTGTACTACATTAAATATGTATTGAGATAAAATGAGTGCAGGATAAAAATTATTTCCAATAAAAAGTGTGCACGACATACTGTGTGCAAGTTTAAATGTGTACAAGGTATAATGTCGACCAATATAACATGTTTGGAGGATAAAATGTATACGCCCCAAAAAAATGCCTGAATCTATAAGTAAATTTATAATGCTTAATACATGTGTAGACAATATCAAATAATAATAAGTATTATAATTTTAATAATTAATAGTTGTATGAAGAAAAAGAAACATTAGGATTTTCTCCAGAGTCCACTCTGCCCCCCCTGGCTACGAGCCTGTCCAGGTTACACCTTTCATCATTTTTTCTTGTGACTCTTTGTTGACTCCTTTCCTTCTTCCTTGCCTCTGTGAATCTGTTTTGTTGACACGTCTTGGATTACCCATCCAGGTTACAGCCTCCCCTCCCCTGACGAATATCCTCGTCGATGACACCCCGAGCTACGAGCTACGCAGCACCTTTCTTTGACACTGTATTGTGCACGGAATAGACGCGCTCGCAAAGGGGCTCCTTTGGCTGGAAGGTGCAGCTCCACCGCCGGATGCTTAGTTAATTAGCGTTATTACACAATAGTGTTTACACGATTAACCCTGTGGGTCGTGGTCGCTGCTCCATTCCTCCTGAATCAATACCCCACATGTCCCAGACTCCGTTTGTTTAGGATCTGCCTTTAGACAAGTCCCTCTTTATTATTATTTTATTGTCTATTACCTATCCTCTAGCAAATTTGCTGACCAAACACTCCTCAACTTAAAACCGCAGACGCTAACGATATCCATTTACTCGTCACACTTTTACCGACTTTTAAATTAGATAGATAAATATAAAAAAAAATCTCATACTATACAATATTAATACATGGTACATAGAGTAAACGACTTTAATATAAATTTGATAGTACTATTATATGCTTATTTATTTAGTTTTTGGTTATTACAAAAAAAATCTGATGTGGACATCACATAACTTTCTTGTATACCTATTAAATTGTACACATTTTTTGCTACACTTCATTTAAACTTATTTCAATCAGAAAAAATTCAACAATCTACAACTAATCGTTTTTGAGTTAAAAAAAACCCTTCGAGCAAAGGGAATTGCACTACTAGATGTTATAGCAGTCGCATATAAAAAATATCAATATTCTACAACTAATTAAAGTGGATTTATGGATAGTCAAAATTGTTATTTTCATTGAAAATTGAAAACCGAAATTTTTCACTATCACAATACTTCCTTTACTTCAAGGAGGTAAAAAGTATAATATCTACAGATTCATTTAGAAATTTCATTTGTTTGCAAGAAAATGGGAAGGTGCATTCACATAAGTATTGAGTTTTAAGGTTTACAATTGTGTTTACGATTAAGAAAGTTTGAAACCTTGTATCTAAATGGAAACATTCACACTGCGTATCGTTAAACGTAAAGTATGCAAACTTCGAATTTTGACAGTATAATATTGTTACAGTATGCTGTATTTTTGATTTGTTTAATTTTTGAAAAATTGTGCATAAATGGCACTACTTACTAAACCTAATAAAAATCTTATTATGTGAACTGACATGCTGTAAGGCTATTTCTAAACTTTAAACATAGTTGTAAACCTTAAAACTAATAACTAAATGTTTATGTGAATGCACCTTCATACGCATACAATATTTTTTCTATTTCCGTTTGAATAAGTACAAAATGAATTTGAAATTATAAAACTTAGAAAATAAACTAAAAGACTATACAAAGAAGTCTTTAATTTTTTGGGTTACTATGTTACTATAACAATATTGTTGTTTATAAACTGAAAAACCATATAAATAAAGTTGTCATTTGAATTATTTAAATTATGATATATGATTACGTTATTCCCAAAACTAATATTTTATTTTACTAGCACATAATTTAAAGAAGTAAATCATTTAGTATCTATTCATTTTCATTGATCAGTTATCCTACGGCAACAGAACTTATGTTTATGTTATTTGGAATTTCATTTTTGAATAAGTTGCGTGGAATTTGGGGTGGAAACATTATGGAAGAAGAGCTTATACATCGTACAAAGTTTATATTTGTGGTTTTGTAAAATGTATGTGCGTTCAGTTTTATTTAAGCAGTTAATGAAAGTTTGCATATTCGCGCAAATTTATGCTTCATAAATGTAAATTATTTGCAACTTGATTTTATGTTTGCATTAAATATGAAAGCATAGGGCAGGATAAAGGATGAGAGAAATGCAATTTAGTTGAATTCACATATGCAATAATCCTAACAATGCTCAACTTCTCCCTTATTTTACATTCATTTATTTGAACAACAAAGTTTGCCGGTATTATAATAATTATTCATTTACAATAATATATTTCTATCATTAAAATTATTAATAATAATTATTATAAAATTAAATAAATATTAAAATACTTTCATTAAGTTTCATTCCATCTGCTGCCATCTAGACACTGAAACCTGTACCAAGCTACTGTAATGTAAAGTCCTGCTCATGTTTATTGATTTGTATACATCCGGCTACAGAATCCTGCAAAATTTCAGTTGTAATAATAATTACATAGATGGCAGCTTACAGAAGTTTTACATTCCTTACAATTACAGAAATATTTGAATTTTTTTATCATATTTCATATATATGTAAATATACCTGGTGAATACTAGAAACCTTGAGACCTTGACATAGGGAAATAACGTTTCAAAATTCAAAATTGGAAGAAACAATTCAAGTGAAAAGAATTGTATCAAAATTAGAAAAAATCTTGTATGAAACACGTTAAAAAAATGTAATTTTGTGAGACTTGTGTAATTTTGTGGAGTTTTACTTTGCTCGCTCCACAAATTTCCCACCGTTACACAAAATGAGCAATTTTCTAACTGTTTACATAAATAGCTATTACCATATTGATTTGTCAAAATAACTTGGGACAATTGGATTAATATTACTGTAACCATGGTGTCATATCAACCAATACAGACTTGATCAAAGAATCGTTATTGACAAGAGAATTCTATATAATAATATTTATTAATGTCTTCATATTCTGCAACCAATAAACTATAGAATAAACCACGAATGTTATAAATCATACCAGGCTTTAGACATCTTAAAATCTCAAACAGACATCTGCGGCGGTTAGGAGTCTCATAACAAATAACAATCCTAAGTATGTTAATAGCTAGAAATAATTATACTCTTATCATCGGGTAAATGAGCAGTATTATATTTAATAGACTATTTTATATTTTTTTAAAGGTATGTTAAACTAGTACTGTCATTACACCCGCATATATTCTACGTAACTACCGCTATAATAGTATATTATTCTATTAGATTTATTATGCAATATACGTGCTTTTCGTTTATGAATAAAATAGATGAATAATGAATTTTATTAAAATAATTTAGCGCATAATATTATTAATATTTCATAAATTCAGACTTTTTATACTTACATTTCTCCTGTTGCAATAACCCTTGCGATCAATACTTCGTCCTTCTATTCTCCTGATACTCCGGGCAACGAAACTACTTCCCGGACAACTTTTCCAGGACAACTGAACATCCATCGTACGCTTTCCAACTTCATTTCTGCATTCCCGATACCTTCAGGATAACGCAGGATAACTTTTCCAGGACAACTGAACATCGTACGCTTTCCAACGTCATTTCTGCATTCCCGATACCTTCAGGATAACCCAGGATAACTTTTCCAGGATCAAGGATCATTTATGGTGTTATCTAAACAGCTTTTTGTTGTTGCAAAATATTGTCAATGAATACTGCTGATTGATTGTAATTGAAATACAAAAATTAAAAATCTTTAACTTGAAGTTTTTCTCAAAAATATATAATTTTTGTCTAGTTTATTTTTTGGTTTTTGGGCGGTAGCCCCTTAACGATTAAAGATATCGAGATGCGGTTCGAAAATTTAGTTTATGCATTAAACTCCGAATAAATTGAGGTCCAGTAGTATTCTACTGACGAGAGGTTAGGTAAATACTATATTAAATTTTAAATATAAATTTGTGTATTAGTGGATATCGTTAGATGGTTCTACTTTCAAAAACCTAAAATTGGGTATATAAGTACTTCTTGTTGCGCTGATTCAGAATTTTTAGAAATAACAAATATCTTTCTTCGTTTTCAAGATATAAACAATTTAATTTGAAAAGATTGGTTGACAAAAAGACAAAATGTTTACTTTCTGAAAGGTTTATTTTTTACTTTTTTGTTTGTAACTTTTGAAAGATTACAAATATCGAATGGAGATTTAAAATTTTGAATAAAATACAACCAGAAAACATATTAGATATAAATTAGATGAGTAGTTCAGTTGTACAAATACATGAAACATACATGCATTAATAAATCCAAGATACATTTTCCCTTTTGTACTCATTGTGGCCGCCCCTTAATTTTTGTAATTTTTTTATAGATGCTTCTTCCCTTTTTACCACTTCCAAATTTTGTTATTTTTTCGTATTTTTTTCTATCTAGGTAGGTTAGATAAGGACTGGAAAAACTAACAGTTGACTACCCAACAAGAGAAAATTATTTCTAGGGCTCGTACCAGATATCTCCAGGCAAGAAAATGGCAAGATTTATGTTTTAAACTACAAGGAATCTAAATCTGACGAAGAAATAAAGATATTAGTAACCGTTGTGAAGTTACGAGACGGGAAAAGTAAAGCAAAGTAACATTTCCAGACGATGTTTAGAGGTAAATTCGTGAATATATTTATAATTTGTGCTATTTTTGTAAGTTTGTGTATTAAGGTTTGTATACATATGAGGCAAAAGGCGAGTGAGGCAAGGCGAACCCGAACGATTCCTCTGGTGTGGGCGTTGTTCCGACGCACCGCACATTGCCTTAGCTTGTTCGGCGAACAATCAATAGAATATGATGTTTTTAAAAAGTTTTTATTTAACATACAAGTTACCTAAAACTAGAATAATACGAAGATAATTATTCTACAGACTTACATAATCTAACGGATTCTAGTAGAGTTGGTCTATTTATTACCTTTGTGTGGTATGATGTTTATGCTGTGTAGGGTTTAATGTTACAACGTGGAAACTTACATAAAATGATGCAATAAGGGATGGGCGTCTACATAATTTATATATATGAACTGGTTAAGTGAGAAAAAGGTTTTTTGGAGTTTAAAAACCAGGGACTATAAACCAGGGTTTTTGAAAATGCAACTAATTAGTAATATTAGGGAATGCAAGTATGCTATTATATAGAGTCAATCGTCAAACTAACAGAATTGACGTTTCCGCTCGAATTAAATTTTAGGCAACACCCAACACGACGTTGTGTCACCAATACGTAAATATAGGGGATTATTTCTTCAACTGAACCTACGACACATGGGAAAAAATCTTGTAATATTGTAATTGAGTTGCAAATTCAAAACTGAAAGCATTAAAAATTATAAGAAGTTGTGAAAAGGGTAGTTTAAAGAAATTTAAATAAAAAGAGTTTTTTTTAATTTGACTATTCGCGAGGAACATTAACTCGTAGCCACCTAGCGATAAAATCTGGAAAATGGCAAAGTAGTAGTCGTCAGCTGATAGCCGCAGAGTGTGTCGTAGTGTTCATAATTATTGTCCTAGTTAGTTTTATACCTCTAAAATCAAATTTTTCTAATATCTGTCTAGTATTGTCATTTTTACATTATTCCTTTTCTTTCTGGATTTCATCCACAATTCTAAGAACCTAAGCCTTTTCTAAAAATCATTCTTTTTGAAGACTACTTTATAGGATTTTTCTACAATTTTATCTTCCTGTCCTGAATTGTTATCCTTCATTGAGCAAAGTAAAAGTAAAATATCAAAACAGAAATTGCTGTGTGTATGGCTGTCACTCTAAAGACAGCAAAAAAATTGTTAATCAGTTTAAATTTTTTTTTCCTGTGAAACGGAACTAGTTGATAAACGAAAAGCATGAATTAAACTTATTTGAAAAAAAACAGGTTATAAAAGTAGAAATATATATGTATATACTTAACAACAATTTTTATTCGTATTTACTTGAAAGAGATAGAGTACAAAGGTAAAAAGCACATAAAACTTTAAAATGAAACAAAATAACACGTTTACAACACAAGGCACCAAATTCCCAGGTTGATAACCACCTTTTTCAGCCTTGACATCATACTGGTCCTTCATCCGATCGCTGGCACCTTGAATGTTTATACGGACTTGTTCATGGATGTCGTTCATTCTTCTACGTAAGTCCGTTACGTAGTCCTCCCCAGCTAGATCTTCACCTGGTTTACTACCAAATACCAGGTCGCATGGTAAACGCAACTCCCGCCCGAATAAGATGTTAGCTGGTGTCTGCCCTGTTGTCTCATGCACGGATGAACGGTAAGCCAACAAGAACAGATGAAGATGTCGGTCCCAGTCTCGTTGATGGTTAGAAACTACCTTTGACAAATACCGATTTATTGTTCTATTCATCCGTTCAACCATGCCATCAGACTGCGGGTGTAATGCAGTAGTTCTGGTTTTCTTTATTCCTAATATCTTACAGATATTTTGGAACCGAGCAGACTCGAAATTTCTTCCTTGGTCAGAATGTATCTCTCGCGGTACTCCAAATCGGCAGATGCATTCTTTTACCAAAACTTCAGCGATCGTTACGGCTTCCTGGTTGGGTAATGGGTAGGCCTCAACCAACTTAGTGAAGTAATCCATTACTACCACTATATATTTATTTCCATCATTAGTTTTGGGGACTGGCCCGGTCACATCAATCGCAATGCGTTCAAAAGGACTTCCAACGTTATATTGGCGCATAGGAGCTCTTCTTTTCCTATGTGGCCCGTTACTTCCCGCGCAGACTACACATTTCTTGCACCACTCTTTAACATCTTTGCAATTTACCCAGTAAAATCGTTGGCGCACTCTCTCGAGGGTTTTATTTACTCCAAAATGTCCAGATCCGTCGTGGATCTCCTCCAATACTTCCGGTACTCTATTCCTAGGGATTATCAGCTGGGTCCTACTCTCAGTACCTTCAGTATTCTCTATGACACGTTTCAGGAGGCCCTCTTCAACCACAATAGAGTCCCACTGCGCCCAGTAAGATTTTACACTTTGTGAGTGTCGTGCAACATCTTCCCAAACTGGTCTGCTATCGCCACGTTTCCAATCCCGTATGATTTTCAAGTCCGAGTCATTCTCTTGGTCCTTGCGAAGGTCTTCCGTTTGCCAACTATCATTCACTACTGTTGTTCTGGCGATGGTAGAGAGTTTTTCTTCTAGACGACTACAATGCTTCCATTCGTCTTGGCAAGGTCTTCTTGATAATGCGTCAGCATTTCGATGGCTTGTACCTGCTCGATGCTCAATAACAAAGTTATATTCTTGCAATCTTTCAATCCATCTAGCTGCCTGACCTTCAGGATTCTTAAATTGTAGGAACCATTTGAGAGCAGCGTGGTCAGAAATCTTCTACCGTACAAATATTTATAGAAGTGCTCCACGGATTTCACGACAGCCAAAAGTTCTTTTCTGGTGACGCAATAATTGCTCTCTGGTTTTGAAAAGGTCTTACTAAAATAGGCAATAACCTTCTCTTGTCCGTCTTGTATCTGGGAAAGAACGCCACCAATTCCAACGTTGCTGGCATCTGTATCTAGAACGAATTCTCCTTCCGGTAAAGGATAACTTAGAACAGGTGCGCTTGTCAAGGAATATTTAAGTTGCTTGAACGCAGTTTGACAGTTTATCTCCCAGATAAATTTTCTGCCTTCTGCAGTAAGCCTTGTCAATGGCTTCGCTATGTTGGCAAATCCAGGTACATAACGTCGGTAGTATGTACAGAGACCAAGGAAACTGGGTTTATCCCTCGGTACTGGCCAGTCACTCACAGCCCTTATTTTCTCCGGGTCAACTGCAATACCCTTACCAGAAACTATGTGTCCAAGATAATGAACTTCTTTTTGAAATAAGTGACACTTCTTTAGACTGAGTTTCAGGTTAGCCTTCCTCAATCTTTGGAAAACCTCTTCCAAGTTCTTCATGTGGTCCTCGAACGTTTTTCCTACCACAATAATATCGTCGAGGTAAACCAAACATGTTTTCCATGACAGTCCAGCCAACACGGTTTCCATAAGTCGTTCAAACGTAGCAGGGGCATTGCAGAGCCCAAATGGCATAACAGTAAATTGCCACAGACCGGTACCGATGGTAAAAGCTGTCTTTTCTTTGTCTTTTGGATCTAAATCCACTTGCCAGTATCCGCTCTTTAAATCAAGAGTAGAGAAAATCTTTGATCCTGCCAATGTGTCCAGATTATCGTCTATTCGGGGTAGCGGGTAGCTATCCTTATTCGTCACGTTGTTAAGTTGACGATAATCGACGCAAAATCTTGTAGAGCCATCCTTCTTCTTCACTAGCACCACTGGTGAAGCCCATGGACTGCTTGAAGGTTCAATCACACCTTCCGTCGTCATGTCCTCTATAATTTCTTCTATTTCTTCTCGCTTCGCCAGTGGTAATCTTCTTGCTGTTTGGCGGGTGGGTCTTGCGTCTCCGGTGTCTATTTTATGATGGACTACATTGGTTCTTCCTTTGTCCTTTTTGTCCAATTGGAACACATCTTGAAAGTTGCCAATTAAACCCTTAGCCTTGGTTTTCTGGTCGGCGGTCAAGTCCTGGAACGATGTTGACAGCTCCTTCAATAGAATATCCGGAACTTCACAGGATGTGTTGTCTTTGGCCGTCACAGTTCGAATAATCGATGATACTGTTGAGCATTCTCCTACTATGGTCCCTTTCTTCAGTATAACGGGATAAAAATTTATGTTCATTACTCGAACTGGGATTACCTTGTCAGTTTTGAGGAAAGCTTTTCCAATTACAACTCCAATCCCAATTTTGGCATCATCGTTTTTCGGCTGGAGCATGACAATGTTTCCCTCACAGAAGCTACCCTCTAGCTGTGCTTCTACGATTGATTCACTCCAGTCTGGGAGGGTTACATCTTCCGTTATTAATACTCGCATGGCATTGTCGTCTCGTGGATTTAATACTAGTTTTTCATTATTGACCATCATCACTCCATTCTTCAGATCAAGTTTAAATCCATGCTTTTTCATTATGTCCATACCCAGAATGAATTCATCTTCCACGTCAGCTACCAGCACACGATGTTTAATGCACGTTTTTTCAACAGTGATGTTCAAATCTATTTCTCCAGATGCGGTAGCTTGTTCTCCTGTGGCTGTGCGTATCTGCCACTTTGTTGGAAGTAGATGTTTTTCTGCATATTTTTCTTGCTAAGTCGGGTCTGATTATTGTTTTTGTCGCACCCGTATCCAGCAACATTTTAAGCGGCCTTCTGTCGATAGAATCGTCTACATAGATGCTATTAGCTTGATGATGTAGGGATGCGACATAACTAATGGATTCTGGGGCTACTGGATTACGGGTCGACGATTGCCCCTTCGCATCAACCCGACTTAGTTTTAGACTCCTTTTCATCTTTTCTTGGTTCTGCTTTCTTCTGTTGTTTTCTGCAGAGCTTTTGCGGGTGACCTAATTCACCGCAATTCCAACAGCGGAGTTTCTTTCTTCCAGCAGCATTAATTTCAGACGTAATTCGTCTTATCTTGTCTTCTAGATCTTCGGTGTCTTCGGGCCTCTCAGCATCGATATTTCGCACTCGCGATTGATTACGTGAAGCCTGTTTCGCAGCTTCATGGTCTAAGGCATATGAAAGTGCATCAACCAGAGTTTTTGGTCGAGCCAATCGTAGTGCCTGCTGAGTTTCATTGTCTCGGACCCCATATATAAATACTTGTGTGGCTAGACATTCCAAAACACTGTCAGGAGCTGTGGGATGTGCGAGACGAACTAAACGAGCTATATCAGCTTCGAATTCTTGAAGGTTTTCTTTAGAACTCTGATATCGGTTCCTCAGTTGCGTCTGGTACACTTGCTCCAGATGCGCATTGCCATATCGCATATCCAATCTCGTAACAAGTTGTTCGTAATCTTCTTGTTCATCTTCTTTTTGCATTTGTAGGATATCGATGGCTTCTCCACGTAGCGAAACTGTCAGCGCAATAGCTTTTTCTTTGGAAGTCCAGCCATTTGCTTTAGCAGCAGCTTCATACTGTTTTAAATAATTCGGCCACGATGTCTTGCCGTCAAATTCTGGTGTTTTTATATGGATTCTGGAACTATTTTCTGTTTTCTTTTCCTGAATTTCATCAGTCTTAGCTGTATTTGAATTTGAAACCGCTGGTGACGTAATTTTGGAGACATTTTTCTGTAATTCTGCAATCCTGATATCGTATTCATCTTTCAAATTTTCCAATTTATCTTCAAAATTTCTAGAACTTTCTTTCAGTCGTTCGTTTAGTTTTTCTTCCAAACCTCTAGAATTTTCCATTAGTTTCTCTTCTAGAATATGGGAAGAGAAACAAATTTTCTGTTAATTTCTCTTCTAAAATTCCAGACTTTTCTATTAATTCTTCATTTAAAGTTCTAGAATTTTCTGTTAATTCTTCTTTTAATTTTTGTTCTAAACTTTTGGAATTTTCTATTAATTCGTCTTTCATTGTTCTAGAACTTTCTATCAGTTCTGCTTTCAATGTTCTCGAATTTTCTTTTAGGATTTTAACAAAATCGGTGAAACCACCCGCGATTTCAAATATAAACTCATCCGGATTTTCACCAGCTTCTACTAAGGCTTGCCGTAGACAAAGTTGCAGAACAGCCTTGGTTCCCGATGTCTCCAACTCTCGGTCTTCCAGCTCCCTCTTGAGATCGGTTACTTTTAATTCACTTAATTTAACCATTTCATTTATTTTTATTTTACACTTCACAGTTTATTAACCCTCACACCTGACACCAATTGTAACATTTTATTTATTTAGGTGAAGTGTAAAATTGATTAAAACACTAATATTTATATAACTATGTTTAATTAAAGAAATATGAATTATAAAGAATAATGAAAAATAACTAACACTAAGAATTAACAAATATAAACACTAATTTAAGACTAACATACATCAATAAAGACTTAAACACTAAGATAATTTATTTAAACAATTAGAACTACGCAATATTTATTTCAACAATATTTATATCACTCTTTATTTATATCACCATCTGTTCACTACACGTATCTATACAAGACTGTCCTCCCGATCTTTTGCTCGTGGTATTTAAGTAAAACATTTCCTTCTGGAATATTCGTCGATTCTTCTAGAAATCAGAACAATGGGGAGCGGACGGATTTGTTGTAACCTGTCGGTTAGCGGCCGCCGCCCGCGCCGCGACCCTGGGATCGCTACAATATTTAAATTTGGTACGTATGCAGAAATAATTCTTATGAAATTTAAACATACGGATCAGGTGTACTAAGAAACAATTTTGATAGTTGTAAAAAATTATAAATTTGAATTCCTTTGCACTGAACGTAAAATAATACTGTTTTTATACGAATTTATTGTTACGAGGAGCAGGCAATACTATCACATGTAAAAAAAAAATATGTTTCTTGCTGATAAAGTTTGAATATCCTATTACCTATTATAATATTTGATTTTATAATTAGTAAAAATTTTAGTGAATCATTTTAATTGTTCTTCATGCATTTAATTAAATTGTTCGCTCTTCGCTACTTTCTTCTCTGTATTGCACAGTTGTAAATAATTTAATTTATGGATTTTAGTAGTTTCATTAAATATATAGTATTATTTTTATTTATTTATTTACCTCTATTGATATTATAAATAATAAACTGTAATACGAGTATAAGGAAGGTGCGGCGAAAGAGTTGGCCTCTGACGGAAAATATACAAACTAATAAAATGAGAATAAGTTTGTTTTTTGTATATGTTATTTTTCTTACAACGTTTTTAGTTTGTTCCAATATTTATTTATTATTTATATAAATTTGGACATCCAAAAGTATAGATATCTAGTAATTTTTGTTCAGTATATTGTTAGTAACTTACCTTTACCTGCATATTTAGTTACATTTAGTAATTTCCCGTAAGTGACAATGTGAAGTTTATAGTTGATTTATTTAAAAAAAAAAACAGACTTAGATTAAAAGACCTTGGAAAGATGGCTACACTGTACAATTTGTTACAAAACTGTACAATTTTGTTTACTCCTTTAGTACAAAAGAAAATCCACTGGTTACGCCACTGTTTGAAACGCGCATGAAGTATAAAGGTAGAGTAGTATTAAATATTATTATTAAAGTAAATTACAAAATATTAAATATAATAACAATTATGATAAATAGTTCCTATACCTGCAATTTCATACAGTTAGAGCACAGAATAGTTATATATAGAAGCGACACTCCGTGTCGGTACCTTTCATGTTCCCCTATTCAGTTCTATGACCTTGAAGCATTGTGTAGGCCTTTAAATTTATACCCTTCCGCTATCTCTCTCTAAGATGTGAGGAAACTTTCCGATTTTAAACAATGAGCCCTTTAAATTTGTGCACATTCCCCATCTCTCTCTAATTCTCGTTTCTCTATCTTACTGTCACTTCTGTATAAACCTAGTGTGTAGTTAGCATTAAAACCCGTTGTTTATATCATGTAATATAAAATATTATTTAAGTGTCTACTAGTCCGCACTGAAGGGCGTACTCAACCAAAAAGGAAGCCTCTGTTTCCCGTACGGGTCTCATTTTTAAATACATTAGAAATAGGTTATCTCCCAAAGAACTAAAGTTTAACACAAATAAACTAAATAAAACAAAATTAATGAATGGCGTAAAAATATGATATACAATCTATCACGATTCTAACCACCATTTTGAATAGTTCGGCGACAACTGGTGCGCTCGCTCGGTCCCTATACCCACAGTCCATCATCTAATTCTAAACCGAGGATTATTAAAGGAAATATATAATAAAAACTACGTGCTACCTTTTTTTTAAAGCACATTTCAGTAGCCATCTTTCTTTATAAGTCCTTACTTTTCTATATTATATTTCGTGCTTTATACCCAATAAGTAAAACACTACCTGAAATTATCTCTAAAATGCGATTAAATTCTATTACCTTTTATTCAAAATTTTAATAGAATTCCTTTTAGTCAACAGCCTGTTAGTGCCCTACGAAATAATTGAAAGTTTAAAAATTTCTGGTAAAATAAACGCTGTACTTCTTTTATTACCTGCGCCGTAAATAATTGCGCATCGTGTATTTTTTCCCGCTGTAACGAACGTTACAGTAGGTGGTCGTGCAGTAAATTGAGGAGCTTTTAGTGTTAAATCAAAGGTTTATATATATACGTGTAGATATATTGAATCATAAAAATGCCGAAAAACAAGAAAAAGGACAGTTCAGATTCTGATTCCGGTCCAGAGGATGTAAGTTTAGTTCTTAACCTATATTAAAACTTCCATTAACATTTTATCTTTAGAGGAATCCGCCAGCATCTAAAAAAGCCAAACAAACAAAATCATCGTCCAACGACGAAGAAGATTCATGGTCAATGGGAAAAAATAGGTTTGTAAAAGTACGCGACTTCAGAGGGAAATTGTACGTTGATATTCGTGAATTCTACGATGCTGATGGCGAATTAAAACCTGGCAAAAAAGGAATCAGCCTCACAGTAGAACAGTGGAACTTCTTGGCGAATGTACGAGACGAAGTTAATGAGGCCATTAAGCGCAAATCTTAAATTTTATGTTGTAATATTTATGTATTCTTGTTTATATGTGAATAAATAAGTTAACCATTTTACTTCATTTTTTTACTTATCAATAATGCTGTTGATTAACGCATTTGAATTTCTATTTTCATTTTACAAATATTTTAGCAATTTAATGTATAAAACACTACATGAAATAAAAATTGGATAGTTTTTGATGAAAAAGGATTCAACCGATTCAATTTCTAAATTCATTTGTAATTTGTTGCCACAAGAAATATGTATATATAATAAGCATAAATTATTTATATTTATAAAATCTATTTAGCATGTATCATGTTTTTATGATTTACTAAATAGTATGCGAGTGGTTTCAACCGTCCTACTATGCTGAAAAATCACATTTTGTATCTTTATTATCTACCATTAAACATTACTGATCCAAATTTCATAATAGCAAAAAAGGAAACCTTCTTTATTTTTAAATAAATATATGATAAAATTATAGAACAATTATTCAATGTGACAAAAAATCTTTAGTCACACTCGGCACAAAGACTGGCGTTAGTAAGAAATTGCTGAATAGATTGAAGGTCCCTCTGCAACCATGCTGCATTCCTGCGGATCGACTCAAGGGACTGCTGTACGGTGCGCTCTGTTCCGGGAGATTTGTGTTCCTTAAAGAACTGCTCTACTTCTTGAGCCTTTTCTTCAGTGGCGAAGTTCTCCGTCGTACACTTTACCAGTCGGGCGATTAGAAAACCGCCTTGGTAACGGTTCATCAACTCTGCCCAGTTGTCTTTGAAGAATTGCCAGGCCATTTCACGGCCAACTCGGGTCATGGCTACGGAGAGGATCACGGACACTGTATCTTGAGATCTTACTTCGTCCTGGAAGAAGAAATTTCACAATAAACAGATTCGGAAATAATAGTTCGAATTTCTATCTCCATATTTTATTATTTAAAATACTCAAATTAGGTAATTAAAGGATAGAATATTGTACTGCTCAGTTCGTATTCAAGGATTATGAAATTAAAGCGGTTTGATTATCTGGAATATGTATTAATTTCTTTACTTACCGACATGGCGAATTCTAGGACTTTGTTTAAAATCTCCTTGTCTCTAATGGCACCTAAAGCTTGACTAATTCTATTCTTCTCTTCGTGAAGATCAACAGATCTGTACAGCTTCAGCATAGTGTCGTACGTTGTCTGGTTGCCAGATCGAAGCACTGCCTTGTAGCACGCATTACGTAAATCTGCAGGTATGGTCGGGCCTCCAGAGATGTGTTGCTCGAAGCGAGACTTGGCTTCGGCTACGGTGTCTGCGTCGTCCAGCCATACTAGGCGACCAAGTACCAAACCGCGAAGCAAAGTAGTTAAGTGTGTCTCGTTTGGACATTGGTCCCAGCCAAGTCGTTTGGAAATTGTACTGAAGAGGTTCCTTTCATACTAAAACATAAAAAGAAACAATTTATAAAAAATAATAAATGGTCTTTTTATATAAATAATTAACTATAAGTTTATTCTGAGTAGGAAAATATTTTTCTAGAGACTCGCGTTTATGAATATTCGGTAACCAGCTTAATAAGAATCAGTTTAATATCGGTTTGATTTTTTAAATTGCAGATTTCACAAATATTTATTGAATATATATGTAAAAATGCCATATATCTAATGGAATGTGTATACAGTATATAATATTAAATGTTGGCCGTGGATGAAGAAGTGGAAAGGAGATTAAATGTTATAGACATGAATATGCGAGAGCTATGCGATTTATGTTACTCCTGGTTTAAATTAGAAAAGAATGTTGAAAAATAAGAAGAAAAAAGTAAATCAATGGTTATAATTCTATGCAACTGCAAGATTTCTCTTTACGATAAGAAAATATTGTGTAAGTGTTGCTATAAAAATAGATGAGATGAGAGAATAATTAGAGAAGAATGAGTGTTAAATAAAGAGTTTATGCCCACACCCTGTAAAAAAAATGCATGATTTTATGTATATTATGTTTTCCACGGAGAAGTGCAATTTATATTCTTGCAATGCGAATAAAATTTCCATTATTATTGCAACATAATGATTATAAATTATCCTTGCGCAACGATGAAACAAAAAAGTAATTATGATAAATGAATCATCTTACCGCTTTAAATGCCTCTTCACAATCGGTATGCGAAAGCAGCACCCTTAATTTGCTTAAACAATTACTAATTGAGCTCCAAACTGTGTAATTGTCTTCTTCTTTAAATGCTTCCATCAGCTTCAAAACCTCTACGGTGTTGGTATGGCCCGCTTGTACTAAGGCAAACAAATCGTCGAGAAGTCCCAGTCTATCTAAAGGCGGGAGACTTTTGTCTTGAATGGCGGGCACCAGGCTGGCAAGCATATCGCTGGGATACTTCGTGCGGTAGAATCCTACAGTTCCAGGATTGATCTTTATCCAATCGTTTGGTTGCACGTTCGGGACCGTGATTGTACCGCTCTTGGCGTTAAGTACTATGCTAGACGCAATTCCGTTTGGATCGCGGGAGGTAGATACCGAAATTGGAACCATCCAGATGTGTTCCTCTTTCGGAGAAGCACCATCTGCACAAAACTTGCTCTGAGTGAGACTGAGAACCACTCCATTGTCGTTTTGCTCCTTGTTTACAGTGATCACTGGGAAACCCATCTTCTTAATCCATGTAGACATGACGGTTCCGACGGGCTTTGAGCTGGCTTCTTCTAACGCTGCCCACAAGTCTTCTGTGAAAGTGTTTTTGTACTGGTGTCTAGTGAGGTATAAATGCATGCCCTTCCTAAAATCATTATCCCCAATATAGTTGTGCAACATTCTAATCACTGAAGCTCCTTTATCGTAGCTGATATCATCAAATATTTCGTCAATTTCACTGGGATGTCCTACTGGGACTTCAATAGGATGGGAATTTTTCAAACAATCCAGTTCTAGTGCACGAATGTACATATCTGTTACGAATTGGGTCCAAATATCGTACTCGGGGAAGAGATGATTCACACAAAGAAATTCAACAAAGGACGCATAGCCTTCGTTCAGCCACAGGTGAGTCCACCACTCCATGGTGACGAGGTTTCCGAACCACTGGTGGGCCAGCTCGTGGCCGACAACGAGAGCGATCCATTGCTTTCGAGCCGCGGAGGTGTTTTCGGGATCCACCAAGAGACAAGTCTCTCGGTAGGTAACTAATCCCCAGTTTTCCATCGCTCCGGCACTAAAGTCCGCTATGGCTATTAAATCTATCTTGGGGAGTGGATAAGCGATGTTGAAGTAGTCTTTGTAATAAGGAAGAACTTTTGTCGCTACTTCAAGAGCGAACAGACCCTGTTCCTTCTTGCCGCGAGGGGTGTAAACTCGGACGAGAACACCATCAGTGGATTTGTTCTCTACGTAGTCATACTCACCTACCACGGCAGCTACTAAGTACGTGGACATCACAGGAGTGGTCTGGAAGTCGTACCGCATTAAATCATTTTCTGGAGTGGTTTTCTTCACTGGCATGTTGGATAAAGCTTCTAGTTTCGGCGGCACAATAAGGCTGATGTCGAAAGTAGATTTAATAGCTGGTTCATCCCAACACGGGAAGCATCTTCGCGCGTCCGTCGCCTCGAACTGAGTCACAGCTGCGAAGCGCTCCTCCCCTGAAGGGCTGGTGTACTTACTGCGGTACAAACCTTTCATTTTGTCGTTTATTTCACCCGTAAATACAATGTGTAAAGAGTATTTCCCGACAGAAACCTCCTGTGGGAACATAAACTCAACAGTCTCATTTTCTGCAGATATATTAGTAGATTCTGGCGAAATGCTTGCACCATTTTCTCTGATTAAATTCACAGATTTAAAACTTAAATCTAATGCGTTAAGTACGATTCTGCTGGTGGCTTGTACTACCTAAAATGATAAAAGCAATTGCTAAAAATAACTTTCAGAAAAACTCATGACAGCGCAAATTTTGAAATGAGCGTGACAATATGGTTTTAAAAATAAAAAAGCAAATCTTACCTCAATATTGATGCGAACTTCTCCATCAAATGAAAATGTCTTTAAATTTGGAATTAGCGTGAGCCCATAGTGTTTGGGTACGACATTCTTCGGTAATCGCTCAAAAGGTTTCGCTTCACCCATTTTCACTTTTTTATGCACAAGTGTAGAGGAAAATCTTTTTCCGTGTGTTGTGTACAAACAAGACGGTCTCACGTGATGATCCACTGACTTAACAACCGAGTGGTCTCTATTGTATCCGTGAGTGGAGGCGGAGTTCGTTGAGAGAAATAACGGTATACTAAGTTGCCTGCGCCAATAACAGTTAGTTATATTGCGGATGGTGCCAGTACCGATATTTTGGAACAGTTTCAGTTTAACGGTAACTGCTCGTATCCCAGTTAAACTTAAACAAACTGTATTCATTCGAATGAAATACCCTATTGATAATGTGAATGATATAGCTCTTTATGATGATAAGATAACCAAACTTTTCTTACTTGTTTAAATCAGGATGATTGTTGTTGTTTTACATGCAATATTATTATTAAAATTATTTCATTAACGAACTACAAAGAAAATACTTCATAAAATTCGGTTACTGACAAGTGGAATAAATTTTATGCATGAGCACGACAAAAGAACATCGTGCTTAGCGCAAACGTCAGCGCAGGCGGGAAATATTGAATGTTTATAAATTTTCAACTCACAGTGATATTAAAAATGGCAAATATATTAACAATTTTCGAAGCATCTCTAAAAATTGTGTTTCTCTTTCAAATAGCGTCAAATGAAAATTAATTTGATTATTACCTTCACCTTGCAAAAAAACTGACTATAAATAAAAAAGTCTACTTGATGGATTGGGTACTATACCTGTAAATTTTACTTTCACTTCTCGTTCCTGAATATACCGTTGCTATTTTAAATACAATAAAGTTATCAATAAAGGTCCTTGAGATAATATGACAATGCAAATATGTTTAGCACTCCAATGAAATTAAATAGTAACCGGTTATCTAAAGCTGCTGTTTAATTATCACATGGAATTTCATGTACTTATGAAGTAAATAGTCTACACAAGTATATTTATAAAATTTATTGGCACTTGTCAGATTATTATTGAGTATTACTAAAATTCGTCACTGTATTTCAAAATAAAAATTAATAGAGGAGTTAAGCAATTATTCTGACATCAAATAAAATATCTAAAAAATTATGCCTATTGGTAAAAATCCGGGCAAAAGTATAGTAGTACAAATAAGAGTTTTAATTTTTGAAATTGAAAAAATAATGTGTGATGCCACAAATGCTATTAAGTACTTTTAAATTGTTTTCGTTGTAACCTTTTTTTTCTAGAATCTATTAAGCTTATAAATTATAATTACATAATAGTATTTATTTTTATTATATCTGAATTTATTTCAAGAACAGCAATTGTTATAAATTGTATTTTCGAAAGTCGCACAGATTAGCATGTGTGACGTCACATAATAATTAAATTGTTTAAATCTTTACATAATTTTATTTTTTACATTAATAAACATTATAAAGCCTAATTTTGCTTTTTCCTACTTCATTGTCACATTTGATACAGCTTAACTCCCCCAATATTTATGAAATAAGAAAGTATATTAAATAAGATATTAGTAGTTGTTTAAATACTTACATTGATAAAAATAAGCAAGTATTACAAAGACATTTATTACTCGATAATATTTTGATATTTCTTATAATTATTATAGCAATATAAACAACTATTAAACTATTTACAATGTAACATGGTAAAATGATGAAATAAACCCACGATTCTCGTTCTATACTTATTATCAAATGTACAATGTTCGACTTGATTATTAATGACGAATTGAAATGAAAACAAGATGTAAGAATTGTTGTCTAAGCGTGCACTCAGCTGGATCGTGTGTGAATGCTGAACAAAGGTTTGTAAATATACAGTACAGAGTCTCTTATAATAATCGTAATCGACTACACACTAGTTGCTAGTTACTGGACGAACGTGAGGATGGGTGCATTGCGAATTACCTTTAGTGCCATGATTAAAGCTACTCTACCCACATTATGTAGAATATTAGCGGTGAGCGTGCTCACCGATACATGGTGTTCTACGTTTCTTAATCAATCATAACTCAATAAAAATACTTCTTCACTATTCAAACACATTTCCATATCGAGGATTGTAAATGATTTTTTTTTTGTTAAATTGGCAACATATTAAGTTTTATTGTGTTGGCCTACTGTTTTTTTTTAAATTGGCTCTTCAGTCTTTCATCACAATTAAATTCAACGTATTTTGAAATTAAATTATTTTTTTGGCAAATATAGTTAACAAATATATAATTTTACATCATTTACAATTACCCGGTATGGTATAAAACTTCATGTTTCTTAATAATTAATATGGTATACAAACGCATAAATTTAACATGGAATGTATTTATAAAAAATATTTTACAATGCTAAACAAATAACTCTTACATATTAAAATTTATTTATAAGTTCTGCATTGTTTTTTTTACAAATATATTACTAGTCAAAATACCAATGACCAATTCACATAATTAGAACAGATTTTTTTTGCATAGGCAAATTTTAAAGATCCAATTTCATGGTCATACATAATTTTTTTAATCGATTAAAGATATTCTAAAATTTGATCTAAACATTTATCTTTGCCTAGCAACCCAGAACAGGGCTTAAACAGCACTGCTTTATTGGTATATTGAAGATTTTTGTAAAATGTGTTTGGAATGTGAAAAAGTAAGAAGGAAAAGAGTGTTTACTGCTTCAATCGGCAATAAAGTTAGGCCACTGTATGTGAGAAAAATTACAACAGAACAGTACAATAAAATAGACATAAATCACCCATATTTACAACTATTCGTTACTGATTCGCTAGTATTTATTGAATAAAAATCTGTAAAAAGTCTATCAGATTTATTTAAAACACTTATAAATACCTATGCCTTTATTTTTGCAAAGAAAAAGCAACAAATCCTTATACTACAAAATTACATTTAAGTTATAAAAACATATAATACAAAAAAGAAATTATTATAATCGCTAGAAGTTTGAAACCTATCATCTGAACTTGACTAATTATAATTATTACAAAAACAAAGGCGTCACTGCGAACTGGCTATAGTTGATAAGTAAGGAAATCAGTTCAGGTAAATGTCATTTAGTTTGTCGTTTCTGTACATCACCAAACACAGCATCGTATTATATATAAGTTTGATCAATCAGCTAACAGGGTTGGATTGAGTTAAGAGTCCTCTTATAAGTAATTGAGCACCATGGAAGGAATGAATGTGCATGTCGAATGTTAACGCGTTTAAAACAATTCATAATAAGTGGTGGATGTGAACTGTTGCTCCCAGTTGGAACACCCTGCATACCTTATTCATTACTCGCCACAAAACAATTATTCCTTCACATTTTACCACATTTTTTAAACAGGGACTCGAACTGAATCAGAAGCGAAACGTACTAGTTTAATTTGGATTCAAATCGATTTAAAACTCAAGAAGCTGGACTCATCAACAAAAATTTTGATTTTATTTTTAGTTTTAAAAATCGAACCAGAAATAACATTTGATATAAACCGGTTACCAAACCTTCTTAATACGGTACGAATTCCTGTTTATATATTTACATAACAATTATCTAAGCAGGTGTTCTTAAAGTTGGAACATCTGGTTATTTGCAAAACAATAAATAGAAAATGAAATCGAATAATTACTTTGTGATGCAGTCGAATAATGATTAAGTCCGTACGTCTTCTGATTGATATATCGGGATTTGAATAAAATAATCATGTGCAAATACCTTTAACAGTGTGCAATTTAACATTTTATCTTAAAGATTTCGCTAAGTGGTCTTTCTAGATATAAAATCTAAACACGTGACCGGTGTATCGGACTTCGGCTCAGAACAAATAAAAAATGAACAAAATGCACTAGCCTTTGATTGAAAAGTTTAGTTTCTCAGTCTCAAAAGTGTTTGGAATTCTAAAATAAAATCGAACTAAAAATGACTTACGGATTGATCAAATCACAGCGAATGACAACTGCGAACAACAGAACGTAGTGTATTATCCCTAAATGAATTCGAAAGCCTCTCAGTGCTGATCTGGAGCTTTTCTTTGTACAATTTGCTCTAATGAGTCCGATAATCTTCTAGTAGTTTGACATGTTCGTTCAACGCTGTTGAGGAATACCTGAGAGGAAGAGGAAACTTGGAGTTCACTTGATTCCAGCGTAGTTGCGCTCTGGGTATAGGCGCACGCCTTCTACGCTGAAGATCGACACATCTGGAACATATTTTCTCCTGTAATTCACACATTTCTTTCCCACATCTTCAATATGCTTTCCATTTATTTGTTTTATTCTCCATTTTTTAATACCGACTATGTGTAATATAATTTTAATACAATTTAGTCAAAATGGAAAGTTTTATATTCCGCAATTTAATCAATACCAGAAATTGCGTTTCAAGTTTAGAGAATAAGTACGATGCTTCACTTCACTGACCTATTTACTAGTGCAATTTTCTTATAAACTCGTATTGTATTACAGTATTATTTTACTATAAAGTAAAATAAAGCTATTGAATCGAAATGTAATAGTATAGAATATTAAAACATCGGAATTTAAGTTTATTATTTTTATTTTGTCTTACCGTCAGGCAACTCGAGTAGCTTGGGTGGCAGCCCCTTGAAGTAGGGATGCCGCAGTGCGTCCTCAGCACCGAGACGACGCGTGGGGTCCAGCTGTAGTAGCGCCGTAGCCATGGCCTCGCCTTGCACAACGTCATGCAGCCGCGGCCAGCTCATACCCAGCTTCCGCGCTGGGTAGAACTCCAGCAGGTGTGTTTTGTACCCGGGGAGCCGACTCACGCCTGCCCAGTCTTCTTCTGTTGGGGTGCCCAACGCCTAAGAACATTTGCACATTTTCAATAACAATATACTTTTTGATTTTAACAGGATTTAAAGAATTATTGTTTTACTTTCCGTAAACAAAAATTGTAACGACGCACAGCGGAGTGGACGAGCCTTTCGAACAAAATAATCGACTATTATGAAATAAAGCTATTTTTGGCGACACACCGGTTTGATGCTGGTTCGTAGAGTTTTGAAACATGACATTTTCTCGGTTGAAAGCGGTGTAAAAAATGACGTCTCACTAATACCGTTTTAAAATAGTTTTAAACCTGTCGGCAGCAATGGTTCAAAACATTTTCCAAGTAGGGTGGGAGTAATTAACTAAATATCAAAACAAAGTTGTACTTAACAGAACTTTGTAATTTGTCTGTGATATTTAAACTGACATTAGTACAAATAGAAATGCTATTAATAGTATAAAAATTTTCTTCTACACTATAATTATTTTTTAAAAACTGCAACAAAATTTATTTTTAATAATATTTCCATTTGAAACCGTTTTGAAACTATGCATTTTAGCGAGAGATAAAACGATGACGTCAGATACGAAAACGGTTTAAAAAACATGTTGCAAACGGTTCGTCGCCAAAAAATAGCTATTTTTTATATTTTTCTATTTTGCAATATTTGCCCTTTTTAAATAACAATCGTTGTTTAAAATTTAGTATATTTTGAATAAATTTTTTTACCTAATGTGTTCTTAATTAACACCAATTATGTACAACTCTTTTTCTATTTGTTCTTCTTACTATTACTTTTAAATTATTTAAAAAAATAATATATTTGTTGGTTAAAACTTGCAAAAGGTCATGTTGTTTATCTTTCTCTTTCTGTTACATCTTTTATAACTTTAAAAATGTTTTTTTTTGACCAATTAATAATGATAGTATTTTTTTAAAAATAGGTATTTTATATCTAGTAGTAGTATTATAATATGTATGAAAACTGATTTTAAAACTTACTCTGAATATTTTATCGAGCTGGTCATATGTGTCCCTCATTCCGGGAAAGATAGCCATCCCTGTGATCATCTCCACGAATATGCACCCTACGCCCCACATATCCAAACTCGTAGAGTACTCTGTACTGCCGAGAAGGACATCTGGAGGTCGGTACCACAACGTGACGACCTCGTGACTGTAGGTATGGCTGGGAACGGACTTAGCGCGCGCTAGACCGAAATCCGCCAACTTCAGCTCGCCGGTCTCGCTAATCAGCAGGTTCTGCGGCTTCACGTCCCGGTGGAGCACTCGCCTCTTGTGACAGTACGAGAGGCCTCGGAGGAGTTGGAAGAGGAAGAGTTTTACGTTGCGTTGTTCTAAACCACCGGAGTGATTTTCTAGGTACTGGGAGAGGTCTGTGTGCTAAAAACGAAAACATTTTTATGTAAATAATAAAAATAATAACTTTGCAAATTGTTTTTGTTTTATATTTGTCGATCCGTCTATCCAAGGATGTAAGTGTACACGTGTAGACCAAATTTAAATGAACAGATTTCAATAAAACTTCATATTTAAGCTTCTGATGGTTGAGAACAGTTTACTTTTGTTATTTTTATGTTTTTTTTTGTGAATATTTCGAAAAAATATATTTAAAATAAAATTTGTTGTAAAATATTCAAGCAACAACTTTTACTAAAAAAAATATGACATAAGTTTCTCATAGAGCATAGCGTATACATATATTCAATAGTAGTGATCGCTTGTGTGGTGGCTACAACGTTCTTTTTGTTTTAGTATTGTTGTTTTGTATGTATTGTGTAGACGTAGTGAATGCATACAAAGGACTGTTCCTAGTAGTGTTATGAGAAGTTTGAGAATATTAGGAATTTACAGACTTGTTGAATATGATTACGAATATGCAAGTACAAGGAAGTTGTGAGCTTAAATATGAATATTTGGTTGTAAACAATAATGGTATAAATTGATTTCAAATTCTGCTAAAATTACGTTCTAGAAAATATAATTCTTTGCAACTGTAAATAATGGTATTAATTTTTATGAAATAAATTTCTATGAAGTATAAAGTTATAAAACTAAAGATTAATATTTTACTTACTACATATTCAAAGACAAAGGTAAGCGTCTCTCTTGTATGTACGATGTCGTGTAACGTGACAATATTTGCGTGCTTCAGTTCCTTCAACAGAGACGCCTCTCTGATGGCAGTAAATGGGGCTCCTTCTTCCTCTTGGAGCCGGATTTCTTTCAGTGCCACCACTTGGTTCGTTAAACTGCAAAAGTAGTATCGTTATAATAATATTCATACACTGTTTTATAGTAATAAAATTATGTATTAACATAAAAACAGAGCAAACAAGAAAAAATATATTCTTAATAAATAAATAACGTTTAAAATATTTTTATTAGCAATTTAAATAATTTGAGCATCTGATTTTTGAATAATTATTTGTCGCTATAATATTTAAATTATAAAAAATATGTGATTGGTTATTAATCGTACTGTATTAACTCTTTCTAAAAAAAATAAATAAATAGTGGTGTGCGACTTTGGTTCGCAAAACATCTTATTCCCGCAACAGACTTGCTTGCATCAGTTGCCGACAAACAGAAACTTCTGTATTCCTGTACAGCATCCCTTTCAAAATATAAAATTTTGTTAATTATATATTTTAAAAATTTATAATGAGACTATTTGATATTTAAATAAAGTTATATATTAAAATCTTCAAACTATGTAAAAATTTTTCAATGTTAATCATCAGGAAGTTATGCAAAATGCTTATAATTAGTGAAACGATGATATACATTCGCATTACATCAATTACCGAAGAATGATGAATGATTACTGCTTCCGGTCATAATTTCCGGTTAACAGTATCCAATGTACATCAATATTGCTGAAAATAAACATGACATCATCCAATATTTGAAAAGAATTTCAAGTACTGTTACAACGAACAAAGCTAACAATTTTCTGTTCCAAAAACCCCTAAAATTATGGAAGTTTAAAATTCTTGTTACATGCGGTTATAAGAATGAATTGGTGATCTTGGTATTCATTCTTCCATTTCGGAGCCATTGTAATTTGTTCGGAAAGCAGAAGAAAGTTACGAGGAAGAAACTCACATTAAGGAAGCGGCTCGGAGGAAACTTTGTCAAAACAAAAGGAATAGAAAGATTTGAACTGATTATTAAAAAATGCAACTGGAAAGTTATAAAACTTTACGACTGTTTTTTTCTGAGAATTTAATTTCGGAGAGCCTTTTTTCGATGGAAATTGATTTGAAATTTATTGAAATAATAATTTTCCTATAAAATTTGTAGAACCAATTCAAAGCAAACAAAGCCAATTCTAATTTCTAATTATAGAATCAAAAAGAATATAATTTTAGATGTTCATTCATTTTTTTGTACTCGAAAAATATTTTGATTAATGTTATTTATCTGTGGTATGTAAATTTCTTACTTACTTGCTATAGCCTTTGTATACAGTAGCATAAGAGCCTTCTCCTAATTGTTCTAATTTGATATACGCCTCCGATTTGCCAAACGGGGAGTCACCCTGAAACAAAACACAATCATTACTCACTTGTTTCCACCAAACATGCAATCGTTTGGCTTGTGCCTCACCCAGTATTTCGCGCGTTTTTTCATAATAACATGCGATCTAGCTTGGCCATACCAAAGCGCTATTGTTATTTCACACAAAACAAATGAACGCGATGCCGGACACGCGATTTACTGAGCACGTTTGGGCCGGGGAGTGCCATGGAAGTGATTAGGAAAATGACTGTTGGATGTGGCAAATAACAGCATTGAATTGATGGAGAAAAAAGCTGAATAATACGGGAAAGAGGTTATGTTTGGAATTTAAACGCGATGACTAATTGTTTGATTTTTACTAGATTGTGACGTCATTATATAATAATAGAAAATGTAGCATTACGAAATGACAAGGCCATACACGTGTACTAAAAATATAATAAATTTTACATATTTTTTGTTTTATTATTAGAAAAATATCGGAAAACAATTTCTAAAATATTTATTGTCAATCAATAACAATAAAATAGTTTTATCTTTATTTCCAAATATACCACATTTATTTTTACTACCCTTTAAAGAACGAGATAAATATTTTTTACTACGATCGTTTTCGTTTTAGTAGAGTGTAAAATTATGATCAAATCCTACAACTATACAGGGTGGTTCTGTAAATATTAATTAAACTTTTAAGGTGTACGACATATAAGCTTTTGATTACCGACAAAAATATATATTTTTTTAATTCGCAAAGTTAAAGGTTACTTGGAATAAATATTTTAATTGCCACTGATCTGATAGATGTTTTCCATATATAATTTTGCTATTAATAATACATCTAATTTATCTATCCGGTCAAATGTCTGATTTTTGATAGTAGCACTAAAAATGTATATCTTAAGTAAAGCATCCTTAATTTTGCGAATTTAAAAAAAATATATCTTTTACTGTTATCAATATCAATATACTCTTCAATCTGTATACTTATACAACAATGTTTAAGAATAAAATAATAATAATTATACATTCTTTGCACTGATAACTATTATTAGATTTGTCAGAAGTTTTAATTTGTGTCTTGATTATTTCGTTATTTCCCTTGAGTCTTGATTATAACAGATACATCCATACAGTACCGCAACCAACAATACAGATATGTACGGCAAACGACAACCAACGTCATTCAGGCGTCTTGAATTACAATTTGTTATGATAGCATTAATAATTATTTATACATTATATATAAGAATGAAATATTGTGATTTGTGATAGTGAGTTGTTTTACTTCAGAATAGTATATTTGACTAGTGGAAACAAAATGAAAAAAACATGTCTTACTGAACGAGATAATTCTTTCTGAGATTGTTCCGTTGTCTGCATCATGCACGAGTGACCCCAGCGCCACTATAATGCAACGGGCTGTTCAGTTATCTCCTGCTGACCTTGTTTTAATTGCGGTAATTAAGCCTGCGGAATTAACTGCCGGTTTTTCTACCTTTAACATTTGAACTAAATGACGAGCACTGCAGACTTTTTATGCGCACAGTCCCTTTAATGAAGTTAGGATCAAGTCTGTTTCCCGCTTTATTTACAACAGTTGAAAGTTAAATGAAATGCTGCGTAATGGAAAAATAATTACTACAGAAAATGAGGAGATTTTAGGAGATTAGTTTTAATTTTTAGGGAAGTTTGCTCATATTTTAATCATCTTTCTTTAATTAACTAAAAAAAATACTAATCTTTTCATGCAGATATTTTTTTTTACATTTTATATGACTATCCCATTTTTTCCATGTGTTCAACCAAAACAAAATCACAAAATACGTATCTACAAAAAATACGAAAATAATTATAATTTGCACTAATAGTACTGTAGCGAACCTAGGGCGGCCACTAGCGAACAGGTCAGAACACGTCCGTCCGCTCCCCATTGTTCTAATTTCGAGAAGAATCGGCGAATATTCGAGAAGGGTCGCCGAATATTCGAGAATGAAGCGTTTTAATATAAATACCCCAAGTAAAAGATCGCGAGGACAGTCTTGTATCGATATGTGTAGTGAACAGATGGTGATATAAATAAATAGATAGTGATATAAATAAAGAGTGACATAAATATTGTTGAAATAAATATTGCGTAGTTATAATTGTTTAAATAAATTATATTAGTGTTTAAGTCTTTAGTAATAATAATTAGTTCTAAAATAGTGTTTATATTTGTTAATTCTTAGTGTTAGTTTATTTTTCATTATTCTTTATAATTCATATTTATTTTAATTAAACTTAATTATATAAATATTAGTGTTTTTAATCAATTTTACACTTCACCTAAATAAATAAAACGTTACAGTACGCTTTATGAACTATTATATTATAAAGCAATCACTTTATTTGGTAATTACATTAAAAATTGTAAGACGATTTTGTGTATTACAAAATGAATAAAAATTATAAAAATGAAGCTATTCAACCTGAAATAAAAAGCATCTAATAGAGCAATCAGTTGTTCGAATTGTTATTTACAAAATTTAAGTCGAAATCATCTACAATATTTTTTACATGGGCGAGATGTAATTAAACGTAATTCACATTTCATATTGTCGCTATCATAAATGAAAATTTTAACTTTAAAACTCATTCTTTTAACTGTGTAGAAAAACACACAAAATAATGCATTAAAAGTTTTAAATTCATAAAAAACATTAACCGCTTTATGATTGCTGCTAATTCATATTTCATTAGTTAAAAGTTTTTGTTTCCTCTATTTTTAACAGTTTTTAGAAAATCAAATTTACAAATGAAAAACTTTAAATTTGTTAATGCGCCTTTATAAGAAAACAATTTTCAATAACCCATTTCAATTTTAATTTTTTACTGATACTAGTGCCAGTAAAAGTAATATATAATATTTTGTATGCACAGCATGTAATATTATGCACTTTTAATACATACTGTACGACCAATAAAAATAATTAAAGCATCCCGATGCATACAAAGCCTGAAATTATTAGTAAAAAACGTTCACGTAACGACATTAAAAGTAAAACAAGGCGTCCCTATACACAAATACCCATCTCGCGTGCCGGTCGGGAAAGCTGGCAGGGTGTAATTGGCCAGGACTACAACAGGGCTTTTTACTAAATTACTAATTAGCAACACAAATGTCGATGCTGCTCCCTAACCTCACGCACTCGCAGCGCCGATGTCAACGCGACGTAACGACGTTTGACGCGTAAGCTTCATTAATGCGCATATTGAGTTACAGTAGTTACATGTTACAGTAGTGTTAGTTAGTGTTCATTGTTGTATAGGGTAACTGATTGTTGATGTACTAGGACAGTGATGTTCAAACTTTGAGAAAGGTTGAGCCAATTTATAAAAAAATAGTTTAGGACGGAAAACAATTTCTTGGGCGACGTAGACTCGTTCAGAAACCATAGAAATTCGACAGCGTTTTCGTCTGTGCATTATGTACTATTTTTTATTCGATTTTGTTAAAAATATATTAGAACCTTCTTAGTTAGATTTTTATAGTGATCTTTGTCAAAAAACGAATAAAACAAATTTGTCAATTTGCGTAACACAACTGTGAACACACTTATGTATTGAAAATTAGAATTAAAACAAAAAGGAATTTATAGTGTACATTACATAAACAGAATGGTCACAATTTTTCACGTAATAATTTCCCAGACTTTTTTCAGTTTTTCAGTTCTTTTTAAATTTATTCCTTGACTTTATTATTTAGTCCTATTTGATCCTACGCTGATATATAAAATAAATAAAGATTATCCCAATCTTCAAAAAAAAAAAATGTTTTTAATTTCAAATTTTTTGCATTGTTCTTAATTAATAATATTTATAACAAAACAAATTTCTTTAAATAAAGTATACATTTTTAATAGATTATTATCATTATTTTAATATTATTTATAAATGAAATTTTATTTATTTGTTTTCCAAAAATAACGGTTCAAAAAATATGTGTAATATTAGGCATTAATTTTACGGTGCTATGGAAGACAACAAGTAAATTAAATGCGAAAATAATATTAACAATTATTTTACTGATTTATTTTCTGTTTCTTCCATAGCACTCTTTGAATAGTCATATTTAAATAAAAATGATACATAATTTTGCATTTTTCTCAAAAATTTTGTTATGTAAGGGTATTTACATATGGTTATTGTTGAATTCAGAAAAAAATACTGAATCGAATAAGCAAATAAAAAAGTATGTACTCGTTTAAAATAAGAAAGTTGTACTCCATATTTTGAGAACCATTGGTCGAAAAAAATTTTGTTTCCCTCATTAAAGTAGTTTTATAAAATAGAAATTGTTTGCTAATTTAACCGACCTTGTAGCTCTTATAGTTCCCGAGATAGCAATAGTGTACCACTTAAAATAAACACCCAGTATACTATCCGCAAAACAATAAAGAGTAGCGCTAGGTATATTAGTTTTATTTGAACTTTGCAGTTTGTTGTAAGAAGAGTTAAGTATTCTTCGATAAATTTAACAATCACAAAACACTACAGATGAGAGAAGTATTGAAAATGGAGTGAATGTGTTTTTTAAATTAATAAACAATAAATCAAGTTTTTCTATGAAAAGTACAATGACCAGTACTAATAAACTGCTTTGTAAGAAAAGATGTCATGTACATAATCTTGTTCCTAGTTGCCACATAATACACTTATGCATTGCTGGTGCTTACCCCGAAGGCGGAGAAGCGCTTGGTGCGGCGGTGCTCGGTGGGCGGGGCGTGCGGCTGGTGCAGCAGCACCTCGGACTTGGGCCTGGGCGGCTTGCGCGGCCTCATGATGACGCGCGCCTCCTCCCGGATGTCCTCGTCCAGCAGCTTGCTGTCCGACGACACCGACAGCTGCCGGTGCACCCGGTCGTGGCCCGCCACGCCGCTCCATTCTGAAACACAAAAACCTAAATCAGTACCTTCACGTGCATAAACGTTAACAAATTAGTAGATCACTTGTTCTTCGAATTCAGTTTTTTGGAAACAGGTCTACTTTTTATGACAAAGTTTGCTCTTCCATTTATCTGTTTTATAGTTTTGGTTTTGAAGTTAATGCAATAAATTTAAGGGTAAGTCGTATGACATGTGTAGATTACGAAACAGAAAGATTTTTTTAAAAATCGCTCATTTAGGGATACTTTTCATGAAACTAACATTTTTGGTTCTACTGATAAAAACATAATTTTTTACTTGAAATTAATTTGTGTGGGCAATGTTTGCAATCAAATGTTCATTATTTCTAATGTAATTTATTTTGAGAGTTCAATGAACCATAAGCAACGATTAATATTAATAAATAAATAATTGAGATATCAGTAAATAAAGTTTTTATTAAGAAAAGTCGAATTTTTAAAATGATCTTTCTGTTTCGTAATCTACACGTCATATTTATGATAATAACTTCAAAACTACCCTGTATAGATAGATAGAAATGTTAGTAATGCGCACATTTATAAAATAAGACCTTCGTCTGACGTAGTATCTATTGTCTACTCAATCAATATTATTAATTAATAAAATTGTAAAGCGTTTTGTATCGCTTCGCTAAAGCGCTAAAGGACATATAAAACACCAAATAAAGGGTAATTATTTACAAAAAAGTTGTTTGGCAATTGCCAATACATATATTCGCTACTATATCATAAACACTATATTTATAAATTGTAAACAGTGTTGTGTTACAAGTGCATAAATTTACTTATTTTATACGACATGGAAATGTTTTAAAACAAGACGAAATCCAGAGAAAAAACCGCACGAGTGAGAAATAAATAATTTTGAACGATTGGCGGCACACTATACTTTTTGAATGATCACCTAAATAATGTAATTATAGAATAAAAATATCCTCACGAAAGTTATTTAATATAAAGAATATATGGTATCGGTAAACTCACATAGAGTACCTACATGATGGAGCTTGTTAGAAATTACTGTGATTGATGAGATTATGGGAAATGGTTTACTTCTTTCAAAACTTTTTTCGGTTACATGTGTAATTATCCACAATTAGTTTTGTGCTTACTATAAACATAGGTCCACTTTTTAATTTTCAAATTTTACAATCTTCTAATTTGACATTTTTGTATTATATTTCCTATAACCTACAATGTTGCTGTCACAGTGACAGCGGTTTGTTTGAACATTAGACCATTGAAACCTATAAACACGCCTTCTACCGCTACTGTGAAGCCAACATTATTGGTGTGTGTGACGTCACTTGTGGGCAAGAATACGCGCAAAATGATAGCATTAATGATGAAAAGTAAATGAAATCATCTATTGGACCTGTTACTGTTAAATTGAACTGTATTAGTCCATAAAAGTTTCGATGAGCAGCGTGAAACAATCGCACAAATGCCCAAAAGAGACGTCACGCGAGCGTCATAATGATGTCTTCATTCAACAGCGCGGTAGGGGTAGCATGCATCCGGGACTGTAAATTTAAATGGTCCAAGGTTTTGTAAAGAAGCATGTACTTCAAGAAAAAAATAACAGATGTATTAAAAATCTGCAACCTTATAACCCTCTATTATAATTTCTTATTACCGAAAAGAAAAAGAAATCAGTATTCCCAGCATCTATATCTGCCCGCTGTCGCTATCTGAAAACTGTATGGGGTATAATAGAATGAATTTAGGTTTATTAGGGTAGTGTGTGGTGGTGGCAAGTGGCAAGCACTTAGCACCCCGTAACACGGCTAATTGGAAAGAAGCAGCGACGGAGACGAGATGGAGACACTTCATGTAAATTGCGCGTTGTAAACGCGTCGCAGTCGTGACGATGACTTCACTAGGAAACGGCGCTGGAGTAAATGACACGATGTGCACACAGACGAACAGATAAAAGTGAAGATGACAAAAAGCAAAATTCTTAAAAGGCATAAAAATACCTATATAATATAAATATTTTGGAGGATTTTTATGAAATAAAATTTAAAGACACGAAAATGTATAGATATAAGTAATAAATTATAGAAACTGACCACTATAGCTTCTCATTGTAAAAAAAAAGTAAACATTAGTTTGTAAAAATATAGTTCTTAGCAATTTAATGGTCTGGAGAAGAGATATGTGTCAGCATGGTAGGATCGTGGAGAAAGGCACGTAGACTGCCATTTACGCTCCCAATTAATCTCTAATCTTTCACGATTCTAAAACGATGAGGTTATAGCATCCCTTCCCCAATTTTTTAATAACTGTTGTTTCGTAAACTATGAGTAATTAATCGATTTAAAAAATACGGGTATTTTTTTTTTCTAGTATCATATATAATCTGTTTCTTAGTTGCTTATTTACTTGCTTTATTGTATTTGTAATTACCCTGAAGAAGACAGCATGCTGCCGAATCGTTGCTTTAAATAGACTAACTAATAAAAGTTGTTTTATTTAATAATATTTTTGTTTTATATATTAGAATATTAAAAAGGTCTTCAACATATGAGTCTGCAAACTTATTTTAGTTTTGTAAAAAGTAATAATTCATTTTTCGCCCCATCGTTAATGTAAGTACAGCTTACTTCCAAAACAACGTAACTCGTAAGTTTCTAATGACATCTATAATTTGGTTAACATTATTAATGGAGTGTTATAGAAAAATAACAGTTTTACTAGTAGTGTAATTATTCATATATGTAAATTTGGTCCTCTAGCAACGGGTAGAATTAACTACAAAAAGTTGCAAATAAATAAATCTGAAGTGTCAAGTGGCCCGCATTTTTCAAATACTTAACATTATTTGAAGTTAAATGTTGCTGGTGACACGAAAACATAATAAGCAACTTGGAATGTAAGTATCTAGTATCTAATACAACTATTCTCATATGGTAACATAAACTTTGGCTTCGCAAACTTCGCCTTAGTTCGTACCTTCTCGAATGGTTATAATGTACTTACATTCCTTGCAGCTTAAATAACTCTTGCGCGATCTGATTTGAATTGAACGAGTATAAGATCTGGAGTTCAAATCGACTAGACAAATAAAAATACTCCTGTGTCAAAGTGCTCCCAAAAGTCTGAAAGTCTCTTGTAAAAACTGACAATTTATACATATATATCCCTTATTTACTTCTCCAATTTACACGCTATCCTAATATTACAAAGTCGAAGATTTTACTTGCTCTTAAATTTTGTGACTCATTTCAACACCCTGCATATTTAATATTAACGTTTTGTATTTACAATTTGTATCTAAATATGACCCCATGAAGATTTTATCTTAATTGTTTCAGTCTCAAGAGTTGTACTGTGGAAGTCTTACAATTTCTATTGTAGAGTCACCTTCCCTAAAGACCAATTGAATTCTTCCCTTAGAACAAATGTATTCCTCTTTGGTAATCATCTCTTGCGATGTACGCCCATTGTAATAATTTCAAGAAATGTTAAATAAGCTGCGAAGAAAGTTTAGTGTAGGGTGCGAATCGTATAACGGGTAGCGATGAGAATTTATATGTTTGCACAGATGTAAGTTTTATGAGGGTGCTTCTCTGTAACAACTTCTGTGATAAAGAATAACTTGAAAGAGTGATAAATACTGCTTCATGACGCTTTGTAACTTATATTTCACAAAATGGGGAAATTATGCAGACATTGTGTAAAATGTAAACAATACTTTATAAGTGTTGTTTAATTGGCGCACGTACTTTCGTCGACATATTACCACTCTACTATTAGAAGATCCTTGTACATTTTTCAGTTTTGTGAAAAATTGATCCCGATTTCAGATTCGCCATCTTCTTTGTTCTGTTGTAAATAAGTTTTTCTAATTTAAATAGCCATCATTGTACAACTTATAGGTTATCGAAGTGTCACTAAGGAAGACCGTGTGTAAAATACGCGTTCGCACAGTTACGGAATTTATTGATTTATCGAAATTATGTTAACAGTATAAATAAGACAAAATTAATTTTAACTTAATTAAAATATTACGACGAAAGAAGAAATAAACAAGAAATGTTCTACATAGTACTGTTTTATTGGGTTGTAAATAGTTTAAATTTATTATTTAGAGGTTGACAGTTTGACATAGTTGTTTTCATGTTCTGTGGTTGGTACTATTAACTAGTGATATGTCAATTCTTTCAGTGTATAGTACATAATTCGAGTTGTAAAGCAATTATGCACTTATGGAATTACAAACTCGCCGCTTCGCGTTTCTTGTGTAACTATTCCACTTCGTGCGTATTATGCATCTTACAATTCTTAATATGAAATATAATATTATGACACTCTGGTGAAATAATATATTATGAACAAATTTGATAAACATCCAATTATCATGTATAAAATAATTTATAAATTAAAAAAAAAACTATTCTTCTTTCACAATTGTTAATAAAGACATAAAAACGAAAATTATAAGAAGCTCTGACAAAAGAATTAACTGTTAGTAGTAGGTAGTTTCCGGCGTTTTGTCCGTGTGTAAAACGTTTTGAAGCTACAGTTTGCCAAGTTATGAATAAAATATTGTTTACCTCTATTTAAACCAAACGATGTCACATTTATTAATTTCGGAAATTATTATAATCTGAACTTGCAATTTCTTAGATGTTAGGTAACTTATAACTTTTAAGATATTAAAGTAGGTAACTTACACTTTTCTTGTAACTTGAAGTAATTACTACAATTGAGATATATTTTCATTTTACTTAACAATTTACCTTCATAAAATTCCAATAACAAACAAATATTTAGATTTTTTCCCGATAAAGCACTTACGAATCCAAATGAAATAATTTCGCCACAAATTCCAGCACATGTCAATCCCTTTCCTGGCGCGATCCATTTGCGTGAATTCCTCCCGCTCTTGCAATCTCTAGGGCGGGAATTCCTCCACAGCTATGTGCTTAATTCCCACCCTAGACGTCCCATATGTAACGAGATAGCTACTGCCATTAACATGGCGGGAATGTCGCTACCACAAGTGTGACGGGAAAAACTCACCGAGGGTGTTTACGTGTTGTGTTACACCATCTACATCGGCAATTTGGATAGACCATGTGATGGATGATGAATATTTATTGCCAATTGTAATTGATTTTATGTATTCAAATTTTAGTGACGGGTGGAATATGAGTACACGTTGTTTAATACGATTATTATAGGCTACATTAATTACACTCTTGTCGATACGGTTTATCATATCATTTACCGTTTTACAATCCTGATGAAGACTCTGACACTTTCATAAAATGCAGAAGAAGAATATGTTCTGCCATTTTTCTACTGTTCTATTAATTTGAGACCATTTTTCTGAAGTAAAAATAGCAAATATTATATACCTACTGTTTCTAAATTTTATTCGGTTCTCGGAGAGTTTTTCTCTTTAGAACAAAACAAAGCAATAGAGGACGGTTGGCAATCCTATTTGCAACCCAAGTTTGTGGGTTCGAATCCCGTGGAGGCATGTGTCTTTCATTTTTTCGTTTCTCTCTTATTGTCGGCTTATTATCTTAAAAGTTGAATGTTAAGTGAACACTAGACGAAAATTAACTACAGTTTGAAGTTCAAGTTCTTAGCATAAGGATGTTTTGTTCTGGCATGATTTATACTATTGTAATCAAGTAAACAAGTTTTCTATTTTTGAATAATGTAATCATTCCAATATGACTTTATAATAATTTTAATAGTTGAATACTTGTTATAAATATTCAAAGAAAAAAATATTTAAAATTTTGACTGACAATATGATTGGTGATTAGTGACTACACAATGAAAATCTCTTGTTTCAACAAATTAAATCATAATCTTTTAATCACTTGATTAGTGTTTCCCTCTAGACAAGATTTGACCAAGTCTAAGTCTAGATTAAAAAGTGTTTTATAGATATTAAGACAGGTTCAAATCTCGTGCAGATCATGTATGTGAGTATGTATCACTGTTTCATTCCATTATATCACATTCAACTGCATATAATCTTAGTAGTTCAGTGGTTACCGTTAAATTAGTTTAGAACTTCAAGTTCCACTTTCAGTTGGACAATTGTTGTTTCTCCATATCTATGTATATACATATACAAACGGACATAAACGTAAAAATGTTAAAACCTTGAAACGTGCTTATCATCAAAATCTCAATATGTAATTGTTATCTTGTTTATGGGTTTAGGGTTAGATCTACAAATTACAATATTGAAGATTTAATTGTTTATTCAGCATTAGATTCCAACGTTATACACTTTAGTGTGTGAAAACAGTTTGTATTGTACTAAAATACAAGTCGACGTATCACAAACCAAATACCTACTACATTTAAGAAATTATATCCAATGCATAAATTTTCGCAATGCTTGTGTACACTTGGATAGAAATGCAATTGCTATTCAAGTGGTGAAATTGATATTGGTACTAAAAGGAATGGAAAAGGATAAAATTTCAAGTAACTATCCTACCCCGAGGATGGGGAAATTAAACAAGCTATTCTTTCCAAGAGAAAACTTCCCTGTGAAATTTCTCCAATTTCACATTGGATGTTCGTGCAAAAGTTAATTAAAATGCGAACTTGAACGTATTGATTCCATCTAATTATAAAAGGTGAAGAAGGCGATGCTAATTAATTGTTTTTGTTTTACTTTGTTGCGATTCTTCAGTTTATAATTAAACAGAAATATTGTCTTTGTAGATTGCGTTTCAAGTTTTTCGCAGATTCAACTTACTATTGTTCTTTTGTGGAGTTTGTAATAAATTGTTTCCTTTCTACAATTCGAATATACACCAACTTTCTAAGAACAAAGACATTGTTAAAAGTATTTTTAGAAATTTAACGAAATAACACTAATAACACATTTTTCTTGTTCTAATATTGTTGTAGTAACCTAATATTTTTGGAGTAAGGAACGACCCTTCTCGTTTCCGCCGTCCCAATAAACCGGAAGTGAAATTGCCATGCCGGAAGCGTGCAATTTTACTCTTGATCAAATAAAAATATCGGGTTGTTCAAATATTTTCGTATGGTGTGTTATTAACTATCGACCTATATAAAAGAACGCAAGTAAATTTGTTCAACTGAACGTGACACAAAAAGCTGTATATCAAAAATGTTGGTTTCGAATGGGTTCACAACACAAAGTAGTATTAAGATCATAAGGAAATTACTTAAATTGTTTTATATACATATCCAATAAATGGGCATAGTGACTCTGATAGGTATACATATATGTACATAAACAGCCAATGAATTTGAAAAACTCATGAACATCATTTCTAGTTCTCCTCAAGTTCATTTCTTTGACAAATGAAAAAGTAAACATCAAGGGAAAATTGTTAAGATTGAAATATCTATTTATAGACCTTTGTTTTGACATTCTAAAGACGGGCTGAAAATTCGGCAATGATGGAATATATTCTCCAAAAATTTTTAGGTATACGCACTTCACAGTTATTAGAGAATAACATATTTTGTGGCTGAAATTCACATACTTCATCAATTTCGATTTCACTTGGGGCCAGAACTCATCTATAGTGCCAAATATAGATAAGCGATAAAATATTTTTTTCAATAAAAAACTTTTGCCAGGTCCATTTTTATCTTTATTAGTATTGTGTTTTCTTCTGGGAATCTTTATTTCTTTGATGAAAGAAATCATCAATCATATTAATTCATTTACGCCACATTCGTTTCATCAATATCAATCAAAAGTAACTTTAGGGGCTAATCTGTTATTTTTGACGCTGTCGTACTTTGAACACGCCTGAGATTATGGCCTAATCAAATCAAGTCAACTACGTAACTTTACTGAAAGGGGATCATTTTATTTTATGATATTTTAGTTTATTCAATACAAGGGTAGTTTTTATTATATATTATATTATATAGTTGGTGAATTTAGGAATCGAATCCCATTATAATTTTAGAGGGATTTTACTAAACAATCAAGTATTATTGCATGTAAAATACAGAAATATAATATTTATCAAATAAATATATCATTCAATTGTTATTATCATTACCCATTTCTGGGTCTGTTATATCTTGATTATTGTGGAATATATTGGTAAATATATATTTTTAACAAAGAGGATATTCCACAAAACGCAAGATCTTATGTGAAAAAAAGATAATGAAGAATTAAACAATGTGAGATTCGGGTGTCATAATTAGAATTACTACCAACTAGAAACAGAATACGGACCTTATTATATAAAAGAAGAAAGCTAGTTCTTATTTTAAAGATTTCGAATGCAATATTTATTGTTAGTAGTTAGTAAATGTTTAGTTCATAGTTTATGAGTTATATATTGAGCTATAATAATGAATTATTGTTGCATTTATCCATCGTTGTACATGCAGACAATACATCAATAACAACGTTAAAGTCTAGACATAAATCAAATTATTTCCGATTTAATTACTCCATTGTACGATCCGCTGGAAATAGATTCTACATTTATGAATACATAATACGTTGTCGTACTCCATATTCTTCATTTTGCCTATCTTCCTGGAAATTTCATTTGCTTCCCGGGAACAATGGAATGGATTACAGCAGTTATGATTTAGTGATTGGTTCGTATCCGGCTGAAGAGAAAAACAGTGGGTGTCTGGGAGCTGAACCCGAGATCACGGATGGGGAACACATGCGGTTGTTGTGTCTCACGCTGTGAGATATCGCCAATCTCACACGTGACTTCCTTACCATGCATTCCTTAACCACTGACGTAGTATGGGGAAAAAGAACAACAACGTCGACGATAATTACCAAACCTGAATATAATTTGTCTCTACATTAATAAACGAGCTTGATTAACAAGGATAAATACCAGACTAAAAGTGTTTTTTTTTCGTTATAGACTTATTTTCTTACCATTGGATAGAGACAGGATTTAGGTAAATTGAAAATATTAATTGGAAGAAAGCATTTATTTATTTAATTTATACTATCCTGCAGACCGAAGTCTAGTATTAGGACATGGAACCTACAGCTTATAATGTGTTCAGCACTCGGATACAGCGGTATTTACTTTTGGTTCCAGGTTTGGGTGGTCTTTGGCATTTGAACCTCAGGCAGAATTTGATGAAGGAAAACAGGCAAAACAGAATTATCGGGAATGTAAACAAATAGTAGAAGCTTTCAATTAAGATTTACAGAACATGAAAATGTAATAAACACAAAACTAAAAACCAAACATTTGTGGGATAATCAAGTGTTTCATTATTATATTATTTATTATATTATTTATTATTATAAAATAAAATTATTGGTAAGAAGCGAAAATATGTCATACACAACAACAATAACGTTTTACATAATGCCTGAAAATCCTAACGCTCGCTACCATTATTATCAACAACTGTCATTATATAAAATATGGAACCTTTATTTTTTATTTTACCCTTCCGTTTTAAAAACATAAAGCATGTGATACTTTTGTTATATATGTAGGTACTTGATATATGCAAGTACCTGCGCTACAAATAATATTGAAATATTATATTACAGTTCTATTCCCAACAATAAAAATCTTAAGAAATCCCTTGCTGTGAAAGACGTCAGCAAAAGTACGTCTACTAAAAGCTGAGACATATTATACGAGTTTAATAATTGTTTTATCTAATGAATGTAAATAGGAAAAGAAATAAAATTTTAATATTAATTTTGACCAGTTTTTATCTGATCAGTATTGGTACGCAACGTTGAAGTCTAATTGAATGAGTTACTACACAACATCTCCATTAATGAGTAAACCGTAGGTATTGAATAAATTATTGCAACAAAATTAATCCTGTTTGGAATGATTATAAGGGATAAATTTAATATTTTATTGCGTCCTAATCTAGTAACGCCATTTTCTGAATTGGGTCTTTTTCTTTACGATCGTCTATAATTTGGACTACTCAGGAATTCCATTTTTGATGTGAGCATTGTTCATTACTCCCTAGGCGGTAGGTGGTGATATCAGCAGGATTAAGTCTCCTGCGAACACATGTTCGTGATCCTGCTGCCCGGTAAATTGGAAGGAATTCCTGCGGCTATTGTAGGCTTATGTCGCCAGATTGAACATTCTGCTTGACCTCCTGCTACTTGCTGCAATCTTACCAAACTTGTTAAAACTTCAAAACGTTTTTGTTTGTGGTTCAATATAATTCGAAGCGGTGGCTGCCTAGCTATCGCGCTCCGATTTAAACTGAGCACAATGCGATATCCGGGGTTCGACTTACAGAGCCACTACATATTAGCTAAATAAAATACTGTGTCACAAACAAATATCTATTAAACATAAGACCATTTTGTAAAACATGATAAAGGACCAATAAAATATAAACTAGAATGACGTTTTTAGAAAAGAGCCTCTTTAGAAATGTTTAATGAGCGTTCACATATTATGATCGTATACAATCGAACGAAGGTGATACGATGGAATAAAAGACACACACAAACATAAATCGATACATATATGGATTCAAACCTACAATACCTTTAAACAATTTAATATTATAAAAGATTCCACATGTATACGTAATTTAGGAGAGTAAATAGTGGATCACCTGCTGTATTACTGTCTAGTTCAATTTCTTCACCACCAGAGAAATGTATATACCGATAAAATTTCAAGTAAGAATGCTCAATAATCGAATTTCATGAAATATAAATACTAACCACTACAGCTTCTCATTATAATAATAAAAAGTAAACAGTACTTGATTACTGATTCTTACTCTCTTCTTCTTTCACGATTTTACTACGATGACAGCATCCCTACTCCAAATTTTTAATAATTATTTTCTCGTAAACTATTTACTATTAGTAAAGATAAGTTAGTAGAAAAATGTAGATATGTATTATTTTGTAGAATTTGTTAATGATATAAATTCTGATAGTTTAATTTAATATTTTGTTACATTTTCATTTAATTTAATGTAACCTAGTTAATCAGTAGGAACTAAATTTGTTAATAATTTGTATTAGGTATAAATGTTTTTATTTTATTTATATACATGTAATATTATTAATACAATAAAAATAATTGCGTCTAATATTATTTATAACGGAGCATTCAGAATAAGATAATTATAAAAAATTATATCCAGGTTTTGAAGCCTGGACATTACTTTAAGGAATCAGCACAATTTTAGTTGAAAACATAATATTTTCTTCTAATCTAAATTTAATGCAATGTAACCATAACTAGACAAACATATTTTAAGATTAAATTGACAAATTATGAAATGTTCATATTACATTATTATTAAACTTAAAAATCTGGTAAGTACTTATCAAATTCTTTTACCTTGTAAATAACATTCGAAAGAAAACTCTGCAAAGTTATTTAAATAAACAATGCAGTGAGTTTTAAATACGGTAATATTTTTGCTATAATTGCGCGATTTGGGATTCGAAACCGCAAATTCAGTCCATTCCATGTACTAGGAAGTATCCTAATGATCAATAATTTATATGGCAGGGGTAATTTGGACCCAGTCCAGTTTTAAACAAAGTTTCAACTACATCCAATTTTCATTGAAACTCAAAATTACATTGTAAAATTAGGTCAGTATGGATATATTAACTTTCCGGACAATTTCTTACCAAGATATCCCTTGACGGCAATTTCAACACAGCCACCCCATACGCACGTATCCCTTTTGGACGAACGGCACTGGCACAAGCCATGGAGTAACATGGGGATGAGGTAGTAAAGGATCTGTACCATAAACTCGTCTAGCATTGTAGTCAAACTGAGACTGCAGACGAATGACATTAAGATAAGATGAATGTGTGATTGGAAGATGGCCAAAGATTGTTTAGAAGCAGGGCAAAGCACACTTCGATCGGAGAAGACATTTTCCAAATCAAAATATAGTTCAATTATATTCCACTTTAAAAATTATTCATCAATATGAATCAAATAAATAAATTATATTTTTATAAACCAACAGGATTACAGAATTAATATCTTGGGTATTTAGCCATGGTCAAAGAAGGGTAAGAAAGAAAATAATGTGGTTTCAATTATTCTCTGATGAATAACAGAATCAAATCCCACAAGAATAATTTTTTTCACGAACATACAATTTTGCAAATTTTCCCACCTTCAACATCTGTTTCCTATCTTTCCAAAATTTCCAATTTCTAGAACCCTTTGTTCTAAATGCATGATGCATCTTATTTTATTTTATTAAGATTCATTCTAGGTGCGTTCTTTTCGTCATCCTTTTCATTTTATTTATATTTTAAGCAAATTACTTAATTAATTAATAAATAGATCTGATAGTTTTTAGAAGTAAAAGGAACGACAATTATTATGGTCAACTCTTTAAAAATCTGTACTTACTATTCCTTCGAACCAATGTTGCATTGATTTAAATTATTTGATTGAAATCATTGATTTAAATTACTTGATTGAAATCATTGATTTAAATAAGATTTAAATTACATTGATTCTTTTAATGAGTGATTTAAATAAGTTTGTTGGAGGCAAAAGCATGTGACTAGTTTTACCATGTGGCAATATTTAGTAAGAAAAATGACTATACTGATATATTAATTTGAATTTATAATACAGAAAATGTTTGTACTAATGTGTAATTTTTTTGTTTAATTTACTTTGAAATGTGTTGCAGTAAAATCGAAGGAATCCCAAAAATGTCGTTGCTATAATCAATGAAAGTAAAATAACGCTTATGGGCTTTCAAAGAAGTGTTCACAATTTCGATGTTATAACCAGTTTGTCGCTATAAGCGGTATTGTTATAAACGTATTTTACTGTGGTTTTTTATTGTTTTGTTAAATTTTTACTTATCCTTTAAATATGTTTTTTCATAATAAATGTTCTTTGTGAAACATGTGTTTGAAAACATTCTCTACCTTTTTGAATAAATAAATAAAAACTGATTTAAATAAAAAATAGGATTTTTCTAAAAAATAGGTTTTTTATGCAACCCTTCTTCGAACTAGAGATTTAAAATGTCTTTTAACTATTTGTTCTAAACTGAACGATAAAGCGCAACCAGTCATGAATAATAAATATAACTGCATTTATTCTCAAAAAAAGTTACATATTTTAATTCTCCTTCGTTGTTTAACGACCGTTCAACAATAAAGTCATACAGTGGAATGAGGGTGATATAAGGGATGAAAGAAACATATATACAACTCCGCGGGATTCTAATCCGTAACACTTTATAAAATATAGAAGAAAAAATTATTTCTGTGCCCCATTTTGAAAGAACTTATATGAAAGACGTTGATATTAAATTTGTATTGTCAAGATGTTCCTTGACTGAAGCTGTATCTCAATATAAGTATAGATAGAAGTAAAGTAATGCGATAGCTATCCACTTTTATCCCATTCCGAAGTGAGAACAATGCGAATGCTTACCTGATCAAAACTAGAAAAACTTCTTTTACAATAAAGTCCGGTTTCGCGTGACATAGCGAAAAAGTATATTAACCCAAACTATCCTAATCCGGGATTTAGTGGAGAAGAAAGCACGCCTTAAATCCGCACCGCCCCTAGCAGTACAAGTGCATCAAATGAGAAACACACGCAGCGAAAGTTCCCTCCCGCGGGACTCGAACCCGGGATGTCACGCCGCTCCCGTGGGAAGCCGCACGTGCGTTTCACACGGAAAAGAACTCCTTGAATTAAATATCACACAAGGAGGAAATATTTCTCCGCTGAACTTTCTCCAGATGATGGTCGGCCAGACAATTCAATTAAAAGTAGGCGACGTCGGAAAGGGAGTTTTTGAGGAATTTAATGGTGTGCGATGAATAGGGCACAATGTGGTATAAATAATTCGCAGCCTACAAGGGTGTTGACTGGAAATTTATTGGGATTGAAATTGTTTGCAAGTTGAAGAATGTTCGTGTTAACCTTTATTGATATTGAAAATTCGATGGCAATGCCGATGAAAAGGAAAGTCAATGTTGTTACGGAAAGTGCCGCAGCGTAAAGAAAAATAAATATATAAATAAATTGTTACGCATTTCACGTCACCTTGTTCACATAGAATAACAGTCACAAAATTTTATTACAAAAAAAGTTTTATAACGTTATTCTCAAAATTGTCTTGACGTTTCTTAACTCATTCATAATTTAGAAGATTGAAGCAGAAGTCTTAAGTCAAAGATATATATTTAAGAAACAACTGGATTTGTGGTTGTATCGACAAGAATGCTTCGTTTTTATTCCGTATTTGCTGTTTGCGGATGATCCTTGTGAAAAAAATATGAACTGAAACTAGAGAGAGAATTGTTGTACTTGACTGACAAAATAAAAAAAAACCCGAAAATTTATTGCCACAAAACTACAATGAACAATTATACGTTTACCAAAAAAAGGAAATAATTATTTCTTTAAAAACTGAATTAAAACTATTAAGAACAATTTAATTCCTTTGATTAGTATCTTATTTCCTTTTTCGTTTAATGCAGCACATCCACAATGTAGCACAAGCAACCACTGATGCATTTCAATTGAATTGGCCACTTTATCGTAAAGGTGTTTACATAGAATCTAATAGAAAAATTGTTTCTGCGTTTCTGTTTCTGATAATATTGTATGGTGACCTGGGAATAGTATGAATCCCAACGAATTGTTAAAATTTTAGGTATCAAAGAAAAACTGCACTAAGTAATCAGTCACTTCTTTTCGGATACATGTGGCTACATTTATACTTTGAATTTAAAGGTTTTAAGATTTTAATTTAATAAATTTCGTGTTTGTTGTTTTTATAAGCAAATAAAACAGGCAAACTCGACTATCGTTGGTATGCAACGTAACCGTCTACTTCAACTGATGTCTTATTGTATGCATAATGCTGAGAACTTAATTACAATAATACAATGAAAATTTGTCATAAAATAAGCTTTAGATATACGTATACGATACTGTTCCGTGTAGGAATATTCTGCAAGATATTAATATTCATAGAGTTATGAATTTAGATACTACAAACTATAAATAAAAGCATGAAGTATGTACAACTAAATAATTTAATAAGCTTGATGTGTTTCAATTAGAACATATACCTGGCATTTAATTTTGTAACAAGAAACTGTTTCGTCTAGAGTCTACGAGCATTATACCTCAAATGACAATAATATTAATTAAATACGCGTCTGTTTTCGAATTCCGCAACTATGTAACTATAATTTTAAAGTGTGAAACATGTAGAGCTCAACAATTTATAATTAAATTCGTAATCCAAGCCAGGGTTTCTAATTCGAGTAAACATTTGACACACAGGCTAATTTTATTTAGTAATGTAAGCCGGGAAATGTCACAAACTGGTGAGAGCGGCTGCCACCATATTTTGCATGTGAGTGAGTTTGGCTGCTGTATGGGGCTGCTCTCGTTTTGCAGACAGCCGAATTACTGACTTTTATATTCTACTCTGGTGGCTGCTCGCTATTTATGTTTTTATGGGGCTGTAAATTGCCCGATCTCTTAACTGGAATTCGGAAGAGGAATTTTTATGTTCTAATATAAATTGCGCTTGACCAAATGCAAATGGGAAGAGCTTTATATGAAAATATTGTAGTGCAATATAAATATATTCGCGCTACTACAAAAGATGTTATTCTTTTGGTGCTCTTTACATAATAATGATGAAAATCCATCAGACAGAGGTTAATAAATTCTCTCTCGGTTTACAAGTATTTCATTATCTTCTCTCTTTAAAAATGATCTTTTAGATAAATAATATATAAATATGACTTCAAATATTCCACCGTATTTAGAAAAATTAAATATTAGCGCTCCGCGATATCAGTTAATTCAGCTCTTAAACAAAGTCTTTAAATGATAAAACCACTAAATTTATATGAAATGTTAGAACAGTTTTATTTTGTTCTGTTGATCTATTAATTGAAATGTCGCAATGGAATAAAATAAAAAAAAATTAATAGAAAGTATATATTGTTTTTTATTTACTAGTTACACATTTAAATATAAATGAAATATATTTGTTGCAATGATAATATCTAGTTGTAAACAACTATGACAGAAAGCTTTGAAGACAGACAAAATAAACTGAGAAATAAAGAGTAATTGTCTCCTGTATTTCTATACGACCAAATAAACGTCCACTAAAATTAGAATTTATTACTGAAGTGCTTAGAAATTTGATTATAAATAATTTACTAGGTCACCAAAGATCGTAAAACTGCACTTACGTCTATTTTTATATTTGCATTGCAGAAATAGACAACATTTCGCAATCGGCATTAAATTTATCGCTAATTGAGGTATCAAATATTCAGCACGGAATTTCATTCTAATCGATATACGGAATGGATACTTCAAGTTCAATTCCGACCTAGTGAACTTGTATTAACTGGTGGGACGTCTCAGGGGTTCCATTTCACATTCCCGAGAAGTACCCTTGAGAGGATGCTGAGTCAGAACGAAAATATATCATCTATAAAGACATGTTGACGGGTGGTGGTCATGTTAAAAAAATTATGGAATACAAAAAAAATTCTACTTGATATAATATACTGTGATTATTACGGGCGTATTTATTTGGGACATTTTAAGTAACCTTGTAGGCTAATTATATTTACTTGGTATATTTGAAGTAACCCAGAACTAATCTCGAACTGATCCAACTCACCCAGCTATTGTATTGGGTATTGATTTCGCTTTCTATATCTTTAATAGGTTAAAACAGAAAACTTAAATAATTTTAATAAATAACTTAAATTTACCGTTTAAATTTTTCACCAACTATAACATTTGGTTGCTTATTTTTTACACGGGTGAGTTTAGGATCAGTTTAAGGTTGTATTCAAATATCTCAAATAAATACGGCCTACGTCAACAGAGATTAAGGAAATATTTATTTATGGATCAAGAACCAAAAAATTGTATATTATAGACTAGTCTTTAAAAAACACTTTGTTGAGGTGTCTATTGATTTTTTTCGACAACAATGCTAAACAAGTTAAAAAATAAAATTTAAACATTATTTTTTTTGAAAGGAAAGAAAACTACTGGAATTCAGTCAATGGGATAAAATTTTATTTCCTCTCCTACCGGTTTCGACCCCACATGGGTCTTCCTCAGGGAGTGAAAGTCATTTTATACATTATTAATGTGTTGTAAATACATTTGTCGATAATTGTAACAATACAGTTAAAAATCAAATCGTGATGTTTTATAAACTCAAAAGTCAAAAATATTTTTGTTACAATGCTTAGCTGGTTTTTACCGTAGGTGCACGAAACCACGTTTTTGTGAAAAATAAAATTATTAAATTACTCTACATTTAATATCTGCATTTATAAAATAGTTTTACATATGTTTCACTTGTGTTTCCTTTTTCTTCATCAATTGACCAGTCAAGAAAAATCCGTCTACCATTATTTTTTTTACATTATCTAGCAGGTCATGAAACAAAATATTTCCATAATTATAGCATTCTTGTCTAATTATTTCTGATTTCTTATTCTTGAAGTAGTAATGTAAAAGTACGGTACTTAGAAAAGATAAATTTAAGACAATAGTAATATAAAACTATTAATTTTTTGGATGTCATGTCACGATTAACAAAAAAATAATCTCACGTACGTACTAAATCAGTAGAACAGTGATTTTATTTGTGTGGTTGAAGTGCTAATTTGAAAAACTATCCACAAGTTTGCGTTCGTTTTATTAGATTTCCGCGAAGTAGAAATTGCAAACTCACTTTCATGATTCACATATTCGCGTGTACGTGGCAACATAATAAAAAACACATTAAACTACCCCGTCGTATCTTTCATCAAAACAAATTTCACGCTTGTAGCCGCAGCCTACCCGGACCCAGGACGCGGCTACAGCAAAAAGAAACAAGAGTTACCAACAAAGCAATTCCGCACGCAATGGAAAAATTAATTTCTGCTGTCTGCCTAGTTTTAATTATTTCTACCCTCTGCTGGTTAGGTTGCAAGTTGACAAAGCGAAATATACCGCACTGACGTCATAGCACTCTAACTTAAAGTTCATAATACAGTTTTTCTGGAAACTAGGACTTTGCCAATACTGTACAAAAGCTTCTCAGTTGCCCATTTCTGACAGTCGTGGGATCATTATTCTACAACGTTTTTCTACGTTCGTAGAAAAGTAGAATTTTCCACCGATATACAATTCCCATTGATGTGCTTTCAGCACTCACCTTCATCTCGTGCTAAAACTTATACACGTAGTAGGAAATAGAAAATTTCTGCATTCCTTGAAGAATATTTTTTTATTTATGTATTGCAGTTTTATACACAAAAGATGTATGGATTAATATAGATGCAAATTTTGGAACTCAAAATTTTGTTTTTAATCTATCAATGAATTTTTGTGTTTATGACTGTTGTGAGCAGATTCTGCTTATTATATTTTAGCATTATTGTCATAATTGAATTCTGATAGGTACATAAATAAAGAAAAATAAAATTAGTGTTTTAATATTTTCGTTTAAAGAGAAATTCATTGATGGCGTGCTTTGTAAAGGGTAAGAAAATTAATTAAATTTGCTCATAGTCGTTTTGCGTTGTCTTGAGGTGTCGAATATAATGAAAACGTTAGTCCCGTAATTAAACACACGCCAGTGGTCTATAAATTAACAAATCTAATATCGTTTCATCCCCTAATCTGCTGTGCATCAAAACTAAAACTAAAAGCACTTAATCCAACCCTCGGCAGATCTAAATGTAAGCATATGCCTCCCTTCGCTATACATCACGCGAAGAAACCTCATCCAACCCTCTCAGGTAACCCTGGTCCAGATTCCTCATTCACCCTTGGCCTTCAACCCTTATTCATCCTCTCGCCCTTTATGGGGAGATAGTCTACGGACGTCTTACTCTGACGAATTGATGGATAGAGAGAAATCACAGATTTTCTATCAAAAACACACCAACCGTAAATACCAATTTAAAACATTCACAACTTTTTTATAAACTGAGTCAACTTAGGAAATCTATATTTTTTTTCTTAGAGTAGAAACAAAATTCGCCAAATGACAGCTCAAATAGGATTATGCACCAGTGAACAGCAACGTTTCATGTACATGTGTAACCCATTAATATCCTTCATAGAATGATGCTAAAATATGTAAATTCATGTTTGTTACTATAGCATGTGAATGAATGAAGCAACAAGTTTAAAAATGTAATTATTTCCGTAGCTGTTTCTCCCCGAATTGGTCCAACAAACAGTGTTGTGACGCTTATGATAAGAAATGGAGTCTCTTTAACATTTTGGGATCCAACAGCAAGGCAAGATTACTAACATTACATACTCAGCTACAAGAAGGCGGTCAAAAATTCAGAGGAATCTGCCATATCCTTATTTTGACATACATTGTAGGCCTCAGTCACGCAAGAAAATTCATCTCAGAATAGTGGCATGGCCATTTCATTTAAAATACCATTTGTACAAATTGGTCAAACATCTAGGTATCGGCTTTGCGAAGAAGACGAAGAATCATCGACACAGCCGTAGATTAAACGATTTCAGAATCAATAATTGGTTTCATTAAAAAATTGGAACTTTTTCTGAAAAACTAAGTAGGTGCTGTGTCATAAGAGATCTTATACGATGACAAAAGAGACATAAAGTTTGATTTACAATGACGCAAACGCAAACGAAATAGGTAACGAAAAAGTTGAACGTATGTTTGAGTTACAGATCATTTATATTGAAGAAAAATAAGCAGTAACGTAAGTAATTCAACGCAAGAGTTGGCCAACTTCCACCTTTCCGTGTTGCGTTACCTACAATTCTTACTGCAGGCCAATCAGAATTTAGTATTTTGGATTTTGTTTCGAGGTTATGATATCTGTCAACTTGTACAAAATTACAAAATACTATAATGAAATGGATATAAATTTAATTCAATTCATTAATAGATGTCAAGTCGAAACAAAATGTCAAAGTTGAACGACAGGTGCCAAATGATTGGTTGGTAATAAGAATATATGCCTTTAATATAAATGGCTTAGTCCACTTTGCTTTACTTCTTACTTTTCTGGACTTGAATAGCGTCATTATAAATTCAGCTTAATGCTTAAAACCACTTTCTTAACACAAATTCAAAATATAATTACATTCAGTAAACCTAAGTAACGGTCTCATGTCTATCATCATTATTAACATTACTAATAAATTTCAGAACAATGAAGAAGTGATTCAGTGGGCTTTTGGTTGTGTGTGCACGCGACAGAAAGAATCTTCGTGTATTCGAGTTAAGAATGTACATAAATATAATGGTGGACTACTTCGAAAACTGACATACTTGTTTTCGACATTTCCCTAATATATTTTGCTTAACAATAAGTTTAAGGTTTCCATTTGTTACATAGTTTCCTTTCGTGGAAATGATCTTCACTTCACCGGACACTGACTTATTATTGTGTTCCCCTTATGGTAGGTTCGTGTTGAAACTTCAGCACCTCCATCTATTTAATTAATGCTATAGGATCAGATATACGCGATGCGGCGAGTAGTGTACTCGGTGTGACGGATTAAGGGTCAGGGGTCACGAGACTAGCACGGGCATTATGTCCTGGGATGATTTGTCGACCTGTCGGCCGGAGAGATAACCCGGGATCACCGGATAGCCGGGGAACGGATAGCAGCATGCAATCACAACGCTTGTTTACAGGATACTGCTTGCTTACACTATATTTTAAACTGGGATTTGTGCAAATATTATATTTGCAAAGGAAGTTTTGACATACGGATTTTGAAGTATAATCACAAAATAGGTTTATACAGAAGCGACAGTAAGACAGAGAAACGAGAATTAGAGAGATGGAGAATGTGCAAAAATTTAAAGGGCTCATTGTTTAAAATCGGAAAGATTCCTCACATCGTAGAGAGATAGGGGAAGGGTACAAATTTAAAGGTCTACACAATGCTTCAAGGTCATAGAACTGAATAGGGGAACAAGAAAGATACCGACACGGAGTGATGCTTCTGTATATAACTATTTTGTGGTATAATCATCAAATGCGAGCCAAATTCGAATTTAGTAGCTACGGGAATATGTGGTTAGGGCGATAAAGAAAAATAAAGTTAACATTTGTTGATTAATTTTTATGTATTATTATGATTGTTTCATCCACTTGGTTATCACGAGACTTAAAACTTGAAAATAAAAAAAATTAATGCAGCAGTTAATTACTGTAAATGAGTATGTACACTAAACAAACTATGGCGAAATAAAAAACGACAGCATACAAATCGTTTCTCTAGGCATTTTTGAACGAAAGTTCTTCTAATTTTACTAAACTTTTCTTCCAAATTACAGTTTTAGTTTTAATCGCGACCTATCTAAACCCCTTCAATTAATATTAATAAAAAAGTTATGTATTAAATAATCTATATTGAATTTGTTTTCTGTTTTCGCATTTCTGACGATGGCTTGAATATCAAGGATAAAATCTTGCTCCATGTTGTGTAAGGTCGGTGGAAAGCATCCTTTGTTTGCCGGGATGAGAATATCCAGGTGTGCGAGTTTTTTGTTCGTGATGTGTGAAGGTTAGTGGAAGATCCCGGGAATATTATACGAGCGATAAATCAAACTTTGTTTCTTCCACGTGAGGTACAACGAGAGTTTAATTCTCTTGATGAGAATTATCTTCTGAAAAATGACCACGGACTTTTCACGATAGGCTTAGCACCGTATATTTTCACAAAAACATTAACAAAGCTTATTGTTGTTTTATTTTGCAGTTATAGCATTTTTCTCCTATGTACCTTACTTTTTCTTGCAATGTATAATTGTAGAAATTTATTGGTTTCTCAGGTATGTGTGCTCCGCTATAGGAACTTATCTAGGAGTCTTATAAGTTATCTTGGAAAACTAATTGTCTAATCATGATTCTGCGTGAGTGGTGAAGTAGCGTACTACAGAGAGCAGAGGGTTAATGAATCAATCCACCTTCGACAAAGGGAAACGGAGAAAGATTTTCCTACTGAGTGACATTTATATCATAAGCTTTGTAAATTTGGAGAATCGAATTCCTGATCTCTGTGTAATGGCTAGACTACTACATCGTGGGTAGAATAAATAAGACTGTAAGAGTATCTGGTATGTAAAATAATCCTCTTTCACGAATGTAAATCAGACGATGTCTGTCTGCATTGCGTGTGCAAATTGAATGACCGCACGTGCAAGTTATCGTATTCAGGCTAATTACTGCAAGGAGCTACGCCTTTACTGCTAGCTACTTGCTTCATCAACATGCATCTTTATCTTTTGGATACAGTAGCACTAGCGTTCTTCCAGATAACGCACATTCATTATTGTAACGGTACACTACGTTTATACTGAACATTTGCTGGAAAAACATCATTTTTCTTCTACACATATTGAAAATAAGATTTTCTTACGTGTGCGGGCGCAAAATTTGCCGGTCCATACCTACATAATCTCACTATTCCCTAGGGAAGAAAACAACAGTTCGTATGCAGACTACAGATGGTGTTTAATGAGTTAGAAATAATAACCAGAATAATATACGTCAACATATTTTTAAAATATTATAACTTTAGATAATTTTGATACATTAGATTCTACGTATTTTTATTATATATTCTGTAAATAATAGAACAGAATTGCTAACCTTATTTATATGTCCAAGAAGTATTCAGTCTCGATTGCGTCTCGGTCGTATAGATATCCTTCGGACCAGAAAACAACTTTCCTACCTAGCAGCACAAATAACTATTTCGGTATTTTGCTTTCAGGTTTTTTTGATATGCCGGGATAAGTAATAATAGCATTCAGTGTTATTATTGCCCTCTCATCCCGGGAGTGACTAAATACCGGGAAGGCTTTGTCCTTCCTCCTTAAATGAGTAGGCAGGTACGATCGGGTCCCCACCCAAATGTGCCCGCGATGACAGGACTTAACCATTTCTATGAATTGTAAAACTAATTAAATTTTTTATTTGTAACTGAAGTCTTAACATTAAAATATATTTTTGTCTTTTTATTACATATATAAATATATTGTACAATTAATATTCTGATATTCATATGTTCATTACCTTAGGAACCACGTGAACATTAAAATATCGTCAGTGGCACTTCATTGCTAGATGGAACACGGTTTCAAGTATTCAAGGAACTCTTTTCTTTCTAAGCTGAAGTTTGCACTTTCACAAGGTTACATACAGAATTGTCCCACCTTGATTACCAACTGTGATTGAATAGAGGATTGTTCTGACCACAACATCGTTGCGACATAAAAACACCATGTAAAATGATGATGACTTGAACTTCCCTTTTGGATGTTAGCTCCGAGACAAAGAACAATTTAAAACCTCTTCCCCGATGTGGGGTATGGATGATGAGGCTCAGCTAAGTGCGGGATCTGGGCCCCGTATGCGCGTTATGGATTATGAGATGACAGATGGCGGTATTTCCCGACTGCTGTTAGGGCCAGGCGACTTGGAACGTAGTTTTTAAACGTCGTTCGAGAATAATCGTCCAGCATAGCAGGGAATAAATTTATGGTAAAGATGAATGGGGCTTGAATCGCAGAATTGATTTTACAAGGAAAAATATGTCTTGTTTATTTTATGTCAGCACGTAATAGGTCCAAATGTCATTTGAGTATTCTTGAATGTAGTTTTCATTTTACTGAGGAACGCATAATTTTAATGGTTTATTCTTGAAGTAGTTATGTTACAGTGTGGTATTTGTAGAAGATAAAATACAAAATCACGAGCATTTAAAATTAACCCGTTGAGAGTTGGGTTGACAGTCAGGCTATGATTGCTTGTAAAAGAAAAAAAAATCACAAAGTTATTTGTGAATCGTTTTATATTTCAACTACATAACCTGAAATAGTGTGCTTGTTATATTTGTATAAATTCGGTAATATAAAGAAAAGGTAAAAAACAGACAAATGTTATCTATGTTCTTAGAAAGTATTTGTCCATTAAATGTGACCACTAAATTTTGAGTAAAAATACTTCTTCCTTATTTCGTTGTTATGAGATAAGCCTGACAAAAATAAAGATTTATTGTTGCACTTTTTGAAATTAAAGTATTTTGACTACGAAATATATAATTAATTATTATTGTAAACTGCATATATGTTAGTTCCGTTATGGTGTTATTTGTGTATTCATATAAGTAATATTAATTATTGTATTCTTAGTGGATTATGGAGATCGATAAAGCAGATCTTGTTTCTTTTGTGAATTAAAAGTACAATTAATGTTTATATAGAATTTTTATTGGAATATCATGTTCTATCAATTCCCATCCTTGAATTAGTGAAGTGTATAGCACATTAAGAAAGTAAATTTTGTCTTTATTACAATACATAGGATTCTAACTTTGAGCAATAAACAGACCGCCTCTAATATTATTCAAATTACTTATTTGCGTTAATTGCGACTAAAATATTAAACCATGATAATGATGTAGCAGAGACTTTATTAACCGCAAACTTTATTAACATCATTATTAATTTGTCTTCTCTTGGATCAAGTAAAATTATATAAACATCGTCTCTAAACCCCGATGGTTACAATTTGAATGGTATGTTTGTTATATGCAGTATATTAATAAACTGTAATTACAGTAAATAAAGTGCAGAAAAATAAAATAAGTAACTTGTATAACGAGTGTATTTTAGTGCGATGTAATCTTTTTGTAAGAAGTCTCCATCTGCGGTAATGGCGTGCTTAGAGTAAAGTTTGTAGTGCGAAACAAAGACGTGTAGTGAGTTATCAATTTTCGCGGCCATTTTAAACGTCAGAGTTTTGAGTTATGGCAGTACAACACACTTCGTGTTAGGTGTAATATTGAAACTTGTAACTATGAGTTGTGCTTCAAGGTGTCTGGGAAACGTAATATTCTGCTGAGACGTGAACTATATAGATGTCTGACATGCAATTTTTACCAAGATTTCGTTTCATTCTTTACGATAACAGATGAGAGAAACTTTTTTTATACTTTTAAATTAAATTGAAAATCACAAACACGTAAATAATCATTGTTATTAAAATCGTAATGTCTCATTAGAATTAACAACGTTCAATTGACGCAAAGCATGCAAAGTAGCTATTATTTGCTATTTTAGTAAATGATTTTTCCACGAAAACATTTACTAAAATTACTTTGGATACGAATCAAACCCAAAAGAGTAGGTGTACAAAAATAAAGAAAGTTTTAAATGTTTAAGGATTATTTCACTAATATTGCATATCCAAATTAATACGAACCTTGCGATAAAACGGATTAAATAAATCATAAATTTACGGGAATAAACAGAATTCGAACCCAAAGCTCATTCTTTCCTATTTGTTAATAATTTAAAAGTAAAGTACATTTTTTGAGCAATCTATGTAGTATGTAGATCAAATAGTTTTGACTTTTTTCTTTATAATATCTATCGGTCTGTTTCTCAGCAGATTTGTGGATTTTCATAATGTGTGTATATAGTATAGGACTCTCAGATTTTTAGTTAACTAAACCGGGAAAGTGTTTATATTTTACTTTTAATCACACATAAGACTTGAATGTTTTAATAACACTTTTTTTGTTAAACTATAAACCGGGTCAATCCTGGTTTTCTGAGAGCCCGTGTCTATACGATTATAGAATATGAATTCATGTTTCTGTTATCAACAGTATTATTCGATCATATATAACTTTACTGGTTAATATATTTGTATTTAATTGCCAGTACTTCGGCTATTGTATCATAGCTATTTTGTAGAAATAATATAATTTTTGTTTAATATTATTGATTTATAATATTCATCATTTTGAGACTAAATACTGATTATAATAATAGTAATAATATTTGTTATAATAAATTTTATAAATTTATTACAGTTTCGATGATGATTATATACCCTTGCTGGGATTCGAACTGGTATATTCGGTAGCCTTACCACTTGCCATTCCACAGGGATTGGTTAATATTAATAACTATTTTCTTAAAGTTATTCTTAGCAAAATGAGCTGACGCTAACACTGTTTTTGTTGTTGAAACATGACCGAATGTAATATTCTAATAATTTATTAGATTTGTTTCACGATTTTGCTGTAATTTGTAATTATTTATTTAAGGCTGCATTTAGTTAGATTTTTTTTTAAAGCCCGGTATAAGGTATTTATTATTTTCAGCAGTACATATATTGATCTGCCCCTTTGAAGTTCAGAGGACATTAGTTATGACATGACAGAAATGATTTTAAGGAAGCCTCATATTTATGTTACAGTCAACTATAAGTTTATTCGGGTTATTTTAAGTTTTCCATTTGGAAAACAAATGAAGAAAGCTGTTGTAAAAATAATTGAGTCTTCTTTCGCATAATGTGTTTATTCTGTGTGCGATCACAGGTGCCTTTATTGTTACAAACATTAAATATCGGTATTTAACTAAATTCGTTAACAATGTTTAACGCATACGCTATTCCCCAGCATCAGATGCCAATGAGTAAATAGCGATTATAATTAGCAGGCGATCAATGCATCAACCTGGCTGACGTCGTGGCACGCAATTTGCCTTCCTGCTAGGCGTGAGATACCATCTTCCGCACGGCCAAAGTTCACCAACTTCAGATGAGTTCGCGTGAAATTCATACCCAAGATAATAACTTGGTACAGTTTGCTTCTTACATCCCAGGACCCGTTAGCATTGTCGGATCATTATGTTTTGTTTAGTATCTTCCAAATGAAAGGAAATGGAGTATTAGAATGAATGTTATTGGAAAACGGACATTAAGGTCGCTTTCGATGTTTAGAATTCAGACGATTAAAGATTTACATTAACTTTAACAACTTTGTATTGTACTATAGGAATCTGGAATTTTAAACGTTAATTTTTTTTAATGTAATTTGATAAAACAATTCCACCTACATATGCGAAGATGTGTAAAATTAATAAGACTTGTAACGTAGGGTTTGATCTTTCTTCAGTACGAGTTTAAACTCATTAGAGTTATTTGGTTATCTGTAGCGATTTTTTCGTAATCATTTTTTCTCGTGCGTTCTAAAAATGAGTAATGTCAATTTCAAACAATGGTGTACTATCAGGTTTTGCTTCAGTTTTTGGCACAATGTAATGGAAACTTTTACAAAACTTAAGCAGACCTACGGAGTTTTAAGGTAGTTTTAGGCATTTTCAGAAGGAAAAGAATCGATTGAAAATGAAACACGCAACGGAAGGCCTTCATCTTCAAGAACTGATGAAAATGTTGACAGAATCTGGGATTTTGTACATTCAGATCGTCGGTTAACAGTACTGAATGTTTCAGGAAGAATTAAATTTCATATCGTCGTTCATCAGATTTTAACTAATTCATTAGGGATGAGAAAAAACTGCGCAAAAATGATTTTAAAAATGAGATTTTGGCTTGTAACAACATTCCTGTGACTCTTCAGCCTCCTTATTTGCCTGAAGAACCATCTTCAGCACCGTGCATGGGCGCCCATAAAATATTTTTCAAAGGTTGGCAAAATAAAAAAAAAAACAATAAAATAGATATATATTTTGATGTCCAATTTTACTAACAAGGCTTAAATTTTAAGCAACACTTAACAAAAAATACTAATCGAAATTTTATAGCATTGTTGAATAGTTCATTTGATATTATATTCCAATGTGATATTGTCCATTTAAGGGAAACTTTTATATAATAGAGATAGACTGCAAACATCCTATTTACTGAAGGGAAAGAAAACTACTGGAATTCAGTCAATGGGATAAAATTTTATTACCCATGTGGGGTCGAAACCGGTAGGAGAGGAAATAAAATTTTATCCCATTGACTGAATTCCAGTAGTTTTCTTTCCCTTCATCAATTGACCAGTCAAGAAAAATCCGTCTACCATCCTATTTACTAGTAAAAAAATAGAAAAGTTAAAAAAAAAGAAATAATAAACAGACATAATGTAATTTTTTGGATAGGCCTCAGAAATTTCATTAGGAAGTTCTTCAATAAAATGAAGTTTATTGTAGTTAATTGTCTCAGATTTCTCTATTTTTTAATGACAGTTAAAATAACTAAACACAAATACTAACAGAATTATTTGTCCCATACACAAAAATGCTAAGCCCTAAGATATAGCAAACATTAATAAATTTCTTATAGAACATAACAGTTGTGAAAGAATTAAATAATAAATTTGCGAAAAGCCAGGGGAGGGCAAGTGCCCCCTCTTGCCCCCCCTTATGGGCGCCCATGGCACCGTGTGGTTTCCTAATGAAGATATTTTGAGGGAGACAATACTGAAGTGTAAAACCAACAATTTTATTACTTAATTTACAAACCTCGTTTATCTTAAATTTCCAGATGAGTCAAAAAATCTGGTTTTGATATAATTGAAGTTAAACCTTTTTTTGATATTTGTTATATTGTCATCTTACATTAAAATTTAGTGTAGAACATTTTACGATTTGTGAATTAGTGAAAATGAAAACACCACGATAACTGTTTAATACTAGTTTTTATTTTACTAGACGACAGTTCATAAAATGGGACTTAGTTGAATATAAAATTTAAAATTACCCAAAATGAATTTTCTTGTATACCCACGGCATTGCAATGTTTTGACTATTTTTACCTTATTGTCTGTTCGGATGTAGGTGTGCAAATGTAAAACAAATTTGACTGAAAGGATTTTAATTAATGTTAATAGCAAAGAGTATATAATTGATAGTTGAATGGGAATCGGTTTTGTGATGATCACAGCTGAAATTTTTGAAATTTTTGTTGAGCGAAATAATACTTTTGATAAAACTGCACCAACAAAATTGAAAATGCGAATGTTACATCAGAAATATTATTGAAAAAAATTAAACATTTATGATAGAAAGAAATAAATGTATAATTTATATGTTCGTAAAGTTAATATAATTTAAACATCTTCAATAGAACCATTTAATTAGAAATTCAAATTCTTTCATAGTCCACAAGCAGGTTTAAAGATTTAGTTTATCAACGAAGAGCTAAGATAGATAAACTATTAGATGTGATATTGGAAGTGAAGTTCGTTTAAATTTGTAATCAATCTTAGTTCCATGTTGGTTTTTACATACACGAAGTTTGCCGAGTTCATTTTGTCTTGCTTTTCCTCTAATTAAAGTTTTGTTTTATAATTTATCTTCATTAATGTTACGCTTTTACATTTTCTCGTAAAGACGTACATAAATTCACGCCTTTCCCACAATGTAAGCTAATTCAAACCCTAAAAACTATTCATTCTCAGCACACAACATTCCCAGCAGGGCTTTCTTCCTTCCTGTGCATTCATAAGACCTTTTGTGCAACATATTTTTATTTTTTATAAGGTTGTTTTTGACAAAACAAATACTGCATAAAATAACAAGAAATATAAAACTTGTAAAACAATTTTGAAGAAAATAAGAACAAACCTTATTGTTTTAAGTTCTATAGAATTTCATAAGCAAACCCGGTAAAACTTAAAACTAAACGTTTACTATTGCTATAATTATAAGTTCTGAAACATTTTTTTTATTTAATTTACCAAGTATCTCATCTATATCTCGTATAACAAAAGCTATTAGATACAGCTCCCAAAACAGTGCATTAATAGGTTATTTCAGACAAGAACATTTTATATTTTAATGTTTAGTGGAACTGTTGAATTATCACAATATCAAAAATAAAAAATTCACACCACGTTGATAAACAAACACAAATAGTTCTTGCTTTTTAAATTTTATTTTAAAAGTAAAAATAAATAGAAAAAGAGAGAGATGTCGTAGATCGTTGGTATGTTGGTATTAAAAAAAGGTTTAAAGTTTTATTGTTGACATTTGAATTTTGAAACCTTTTTAAATGTAGCAAGAACTAGTACATAATTTCCTAAATTTTATAAGATCGAATTTTGCCGATTGTTACATTAAATAAGAGAGGTAATGTAATCATACCGACATTCCAAGATTTTAACGGTTGTCCACGAATTAAGGTTTTTACAAAGTTTTGACATTTTTATTCTGTCTGGATTTCGCAACAGATAAATGTTGCAAAAATTATTTGAAGAAAGTTGCTGTAAAAATACATGTAAACTTAATGACATTTATATCTAATATATACGTTAGTTAGGGCGATTCTGTGGCGGACACATAAGCGAAGTAAGTCTTAAAAATTGAGGATTTCTAAGTTCTTACCTTAAAATAAAACAAAAAGTTGGTTTACAAAATACAAAAAGTATTTATTTTTTTTATTTATAAATAAAAACATAAAATATTATTGAAAGATAAAGTAAAATCTCATTTTAATGTTACATAGAAACACATATCTTTTGTTAATTTTTCTTAAAGTTCATTTGAATTATTTAATATTAATATAGTAGTTCTCATTCAGCTATTATTTTCCTACAAGCACATAATGATTTTTCGCAAGTTGCTGTGTTTATTAGCAGAATGAGTGTAATTTCATCAAGTTTATAATAATTATAAAGTCGAATGTAAGTAGCTAAATTAAGATGTATATATATCATTTAAGTTTTTTCAGCGTTCAAAATTTATATTATAATGAAGTATTGATCCATAAATTTCATTATAAATGTTCTAAGGAAGATCTATTTTTAAGTGTATACTTATTTCATCAATTATACGGTTGTAAATATTAATTGGGAAAGAATTTTTAATACAATCCACAATAAATTTAAAATTATAAATCAATATTCGGTTCTATAAGTATATAATCATTTTATCGTTCCACATGATTCCGTCAAGATGCAGACAACCTTTATTAAAATTTAGTTTGGGGGTGCTAATTCAAAATTTGGAGGTGCTTAGCACCCCTAACTACGCCTATGTGTGGACACATCTAATTTTTCTTTAAACAATTATTAAAAGACGCACAATAATGTACATAATTCATTTCATAATAAATTGTCCATTATTTTGTTGGAATGGTTGGGACACTCCACTGCAAATCGTTCCTAAATCCAGGAATGTTGAATTTTAGATATATCCCAGAATAAGATTAGATGTTGAAATGTTTTTATTTCAAAATTTACTTCTATAAATTGTATTACAATTTTTAATTACAGATACAACAAAAGTCCATTATTGTGTCGTAATTATTAATCACTTTTCATACATACGTACTATCCGTTAATGGTTATTGTGGGTGAGCGAACTTCGACAGTAGTTACCAAATAATTTCAGCAATTTAAATCACAGTTTTATGTGAATAAAAAAAACCATTTCAGCATTAAAATCAATGGCGTATGACGGCAATCAAAATATTCATGCCTGCAAACAAATAAACGCAATAACGGCCGTGAAAGTGAATGTCGGCGTGAAACTCGCTTTCAGCTGCATTGCTGCACCCTAACCCCTAACCCCTATTGAGCGAAATGGCGAAAAATCATTTACACGGACATGATTCAATTTGTCCGCTGATTGTCCCGCAGGCGTATTTCCAAACCGCGCTAGACCCCGAAGGCGTGTTCACAACATACGCCTTGGGCTGGGTAAGCCGTGAAATGAGAAGGGGAGGTGTTATTTGGCAAGTTTAATCGTGTACGGTTTATGGCCTGCAGCGAAATTTCAACCACAGGTGATAAAAGTATTAATTACTCCCCTGTAAAATATCTGTTCAGGAAGTAATAAATGATTAAATTTAAATAAATTTTAGAATTTCATAAGTTTTTGGAAAAAATAATAATGCCTTTTGCAGTCAATGTCGAGATATGAAATTCTCTGGACACTTTTACTAGCATTTTAGTAGTGGTTGTCTGCCAATAGTCTCCATAAAGGACCTACATCTTGTGTATATTGGTTCAAACCATTCGGATTCAGATCAGTTCGAGTCACATAATTTTATAATATATCGCTGCCGCAGAATCGGCAGATAAATTTTATTTCGTTGCCTAAGACGTGGTACAATTCAGTGTTGATAAATCTTTTTTAACAGAGGAAGCAGATAAGACTGCCTAACTAATTTCAATCTTCTAGAAATTTTTAATTTAACGCGCTATTTCTCTACAATATAATAAAGCATTTGTACGCCCAGCGCAGTACCGCCTACAAAAATGCAGAGGCAAAAATGATGCATTTTTAATTCTTTTATTTGCGATCTGACAATTGGCATTTATTGTTATTTCCATCGACAAACAATCTCTATATTCGTCATGAAAATACCAACCTCCCTGCCTAGGTAAGTATATAATTATTTACGTTCGTAAAAACAATAAATATACTGTGCACCCGGTAATACATTATAATACCAATAAATATTTTTATTTCGTCACAACAGTTTTTTTTTTATTTTCCTTCATTTAAGAAATAAAAGTAATGTATTGGAACTTACCGTATCTGTTGAGATCTGCTTTACCGGCAGGGATATTGCCGTTAGGTTCCAGGCGATCAAGGAACTCGTCACTATAGCCATTGTACGGTAGTTTTCCTCTTCCGGGCTCTTCGTGTTCCTCTTTTGACACTGCTGCAACCGAAAAATACTTCCATTAGTACAACTCATATTAACTAATACACAAAACATACGTAAATACAATATAATGCAGTATTCATGTTTGGTGTGCAAACTATATCCAGTAATTAAAGTGCATTTACATAATTTAATTCAGTATTCATCCTTAGTCTGCAAACTATCTTTAATAATTAAAGTGCATTTTAATTAATTATTGTTCTTAGCTAAAAAGTACTTGAGCAAACTAGTGTTTATTTATTGTATAGTGTAAATATTTGTTTAATTGTTTATTTCTTAGTAAGCACTCAAAAGGAACAACAGATCCCTATTGTAGGTAGAGTGCCCAATAAAAATATACATGGAGGTATATACAGATCTAGTGAGTTACAATTTATTTTATTTAAATTAAAGTCGTATTTTTTTGGTAGGTACTTCATTATTTAGATGTCAAATCTAAAGGTTTAGCACTTTTTAGTTTCCTTATTTCTATAGAATTGGTTAAAAAAATTAGTGTTAAATAATTAATACAATTTTGAACAGTTATATTGTAATAAAAAACTATTAAATCAAAAGATTAAATATTGAGATAAAGCTTAGAAAAAGCATGTCTATTTTGGTGCAATGATAGAAACAGTTGTACTTGTTCGTTTTAATGACAATTATTATGATAACATATATACCAATCGTTAGCACTTCAAAGTAAACAACTATATACGAGTATTACGACAATATTTAATGAAGAAAATGAAATAAGGACAAATTGTTGTTTCTAGTACCAGTTAATTAATTTGTTATGTCGACAATATCGTTGACAATTACATTGCACAATTTAACCAATAAACTGCATACTTCACTGGTACACGTATTACAATTATACATATTTTTAAGCTGTAAAAGAATTGCAATAAATTTTCGACAAAACAAAGAAGTTTGTGTGATTCGAAAAATAATTAACTGTATTGTTGGATTTCGCAAATTGTTAATAAACTGACTCTGATAATAATTTCTTTAATATTCAAAACCTAATAAAAGTATTATCTTATAATGAAGTACACTATAAACTAATTGATGAACTTTCTAGAGCTTTATAAAAGGAATTATGTGTCGAATGGTGGTTTTTGATTGGTGTTGGTATTTGTGGAATGAAGCAAATATCTCAATCCCATAGTAATAATTCTTTGTTTCGCGAAATAAAACAATTCTAATTTTCCAATTCAGTGCATTTTCCGCTTACAGCAGCAAATGAAATTACTGAAACTGAAGCCTTGTGATGTAACGAATTTTGCGCCGTCCGACAGCTACAGGAAACACGATCATTCAACATTTCCACACAAAGGACGCCTCAAAAATGCCCATTTTCAATTTCCCTAAAATATCCTTCATCCCAGGTCATCGTCCTTTGAGGATAAAACAATGCCCACATTTTACATAACAACAGGAGTATTTATACTGGCCATAACTTCGCTGAAAAATCCTCGCACGTGCATAGCCAGCTATGACTCAACCGCAAATGCGTTTAAAATAGATGTTTGCCTTTCAAGCACGCTGCAAGTGGAGACATTTGGGGATATTTATCGATGGAGATTGGCAGCACTGCTAAAACAATTGATGCGTGTGTGCGTGAATGGCAATTGTTTTCAGAGAATCTCGGAAACGGAAAAGGATTTTCCTTACTGCTGAGTTTGGGAGAATTGATTTTGTTGGAAGAAAAACGGTTTAGTGCCTTCCAAGTCTGACGAAGGTGTTCTTTGTAATGTGAAATGTAATTGGATTTCCAGATAAAGTTATGTCAAGAAGCGGAATTCGTACATTATTTATGCTATTTCTATTTTAAAGTTTCAATTTTAAAAATAGAACACGGCTATATATATTTTACCTTGTCCTTCATGTACCATAAATTTTACAAAGAATATTTTCCCGATGTTTGTTTCTCAAATAAACAAAATCTACTTTTTACTAGATGTATCTTGTATGCATAACCCAATTGCATAATGAGTTGAATGGTGATACATAAAATAATGAAGTAGGTACGAGTAAAATCAGCAAAATTTCTCAATATAAGTATGTTGTTTTGTTCAAAGTAAAGTATTGTGATCTATATTTTCACAAGCTGTATATGTTCCTAAATTTCGGAGAGTTCAAACAAGTAGAGTGGGAAACATGAAAACTGATCCTAATTTAGAATTTTAATTCTATTTAGTTTTCAACTGTTTATCCCGGTGACTTGGTAAGACTTAGGACGATAGTCTGAAGGGTAGTAAATTTTACTGACTTTGATTTATATTCTGTGTTTCATATGAAAATGATTTTACAATAATTAATTTTCAAAAATTAAGAAAACTACTGCTTAGCAATAATTTGTAATACAATGGTTTTGATTTTGGTTTTATTCTGTCTATTCTAAATTTCGATATTTCTGTTATAATTTCAAATAATTAGTACTTTTTGTATTTTGAAACAATTTCTAAGAGCAAGTAAAGTGAAGAATGAAAAATGAAAAAAAAATGCGAATTTTTGTTGTGCAAAATAATGGCGAAACAAATGCAAACAATTCCCAAGTTTATAATAAACCCGTTAACCGCAAAAAGTTTATGTAAAGCGGATATTCTCCTCATATAAATTTAATGCGGCATATAACGTGAAGATAAACATTTTATAAACATTCGCAAAAACTGTTGGTACATCCTCTCTGTATAATTAGTAGGAGATTGGATTGGGAGAATTTAAAACAGCGCATTTTCCCTGCTTAATCTTATTAGACTCAGGAGAAAAAACCGGGCAAAAACGGCCGCGCAAGGTAGCACACAAATTGCTGCTTAAATTAACAAAAAAGTCCGGAAATATTGGGGACATTCCGGGGCTAATACCCGGTTCCGTTAGCCAGACACGAACAGTTTTTGCGGACTGTTCGGAGAAACTATCCAGACTACAATATGTACCTAATAATCGTTCAATAAACTCATTGTACACTGAGTATCAACATCATTAAGTGAGCACCGTGCAAACAGATAAGGTCGACTTTTTTTTATTAGAGAAAACTTTAAAAAACCGGATAATATTGATTTAAATCACTTGTTTTATATCAGACATAAGTCACATTGATTTTTTTAAACAAATGATTTACACTTGTTCTGTAATTGTTATTTAACATCCTAGATTTACGAAAATTGGGGGCAAAGCCTGTGGTTAATTTTACCATGTGGATTTCAAAAACTAGTAAATCTGCTTAAATTCGTCGGTGAAAAGAATTAGGTATGATTTTTTTCTGTATTTTATTTTGAAATATGTTACCTACAGTAAAATCCGGTTGTAACGACACTGAAGGAATTCAGAAAATTTCGTTGTTATAACCGGAAGTCGCTATAACCGATAAAAGTAAAATAACGTTAACGTCTATGGTCTTTCAGACAAGTGGTCATAATTTTGAAGTTATAACCAGTTGATTGCTATAAGTGTTATCGTTATTAACTGTAGTTTTTTATTATTTGTTTAAATTTTTCTCATTCCTTACAATGTTTTTTATTTCATAATAAATATTATTTTTTTGTGAAAATAAAAAAAATCTGTTTTAAATAAAAAAAATCGATTTATATCAAAAAAATTTTCTCTCGTAATACTTTTAGAAAACTTTAAAAGGATAAGAGTAAATTGTCACTTCTGCATGACCGATGTTTAACCAAAGTTTATTACACAAACACATGCCATTATTTTTACGTTTACATTTCAAAGTATTATAAATTGCAAAATAAAATGAACCAAGACATGACATTGATAATGACAAAGCGCTTCAAATAATCAGATATAATATCTTTATAAATGTACTTGTATTATTTAAAGTCACACGGTATATCGCATATTAATCATAAAAATCTAATACATCACAGCTTACTAATAAAAGCCGAGATTGATATATCGCAGATACATCACTTTGATATATGATGTATCTTTATCGCAGATTTTGCTTAGCTAACAACACCTCCTGGACACTTGTGTTATTGTGAGGAAAATATTAGAGAGACCAGTTTGAGATGCCCGTTACTCTACTTCCTAAAATCAAGTTTCTAGAATTGTCATATTTGTCAGTATCTGCAGATATTTATTACAATTAACAAACTTTTAATGCCGTATTTTAAGTTCCGTTATTAAATACAGCTGCTGTTTTCAAAATGTAAAATGCGGCACATATTTGCTTACTTTGTTTGTGGCAATTTCGTGTCCGTAATATATCTCGTTATATATTTGCTTTCAACATCAAAAGGTCCTTTGCATTTCAGCTCAGGAGAAAATATATTAGAACAATAAATATTACTGTGTACATTTCTTGTTAAAATGATGAAAGTATTTATTTGAATAAATATATAGCCTGTTGTACCCATGGCCGCGCTAAGTAACATTTTTTTCACATTGCTTAAACTATCTGAAGTTAGTTGACATTCACAGATGATTCATTATGCACGCGTGAACAGCTTGCAATGAGTAAAAATTCTGCTATCTTAATTTAAATTCGAAGAATAAATATAATACGTGACAAAATACTACTGTATAGTCCCAAAACTCTATGTGAGGTCTCAAAAATTCACCTAAAAAGGTAATAAAGGTTTGGAAGGAAGAGACGAAGGTCTTGCACTGAATAAATATTATAAGAAACAAACAGACGAAAAGGTTTCTGCACGTCCTCGTGCTGGTAAATTTCAATAAAGAGGATCTAAGAACCATTACAAGACTTATGATTGATATAAGATATATTGTAAGAATATTAAGGATCTATAAGTACACAGAATAAATAAAACTTGTCTTTTTTATTCTGTGTAATTACAGGACTACTGAATGGTCACTGTTCTCTAGTACAACATCTGGAAACAACCTGCTGTACAAGTCAAGAAAATGAAGAGACCTCAGAACCCATATTGCACAACTATTCAGCTTTAGTTCTCTATAGACTAAATCACTTTGGAAAGGCATTTATCGAGACCAGCGAAGTGAAACGCTTTAATACTGGATAGATACTGGAGTTTATAGAAAAAGCCTACATACACTCTACGAAATTTAAAAAAGGGAATGTCAAAGGATTTACAAAATGCAGTGAAAAGGTTTATGATGTTTTCAACCATCATGATAATATCAATTGCTATGTTCCCATGACGGACTCAAAACGAATTGATAACTGTTTGGGGATCTAAATTGTAAGTGTTCCCAAGGCACTGTACTGAAAATGATCACTATCTGTCAAATAATCTGCTTCAACTTTTAAGTTATTGATTATGGTTACTGTGAGTTTATTTTGTAAAAAGGCATATATTATGGTTTCTGCCTTATGTATACATAAACCTAACATGTATGTCATTACTAACTTTTCACTGTGCATGTCAGTTTTGAGTTACATGCGTTCCCTTGTAACTCAATCGGATACGATCCCAGATTTTGCCGTATCGACATGGTATCGACTTTGGATTAAAATCGAATTCAATACCTGTTCTCATGACTGTTTTCAATCCCAAAACGGTTTTTAGTTCGTTTTGAATCCTTCATGGGAACGTAGCAAATAAAAGTAATAATAAGATCAAGAACAAGTAAGAATTAAATTAGACAATAGGTAACACATCATTCCGAAGTACTTGTTGCCTTTTTAATAATGGTTTTTATAAGGATTAATTAATTTGTTGGTGCCGTCTACACAATTCTGCAACATATATGTCGTCAAGTGTGCATAAGTGGCGTCTCTTCTAAATAATTCTTAGGAACAGGGTTGAAACTGACCTGACGCAACATCTGCATCCACTTCACAATCACTAAGTTTAGAATTTCTATATTTTTTGAAAAGAGTTTACATCGAGCTGTCGTCAAGGTAACACGTATAGATGTAAAGTGTTCACATTTAACAAATAATATTTAATATTAGTGCAATAACCATGAAATTCGTATTATTTATCCTAACACTTTAAATACAGTCCACTTCTCCTAATCATTTGAAAACCTTACATTCGATCTTAACAACAATTATTTAAATATCCTACATTTTTTGGTCCTTCGAGCCGGATACATTAAAATATCCTACATTTTTTGGTCCTGCGAGTCGGATAAACAAAATTATCCTACATAATTAATAACTACCTTTATATGCACCGAGAAAGACACGACTCTTATGTTCTTTACTATAAACACCATTGCTATTGCATTTCTAGAAGCAACGGAACCTGAAGTACCACAAATAACTATTCCATACTTTACTGACACAGACTACAACGAAGAGCACCTTGGTTGCACTAGTAGCCTTAATACGTTATCTCTTATCTGCGAGGCGATGTCCCCGAAGTAAACAGCAGAGCGTCGCGGCGGCGAGGGCGATGCACCTGTGACGCGGGGGCGAAGACACCAGCCAAGCCCGAGCGCTCACCGGGTGACCCATATACAGCACCCGGCGCCCGGATTCGGCAGCGAGGACCGGCACCGATACATACTCAACTCCACGGGAGCAGATTGAGAGGGAACAAAAGAAAAAGTCGAATTGGTGCGATAATGAATTAATGAAATAATGTACTGCTAATGTCTCCGAAAGTTTGGATGATTTGGAACGTACAGTAAGGTGGAAGGTGCAGGAGAAATAATGGAGGGAAAAATAAAAATAAGTGGAACATTATTAAAATGATAAACATGTATCCGAAAGAATTCGCAAGCAATAAAAATACTGTTTGTGTGCGAAAAGTTTAATGATTTGAAAAAAATTATGACATGAATTTAACCACATAAAACAGCTGTTATCTGATAATTCGGAAAACTTAATGCTTATGTCCCTTGAGGAGAATACCAGCTGTGTCAGTCTTCACCAGTAAAGTACAAATAATATTATCATTGGATAGATAAAATTCAAAGCCTGAAAGAATTTAGCAATACAATATCAAATCTGACGTCTTAATGGGCGCTGAAGAACAGATTCAATTCTTATTTTGATTATAGCTGGGGACAAAATCTATCTAGATGCACGTCAAAAGAAGAACAAGATAATTATTGAAAGCAGTACCATACAGAAAAAATCTTATAATTTAACTCTTGTGTCTGAATGGCTCAGAGCTCACTACAAGCGGTAGATAAGAAGTAGAAGCTAACAATATCCACAACTAAAATGCAAGTTACATAATCCTGGAACACATAATTCTTAGCGTGGTTTTATATAAGAACAAAAATCATCTACATTTGTAATGGAGAAGGAAGAAGAAAATTATTGTAAACAAGCGTACGAAAAAATAGTCGCACACAAATGAAAATTAAAATAAAATGTCATATCCATACTATAGGCAATAATGCTATAAATATAGAAAATATTGCAAGAAGCCATAAAGTGACCAAATTATGCTTGTTATAAATAAATAATATAATTATATAAAAGATAAAAATAATATTACAAAGTTCTGACCTACCCTACCATCTCTATAATTCCGCAGCGACCATTATTATGAGGAAGGTTTTTTTTTTGTTTTCAATTTATGGAATGATTCTAAATTTTATGTAATATCCAGTATATATTGTCTCCCATACAAACTATAAATGTGCCTGTCATTTCACTTTGTCATTTTACGTGAAAGTAAATGAAATTATCCTATTCATTATTCATTTAATAAATAAACTTCAATCAATATATTGAAACACTAGTAAATTATAGGAAAATTACATTATTCATTATTTTAATTAACATTATGTAGGTGGATTAGTAAACTAGCTAGATACTAGATTACATGTATGTTCATGAGCATGAGGAATGTGTTTGGCTTAATAAAGGTGTATTAAATAACTATGTACGTAATATACATAAGTGCAGTTGTATTAGTTTATTCATTGTAGTACATCATTTCATTACTATAATGTGGAACAAATTTAATAAATTGACCGCTAATTTATCTACAAATAGATGTACATGCATTATAATAATTAAATTATTATAAATAATGATATGATATTAATATACATAAAAGCTTTCAATACCTAATTTTATTATTAACATTATTATTTATTATAAATTTTGTAGATAATCCGTAAACACATTTATCTACATATATTTTAGAATTTATAAATTGTATATTTATACTCGTGTATGCTTGAAGTTTTTATTTGTAACATTTATACGAGTAAAGTAATGCTGTATCCATAAATATATCAATTCTCATGAAGTATATCGATTGGTAATCGCTTGAGAGCAAAAATATATCATCCACTACATACGTCAAAAGCAGAATTATAACCTCAAAAATATAGGTTACGTTAGGTTGAAAATAAGTTAAAAGGTTTCGAAAAAAAATTGATATAAACACAAAATTATATATACAATTTTAGATAAATATTTTTTTATTTATTCAATTTATTTGTATATCTATTGTATACATATTTTGATGTAAACTTAATGTATGTTAAATATTTCTGCTAAGTTTCGGCTTTCAATACTTCTTTACTTCTTTCCAAGCATTTGGAAATCGGGGCCTCTATTCTGTAACTTCTAGCAACTCTGCATGTTATTGTATTTACTATTGCTCTCCGAAGGCAAAAGTACTGAACGTCCGATATGACTTCATATTTGCAGCAACAGTTAGAGAAGTTTTGCTTCAACGAAGCTACAGTTGCTACAGACGATTTTTAACGTTAGTTTGAATCATTATTTTACAAAGGTTATTTGTGATTCATATTACCTCTGTTCTTTTTACCTCCCGCCTATCAATATATAGATAAGGGAGGTATTGTTTTTGGTCAGATTTCTCGAGTGTGTGTTTTCAACATATGAGCACGAATTAGGGTCCCTACAATACGATTTTACTATTTTTACCGTGATGTCTGTATGTGTGTGTGTCTGTGTGTGTGTCTGTGACGATTTTTCGTCCACGATAACTCCAATAGGATACATGTAAAAAATATAATATTTGGTATTTAAGAGTTCTATTCTAATATGATAAACTGATTAGATTTTGACTACAATTGTTTAACCGGAAGTAGTACTTTACTTGAAGCTTTAAACCGTTTTTCCTAAAAAATACTTCTAAATACTATATTTTCGCAAATTTCGTTATTATAAATACAAAGATTTTTTAATTTTCTACCGATCTGCATAATTACGTTTATATATATAACTTCTACCTAGATAGAAAAAAATATATAAATTTTAATAATTTTACATATCGTTTAGGCTGAGAAATTTCGATAAAACAGATGAGTTATTCATATGTTCATAAAATTTGACATATGATGTCAAATTTATTGAAAGTAAGTTTAAAAGATAAAATAAGTAAAAATGAAATTATTTTATTTGAAAATTTAAAAAGATGGAAGAATATATTATGAATGTATTTGCATGCGTGAATCAAAGTAAGTTCAGTTCCGGTTTTAGTAACGTCAAAAATAGCTGTCTTATTGGTCATACAAAATTTATGAAAGAAATTTTAGGTATGAATTGAATTAAAAATATTCTGAACTGCAATAACAAACTAATTTTAAAACTACAAATTAAATGTATTGAAAAACTTATATAGAATATATTACTACAGTGGCGGGAGGTATTGTGTTGGACACACCAGATTTTTTCAATTTGGAATTAGAGATGGAGCTGAACGTAATATTTCACGAATTATGAGATGAATAGTACCTACAATCATTTCAGTATTTTGGATACAAAGTTAATAAAAAAAAATCGTTTAAATAAATTTAAAAACTTTATACGAATTAAGTTAAGTTACAGCAAAAAGCACTGATAGCTTGTAGCTAATAGATATACTCGTAATTGTAGATGTAAGTTATAGAATAAAGTCCATGTATACAATTTTCTTTTATAAAAATATGACAGTGAGAAAAAGAAGAATAAATTTGCAGATTAGGAATTTTAAAGAAATGTTGCAGACATGAGTTTATTATTTATAAATATAAACAATTTTTGGAAAAAGTTACTAGCAATATTTTTTACTTTATGGTACCGATGGTCCATTCAACGATGTCAATTATTAATAAAATAACAGTAGCTATGACCCAGTGCTTCGAAAAAAAATATAAGCTTGCAGATCTTTGACAACCTACTCCATCAAAATGCAATTAAAACGGTTACGAACCAAGCACCCTCTATATTTGAGGTTTTTCTTTTTATCTACGAATTTTTGCATTGAATTTGGTCTTATACAGGGTGCTCCACAACTTATGACAAAAAATGAAAGGGTATATATTGTACGACTTGATGATTAAAAAACAAAAAGAATTTTTAAAAAAATTTTGCCACTGGTAGTAGTTGTTTTTAATTTTTTTTTTCGTACCTTCTTCAATGAAAGTAATTGTTTACATAATATCTAGTATCACTCCAGTGGTTCAAAAAATGACTACTTCCAGTAAACTACTCGCGAATTTAAAAAAAAATACTCTTTTTGTTTGTAATGTACCGTACGATGTGTAATAAATTAAAAGATATGTACTGAACGATATCTTTTAATTTTTTATCCTAAGTTGTGGAACACCTGTTTAAAAGTCTATATTAATTTGTGCTAAATGTAGTGTTCGCTATAAAATACTATGTTTATATTTCAAACATTTGCACCGCAATAAACTGTCCATGAATAACTAAAAAAATAAAACCCATCTCATCTTCATCATCAAATAAATAAATTTGTCACTCAGTTTTTAAAATATGTATAGCTATAAATAACCGGAGTACGAAGCACCGTACGTGAGTACACCTTGTCCATACATACATAACAAGCCCCCCACTCCAACCGGCTGTGAGTCACCGCGCTATCCCCACCCGGCGGCTTGCGGAGTCCTGCCGGGTCCTGTGGCAGGAGTTGCTGACCCCGTTATCGATCCGCCGCCGCCCACGCGAGGCGCTTCCCGCCAAACCCACTGCAGGGCGGCAGGACCAGGAATTAGCGGGACAATGCAGGATACATGAATAGGAAATACGATAAACAATATAAACATAAAAGCGAATTCAGTTTATGAAGAGTGAAGAGATAATTTTATAGGTTCTTGAAAGTAAACTAAAGATCAGTCAGCGAAATTATAAGAAGTTGGTTTAGAATTATTCCTGGTTATATCACAGAATAGTTACGTACAGAAGCGACACTCCATGTCGGTATCTTTCATCTTATCGTATTCAGTTCTATGACCTTGAAGCATTATGTAGATCTTTAAATTTGTTGACTTCCGCTATCTCTCACTAAGATGTGAGGAAACTTTCCGATTTTAAACAATGAGCCCTTTAAATTTGTTGACTTTCTTCATCTCTCTCTAATTTTCGTTTCTATGTCTTACTGTCGTTTCTGTATAAACCTATTCTGTGGTTATACATCGAACTAGGTAAAAAAGAGTAAACAAAGTATAATAATAATAATATATTTATTTTTTATTGTGATTTTTAAGGGGATAAAGTAACGAATGAAATAACGATTGAACATTAGAAAAATATGACACTGTTAGGTTTATAGTGTGTTGAAAATCAGTAAGATTATAGAGGAATATTTTCTGTAACCTATTTTATCTAAACTATATTCCACATTTCAACGAAAACATAAAATAAGCCAATTCAGTTTTGTGGTTGTGGCGAGTTTTGTCTGATTATGTAAGGTGGATTTATAGAATCTAAAACGAACTTTAAAAGATTAAAGTAAAAGCTAAAGTTAGAATACGAGAAGATGACCTTGTAAAGCATCCCATATACCTGCTTTCTTTTAACTTGTTAGTGTTAAGTTCCTGTTAGTTTTAAAGTTGACTGTATAAATCCACCTTAAGCAAACTCGCCTTATTCAATTAGATGGGTTACCTCACAAAGGCTCGATGTGCACTGACCTTGCACAGGCTATAAGGTCGTCAATCTGTATCACTAAAATGCAAGTAATGCTTATCATTAAACAAGTGCGTTAGGATGATAAAATAAGAATCAAAGAATGGAGAATTATAAATAAACCATATAACCTAACCTAACCTAACCTAAATTACACACTTCAGAAGAAATGTATATAACAAAAACCAAAATAGTAGGAAAAAATAAAGGAAGAACTAACAGGATAAACTGATACAAATCATTGATTATACATTTAGAATACTTGACGCGTGTCCTCGAATTGAGGTGTGTATGTCTTAGTAAATGTATACTCTCATGATTTATGATGAGCAAATTCGGCTGATCAGATTTTAATAAATTTTGTATATAAAGTGTGTTTGAAAAAGTGGAGATTTCCTTTTATCTCGCTTATTATTACAAATACGTATCTTACTTGCATTACTACATTACATTACTAAAATTATTTATTCAGTGAAAAAATTGTGATTGAGTGATGCAATAAATTTCCTAGCTCCACTTCTAGTTATAGGTGTTTTCCATATAGTCGGATTGCACTATCCATTCTATTAAAAATATTTTTTTCCAATATAGTTGGTTATGATATTTTAATTTATTATTGTTGTAAGAGAGAGAGAGATTAATTAACTGTAAGTATTAACCATTCTAAGATTAAAAAAGAAAAATAATAATTAAAAATGGAATTGATCTCCCAAGCTGTATTATTTGTACTTTTTAACACAAAAATTAATTTTTATTTAACAAAATTTTAAATATTACTTTTAAAATAAAAATAATAATTTATTCATGTGATCCATTTACTTCAATAATAGATAAAAAATTAATATCACATCAGCTAACTGGTAGCAAATCGCGACAAAATAAAAATCTGAAAAATATTTTTATTTAACAAAAGAAATAGAAAATGCAATCCGAATATATGAAAAACACCTACAGGTTGTATTTAAGATTTTAAAGTTGACCCCATGTCCGGTTCAACCGGAAATTTATTACATGACTCCATCAAAATTTTTTCGCAGAATAAATAATGTTTTCTAAGTAAGATAATTATCTGTAATAATAAGCGAGATAAATCGTAAAAGGTGTCTTCACCTGAAGAATTTGAAATTCAATTTAACAATGAATATCATGATTGGGATAAAGGTGTAGGTAGTACAAATAACAGTTAGTAATTATAGAATATCATTATATTTTGATAAATATATTCCTGATATCAAAATGTAATTATGTTAATATATGTATATTACTTTAATAAATATAAAAAATAAATGTGAAGAAAAATAAAAAGAAATACGTAGACGTAGAGGATACCATACATTTTCAAATGAATATTAAAAAGTTGCAGGAAAGGATTATAAAAAGTTTCCAAGACGAAAGTAAAGTTAGAAAAAAATGCTTGGCATGCATTAAGGTGTTTCATGCTAATATAAATACTTTAGAGATAGGGTCTGATTTTCATGAATATAAAATAGCAGTGACTCAATGGTTAACACGCTTTGTGAGTAAAATAAGCATTAGTGAGTTGCTTACAAAGCTAATCAAAAATAAGATCTTTGAAAGACAAAGAATTACCTGAGAATATTATCACAACTATTTTCTTTCCAGAACATGAAAAATGTTGTTAAACCAATAATGTCAATTACGCTAATAATTTAACTTTAAAGCTTAAATTTTATTCAGTTGCAACTACTAGCTTACTAACCAATGCGTTATTACTTATCAATAGAGTTCGGAAAGTATGCACTAATAAATCGAAAAAATCTGCATACAAATATGCATTAAAAATGTAGTATATATAGTTTATACATGCAAAATATATATTGTTACTAGAAAGACTATAAATGAGTACCTTTTAATTTTAATATTTTTTAATCCGTAATTTATTTTTTGTGGAGACAATAATTTTGAAATATTTTCCAGGTATATATTTTCTCAGTACATAATTTCATCTGATGGTTCTTTCGGCATCTTTAAAACTTCTTTTATCAAACGCTTTGCACAAACGTTGAAAAACTAATGAGGATCGATTGAAGAATTATAGAAAATTGTAAAAACCAAACTAAAGAGAGTTATTTAAATGGGAATGGGAGAATTCTTGTTGGAACTGAGGAATGTCGGAAAATCACAAACTGGACCAAGGATTCTAAGGGGTCATCCAGCTGAACATAAATTTTATTATGCCTAATTTTTTCTTGAACAAAGTAAGACCATCAATTTTTGTTTGCAAAAAATTGGCAAAATATGCACTTATTTATTTTGCATATGCATTATTGGATTTTCTTAAAATGCATGCACTTAACATGCATACTTATACCCTACCCTACTTATCAATAATAAAGTTACAGTCTACTGCTACGACTAAATAGTACATTTTTAATATTTATTATGTTGTAAAAAATTAATTTAAGTATCTGTAAACCTCTTATCCTTTTTTGGGTCCAACATTATTGCGAGGGCTTTAATATTTAAATCATTCCGCAAACACAAAACACAAGTCAAGCTCGTACAATCCAAATTTAATGCGCTCTCTACAAATTTTATTCTGTGTGTGAATGTATTCAGCAGGATTTATTCGTCCTCTTCCGGACTTCGTTCTCTCGGCCCTCATTATTCAGTCCCGAGCCTGAGTGAAAAACCCGAGAAAAAAGAAAACTGTGTCAGCACAGTCTCCAAGATTTAATAACCTAATTTCCCTTCCAAAATCGTGGAAGGGTGAACCAGAGGACTAATTTGGAGATAGTTATCGCTGGGATAATTTCGGTCTGTCGATAAGGGAAATTATAGAGCGGCAAACCATTTGTAATTTCATATAAAAATTGTAACATGCACGAAGTTCCAGATTTTCATCTCAAACATAAATTTATGGTAGAAATTAAGTTGCTATTTATAAAAATTATTTCTATCTTCCATATTTTCATTTGTAATGTGATTCAGATGATCAAAGTTCGTATATGGACTGTGTCAATTATTTACTAATTAGAAGAACACAAGAAGAGGAAACAAAATCAGAAGTACTGAAAAATAGAAAGAAAGACAATAAAAACTAAGACCAATATAACAAAATACAATAAACACGATACAAGATACAAATTTATTAAAAGAAGCAAATATTAAGGTAAGTAAGAGATACTTCGAGAAAACAAAGAAAAAAGCTATACATATATATTTTTGGCTATCAGCGAAAGAAAGTTGATACCGATTATTTGTCAAAGAATAAGGTCTCATTCACAACAAGAAATCAGTGGTTAGGATTAGTATTTATGGTTAGCTTACAAAATATGAAATGCGCGATTTTATGTGAGCATTCATAATAACTAAAACAGCCTACTACTAACCTATGTTTAACCATCGTTAATAAAGTTCATAATTCTGGTTAGAGGTTAACGGAAACAGCCAATCATGGGCTTTATGTGACACAGATTGATAATATTTACGTTTTGAGATATCTACCTAATTTCCGTTTTGGCAGCTTTTATGTTCATGTTTGATAAAATGATTTTCTAGTGATTTAATTTATTTTTAACTTCTTAGTACATCATATGCTAGATTTCTGAATTCCTGTTTTTTTAATATATAAAATATATGTATCTACAGAATTGTATTTTTTTTTTTGGGAAAATTATTTTTCGCTTCATTACTTGTACGCGCTAAGCAAAAAAATAAAATAAAAATCGTAAGAAATATTATCATTTTTGTAATAATGATGTAACAAATATACTATTTTAACGGCACTACCGCTATTTCTTAACATTTGATTTGACATATTATAAGTGCAATATTCCAATCTATAAGTACTAACCATAACCACTAACCATAACTACTAATTCTAACCGCTAATTTTTTATTGTGAATGAGGTTTAAATATTAGAACATCTGAGTTTCAATTGTAGAGATATAGAAAGAGAAAACAAAGAAGAGATCTGTTAAATGAAAAAGGGATAGAAAGTGTTGTAAGGAGAAGATTCGAAAAAAAGAGGAGGGACATGGAAATTAATTGAAAATTATATGTGGATTCTAGCCAAAAAGAAAGATATATAGATCGATTTATTAAATTATTTCTCCTAGGTTACGACCTATGGAATATAGTTATTTTATTTATTTTTAAAACCCAGGGGTTGGCAAAAGATAGAATTTTAAGAAATCTATACCTGTAATATTTTTCCAAGTATTTTTCATAACGACTATTTGAGCGATGTAAATTATTGTAATTTCATAAGTAGTTCTATTCTTATTCATCAAGATGAAATTTGTAACAGTGCAGAGGTAGCATTTCATAACTCGCAACAAATACAAATATTGATCTTGTTAAATTTCAATTACAAATTGAAATCGGTGTTCTATAAGGAAATAGCAACGGAATTTAAGACATATTTACATCAATGTTGTGTGTCTTTATTTGTCTTGTTACGTACAATCTCAAATAACGATTACTGTAGGATATAGGTATAGGATTGCGGGTTCACTCTGCAGTTGATATTTGCAATTCGTGTATGTACGAGTATATCATAACAAGCAAAACGATAGCAACGGAAGTTATGGAATCCCCTCTACAGACTGGCTTACCAAGTAATGTATAACAAGCTATAACGATTATTTATTTAACTATCTCGAATATATCATAATATTATGGTTGAATACAAAATTATTATTGCAGTAATACATGTTATTGTGATGTATCTGTGTGTGAAGATTACAACAGTAGTAACAGTAGCCGATTTATGTTAATTGTTATATTCGTGTTCTGGTTGTCATAGTTAACAGAATTATACGGTACGAATAGAGGATCCTGCAATAACATACTCAGTATCGTTACACCAGTTGACAAACACGGCTTTTATCTCTGTTCATACATAATAAATACACACGTACAAACATTATTGTTTATATGTATGAACAAACAGATTTTATGTTTTAATTCTTATGTAACAATAAATTCAAGTAGTTCATTTCAAGTAAAATATCCAGTTGTATTTTACGAACTCGTTTCCTTCTAGATATCATCTCCTTCCTGGCAAAACAAACTTTGGGATTAGCATATAATTATCTTGTTACAAGCAACGAACCACCATCAATACAATCTTCGAAATGAGAAACTTTCAACTAGGAATAGAAACTTTGCGAGGAAACAGTAACACTACAAGAAACGAAGGATATCCGGATTTTTACAAGATGAAAAGATTTGGATGAACAAAGATCCACAAAAGTTCGAAAAGAATAGAAGTAGACAGTAGACGATAAAGGAAATGGACAGTTTCACCAAAGTTAGAATTAGAAAGAAAAATATGTCACTTCTGGTAAATATCACATCCAAAATATAAGTACATAGAAATCTTATAAGTGTAACTTATAACATATACCTCTTGCTATTAGGCGTTTACTCAATTGTGTCTTATAAAATATAAAAATGTCGGGTATTACTGATTTACAATACTTGAATTGAGACTTATTGTTTACTTTTTAGAGGTTTTAAGTGAATATTCAAAAATTTTATGTTTCGAAAAAAGTAATTGATAAAAAAACCAATTATTATTATAAACATTACACGCAAAGAATAGTTATAAATATATGTATAGGTACATTATTTCGGGTTTCTTGTTAAATTACAATATAGCATCTAAATTTAAATTCTGTACTTTGAAAATTAGAATTGTGTAGATAATTATAACCGTCTTTTGCGCATATAAAAATTAACTATAATCTTATTTTGTTAAGAAAGCAGCGATTACTAATGTTAATAAAAGTTAAAGTTAAGTAAGCTATGCGGCAGAGGAGACTTTTATGGAATATGTCTACAAACACAAATTGAGAATAATTTTTGATTGGATAAAAGCATAGTACAAAATAATGAATGTTTTGACATTACAGAAAACTTTAATCTGTTACATTTTGCTTGTTCATACGCCCCAATGACACGTGAAATAATTTCGTTAAATTCTTTCTGTTGCTCTTCTCTAGTTGCCAACACTATAAATAGCACTGCAGAAAAGTTAAGAAACGAAAAATGGGCAGAATTTCCTAAGATATGTTTACTAAACATCTTTGAAAATAGCATTTAGTTCACTGTTGTTATCAATTTCATTTAGCACTTTATATTTTACAATAAAAAACTTTCCTCATTTTTTGAATATAATACCAGCGTTATATTTTGCAATTAAATTTGTCAAATTTTGTGAACATATAAACAGCTCGTCTATTTTATCAGTACCTGAACGGTACTCAATTTGGACACAAATAGTAATTAAAATTATTTTTCAAGAGCTTAAGGTACTTCTGTTAGGACAAATAGTAATCTAATAACTCTTTCGAGCATAATAAAACATTTAATTTGAATATTTATAATTTTTGTTTCATAGAAATTGAGTTACATGATAATTATACACATACACACAAACCTTGTAGGGACCTTGAAGCGTTAATATGAACCAAAAATTCGATATGAGATTTTTTGTTTATCTTCCTTGACAACGTGATCGGATACAAAATTTATATGTGGTTTAGTAACTAATGGTAAATATTGTGTCACTCGAACTACTAAAAATTTATTTTTAAACAAATTGGAAATTGCTTGCAACGATGACTCAATTTGGTGTGCTTCGATTAGTATTAGGTAGAGTTATAAGATCTATACGGTTTAATCTCTCCGTTGCCTATGAATCAAATAAAAATACCGCTGAATTCGAATTGTTGGAACCCACTATAAGCTGCACTTCTCATGCAGTCGCTGTAGACTTACAAAACCACAACATTAAAGTGCAAGTAAAATATGTCAGAAAGTAAATATCTTAGGAAGTTCCATCTAGAAATAATAACATATCAGATATAAGGATATAAAATTTGATTTGAAGAGTTCATTATGAAGAACGCGAATGAATCGAAGAGCAATATTAAATATTTACAAGTATGATTTTATGAAAGAGTCTAGAATTGAAATCCACCGAATCCAAACAAACAAACGGGCGCCCTTGATTGGCTACTGGAGAATTCAATTGCTGGACTCGTACGGGGTTCCAATTTACAATTTGTCGGTGATATTCATATCCAATTAAAATTCATGGCTCGGTGTCGGTCAATTTGAGCCGTGGACACGGGATTATCGCGGCGTCGGCGGGAACGACGCCATTATCTGCAGCGGCGCTGGAATGGCCCTTACGAGGGATGATTACCCGACAATGTCCCGCGACACTCGACCGCCCGTGCCCGTGAAAGATCCAAGCTTGTTTATCATTACTCCCATGTACGGGGAATTTATTGACGGTTTCAAGTTGACACCGACATGGGCATAAACGCGAATATCACAGTATTTTGTCACACAACCCTTACTTACATTTATTTTGTTACCCGATACAAATTTTGACAATACGAAATCCAATCGATGTCAATAGGATTTTCCAATTCATGGATTCTTTTCTGGTGTTGCCGTTTAGACTAGACAAGATGTTACTAAGTCCAAATCTAGATTACACAGTTTTGTCTAGATAGTTTCAAGACTTCTTCATTACCCTGCGCAAACGCTTTAGACAAGAATAGATAATTCTTTAGTAGCGTTCTTTTACTATCTTACAACTCTATTTCATCTCAGGTGGAACAAGTTCAACATGATGTATTTTAATTTCGTAAATTTAATATTTTAATTAATCTAGAGCCTTGAAAATTGTCTAAAATTTTCGCGTCTTGATCTAGAATAAGACTCTTGTCTAGTTTTGAAATTTCAAGACCTAGATTTTTGCCAGTCTTGTCTTGATAATCTGGGCAAGACAAGATAAGAGTCTAAAAAGTCTAGATCTAGACGGCAATAATTTTCTTAGCTAAAGTTTAAGATTTAAGGCATGTTCTAATGAAGTTATATATCGTAAAATACATACTTGCAGTTGGTTATTGTCATACTCCATGTCAAATACAAATCAAACTAAAAGTTAAGAGGATAGTCTACCTCAGTAAAAGTGTCGATCATACTTTTCTAATATCTCATTTTTGGTACATTTTATAGAAAATTTCCGTTGTTAGTTTAAAGCCTCTGCTTTACTTGTACGTTGAAACGAACAATAGATTTATTGTAATAGTGTATTTTTATTGTCCGTTTCCGATAAGATATACTTTTTAAATTTATTTATTCAAATATTTCTTTCTATTGGAAATAATTGAATTAATTAGTTTTAAACAATAGATACCAATTATTTGTAAAATTTTAAAACGTCGAAAACAAATGAAAATATGACGATACAAGATTAGGAAACCGTAAAAATAAAGATTATATTGCTTTTGACTGTCGACTTTAATTCTGTATAAAAAGGAGACAAATTTCTTTATTTCGTCTAGCAAATTTTCACCTTTCTATTTGGTTTCCAGATCACGTTCCAACCTTACAAACATCAAATCCCCAGACTACTACAGGTAGACAATAAAACATTCCGCAATCCACTGCACCAGGTTCAATACCCGATTGAAAATTTGATATGTATCTCGCTATCTCAACAGGGTTTATCATATGTGGCGAGGGTGTTCAAATAGACGTACGTGAGTGGAAGGGGTTAATTGGAATTTTGAATTTGCCGAACGTGTTTTGTCTTCGTTGATTCGATTTCCAATTGAAAAGAGAATTAAAATTTGTTACAAGTAAATTGATAATTGTGGTATATTTCATGAATATAGCTAGTTTATTTATATTATGGTGTTAGAAGTAAAATGGCCATATTACCCCAAAGTTTGTGATAGGGTTAGTTGAAACTTATTTCATTAAAATTCTAAAATAAGCTGAATATGTTGGAAACTTTGTAACTTCGTATAAATGTGAGGATCTGTACTTGGGGCTCATTATAACATGTGAAATCTCAAGAACATAATTAAAGAGTAAAGTTCTTGTTGAGGGTATTCAAGTAATTAATGAATTAAATGACTTGTTACACTGGCAATTTAACCAAGAGTAGTTAGTGTTGCATTTCTTGCACGTAATTGGGGAAAAGTGCAGGAAAAGAGTGCTCCAAATTACGGTTCATTAAAAACTGAATTAGAAACATAACAGAAAGCTAAATTATAGTAAAATTCACTTAATTTGAATATGCCACTTTGTCATAAACTATTTGAGTATTGACCAAATATACCTAAAAATAAACCCAGATATTAATTCATATAAATATAGGAACGATTTGAGTATTAATTAATGTAAAAAATAAAGATATTTTCTTAAAAGAATGAAATGTTTTATTTTACAAATACTTATTCATTGCTGACTGTCCTGCTTCTGCTTTATTCGAATTGTCTGTAAATACAAATTTATACATCACGAGCATTTTATCTGGAATAGGAAGAGTATTTTTTATTTAATTTATTACTTGAGATATTATTGCTACTAGGAAAGTCGTGGAATATCTATGCGACGATGAGAGAATATTTTTCGTTAGAAAACAGTTGCTAAGGAATTTTGATCTCGACGAGTTTTCAGTACCTATGTTGTTATCCATGTTTTTGAACGTCTAATATGAAATTTTGTTAATTATACTCTATTTAGCCCTAAAATTAATTTAAATAATAAATTTCTTTAAAAACTGTTCAGTCGGAAAACCTCGTCACAGTTGGTGAAAAAATTGATTTCCGTAAGTTATCAGAATTTAGTCTGTCATTCACAGATCCAATTAGTGATTTTAAGTTCAGATATACTGAATTGTAAAGGGCGATAACAATTCATTTTAGTATCAGTAGCCAAGTGGCTTTCGGCAACGTTCAACTATATACAAGTATGTCCCTTTAATACATTTATGTGTACTATGTACCACGTGTGTATAATGTACATAAACTTTTAAAACAAATAAGAGATTAATTATTATTACTATTATTTTTACTGTATTGTAACGAGCGAGACTCACCGGAGATGAGTCATCTCGGCTGACCTGTCTGGTCAGGTAGACGCGTGAAAGGTCAAGTGGGACGCCGCTATTGCTCTGAAATTTTTTAGAGCCCGGCAGGCTCTGGAATGTTCGAGAAATTAATTGGCGACAGGTATGTAAGGGTAGCGTCGGTCGACTCAAGGAAGTCAGTGTCGGTCAGAATGTGCAGAGAGTCACTGAAGTCAGTCAGTTTATAGATAGTTGGTGATGTAAATATTATGTAAATAAATATTGTGTAGTATTAAGTGTTTAAATAAATGTTCTTAGTGTTTAAGTCTACATTAATAATTATTATTATTATTTATATATTTTTATTATATTTTTATAATTTATTATTCGTTTATTAAACTTAGTTACATAAATATTCGAGTTGAACAATTTTTACACTTCACCCAAATAAATAAACGTTACAATATTCTTATTAAAGTCTAACCTTTATTAAATTTATAGGAGTTATCAAAAGGTTACAATTTCGTTCTTTGCACATCTGTTGCTGCAACAGAATTTAGTTGTCCGACTATTACAGAAATTTTGAAAAAGTAGATTGGCACTCAGGATTTAGTAAATAATTGAGATGCAATATATCAATTTAGTTGTCTATTTCGATTTGGTTCTAGTAATTACGTTCCAATTTCGCCTAACGAAAATGGTTGCAAAATAAAATTGAAGCATTTGCAGCTTTATAAGCCTGTATGATCTCCATTAATTCCCTGTTTTGTTTCATAAATCACCAGGCGATAGCAATAAATTAAAAATAAAACTCGCGTTTTATTCGACGTGGAATCTAGCAGGCGCCGAAGAGTAAAAAATAGCCGTCAATATGAATTCATGTTTCGCTGAGCGGCAGTGGACGGACGATTCGCCATAGCGTACGCTAAACTTCATTGCACAGAAATGCGCGATGAAATGGGAAATGATTTTTGAGGTCTTTTCAATGTTTTGTCGGGTTTGTTTGTTCTGTGAATGGAAACTGTCAGTAAATATCAAACTCGATTTATCTCCAATTGTGGGGAATAATTTACGTGTTAAATATGGATGGACATAAACGAATCTATAACTAACGCCCTGTCAAAGCGAATATGTGAACCAGTAGTTATCTATAGACGCAGCAGTCAAAATACATACATGTTATAAACCATTTTAAAAAACACGTGAATTTATAACTGGATGGCCATAAATTCAATAATTGCAAACAAAAATGTGTACGTCACAGAACAAAATATTGGCATTATAACACTATTAAATGGCCATACAATCTACAGTTGTTTTTATAGAATTCATTGTAATTTAGCATTCAAATTGGACTATCTAAATTAAATTTAATGTTTTCATAATTACAACTAATTATTTTGAATTACATTTGTTGCTCTCTGTAATATAATTTAATAATCCGAATTACAACTGCTCATTTCTGAATTTCTGGAATTTGGAAATCGATAATTGCAAATATTGTCATTATTTTTTTCATTAAATGTCACTTTGTTATAAATGAGCTTTCAATAAGAGTTTAGCAGTGAAATGTAGACACTTTAAAGTGTCAATTTTAAAGTTGGACTACAAACCTAATAAAAAATTTAGATGAGTGCCAGCTTGCTATTTTTATTTGATCGTAGGTCAGGTTTTCTTTGACTATTCATTATATGAAATATAATTGTAATGCACAACAATGAAAATGATTTAAATAATAAATTGTGTTTGAAACATTCCTTACAATTGTTTTCAACACAATGGTTGCGTTCATACAATACCAGTAACATACGAACAGAGGTTTTTCAGTAACAATGAATTTACGTCATCAATGAAACGGTAGAGACGTCATCCTACTATTTCGGTCCAGCACAATATTTTAAGCTAGCTTATATTTAATATTGGAAAATACTGACTCACCAAATGATGATATACTTATATATAAAAGTTGAAAGTTGTTTTTACTTACCTAGAACAAAAGAAAAACAAATTAGTACAAAAAGACATAATAATACTTACATTTCTTATTATAGGTTACAACTAACTTTAAAACAACATTTTCCATAACTTGAATGAAATAAAATGAATGAATGACATTAATGTGCAAACTTCTTTTAAAATAATAAGCAAAAGTGCTGATTTTAAGTAATAAGCTTAGTATGATTTAGGTTACAAGAAATAAAACTTTAAGAAATAATTACTTTAGTTGTTCTTATAAAGAACAAATGGTTATAAATATTTAAAGTCATTTTTTACATATATTCTCTTTTAAACATCAGAAAAACACACTACCCTAAGTCTACGTACCACCGTATTTCCATGAGCGTGAATTAACTTAGTTGAAACTATACAATATACAATTGCAAGCATTATAAATATTTTATTTTCGAATACATTTTCTTACAAAATTTCATATTATATTTAGTTTTACTGTTCATAACATTAATGTAAAACAATAGATGTGTTGTATAAGAAAAGTTAATGCTTGTATCCCACTCCACTCAAGTTGTACAGTATACTTTTTTTTTAAAACCAACACGATGAGAAAACAATAAGGTTTTATGTATTTACACAATTAAGCTTAAAATCACGTAAAGGTACATTCAGTGGCTGTCAAGTGTCAAACAGTTCAATATTTTATGAAATAAATATTACCAGGTATGATACGACTTTAAATAATATGTTTATATATTAGCGTACAGATTTGATTAGATATTTTAGATTTCCTGCTTTTTCGAAAGAATAAAATATATTGTGACAATTACAAGTCTGATGATTTTCATATCCACATTAGGCTGGATATAAGCTATGTATCTATTCTGCCAATTGGGCAAAAACATAACATATACAGTGTAAGTAGACAAAAATTTAAACATATTAAATATAACCAGACGAAAAGTGAAATGTTTCTTTCTACAAAACGTATGTTTTCATTTAATATTTACATGACCTGAACTTAATAATGCATACTAATATAATATTTATAATAAAATCAGACTAAATGGATTAAAATTAATTTAACAAAACTGTGACATAAATGAATTACATACCAAAAAACATGGTTTCATATAATATTTAAGACCAACGAACTTAATAATGCAAATTATTATAAAATTTATGAGTGTTAATTTAACGAATGAAGGCGGAAGTAGGAAAATAATCATCGCAATCCAGGCCCGGATTAGGTCGAGATAAGGCCCGTCCCTCCCTTGACAAGATGACACATTAATCTCCTGAGATTTTCTCCGCTTTGCCCAATTTTATTACGGTGGACTACATTTTTAACCAAATTGAAAATTTTAAGCATTACTCATACAAATTTTAGAATTTAATAATATTCAGATTGATTAGAGTTTGATGTTTTTGATTTTAATTATTCTTTGTTGAAGATGAATTGTGACCGGGTATCTGATGCTGAAAGTAATCAGATTTTAAATTTATGGAGATTTTATTACATTTTCAGCGACAAGTGAATTTTAATGTCCTTTTTTCTTGATTTTAATATGCATAAAGACGATTAATTATTTTGTATCTAATTTACGATTTAAAATTTTACATTTTAAATTCAGTTTTGTAAAAGATTTACAATTTTTAAATGTAAAATTGTGTTTACATATACCTAATATTCCAAAAATACTTCTGGATCGAAAATTTTCATATTTCTATTGATAGATTTTCGAAGTGTTGATTTAAAATATCTGATAAAAAATATAAATTTAGCGTATAAATTAAAATTTATATTCTAAAATAAAAAAAGTTAGGAAAGAATTCTTGGAAGAAAATTTAATACTCTTGTTTTATTACTTTCTGTTATAAAAGACGTGTATATCTGTATATTTTTTTTTTTTCGTTGATTACCTCAATTATTTTGATTTTAACTGTTTTCCCTTGTTAAATGTCTATGTCAAGGTTTCATTATGAATACAGTGCTGGCGATGTTATCAATTGAAAAAAAAAACTGTGTTTAAAATCATTCTACATGTTTTTATTTATTGTGCCCTACCATATAAACGAGCCGCTACTACATCGTATTGAGTATTACCTTAATCATCGATTATTTATTATTTACAATTACCAGTTTTATTTTTCAAATAATAAAAACAACTTTTCAAACGAACTGTTTAAAGACCAATATTAATTTTCAAAGAACAGTTTATAATTTTCTTTATAAACAAATATGCTATTTTGTAAAAATGTAAATATGTACATATCTTGTATATAAACTGTACAAATTCAATGTTTTTATTTGAGCGCGTAGGTGACTTTCTGTAAGTTTACATTTTTGAATTATGTCTACTGCACTGCGAAACACATTTGGCAACAACCGAAAATAATTTCCGATATAAAAACACTCCAGATATTTCCATTCTTTGCCAAATAGTTCCAGATCTTTCAAACTTGTATTGTTTACAGTGCAGCTTTATTCCTTCCTCTTAAAATAAATTCCATTACTAAAATGATGAAGTTTTACTTTCTAACAAAAACGACCGCAATCCCTTAGTGGAATTTCGTCCGGGAATGTTGGTAGGGCTGTCGCTTCACCACTCAGACATTAAGTTGTTAGCAGTTGGCTAGACTGTCTGATTTCAGTAATTGGTTCCGGTTTCCTCTTAGACGATTGTTCAGAATGCATAGGGCAAGGGTTGCACAATCAACTGAATTATTGTTATATAGAATGGAAATGTTACAGAGAGGTGCAGTTCGGAATGGTAATCGGTACAAGAGTACTTCATTAATTATTATTACTTCTACTGTGCGCAAAACATAGTGTATATATGCAAACAATTAACATTACAATTACACTTATATTCTATTATTATTCCAATTACATTGACAATTTCTGATAGTGAAAATTGGTGTGGTAATTTAATGACTTGAGTTGCTTAGATATAACGTCTTTCAATTTTTTTAAGTGACAAATTATTACTCGAATATATATACGAAGTGAGAAAATTAAGTAATAAGACTGATTACAAAATAATGTTCGAATAGAGTTATAATTCAATATTGTCTCCCTCAAAAAACTTCTTTGGGAAGCCACATAGTACTGCAGACGGTTCTTCCTACCCTCCTGGCAATGCTGGAACTCGGATACTGGCGTCACATTCAATAGTCGAATATAGCCGTTTAAATGTTTTGGAGTGTCCCAAAATGAGTTCGCCAGAGGTGATTTTTCAATCTCGGGATGAGGAAAAAGTTACAAGAAATCAAGTCAGGCGAATAAGGAGGCTGAGGAGCTACAGGAATGTTTTTATTCGCCAAAATATCATTTTTAACCATTTTTCCGCAGATTATTGTCATGCAGAGTACCATTCATGTCTAGAATTATTGTAATTTTCCGTATTTTTTTCCTAGCTAACTCTTGCTTGTTGCTTGTGAATATCGTCACCCGTGCTTTTACATTCAATTCGATTTTCGTCCCAACAAGTAGTCGTAATTAAAGCGGAAAAAAATTCCGTTATAATTCTGGTTTCCAGTGGTACATGATTATCAAATATTTGAAGAACCTTTATTCAGGAAAAAATAATACAAGAAGAGAATTTGTGAAATATTAGAGTAAAAGTGTGGAGCAATATAAAGCAAATTCTGGGATGAACAACTGCAACGATCATCAGAAAAATAGAATAGGTACATTCTGGATATACAAGGGGAGCAGTTGCTGAAAACAAAAATTGTAGCGCATTAAATAGATGAAAAAATTGAAATACCTGCTGGATCTAATTAATTACCGGAATTTCCGATAAATATTAGAGCTAGAATATAGGGCAGGGAATAAAAGAGATTAAATAAACTGAAGTTTGTTATGGAGACTATAAGGGGCAATAATAAGATCTGGAATTGGAGAAATTGGATCACATTGTAAAGCAAATAATAAGGCAAATAAGTAAAGCCATTATCAAGGCCATTACTGTGCAATAAGAAAACAGAGCAAGATTACGAGACATCGAGAGATCGGAAAATAAAAAAAACTGGGATTTATTCTGAAAATAAAAAAGGTCTTATTCTGTGGTAGATAAATAAATTCTATTTTCGTTTTAGTAAGCTTGTGCAATTAAAAAAAAAAATGCACAGAATTATGTTGTAATGAATAATCCAAATTTAAATTGAAAAATATAAGGATAATTTATGCAGAGTGGCCTAATGAAAAGAGAATTGAAAGGCCTTTCGAACTGTGTCATGTTTGACACCCTTTTCCATTTAAAATTTTTGAGGTGCAGTCCACCCCCATTTTAGGATTGAAGTTATGCCATTGGTACTAATCCATTCAGATGTTCCCCCCTAAAATTGACGTGTTCGAGCGTTTTTTGCAAAATTCATGTTAAGTGGCTAAAAATTGGGCTACCTTGTATATCAGAATGAATTGATACTTTTCTGAATATTTTCCATGCGTCCCGAAACCTACCCCGCCCCTTATTGATTTTCCTAGGCATCGGGAAGTGGCCGATGCGCGGATGTTTTTACATTGCTGAACCGTGAGTATGATGTCCTCGCCCCCAGCGAGGGTGTGTGGATTATGTATGTATGACATGTTGACCGACTGAATATTATGCAAGCTTTAGAAACATGGATTTTTAGGGAAAATATTACATTTATAAAAGATTGGGTACCCATAAATATCTAGGGAAATTGAAGCTTTGTTTGTGTACAAACGTGTGAAACCGTAAAGCACTAGTTTAATGGAGGTGTTTAAATTTAATGTGTGGACGAATTGTGGGTTTGTGAGGCACTCTGCCAATAAACTAAATATGATATCGTAGTTGGGTGCCAAATGGAATTACCATTTTACCATCTATTGTTTTACTGGGAGAGTAATTGACTTTTATTGCAGAGTTCACTGGTCTCAGATCAAAAAAACTATAAAAATTTTTAAATAGACTATTAGTGTTAGTACTGTTTGGATAAATATATTGTCTTCACAAATTTAATGAATTTTGTGTACACCTTTGGTTAAAACTATTTTTTTATTTTTACTGCTATAAGTTTAAAAATAAATAGACAATATGTGGACACAAATGGGCTAGTGGTTATTTGTCATTTTTCACAATAAAAGTTCGAATCCTTCAGAGGCATGAATGATTGTATATGCTTATCTTCTTTATTTTCATTTGACTGCAAACGACTGTAGTGGTTGAGCCATTGTTAAATATTAGAGAAAAATAAAACAACAGGATTCGATTCTCTGATTATATGTTTATCTAGTACTGATTGTATATGAGTAATACCATATTATTGTCCTATTATTGTACAGATGAAAGTTAGAGAGTAAACTAATTATTGTTAATTAGTTTCCCGTATGGTCAACCTATATAATAATTGAAAACTACAATATCCTAGAATAATAATTGAAAACTACAATATCCTAGATGAGTTTGTAGCCAGTGAAATAAATTTTAACAAACTCAATAAACTCATTTTCATTACAAAAAATATATCAAAACGACAATGATCTTAATGTGTCATTGATTAGTCGAGTCAATTTTCTTCGTAACTACTGGTGTACTACATAAATATACATATTTAATATTTTATGATTCATTCTATAGTGTAAGCTGTAATGATAAAAATTTCAATTTTAAATGATACTGGAAGGTAGGCAGAAATTATGGTGTGGAAAGTCGTCTTATCAACAATAAAATGTAATGTTGTCATCTAAATTTAGAGACCGCAGAACGATTTAGATATGCGTTAAACTTACAGAAACTGTAAGCTGATGACAAAATGTTGACAAAACCTGGCATGAAGCATTTTTCATTATAATAGAATTGTATATTGAATGATCTTCAATTAGAGTACTGAATTTCTAAATAAATATATTACAAACGGTTTATTATCCATATACCTGGAGGGGTTTACCAGACCCGGGTACTCTTGCTGGCGTGGAGAGTTTATAACTAACTGTGATGTAACGAATCGTCTTTTGGTCGGATCATCGAAAAAGTATAATTGGTTTGGTTGCATACGCCCAAAATATTTAATTAAGATTCGGCCGGATTTGTCGTATATTAACTGGCAGGATCAAAGTTCAGGGCCTTGACTAGTTACAACCACAGGGACTTTTTTTTATAAAGAAAGCAGAAAGTATAGAATTTGTCTTGCTAGGAGTCGAATTCAGGTTCTTCCATATACTGAATTCATTTGTTGGGTAATTTGTGTTTGCTTTCCTACCGGATAAAGGATAATTTTTCTTCCTTAATATTTAACGCATCATCCCTCAAACTATCCTTTCTCATCACATTTCCTTTGTGTTCCGTACGTCTGTATCTACCCTTTCTGGATCACCTTACATCTTGGCAGCTCGTTATGCGATTTGTGTAACCCTTCCGGCCGTTCATTGTCTACGCCTATGGAACATCCAGTGTTCCATTAACAGAGGGAAAAATGGTCTCTGTAACCCAAGTTCCATCCAGTTCGGGTGTTTGATCATCAGGGCTTTGAATGTTGCCGTGATGTTCACTGTTTGAACTACGGAATTGGAGGGTAACTATTTGAATAGAGAAGTAGTTGATTGGGTGGATTGTTGCTAGTTCTTGGCTGTTGTTCAATGTTTGTTTTCTTTGTTGCATTATAAAAAAATTCTTTGATGTAAAGAATTCTAAAGATGGGGCTTAATAGACACGTGGTTCAATTTGTGTCTAGAAAACATCACTTAACCACAATTTCAAAAATTTATTAAGGGTATCAGTAAATATCAATCAGTATTATTAGAATTCAACGTTATTAATGTTTCATTTATATTTAAAAGATCAGCGTCTCCTAGATGCTTAGTTATTAATGCATTGGATGTTATGAAAATGATTGACAATTTGATGGTACGTGATGAGCGTGTGTAAATAGGACAAACACATTGTCGTTGATATTAAAATTTTATGCTGCGTGTCTGACGAATATTAAATACTTCCCCAAGTTATTTAAATAATAGGAACAAAGACAATACAAATTTTAATACAACATGCCTTCTTCATTCATATCTTGCTGGCATTGAGATAGCACGAATTTTCATTATGAAAGAATTAAATATGTAAAAGCCTTACACTTCATACGTATTACAAGATAAAATATATAGCGTCATACATAATTAGCAACCAAAAGTGATCTTATTGTACCTGTTATTTGTTGTTGACGTGAATTCTAAACTTTGTTTTTAAATTGAATTAATTAATATGTAGAGTGATAATGTTTGGGAGTTGAATATTATGTATAATTAATGAAAAATCAATATATTAATTCATGCGAAATTATCACATGAATAAAGGATTAGCGCCCTCCGAAATTAAAACATGAAAAATGCAGAAATTTATCATCGCCCCAGTTAACCAATTCATACCTTCATTCTCATTCGTGTCCAAATCCCCAAAAAACAACGCAAAAATCTTTAAAATATTCAAACGGCCCCCGCCAAAAATATTCACTTAATCCTGCCCATCATCTCTTTTTGTCATTCGCAACATGTCCCCCCTCGTAAAGGGAGAAACAAAACACACTCGCCGTCGATGCTCTTTTTTCTTCTCGTGGGCAATTACATCACAGTGGGCTGGTGTCATGTCTGCCCGAGGCGATAGCTTTTGTTTTGTAAAATTCGCCATGCAGCAGGCGATAATTGATGGGCGCCATGTTGAACAGTAGCGGGGAATGTTTTGACGGATCGCAGGGTATATTTCTAACGGGTGATAAGGGGAAGGTGATATTTTATTTTGAGCGAACAACGACTGAGGTTATTTCCTTTTAATCCCACAGTTTATTTTTCTGCTTCTTATTTTATACGGTTTTGGTTTCTGGGGGTTTTCTGCTGTACGATTGTCTCGGTGAGTTATTGCAGGGTTAGATCGTCTTTGTTTTAAATTGCAATAGGGTTGAAGAGGTCGGATTATTTTTTGAGTTGTTTATAGATCTGACATAATTCCCTAAAATATTACCTCTTATTTTATAATATTATATAAGAAGAATATCAATGCAAGCAAATACAATATAAATAACTATTTATTATGAACATTGCAAGGAACCGACTGCGGTTTTAACAATTGGAGTTCGAATCATGCCAAGATCGTAATTCTTATCCAACTATTTCTTACATGGAAATGATCCCTGTATGATACTCTCTATACAAGCTATAGAAATGACATATTAAACGTCCACTTTGGTATAAATGGTGGGCCACGAAAAAATAGGCCGCACGATCTTCGGAGACAAGCTACTTTTCGTCGCACTTCTTTATATCAATATCATGACCGAAATCTGCTATCATGGGTACCGACTACATAAGGGAAACGGGGCTCATGGTAACTTGTAAACGTAGACTAGATGGACATAAGTATTTATGTAGAAAAGTAAAGAAAATAAAATTGATTTTTAGTTTCCCTTCAATCCTCTCTAATATTTATTTTGATTTAACTATATAAGAAAACCTATTCGGTAGTACAGCAGTCGTTAAAAGTTAGAGTTAAAAGCGAGTTTTTCAGTTTATTAATTTGTAGTTTGTCAACTTTTTCCTCGACTGTTTTTAAGACGAATGAAAAATTCAATTCCATTAATTCGATGCTGCTAAGTGCGCACTTAATTCGTGAAGAAATTAAAATGCTTAGAGCGTTTGAAGATGGTATAATTTAAAACTAGCATTCAATCAACGTCGCCTCCCTGTCCGGCACGTCGCCCCACAAGGGGCAACACTCCGAGGGAGCCTAATCCCCAATTATAGCGAAATTATTTCACCTCGAATAATATTTACAATTTGCGTTGCATTAAAATCGCAATTAGGGCGCGGGTGATAACACGAGGGTAGTTGCTTCTCGAGATTAATGGATTTACCCGGGATTGATTTGAGAGGTTATGAATGCTTTTAAATTGATAGAGGTTAGGAAATGAAAAGATTTAAGTGCTTCAGACGAAACCAATCCCACAGTTTATTTTTCCTCTGTAGGGGGTACTTGAAACTCTTACTTTATGGGGACTTTAATAGATCGGCAAACATATTTTACATGTGTAAATACAGAGAGAATGTTAGTTTTTCTAAATAACAAAAAACTGCAGAGCTCTGGGTAGGGGAACTATATTTTGAAATCGATCCTTAGTTCACGAAAATTTCAACTATGTTTATATTTTCAAATCGAAGAATTATGATGGATTATTACTCATTGCTGAATTAATGACTAATTGTTATAAATTTAAATCGTCGTCAGACATCAAAATAATGATAAGCTCTTCAAGTATCATGGAATTCTAAAAATAAAAGGTTTATTCTAGAACCTTCCTAGTCTTAATAGCAGGAACGAATATTCTGAAGTAAATACGATATATCAGGGGTTCGTTAAAATCAACACCAAAAAATATTGTTGTGCCCAATTGATTCGATTACTTATTATATTTTTCAAGTTGACAATCTATAGAACTAAAATATATAATATCGACAGGTTTTTGAGCACTGTTTCGCATAGAAATGCAGTCTTAATAATATTTTGATGAACGGAAATAATAAAGAATCATTAATAAATAGGCAGAAAGGTTAGGATAAGTAAACAAACTATTCGATGTAAATACATCGTTACCAATAAAGCACATTTATAATAATAACTTCTGTTGTTACAGAATCTAGAATGGTGTGTAAAAACTGATAAATACAATTTTCCATACAAATATATCAATAAGTAGTGCTTAACACACCCAATTATGGGTAATAAATCATAAGATATGTATCTTTACAAAAACTAGTCATATTTGTAGATACATGATCTGTGATGGTAATTTTCGTTTGAAATTTGTCTAATTTATAAAATGAAAAGCCACCTTTTTACGTTTATTTGCGTCGCCTTTGAAGTCTCTGATTGTCAAAGAAATGACAGGCAGGCAAAGTGGAAAAATAAAATAATCGAAAACGATGTAAGTTGAACGCTGTAACGTAAGTATATTTACATTTCATGAGCATAAATGTATAGAGTGGAATTGTATTCGTTTGGTCGCGCTGGTTTATTTGGAATGGAATCTTCCAGGTCAGGAAAGATTTGCATTAAAGTCAAGTTCTTTCACTGCCGCCACTACATTTACATGGGAGTGATTCTGATCTGAATCTTCAATTCATATGCCAATTCTGGGAATCCACTGCTGGAATAGCAATACGGACGAATCCATATTTCTACCCACTCGAATCTACCTACACCGGATGTATTACATGAGCTAATAATAATATTATTAGTATCGTTGAGCTGGTGGACAGAGATTGGACTCCATGACCCATGTGTTATTTGGTTTGAACTAGTAGACGTGTAGATACATATTGTTTTCATTCATCTCATTTTCTGCACATAATTCTAGAAATTGAGCGGTATTTAAATGGAAAAAATTGGCAAACTTATCGGGATAGTGATTAATGCTCAAACTTCACAACCCAAATGTAGAGTTCGAATACCGCAAGGATATGGATTTTATTTATATTCCATGATTCGACTGATATTATTAATAATAATGATGAGTTCCTGTATATTTTAAGAGGTTGTATCATCTGATAGTGCTACTTCTATCAAAGAATGATAAACACAAATAGCTGTTTTTTATTTTACGATAAATCACACATTGTCAATCGCTAGTTTATTAATATTTTTTTGTACGTGCATTGATTCCAGTGCTCTAAATTGATCTAACTGGATTGTAAGATCTAGATTTAGATTCCTGATCAGAAATATGCCCTTATGTCGTAGTAGTTTGGAACGTAGTATGAACTATATACTACAAGTTGATAACGTGCACCACTAAAATTGTTGAAAAATAGGAATTTCGACCCTTACGGATTTGTCTACATTGTACTGTTAGGGAAAAAGGATATCTTCTGATTAAAAGTAACATTATTGTTCAATACATCCAATTTAAGATGATAGCTTACATTAATAAAATGTAAATAAAACTTGTCATGAAAAAGATACTAAAGGTCCTATTGGTCTTATAGATGTTGTACAACAGATAACAAATTGTTGTTGACCCATTGTGTAGTAAAGGAGAAAACCTCATGCCCTTTTGTATTTTATTTACGTTTTTATCTTAATGCCTTGTTCTTCTTGCAGCCGGTTGCACCAATATTATTTAGATTTTAAATTTCCGAATGAAGTCGAAACACGATGAGCCATAGAATACTTTCAGGTTTTCCTGAAAATTCAAGCGTACAATGCAAGAACTTAGTATTAAAAATGTTGTATATTAGATAAAGATACATTACGACAGTAGCCAATTCAAATTTCAAATAATAGTATATTGTGTTATTAAGAGTAAAAGTGATACTTTGTGTGGCGAGCATGGAAGTTTGCACGACGAGCGAAGCGAGTCGGACAATTGCATGCGAGGCACACAAAGACACTTTTACTCTGAATAACACATGCTATTTTTTCTTCAAACTTAGAAATTTTAAAAAATAAATTACTATTTGACGTTTAATATGTAGGTTACCTGTCAATTATTCATAATTTTTAGTAACTTTATTCTTAGGTTATCTAGTTTTTATAGTGACATTTAGGGCGATATTACAGATTTCTATTGTACAAGTTACATCTTATTGGCTATACGGCGGCGACAATATTAAAGTTACATCTTATTGGCTATACGGCGGCGACAATGTTATACGGCGGCGACAATATTATATGGCGGCTAGAATAAAAAATTATATTACGGAGGCATAGAAATTAAACTTTAACCTTGTCAATCACGTCACAGAAGATGTCACTTTTATGACGTTTGAAGAAAAAATGATTTACAGTAGTTGAGTGTGGTTAAATATTTAAAATAATTAATATACTCGTACATAGTTGAATGGCAGACAATAGCATAATTGTGGCAGTTATTTAGCAATAACATTCGGCCGTCCCACACCTACATCCTGCTATAAACGCAATTTCCGCCACGATGCTTCCTCCTGGTCCTGGTGACAATGGCCGTGATCGCGTAACGCAGTGCTGGTGTCAGCGGCTGCCACAGAACAATAGACACATTTGATTAAGTTCGTCCCACGTCCATACACGCACCACTACATGTTAATTCAATCCGCCACAAGAACGGTGAAAGAGACGAGTGCTTCAATGGTTTCACTTTTCAATCAAGCCGCATGTGTGATACAATTCTACGTCTTTTAAAGTCTTTACGATCGGGGGAGTATTCTCCAAATCACTGCCTATTCCACATTTTATTAATCCACTTTGCTTTGGTGTTGAAAAGATAAAATGACTGCGGTATTAAATTTTTTCCTTTTACTGTTTCGCAGCTGGTGTACTACAGTTTTTTATATATCAAGTGTGGGAATGCCATTTTCCTGGATGAGTATTTTGTGGCGCAAGTTTGCGAGTGCTGCAATAGAACGAATCCGGGAAAAAATTCTTGCAAGAAAATTTTTTAGTAATATTGTTATTTATAATTTACATATCTTAGATCATAAATCACTAGACATAGACTTGCCTGTATTGTACGTGGTAAATTTTTGGATAAATATAGAAGGATGGATATATAATTTCCATCTCTTTTTGGAGGCGGAAGTATGAATTAAAAATAAAATTTAAAATCAATCAAGACGTACCTGACATTGTACACAATTGTCCGTATGTTTTTAACATATTTTGGAAGAATTACGAATTACTTAATAAATACTTACGGATGAAATGATAATTTTGTTTCTTTTGCACATCTACTCGAATAAATAATGCAAACTTCCGCCCCATATAATAAAGAGGGGAATATATTTTATCTTTCTATGTTTAACCAAAATCAGGCCTGTCTTATGTAGCTAGTGATACATGATCGAAGATACACACACTGTATTGTGGTTCTGTGTCAGAATACTGCCAAATTCTGTCATCCTGTCAATATGTTATTCTAAATTATTATATTATACGGTAAATATAGTTTTTTAATAACTGTTCTAGAAATAATAGTGTTTTTTTTCTCAAAATTTATATAATATGGAGGAGACGTGGATAGTTGAGATTCCCGACGTTGCTTAGATGATCAACAGATTTCATTGTAAGGGTACAAAAAGGTCATTTGCAGTCGAATAAGAATGATGAAATGAAAATCATAAATATCTACTAAGGGATCAGAGATTCGATTCCTTTAATCGTCAATTATATATTTACAATATGTAACTCATTTCATAATATTCTCGAAGTAGTTTGTGATATTGTTCAAATATAAATCAAATTCAATTTGTTCACATAAAACAGGCAATAAGAAATAGGCTTTCCTTTAAGTAATGGAGTGCCAAAGAAAAGGATTAGTTATAATAATATTAATTTAATTTGCTCATAATTAAGTTTCGCCTTTTAACGATAAAATTTGAACAAGTTTAAACTGACAGTAAAATTTAAATGTAATTAAGAAGTTTTGAAACTTTTCCTACGAACCTCTAGGAATAATTCAATGAAAACAGTAAAAACCACCCTTTTTACCCGCGAAATCTCTGCGTATCTTTTTCACTCAATAAATATACAATCAGAAGTTTCCCTCCGAAATTTCAGACAAAGGAAAAATCAATGGCGCATCCGTCAATCTGTCCATCCCGACTGTCAAGTGCCGAACGAACGATCGATAGACAGTAGCGGTTGTTCGGGCGACAGTTACCGTGATTAGTGGGATATTACTTGGCGATAAATTAATTACAAACTAAATACCAGCCAACTACTTAATGAAGATATTCTGCATTATAGATCCTGTCCAAGTTGCATGTAAGCCTAGATGCATTAAAACACTGCCCTGATTAATAGTCCGCGCTGTGGTGGGATTCTGGCAACCGAAGTTTCAATCTGAAACGCGATATCCTGATATGTTGTTTGTCTGGGGTATTGTGGAAGGAATTCTCAGTATCACACTTAATTACAGAGTCATGTTTCTGAACATAAAACAATTAGTTTAGGCCTACATCAACATTTCTGTCGATGCCAATTTAGGTTTTTTAATGTTACTATATCCTATAAAGTAACGCAATTACATGCATTGTGATTCCAAATGGTAACGTCAAATTCTAAATATAAATATTTATTAAGCCCGTATTTTAAAATTCCTAACCTAGTCATAGAACCAAATTGAATAAATATATAATTATATAAAAAGATTATAATTTAATGAGCAATTTAGTGAAATGCAATTTTTCCCAAAATGAAACACACAAACGTCAAATATCAGGCAACTATCAAGAAATGATAACCATGGGCGTCGTTAGAATGTTAAAACAAAGGGAAATGAAATTAAAATGTCGGAAAAATAATAAATGAACAGTGGTGCAAGTATTGGAAAATTAATTATTATAGTATTCATTATTAATGAGGTAAAACTATAAACACAAAACTAAACTAAAAGCACTAATAAATAAAATCTTATTTATTTATAAAGCATGTATGTTTTAATGGGACAGTGCAACTCAGAATTTATTTTCACAGTATTGATTCTACTAAAATTACGCAAGTTATCTTGTCAGAATAAAATTGTGGCAACTTAATTTGCTCAATAAAGTAATTATCTTTGGTCTGGTATTTTTGTACGGTGTACCAAATACATAATGAAATTAATTAAAACCCGTGTTATTTCGCGACTAATTATGAATAAAATAGATTGTAATTATTCATTAAAGTACGAGTAGCAGCATGAAGTAATTAAAAGTTCTCGCGATTCTCATGTAAATATAATTAGGAGAATAGTAATCCGCATGATGTCCCGAAATCGAGCAAGTGCACTTTAAAGCCGCTACAAATTGATGGCGGTTTAATAATCTTTATTAATTAATTCTTAATTTATGAGCTTTGCAGCCTGGGGGAGGAAATTTAAATTTAAAATCTAGTCGCCTACGCCTAACTAGCGCTTGTTTCAGATTGCAGGGAATATGCTCTACCAACATTGTGGCAATTTTAAATTGATGCAGATTCCTATCTACATATTTACTCCGATTTATAATTTTTAATATCTAGAATGCATAATTAATATCCAATTTACATTTACTCTCGAATTAAGATCTTAATAGCCCCTCACAGCATACCAGAATACAAATGTATCTTTCGAAAACACAATTATGCAGAAATGCACAATCGCAAAAATTATATGCGCTATTTATTTCATTGTTCGTATATCATTATCTATGGCACCGCATTCCGAGGTAGAATAGAGCATTAGGTATCCGAGTTATATATAGTTCCAATTATTTTTTATTTGGTTAACACGATAATCATGTTATTGTTATTATACTTATGATTATTAATTCATGTCTTTAGCGAAGTCTTCTAGATAAATAAGTCATTTTCTGTCAGTTTTCAAGTAGTTATCTTCTTGATTGATGTATGGTCTATCTTGAACTTCAACCGTACCAATCTCCTGGGACTAGATAAGTACACAATTAATGAAAATTTAATACGTTAAAATCGATTTACAAAAATATTTTATATGCTCCACACCTGAAGAAAAAGTCAAAATTCGCTTTTGTCTAATATCTATTTACTAGTGATTCTGTGAGACGAGACGAGACGTGATTTTTCCTTTTCTCAAATCGTCTCATTTTAAATGTAAAATATTAAATCTCGTCTCGTTTATTTCTCGGTTTGAATATTACTATCTCGTCTAGGTATCAAATCTTGCAGATATTTCTCTAGTTTTCAAGGTCGAATATTGTCACGCACACCATCTGTGCTGTGTTTTCATACCTCAGAAAAATTTCTCTGGATCTAAGGAAACTGAATATCCTTTTGGGAAATTAATTATTATTAGTATATTTAAATATGTAAGAACAATATAATTATTTGCTTCATCTTCATTTTGTCTTTGCGTATCTGATAGTCGTATAAAAACGCACTACAATGCTAAAAAATTCAGCTTTCTGATTATGTTTTTTTAATGGTACCCTGTCACTACTATTATATGGTGTATGAAATTTTTAGATCATCAGTTTAAGTCTGTCTTTTGTTGATGGTTTTTAGTAACTTTATTCTTAGATTATCTAGTTATATAGCGACATGTAGGACGATATTGCTGGTTTCTATATACAAGTTATTTCTTCGTTCCTGTTTCTACATAGTCCTATCGATCTTCTTGTATATGCCGACTATATTTCTACTTTGACTATATTTCTAGTTTGCGAATGTTGTTACAAAATATGTCACATTTATGAAGTTTGAAGAAAAATATTTTTAAAACCTCGAGAATTCCCGGCGAAATGATTGAAATTCGAAAATCTCGATTTTTTCTCGTCTCTAAGCTTTGTTTTTCAAATTGTTCTTGTGCGAGACGAGACGAGCGAGATTCGAGAAATATTTCCTCTCACCTGAATCACTACTGTTTACACATCGCCATTTTATACGACACTAGTATTTGAACTCCAGATTTCACAATTCATTCGTTTCGAGGCGGAACAAAGTAACGTCCACTGCCATCTTTCTATATGTACTCTACGTTCCTTTGTTCTTGCTTGCTAGGAATGAATATATGAAATTTACAATTGGGTGTTAACAATTAAAGTGTTTTGTATAAAATAATGGTGAAACTTTTGTTGAAATTTATTGAAAATCCCATCATGGCGTATCAATTTGGCAGGTTGTCGGCCGTTCGATTCCATTGTGCTAGGAAATTGAGAGAACACGAACAATGCAGCATTGCCAACTGTGCACGAATGAACCAATCAGATTCGCATTGGAATTAGGGGAAGGTGTGCCAACCTATTGCCAAAATAAATTAATTTCCCTGTCGAAAGGGAACACAGGAGAAAAACCAACATGAATCTTATTTTTTACATTAATATCTGTCACTGTTGAAGATGGAACGTTTTCCGTTTTTCGTTTACACATGTGTCGGTTTTTCCTACAAGGAAAACTAAATAGAAAAATGGAAAACTGAATATATTCGCACAAAAGTTTTCCTAATGCAGAATGTATTCGTAAATACAGAAAACACGCTGTATACATTTCTAGTAACACATTTTATATTTATCCAACATACATGATCACCAGTCGTCACTAAAGCGACATTTCCCGTATGAACAAAACATATGGTATTGTACATATGACACATTATTTTATTTTTGTAAATGTTTCTGTTCGAAGTTCGAATATCTGTGCGACTGACATATTGATTGTAAGGTTACAGTTCTCATCAAGTTAATTTCTTTGTCATTTATATACAAGAACCTTATATTTCTCCGGTTAGCTTTTCCAGGATATATAATTATATACCTCACGTATATTTGTAAATTGGGACCATTTTCTCCTACTATTCAATTGCTCTCTGCTCGGTATGTTTAGCATTAGTACACATTTATGATAAATAGAATAGTTAACCTATTATTAAGGATTTGAAAGTTATAGATATTAACTTGAAAAGAACTATATCTAGGTACATTCTTACATTGACAACTGTCAATATTCTATAGCTGAGCATAGATAACCAATGTAACCAAGAAGACAATTTCGCCTGCTCCTAAACAATTTACTTGCACTGTCCTCCATTTAGGAGGATAGTTCTTCCATTGCATTGTTTTGTCCTCCCGTCTTCCTTGTAATAATAATATCCTCTTATTTTTTAGTTCAATTTTATTTTTTATCTATGTTATCAGTTCATTATCTCATTATCCTCATTTTTCGTAAATATAATTAACAACTCTACCAGAGTGTTTATAGTGCGTTTCGAACCACTCGAACTCAAGAGTATTTTATTTGGATAAAGCAATCTTACTAGTAAAGGTTTTTAAAACAATATTCTTGATGTTTCTTTCTGAAACTTTACAATCAAGATAGATACCTTATGGCATATTCGTTTATCTTTCTGTGAACAAGCTATGTAAATAAAAGCTTATCCATTCCATTTGTATTTGTGATATCTGTATTCGTGTACATGAAAATATCTTGCCACACGATTGAGTCCGTGAAAGTTGAAAAATGCAGCAAGCTTCCTTAGCGAGCCCCGTTGTTATCGCAGGAGAGCACAGCACGATACATTGCCGAGCACAGATTTGTATGTCCTATGACTGGGGAAAAATCGCTGCCATTTTAAATCCTTTTATCCCAAGACTCTGACGTGGGTACGGGTTACAGAATCTTACAAGAATGACGGAGGATTATTTTATTGCTTGCATTATGCTTCATTGCTTCTACTACCAAAATAAATCACGGTATTTAATCAAGTACAATTTTTGTTCTTACAACAACTGCGATGGAAAGAAGACACATATACGTATACACTTAGAAATTCTTAGGTTGGCTTTTATGAAGAACCCGAAATTTTCTCAACCCGGACTAAAATTAGTAACTTAAAAAAAACTAGATAGTATATTCCCTCTCAAACTGTAAGATTTGGGTTCGATTCTTGGCAACATCGATTAGTAAAATAAATATATTACTGTTGGCTTACTACCCTTCGCTGGGTGTTTCATTCAAAATAAAAAAAAAGAACAATTGTGAAGCAATGTACTAGAAAATAGTTGAATTATTCATGTTTTTAAAAATATATAAACTGTTTATAAATTTGAAAGTTAAATTTTGTTGCATGTTATTTGAGAAGTACAATAAATCCTAAAAATTAAATGTGAATTTAAATAAAGTTTAAAGTTTTTATTGAGCCAATTTACAAAATGTAAGAAAGAAATAATAATTTATTAGTAACAAAAATTTTGTGATTTTATTTGTACCTCAGCTCTCTGCTCAAAAAAGGTAAGAAATTATCTACCAAAGTGTACTTGGAAATCATTGACCTTATGTTAGGGATTTAATAGACAAAGAATTGAACTTGACAAGCACTATACCAGACATCTCAATATCGCAAACTTTATTAAGAAAATCATGAATATTCAGTTTTGCTGAATATTTTTTTTGTATTCGCATGTCAAACTTGTACAATATATCACCCCAAGCATTTTCGCCGTATAGAATTGATTTTGTAGAACAAGTCTGGCTGCCGAGTCAACAGATGTACCCGGGTATAAATTCCGCGATAGTTTCACGCTAAATCCGATACAAAGTTGGCAGAACGCGTTAGCATACAACGCGAGTATATTTGCATGAATTTATACTGCTTGTGTATTGAATTATAACTCGCGTTTTAGAAACCGAATTTAATCTGTGGTTACACCAGACTTTGCGCTACAAACGAAGATTAGTAATTATTACAACATGTGTTAGATTTACTGCGAATTAGACAGTTATTGTGGAGGTATGTTCAGCTTAATGACAAGCTGTTATTACTAAAGCTGCTGTTTCCTGTTCAATATACGACCGTATTAAATTTTCCTTTCCAAAATAGAAACAGTAATTTTCACGGAATTGCACTGCTGTATTGGAAATGGATAATTTCATTTCTAATATATTTCCTTATTGTAAGTGTTGAGAGGTTTATTTGTATTTTGTTTATGTTTGAATCATTATTAATTACTTCTTTGTTGTTGATGGATTTGTCATAAAAATATAATAAATCAATAAATAACAGGGATACAACTTTCTGATCTATTGCCGCTATAAAGTTTTAAATTTTCTACTGAAAAGAAATTATTTTATTTTTCATAAATCATATTAACGAGAGCCATAAATTTTAAACAGTTTTGAAACATAAATTTTTGTTATATTAAAATAAAATTAACCACGATGATCCTACTGAGGTTTTATCAAAGTTTATCGCTGGAAACTTCCATCAAATGAAGCCCACTGATTAGGTGAAAATAACTTCTGCGGAATAATAATTTAAATTTGTTGACAGTGTTTCTGACAACCCGAGTATAATACGAACCCCATCGCAGATTCTGAATAAACTTTGTGGTGCTTTCCCCACGCCAGCTACTATCCAGGAAGTAACTTGTGGTAAAAACCATCAACGGGGTTTCTGGAATTCTCTATAATAACTATAGGTAATATATAGAATGCATAAAATTATATTTATTGTTAAATGGTATCATTTTATAAAACATATGAGAAGTGTGTGAAGCAAGTCCGTTACCCACGAGTTAGAACATCTGTACTACGTTGCTAAGGTTATGCTATTTGAAAAATGTTATGAATAATTTTATCTACAACTATTGAAATATGGGTACATTATACGTGTGATACTACATATAATATACTACTCATATTACACAAGTGTAATATGAAAAGTTATATTACACGTTACACTTTTCTGTAATAAATAGACCATGTAATGTAACATATAACATTTTAATAAACTGTTAATTTATTAATAATATATTTTTTATCATAAATATCAATATAAATGATTATAAAAGTATAATAAATACAATTTGAATAGTTATTTTGACATTTAAATGCAACTGTGGCGCCATCAGTTAAGCTATATATGACCTACTCACACCTAATTGAATATTTAACAAATAATATCAGATTTTTTATATGCCTGATAGTTGTAGATAAAATAGAGTATTTGACTCGCACAATATGGCTATATTACACGCGGATGATTAAAAATACTCGCTACCGCTCGTATTTTTAATAACATCCTCGTGTAATATAGCCTACATATTATGCTTGTTAAATAATATACTATTATTATATTTTAAAACTGATAGTATTATGTATAATGAAGCATTTTCCTCACTTTTGCTTATAAATAATACTTGTTTTTACTTACTATACATAAATGCATAATAAATAAAAAAAATGTACATTGTAATGTCAATTTTTAATAAAGTAATTTATTGAACGTATCATACATGTCACTTCCTTCAAAGGTTACTTCAATTTTTGATGTCAGTGAAATACAAGAATTTGTTTAATATGCTGAAACCGATAAAAAAATTTAATATGAATATCTATCTTGCAACATTAGTTCAGTATTTAACATTGTTAAAATACCATTTCACCTTTCTTTATTTTCTAGCCAACTCCTACGCCGTACTCTTTTCTTTATATAATTTTTTGACATATAAAATGTATCATGATTATTATTAATAAAAATTTAAACCTAACCTAAACTTACTGAAATTCCATCTCAATAATAAAAAAATTGGCACACTTACAATGTATAATGAAAAGTGAGTGATATATTTATTTGTTTTATTTGAGAGCAACACACGAAGTATTGTCAATGATGATATGTATTTAAGTGAACTACCTAATTATTATTTTCTAGTTGAATTGCTGATATGTTTATATTGATTCAAATAAACCGTCCATTTGGAATTCATGATTGATTCAAAATGCAATGGATTTAGTTTGAATTTTGTCGTATTTAGTAATGGGGTATTACACAATATTTGCTGATTTGGGACAATAAAATTATTTACAGTTGTAATAGGTAATAAATTACATTTCAGCAAATAACTCCAAACGTAGTTACATATGCAAATATCAATAGAGCCAATTACAAAGTAAATATTTCCCGCCTGTAAAAATTATACCATTATTACTTCCGCAAATAAAGCAGCCAAACATTCAGCCAATGTTTGCTTTTAATAAAAACTCGCTCTTGATAGGAAAGCTCAAATATACTTCAATGCAAATGCCATTCTAGAGATATGTAGATATTGATATTTACTTGCAGACTCAACACAGTTGCATAAAAATCCAATTTTAAAAAAAAAATCAGTAAAATTTAAAGAAACAATAAAAAACAGTAAAAACCGTTTATAATGATACCGCGTATAGCGACATACTGGTAATAACATTGAAATTGTGACCACTTGATTGAAAGCCTACAGACGCCATATACGCTAACGATATTTTACTTTTATCAGTTATAGCGACTTCCGGCTACAAAATTCTTTGGATCCCTTCGATGTCGTTATAACCGATTTTAATACATTTTAAAGTAAATATAACAAAAAATTACACATTAGTGCAGACATTTTCTGCCTTTTAAATTCAAAATAATATACCAGTGAAGTCGTTTTACCGAAAAAGTTAAATAGATTTAGTAGTTCTTGAAAGTATTGCCACACGGAAATATTACCCATACACTTTTTCCTCCAATTTTCGTAAATCCGGAATGTTAAATAAGCGCTAACCACCATACCAAATGTGTCACTTATAATATTTTTTCTTCTTAGTTTTATTAATTTTCATATAATTCTCTAAAATTGATTTATAGAATAAAATATTTCCATTGGTTTGAAGAATAAAAAGAAAGTTTGATAAAGTAATGTAGGGAAAATGGTTTTAATTATGCGAGAAAGAAATAAACTACTTTACGCTGGAATGAAATTATCATAATTCCAAGCAGTTACATTAGTTTTTATTAACCTCAATTTCTTGAAAGAAATGTAGTTATCCATCTTCATATTTCATTAATAGGTATGTGAGCAAAGAAAACATTTATCTTTTTAAAAGTATTGGGAGAACATAATTTGACTGAAATTTGTTGAGTGCACAACTCAATATTTTGTCTGTTTTGAATTTGAATTTATTTCTTATCTCGCAATTTCCTATTTTCTGTCTTTCTCCTCGGCACTTTACCCCATATTTCATTTCTCTTTCCATGAAGATATATGAGTCCGAGAAGAACATTTTGATATATGTTGATCATATTTTGTAGCACTCGAAGTGAAATAAATCCAAGATATAGAAGGAAGTGTGATTATTTATTAAGGGAAGAAAGTTTTTCTGGAGCAACCCTTTGAGCTAAGGGAAGTAGTCGGGCTGCTAATTTGATAAGGGTAAACTTGTAAATTCGTAATTTGCTTGAGATCCGTGACGACTGACAGGGGTTGAACAACCCTTACGTTGCACTGTGTGAGCATTGTTGATAACAATGAAATCTTCTTAAGAGTCTTACTTAGCTAACTTGCGGGATTTTCTCTAATGTTACAGACACACAAAATCTTTTAGCTAACGAAAAAGCAAGCAATGAATAGCGAGTGTCAATGGAACTAACCACTTTTGATTAAAGCGTTTTAAATATTTCTTTAATAGGTACCGTGAGTTTATTTTAACGTGAAACATGGGATATGTTGTACCCTGGTTACGACTTGACTTTTAATTGACAGCAATGTATCAGAGCGTTCAATTTAAAATTAAAAATAGCAGATATAATATTGAGGTTAAACAATAATAAAACTCATTTATAATATTTGTAATTTGCGTACGCTTGATATGTCTAGAGTGATTTTAAATTTTATATATTAATTCTTTAATTTCTAAATATATCGCCATTAAATAATTTCGTTTTCGTACCCAATTTAAAAAAAATCAAGTACTCTGGGATCAGAAGTCCAAACAAAATTGGGGTGGGATTCTATAACTCGTAACAACTCCATATAACAAGTGTAGTAGTGAAGTGTACTTTTTTAATTGTAGGTACATATCAACCATAAATAACGATTACTATTACAGAATTTCAAGTACAATTTGTAGATATTTGCAAGAAATATCATAACAAGTCCATATTATAGCAACCGAAGTTATAGAATCCCACTCTAGTTCTCATTTTCATGTTTTGTTGTACCACAGATGTCTACTGCGCACTGTCGAAACGTCAAAGGTAGTAGAACGTCATGAGCTAATTTGAATTTTTAGAGATTTATAATAATTTAATTCTCGCTTATTTATCTTAAAACGAAATTGAAAATGACTATATTTTAAATAAAAAAAAAATTAAAATTGTGAGAAGAGCCTATAATTAAATTTTAAACTGGGATCTAACGCAATGTGACGTATTTGTGTTTTTCAAAAGTATTCAAGGCCAGCCCCTAGTACTGATAAGTGAGTATTCATAATTATGAAGGTAATACGTCTTCAGTAACATACATCAAAAAAATTCTCATCGACAACTAGCGTCTGTGGACGTAAGAGTTCAACAGTTAATTTATTTTTAATGAGCAACAAACCACGTAATATAATTGTTAGACATTTTAGAACATTACTTAAGTCATTTTACGATATATTGGCTAATTTAATTTCCAGAATTACCAACTTTTATCGTCTTTGGGTTTCATTTGATTGTCCTCTTTATTTATTATATTTTGCGGTGAATGTTATGCCCGTAATCTTCATCGGGCAATAGAGCCATCGGGAATCAAATATCTGTAGTAGAATCGGAATTCCAATTCGCCAATATGTCTTGGCAAACAATCGCCTATCAGCGTTATTTATTCCATTGAGTCTTGGAGACGCAGCCGCAGTGTACGAGGGTGGAAACTCCGGCTCATCTCACAAATCAAATCTCGAGCACGCGCCAACAACAACGCCGATAAAACATAAGATGTGTTTGCAAAAATGTTAAGCACGGATTAGAATCATAAATGTACACAAAGTATTACAATGGCGTAGCGTTCACTGAAACTTCTAGATAAAACTGTAAGGTTATGAAAAACAGATAGTTTTCAAGTAAACATAGTGAATAATATATTGCCTTTAGTAGTGTTGATTATGTTGGTGATTGTATGAAAGCCAGGTACCTACTTCGTGGACTTTCCAGTTTAGTGTACGGACAAGCAATAAAAGACAATTGATAATTGTAAGCTGTTTGAGTTAAGACCGAACTAGACATTTTACAACTTAAGCCGGATCAACCTGGCGCCTAGTACCAGCAGATGTCGTCCAGATGTTCTTGGATTTCCAAATTTCTAGAATTTCGCATTTACTTTTCATTTGTCTAAAGTGGTATCATTGTCAGCCAATAATATTGTTTGTCATATTTGTACGGCCAATGATAGGTTTGCTACCCCGACATTTGTCAAAGTCTACATTTCATTTCTTGTGTTTTTTCTTACATTAAGACACAGTTGAGTCTTGAGACTTTAATGCGATAGACAAGTTTCGGGGTGTCGTAAGCAATCGCAATCAATTTCAAATTCATTTGTATCAGTTATTGTAAATAGTTGTAAATAATAAACATTTTTGTTACACACTATTCGTTTCATTGAGAAAAACGCGCATTCAGGCGCATCAACAAACATTTGGTGGTCTTACAGACCGAATTCACAACAGATTAGATAAGTTGATTAATTGAATAACACCCTGTACCATAAGAATTAAAGTTTGATTTCAAATTGAAGATCTACGTATGAATTAGAGAAAAGTCGATATCGTAGAGCACAATTAGCATTCAAATTTTGCGACTAAGGTATTGAATGTTCGAACTGCATACAACCTTAGTAATTCCGGTTAAACCCCAGGGGAAGACAAAACAAAAGAATACTTGAAGTATGATTACCACTCATGATTCCAGATAGCTATGTGAATTAAAGTACTGTTTAAGTAAAGTGTCTTCCTGAATAACAGAAAAATAAGTGTATCTTTGGTGGTTTAAGAAACTAGTAGGTCTGGTGTAGTTCTATCAAATAAATTTAATTGACTCCAGTATGTAATATGGTTTATGATTCGTATTAGAGGGATACTTGTAGAATGATGCAAGAGTTGTATTTAGAAAAATTAATAATTATTGCCTAATATGACATAAACCATTTACCATTCCATACTAGCTCTTTTCCTTAATGTGACGTCTTTTTCCAAACAGGGGTTAGCTTTTAGTCCATAACTTCTCCCATTTTCTCCCTAAGGAAACCCTTCTAGTCACACTTTACAAAATATGACATAGGGTGTTTACCACTAACGTTAAAATTCCCTAACACTGAAAACAATACCCGGTGCAGGGTGGAAGACAAGTGCATGTCGCCGCAGGAAGGCCAAGGGGAAGGGCAATGGCTCTAGCTTTGTAAGAGATAGGGAAGGGACATTGTTATGATGATCGGGCGTTTAAGCAGGGGTGCGCAAATCGGAATTGGGTGAATGATCAATAAATAGTCGTAAATAGCCGGAGAACATGGTTTGGGCAATTTGGCACGGAGGCAATATGCGGCGAGATTAAACCATATTGAACCAATCTCAAATGGATATTTGAACTTGCCCATTTTTTACCGACCTCTAATGCACGAGTGAAAGGGACGACGTGTAATCATACATTTTCACATTTTGAGTTTATTGACATATGTCCACCAACTGAGATCGTTACATTAAGTTACTGTGGATGTGTTGTTAATTGAAGATAACAATTCGAACTGAGTAGAATGTACAATCCTGAGTTAAATTAGTAGAATCGTCTAGTTTTAACCGAATGAAATATCGTTCTGTCCTTTGCCAAAGCTGTAAGTACTTATGGTAGGTTCGTAGGTAAACACAATAGTACTAATACAGGATGGGCAATAGTATCCTCCCTACTTTCAATAGGACCTGCGAATGAAAGGTATGTCGTAGAAGGGTGAAGATAGTCGCAAAAGAAACAGATAGTCGGGGAGTTATGTTTATAATTTCCTTCAATTGTAAATATGGCGTGTTTCAAAAAGTAGTGCACTTTTTCCGTCGAAACTTACTTTTCGAAAAACTACTGAATCGCAGCTATGCAGCGTGTGTTTCCTACTAGCTACCGAATTCCCTCTCGGGGTTAAGTTGCCAACTAAAAATATGTTCTGTTGGGGGTTGACAACTTCAAAGAAACTGAAGTGTGTCTTTAAAAAGAAATGAGCGCCAACAGAACTCCAGCAAGCTCTTGAAGAATATGATGCAGGAAATGTCTGGTTCCAATAGAATTGAACATAGCTCGAAATTTAATACTTATTTTGAAGGAGATGTTCCCCGACCAACTGACCACTGCAACAGGCGACATTTAACGCCCTGTGGCTTTTTCTTGTAAGAGTATCAAAAGACTGAAGTGTTTAAACAACGTCCCAGAACCCTACAAAACCTGGAGGATGCAATCCGCTTGGAAATAGCCCTCATATGAAAATATGTTTCATAGAGCTATGCAAAATCTTAAAATCCACCTGCAGTAGTATATTGACAATAACGGCCATCAATTGCAAGAAATTATTTTTAAAACTAGGTGATTGAAAACTCCATGTTATAGTTGAAAAAACTAAAAAAAAATCTTTTATATTACTACTAGTTTTTAATTCACTTTCAAAACTCGGGAGGTTATGTGATACCCGGAAACAGATTTACCTCTTGTTATGTGTAGTATTAGTATTGGTCGATACCGTTGGGCTTTTGTTTAGCGTTGAAGGCTTCACAACTCAAATGCTGCGGTTTCAAATCTCACGGGGTTATAGTTATGTGCATATGTTTTCCTTTCATTCCATCTTATTACCCTCATTCGACTTCGTATGATCTTAGTAATAGAGCAATCGTTATACATGAGAGGAAATAATAAAATAATTCTCGAAAATACCCTTTGACGTTTAAGAATAAATGAAATAAATATATCATTCAAAGCTTATTTCACATTTCTAGGTGCGCCAATTTATTTTATCGCAATTATCGGTAATGATATTTATATCAAGAAGCGCGTTTACCAGATGTCGTTTCCCGAGCATTCTTGCCGGCATAAAAAAAGCAAAAAATAAGAAGGAATGAACTTCTCCACAGTTTGCATACCACCCTACCTGTGGTGTCTACAGTAAAACAATGTAAACAGATAAATCAATTCCTTGCAATAACCGTTTTCATTAATCACCTCCCCACAAAAAAATCTAGTCTTTCTCCGGTAAAATATTCACTTAATAGATTAATACTCCCCCCTAAGACATATTGGCTGCAGTTGCCCCGATGTGCATTTATCAACACTTGTCTGACGACAGTGGCGCTCGGGGTGGCGGCGACGGTAACATGTGCTGGGGGCATTAGCGGTAAAAACCCCCGCCGTGACGTCATACGAGGGTGACAAAATACCCGGGCGGCTAGCGCTACGCTTTTTCTCAAGGTGATAATGGCCTAGGAAAAATGACCTGTTTACAGACTTTCAGATACTTGTATGACTCGAGTTTTTTACAAGATTAATTGTTTGGTTTTGTTTTGATATGGAGGAAATGGCGGGCGATTTTTTTATAAAATGGCTAGTCATTTTTATAAACGAGACTGGTTCTTATATGCCGTAAAGATTATAGGTCGAATTTATCTCTCTCCATTACTATAAGGACAAAAAAATGATAAATTTATCTCATAAATAATAAATATTAGTTAATCTTTTTCAAAAATGGCCCCTGTGGTGGACTCTTCACGCCACCTGAAATGTCCAGGAGGTGACGTCTAAAACACGTCTCCTACTACTTAAATATATCTTTAAAGGTATCTGCAGCAAAAGCAAATTGGCAAACTCAACAATATGAAATAAGTAATAAGATCGCAATTTTGTCACATGAAACTAAATCTTACATAGCGCAGTTTGTCCCAATATTTTAAAAGACCAGATTGACCACATTCAGATTTGCCCTGAACTAAAAAAATAATTAAATATGATTTTGCAATCAATCACAATGTGCTTTTATGTTATTTGTTACATTTTGTCAGTAATTTTTCAAATTAACATACAAATGTAAATTCTTTTATAAAGTAATCAAAAAATAATTATTATTTAAACTGCTATTAAAAACATGAATTCTTTGTTTTATTTACTGTACAAAAATATTAATATTATTGTTTTAATATTTTAATGCTAATTTCGAAATTAATAGATTTTTCACTCAAAATTGAAAAAAAAAAAATTAATAAATAAAGAGAAAGGAATAGTGCTTTCATTTTTAGTTTTACATAAAAATAAATTGCAAAATTTATTTATTGGTGTCCGTATTATAAAGTCAAGCTAAGTTAAAATGTTAAGTATGTTGACATTTTCATAATCTGTCATATTTTACCTGGTATAATTTATTCTAGTATACTTAAAAAACAACATATGACTAAAACGAAAATAATTTTTTTTTTATTCACAATCTGTTAGTAATATGACGATATCGGACTTTTAAAAAGTTGGGAAGTTAGTTATTGTTAACCTTATTTGCCAAAAGGTTGGGAAGTATAGCGTGAGTGTAGCTGCGGTCGGAAAGTTTACTCACTTCACACTTTAGAACCACAATGAAATCAATATTTAAGGTTAGAAATCAAACTACAGTTCATGTGACAGATGATCAACACCAAATCAAAACATTCGTTTATTCATGTGAGATTATTAATTTCAGATTGAGAATGAAATACAAATACTATACAAACCTGGGTGAAAAGTTTCATTATGTTTCGGGCTATAGCTAACCGTGGCACTGTGCACCTTGGTAAGCTATCTTCGCCCTCGACGGTAATGAAACATTTTCTACATCGGTTGACGGTTAGTATATACATATATTATTATTGTACAGTATGCGGGACTATATTATTCAAATTACATTGAGAAGTGACACCTTGTTGAACACTAAAATTATATTTATTTAAAAATATCTTCAGCTACACAATAAAATCTGCATCAAAATGAGTTTATTCTGTAAGGAATACTTCACAAAGCAAATCCTTCTACTGAATGAATTCAAAATTTTGCCCCAGAAATAACTAGAAATGTTACACAAACTTTTAATTGGGTGAATAAAAGTTTAGTTGAAAACTACGAACTACTAAATCCGAAGCCCTTAACTAGAATTTAAGTTAATATGTAGCGAATATGCGGGATAGGTCTGATACTTCTGTCCTGTAATGAACATAAAAAGACAAGGAATTCTTGAAGCTGTTTGCTCTAGTTTAATGTCTGCAGTTAAATTGTTTCAAATTCTAGTTTTATTTGAGTTGAAGCTTCGGTTTAATTTGTTCTTCAAAGTGAAATGTCAAAGTTCAAATAGGGGTAATTATTTTCAATTATAAATATCTCAACTAAAATTAGATGATATTAATTTTACAGTAAAAAGACGAACGTGCAATACCGAGAATAATATTGCAGTTGTGGGACGAAAATTTTAATAAATGCGAAACTAAAACAAAATATTATTTCCCTCAGCTGTTATTAAAATTTTGAAATTACTTTTATGTACATACATTTATACTGGTGTTGATATTTATTTTTAAAACTGTAAAAGATTCAGAGTTGGTTAAATTAGCAAAAAAAAATCTGGTTCTGAAAATATGGGACTTTTTATTCTACATGGAAACATATTTTTTATTTCGTCACAACATACTAACTTGTTAATATCACATGTTATTAATTTTTCTTAGATAGGTTTCATGTCCTTTATTCAAATTCTAGATTATTGAGAAAAGGCTTCACAGGCTAAAGTACGTGACATCTGGTAAATGTCTTCTACTCAGCAAGTGTTAATAAATCATTATTTCTGCTTGATATGATACTGTTTACTTAATGGGAAAGCCTACCTAGAAAATTGTCGTTCGTAGTTTTCTAATATCTTATATTTGTTACATTTAAGAGAAAAACGTTATTAGAAAAGTGTTTTCAGAATAATATTCTTTTGTAAAATTTTGATTTTTCAATTACATATAATTTAAATTTTGGTTTTATTGAAAAATTAAAATTTCAAAAACAATTCCATGTTGATAATACATTTTTATAATTTTTTTTAAAATGTATCAAAAATGCGATATTAGAAAACTTTTCACTTTTCTGTAGATAGTCTATCTAAAGGAATATTGAAATGAAAAGGGAAAATATGGCTCTTCTGTTATTAATATTAATGACTTGATTAATTTATGAGACAAAGCAATCATTATAGATTCCTTCATAACGCAAATTATTTGAGCCTCAGGTGAATTTATTCCTTATAAGCAAATATAGCTAACCTCGTTTAAATATCACTTAAAAAGTTCAATTTCGAAGCAATATATATGCTAATAAATAAGTTCGCAACGGGAAACTCTACCGGGTTCGAATCCTTACTAACGCAAACGCGACATCTGGTAATTGGTTTCCGAAAGGTAGGGGGATACCTGATCTTGGGATAAGTTCCCACATGAAAATTAATATTGCATGTTGATGTATAAAATTGTATGAAGTATATTATACGGTGCACTTTGCCAAGAATTATAATGTTTTCATTTTCATTACCATAGTACTCATAATCTAATAGAAAACTTTATACAGACTCACCATATGTTGACTTATTAAAATAGAAGTAAAAAGATGTCACTTACCTAGAACAAAAGAAATACAAGTTAGTATAGTTGCAAACAAAATAATAAATATTATATAAATATAACAATATTATTTACAAATATAAGAAAATAAATTCATACAGTAAAAGATTCAAAGCATGAATTTGGAACTCAAATACTTGAAATTATTTCAATTCTTTTAAATGGCGGCCCCACAACTCAAAAAGAGGAGGAACACTTACAATTATGTTCATAATGACGATATGAAAATTTGTATTTTGAGTACCATTGTGAATAAAATGTTGTGTTAGTATTTTTATTGAACAATGCCAAATTATTCCTAATATTTCTTTTTCTTATTATTTGTTCGAATTAGATATACTTGTTCGTAAATATATAAAATAAAAATATCCAAAAATCTTAAAATTATTTCTAGAAGTTTAATCCATTTGTTAAGTTATACTTAAATATAGGGCACTCTGTATATTCATAAACATTTATTAACCATTACATCAAAACCTTCAAATACAATTATTTTTACTCATACACGAAGTAGGAAGTGAAGATTATAGTTTGGTAACTATCTATAAAACTATGAAACTAAATAGTGCAATTATGTTGTTCTGAACTTACATACTTTGTTTGAGCAAATAGAAATTAAAAATTCTCTGGAAATGCATTTTAAATTAAAAAGATAAAATTGATTTCTATCGTACAACAAAGTGCCTTCATTTCCTTGAAATGTTTCTGGAGTGCCGTATTTTTTTGTGATAATCTGATTATTTTGAAGAAGAAATTTTCTTTGAAAATTTAATATTCATGAATATAAAAATGCTGTAACCTCCAGTAAAAAATATCCCATCTGAGTTGCGAGTTGCAATTTGGGGACTTTTCAATATCAGTTGGATTTATTGAGGCACCATTTCCGGTGTTTTTTATTAAGTGCAATAAAAAAGTAATAATTTTTTACAAGTCGGTAAGTTCTGGCGTCTCGAGTATTCAAATGATAACTTGGACCACAGATGCCATGAGATACGACTTGCGCTTCGACAATCGATACCAGAAAAGAGAAATTGCCACACGAGAACCGTACTCGCTGAATTCTCAAAACCATTTACGGGGGTCGAGATCTAGTCAGTGGGTAAATGACTACGATCAATGGCCTTTTTTTATAAAATTTTCGGGCCCTAGACTGAAAATAATTTTGGGAACTCTTTTCTCCTTTACAAATTTACGTTTAACTTTTACTGTACTCGCAAATTTTGGATCTACAGTGACTTTCGAAAACTATCTGATATATAGGTACATATATACACAAGGCAACAGTGGAGACGTTGAATTAATTAATTATTTAAACAATTTTCTGAAATGTTATTAGTTAAATTGTGTAAATTTTTTTCGATGAATGTTAGGAGGAATGGTAGGGTTGGTCTGCTCATTAATTACATATGCTTTTCTTTCTGATTTCTATATCTTCTAATTGATCTAGAGATCTAGTTTGGGTTTTACTTACATACGTTTATCAAGGAAGTTATACACCAGAAATAGCATTACAAATTCTGCATAATATAAAATTATAAAGGTTGCTATTATCTCCAGGAAAAGTTGGACAATTATAAAAGTACCACAGCTATTAATTTGGATGAAATAAAAAGGATTTTGTTTTGATGAATTAATCATCATCACATAACGGATATGAAGTCGAATGAATTATGGATTTTATTGATACTTTTTATTTTACAATATAAATAGACAAATATTTTACAACAAACGGGCTGTGACTACTAATAATCAGGGTTTAAAAGTGTTAAAAATATTTAATTTATCATATTTTTTACAATTTCCGTTCAACCAACTGAACAATTCTATGAAAAACGAAATGAATGTACGAGTATATCATCCTGAATTATTTATCTCTATAAAGAAGTGCACTGTGCATCCAGTCGTTGTGAATTAATGTACGAACAAAACCAAATAAATTTTTCAATCTTCCTAAGAGAAATTAATATTAATCTATGTAAAACCTTTATGTTTTAAACTTCTGACATATATCCGAAATGTAAATTTATTTAAATCCAACCCTGGGAATGTAGACACGACAGAGAAAACGGAAAAGAGAGAGGGACATAGAGATTATTTCCGGATTCTGTTTCCGGTCGCCCGGAATTTCACCCGAAGTGAAGAGTAAAGTTGCCCTTTCAGGAGACAAGTTACAAAAGGTACAGGTTCAAATCTGTAAATTGAGAAGGAATTCTGATGAACGAGCAGGAAAAAATGCATTGATTGATAATTTGCTATTTCAAATATTGTTTAAGGTGAACGTGCACAACGTTAAAAAATTAGCGAATTAGGGTAATAAATCCCCGTACAACAATTTTAAAAAGAAATTTGTGATAGAGTGACAAAATACTATCAGATTGCATTACAAAAATAAAACTTTGGAAATCAAAATTTAAAATATTATTATGCATATTATTGTTAATTTTTTACTTAAAAATGTATAAAAAACATAATAATGAGAACCAATTAAATCCTTTTATAACGTATTTTATGGTTAGGCGAATAACCCACTTTTTGCTTTTAAGTAGTGATGTGACGAATATAAGTTCAGAATTCAGCGAATAATGAATATTCGGCAAAATTTTAACCGAATATTCGGTATTACCAAACAATATATTTTTGTCAATATGAAAGCGTGATTGGTAGTCCTCGTTGTGAAAAGGGGTGTATTTTTCCTAATGGTAATTTAATTATTTCAGTTTCAAGAAATTTACCGCCAATTAATATAACTAGATAAATAATTTATTCTTATTGTAGATACATTAATAATAACTAAACATATGAATGTGTTGTTTGAAATTTATTATTTATATAGTTATATATTTTAACAAAAAACAGCGTTGTTCTTCACTTATTTCTTGTAACCGAATATTCGGTATTAAAATATGCAGAATAGGTCGAATACCGAATAGTGAAAATATGGGCGAATAGGACGAATACCGAATAATTATTCGGCTTCGGTTCCATCTCTACTTTTATGTAAAATTTTTAACTTTGTTTTTTGTAAAAGCTCTGCGCTTCGGAAGGAACATTGGTCTAATGACAGAGACTTACATCTCAAGACCGTCTACCTATGAGAATCTCTTTGTGGGACTGCCATGGCATTCAGTCGCTACAGGTGGGAATAATGTAGACACACTCCAGCCAGCTTGATGAGCTCCAATAAGAGCCAAACGCGTCCGAAGTTACTAAGTGAATGTCAAATGGCCGGCTTTATTGTTAGCTGCTCATTTTGAAAATCTTCAGGAACCTAAAGGACCATTTGTTCATTGTTAAAAATGTATTATAATTGAATATTAAAAAAGGCGCACAAAATATTACAATTTTTCAAAAACGCAAAAAATGCTCACATCAACAGGTAAATATAAAGGTATTTTATTGGTATTATTGGCACGGGAAACAGTGGCTCACTTAGTTAATGCGCTCCGCCTCGAATTATGCAGAATGTAATATCTGGCGTTTAAATCCTAATGTGTCCAATCTTTCAACCGAATAAAAATTTCTGTATTACATCACTAAAATACAAGAAAACTTGTAACGAAAGCAGTACTTTTAAGTACTTGATGCCCTGTTCCATCTAAGAATGTTGTGCCATAGATGATGATGATGAAGTATTGCAAATTGCATTTAATTGCCTCTTTAAGTTGCTTACCAACCTGAAAGAAGAAGGTATGTGGTATGTAGCTAGCATATACACAAGGAAAACAGTTGAATATTTAGTTCAGAGATATCTATGACAGTTGCTGTCCCTATGTTCTATAAATGTTATGCCAATGATGATGGACTGCCCCTATCCCTTTTATGTCCCCACGAAAATATGTGTTCAGTTGTCCACTTTGACTTTGACAAGACCCAAAAGGGCAATAAATATTACAAAGTTATGAAACGGTAGGGCTGTAAAGCCGTTTGAGTAATTTCCCTTTTACAAATCAATACTAACTAACTACCCCACACTTTCCCTTTCTGTCAGTAACACCTCCATTGCAACTGACAGTCGGCAACCCTTCTATAATCTGTAAAATTAATCCACATTCATGTAGCGGAGTAGCACGTTTTATAAATAGCCGGCGACGTGACGTTTGACACGAGTACAAGTTAAATCTTAACCTGTAATCTAAGTTGTAAAGCCCAAAGCGCCAAGCGAAAGCTCAGCTTCGTCAAACAACTGAATATTCAATTATGGCAAAGGAGAGAAAATCGGGACAGTCCTTTCTCTTCTGCCGTAAAGCGGAAATTCTAAATTTGAATACCTACTCATCTTTCCATTAATGTTCTAGACATGGATTGTTGAAAAGATTTATTTGGATTTTATTCCAATTTTAACAAAGTATAAGTATACCTTTTTGAGCAGTGTTAAAACGTTATTTTTTTTAGATTTACTCTTTTTATTATGTGCATATTAACAGCTCTCTGTACGAATTCTATAACTTGTGAGGAATTCATATTCATACATATAGAGATATTTGTGTTAATTGTTTTAATACAAAATAAAAAAGTAAATCTTGTATGTATTAGATGATGTATTATGTTTCAAAATAGGTAGTATCTTTTCAATAACTTTTCATAATTGAAGTATATTTGTTTTTAAAATTAGGTACATATATTTTCATAAAATATTAACTACATTTAATGACTGATTTTGAAGTAAATCAAGGGATTTAATTGTCTGTCATCCCAAATGTTTTTCTTTTATCAAAAATATGCAAACTTAATATAAATTACTATGGACAGGAAATAGGTAACTCGCATCCCTTTCCCCAATTAGATGTAAATTTGTAATATAATGTATTATTATAAGGTTTTAAAAGAATGCTCTACCAATGTTTATAAAATATACTGCCATTTATTTATGTGTCTAACTCAGGGTAAATAAAACACAGATTTAAAAAAAAAATCAGAAAACTCAAGAGTTTTTTTATTTAAATCCTATTTTTTTTATTTTACTTAAATTTTTTGATATTTAAAAAAAAGTGTTTTATAAAATAGCATATATTATGAAAAGAAAACATAAAAATAAATAAAAATTTCAAGAAACAATAAAAAACTCCAGTAAAATCCGTTTATTACGATATATACGGTAACGGTATTTTACTTTTATCGGTTATATTATTACATTTTAAGTTAAAATTTAATAAAAATTAGAAATAATTCACTAAATATTTTATTCCAATACAATATTTTCCATTTACAGGACATTTAAAATTTAATTATATTGTTGAGCCAATGATGATGAATTTCATAATTCAATCAATAATTTGATGCTATTGTACTAAAATGAATTTATTATATCGTAGATGCAATATGTATAGCATAAATAATCAACTTTCATGATGCTGTGAATTTTCACATAATCCACATAGATGATTTATTAACAATAACAGCAAACAAGTATTAATAAACAATACATGGAGTTATAGTAACATATCCCCAATAATTAATGATTTCAGTAACAATGTATATCCAATCAATTAATCACACAAATCAATACAAAATAACACAAAATGGGGCTTTCCGCCAAATGCATCGCGACAAAGAACAACACTACAACTCCATAATTAATCCAGCAGGCTTAGCATAATCCACAGACGGGTTCGAACCTGCCCATAAAAATGACTAATTACACTCAATATGTGCTAGAGTGGGGGAAAACCCTGGTATTTTATGAATTTTTGTGATTTATTTAGTGAGGGGGAATTGAATTATAGTTCGGATTTTATTTGTGAATATTTGCGGTTTAGTAATAAAATTGCTATTATCAGAATGCTGCGTATTTATTTACAATTCATTAATTTCGAGTTATTAATTTTGATTACAAATTGGAATTAAAATAAATACATGAAAATTTATTGGAATTAAAAAACGATGTTAGGCATAAATTGGACGAATATTATTGTATTTTGAACAGAACAAATATTCAAATTTTTCGTATAAACAACAATAAATTTGCATCAGAAAATTAATGTATGTCAACATCGATAGTCATTTGTTTGAAAGTGTTGTCCTGTCGTCGATTCATGTCCTTTGCTGTAAATATAGTGAAATATTAGTTAGGAATTGTAGAGACAGTAAGATGTGACGTCAAGAGAATAATTAATTAGATCAATGTTAGTAAACAACGTGGAAAGGAAAAGGAATATCTAAGGATTACGATGTGTGCTAGTGTTGATCATACTGAAGATATAGACATAACAGGTTCTCTAAAAACTTTCTATTTATTTTTGGTGTTACACGGGGGATAATGTTGGTTAATGCTACAATGATGACTGACTTATTAAACTTGACTGATTAAATGATGACAACTTTTGCTTAATTTCATTTACAATTTTTATACATATTACTAAACCGAATTAAATATATTGTGGATCAGTACTCAGACTGATCTACCCACATCAGAGCCGGTAAGCTCTGGCTTAAAGTGAGTCTGAATTATTTTAGCTATATTTAACTGACCCAAACTAAAATAATACAACTAACATATACTAAAACTGCTAATAAATTTGTGTGCAACTTCTTATTCGAACATATTAATTAGTCTGTGAAATATGATCAGCATCTGGCACCCTAATTATTAATTTTTATGCCAATAAGAGAATCTTATTGCACAGGAGAAATGCACAAACAAGACGGAAAACAAGCCATAATTTCCATCTTGTTCAGAGGATTAATAACTTGAATGTAATGCTAATTTTGTTTCTTTTGGAATATTGAATTCAATAGAATGGTTTGCTCACAAATAATATTTTCATCTTTCAAAGTATTGAATTCTAAAGATAATATTACAATAAGTAGAGTTAGCAGTAGTTCGAAATGAAAACTAACATCTTAAATGAGTACTTAGTTTTCGAAACACTATTACATAAATTATTTGTTATTTGACTATAAGATTACGAGTAATTTTAGTTACAGGCTATGAAGTTACTTATTATGAATAAAGAGAAAACGAATGCAAGGTAAAGGGTCAATTGTCACTATTAAAATTCGAGTTCTAATTATATTACTTGATGATCTTTCTTTGTGGGAATGTCCTGCTAATCATGATATAACTTTTTGCCATCTAATACTCTAAAATCTGTTTTCTACCCCATTTTTTACTTCTCTCCTAGGCGTCCACGATTGAAGCGGTTTCAAGCGTCCATTGTGCATCCACTGAAGCGTAAAGACGCCTAGCGCCAGCACCCCGACTCTGAAGTAAACAAATGGCCACAATTGAGACTTCCAACAGAATCAGTAAATGGCAGGAACCAGCTTGAAGGAATTGGACATCAGATGCTTAGACAATGTTTACAGCATGTTAATGAAATGTTTGTTGTAAACATAGATTGCAGACAGAATGGTTGAATAGATAAGTAACCGTTTGGAATACATTGCAATGTGACGGAAGTCCCAAGTGGTGCAGTTTTCGCTTTGCATATAAATTCCTCAAATGATTTCGACTAAGAGTGGAAAGAACATTCTACGTTTATTCTATCGAACAGTAAACACTTGAAAAGGAGTAATGCTTTTATGAAGTTTTCCCTATAAGCCGTATTTGTCCCATTAAAAATTATCAACCCTTATTTCAAGAGAACTTTTTATTTTTTTGATCTGTATAACATGGTTAGAGTTTAACAAAAAAAAATTTGGCAACTTTACTGGACTAGTTATTAAAGTTCAGAAGTTGAAATCGTTAAAATTAAAGAAAACAAATAACGTTACTCTAGATGGATTAATAATTAATATATTTAGAATTTGAATATTTATTTCTGTGTTTACTTCGGTATCGTAACTATCTATGGTAGTGTCGGGTGAATCTATTAGAATCTTCATTAAATATGAAAGAAAAGTCAATAAAATATTTATTCAGAAATTTCGTGGCTGCCTGTTATGTTATTTTTCTAGAAAATTACAATTATGTTGTGTGTCCAATGTATTTCTTTTTTCGTTGACTTCACGTACAACAATGCTAGAGTTTCATTACGGCAAATCAATCAGCCAATCAGAGGAGTGGACAATATTGCAGTAGCCAACCCTGGAGTAGCAAACAACAGTCTGCAGTTTTCTGTTGACATACGTGGAGTCTAAGGTAAATATAGGTGCGGGCAGGAAAATTAAGCTAGAGTGAATTACATCTGCAATCGCTCACTAAATGCATTAATACCTTCTTCAATTTAGCTGTATGTACACATAATACAGGAAAATTTTACAACTTGAATAAAGTTGACAAGGATAGATAACTTACTACTTAAGATGAGTTACTAGCTCTAGACTGGTACGTGTAGAACAATAAATTGAAGCAATTGCTAAGTGTAATACAAAAAAGGCACCGACTCCGTACAATATGATAATCGTATTCAATTTCTATTTCTGTATGTTATATTGAAGTAGTAAATAGTTTGTACACCTGTATGCGCGATGCTCTTTTTGTTCCTCGCAAAGTTTTATTCCGTCTAGCCACCGCTTACTTGCAAACTACCACGTACATATGTTGGTGTAAAATTCAAAACAGAAATAAGTCCTCCAACTTCTAACTATCCCTGGAGTGTAGTTGAAATCGTTTTCATGCCGCAATTTCTCGGTAGAATTGAAAATTTGGCTGCGAGGTTAGAGTAGGTCGTTGAAGTGTGTAATTATGCCCGTATTCTATTAGTGACGTCAGTGAAGACGCTGCACTTCATTGAAATTCAGGCGCAACGAACGGTTCATTAGTATTCATCAGTCATGAACTGCAAGGACTCTCCAGCATGCCACAGAGACGGGAGGTAATCGTGTTGTTTTATGCACAACCATGGAACGCACTTCTCGATGAGGAAACCATTGTAGAACCATCATTATCACCATGTCTCAACTTTCTTCTCAACTAGTTACTTTGTCGATATCCTATCCAAAAATTAAAACTTAACATTGCAGCAGTGTACTATTATTCTAAATTCCTCAATCCACTTCTTCCTAGCTTCTAAATCTGTGCTCTGGTAGTCAGATCATTTAATGTCTTTTCTATTCTCGTTCATAAATATTTGTTATTCTATCTGTCCAGATCTTGGTTTAATTCATTAACCAAGTTCATTCTTTTAAATTCTATATTTTCTGGCTTTATGTTATTGGTTCTAGTTATATCGTTTCTCTTAAGCTGCACTTCTTATTAATTTTTCAGTTTTCTCAGTTGTTCGCTTGATTAATTTTTATCTCGTACGTACTTAACTTACACTCGCCATAAATCTGTTTAATTCTTATGGTTTCTTTTCCTTACAACTTCCTCAAACGGGCAGAAGGGGTTAGGTCATCGCGCTCCGATTCGAACTGAGTGGATTATAAGATCTGGAATTCCAACCTCAACTTCACTAATCTTTAACTAAAATAAAAATACCGCTGCATTAGAGTAATTTGGAACTCACTATACAAGCTGTAGGTTTCTTGCAGAGACTGGACTAAAATGCAAATAAAACTGTCCTATTTTCCTCAGTAGTACAATGTAGGGTTCCCGAACTTTTTATGGGATAAAACATTTTGAAAAGTCCTGAATTTTATTTTGATTTTGTAATAAGTACTTCATAATACATAATATTTAAAAATTAAGAAAAACATTAATAATTTATTTAATAATAATTACTTACTATTAAAACATAATAAAAAGTTTTTAATGATATCAATGACTTTAGGTTCATGAATTACAATTCTATTTAATAATATCTGGATTAATATTAGATAGTTGGATTCTTATTTCTGGTGACAAATAAGCTAGTTTCTGGAGTTCAATTTAATAGTAAACAGAAGTAAAAAAATAATAGATTATTTCGATAATCTAATAACTTTTCTTACAAATTCGTCCAGAAATCATTAAATGCCTGATATTTGTATATTTTTTCAATCGGAGTCACTAACTAAATCAATTATTTTTTTCATAATCACTTGCATATTTATTATAATGGAATACTATTATTACAACTTTCAAGAATGTTACAACGTAGTTAAATTCCTTGTAGCTTAAATAATTATGAGGCAAAATGGCTATTTCGTATCGGTACTTGACTTCAATCCCTGTGTCTGCTGTTCCAATAATGATGATGCGTCTCTTCAGCTCCCTATATCCTGTTGCCCATTACACTCTCTCACATAACCCACCTCAAAAACATCACCAAACACCACATTCGCATTACAGGACAAATTGTCTCTATTTATTCCCGTCGTTCGGTGACAGAGATTAAGTCAAAAATACATCAGATCTCATTGGATCCTCGCTCTAATCGCCTGATCCATACGCTCGCTTACCCAGCCTGCCAACCGGAAGTCAGTGTTGCCAAACTTAATAGCTCGCACAATAAATCCCCAACCGCCCATCTTAAATTCTTATATGCCGCATTCATCACGTGTAAAATTTATAAGCGTCAACTAATAAATAATGTATGGAGCGAGTTTGCCGAAGAACTTTAGAAGGAAAAGTTCACGCAGGATCTGGGTGACTAGGAAACGCTATCATCTAAAAGGATCATTTTATATAAAAGGACAATTTTACTCCATCATTAACTTTTCTAGACAGGCTATGATGGCTCAATTGGTTAGAGCACTTCCACTCGAATTGATTGGTGTAAGAATTGGGGATAAAAATCTAGTCACCTATTATTAACCAAATAAAATACAACTCTGATCGAGTTATTTACAACTAACTATAAGTTGGTAGTGTTTAAGAGACTGTAGGTTGACAACCTGTACCAACAAAATGTAAGTCAAATAATGTCACATCTAAAAATGTGCCCAGATGGTACATATTAGCTTCACAACTCTTATTTGAATCGATTGGTAATAAAATAATTTGATTCATTTTGTGACATTTCGCTTAATTAATACTGTAATTCGAATTAAGTTCTGTTTTAAAGTTTTACAAATCATGACTTTTAATAAAGACAATAATACCACCACTTATTCTCTATTAAATAAACATTTAAAATAACAAAGTTGGTTTTAAGAACAACTGGTTGAAAAAAATATGCTTATTGAAATAGTCTTGCAAAATAGAAATTGTTTGCTAATTTAACCGACTTGACTCTTACAGTTCTCGAGATAGCAGTAGTGTAGTATAAATGAATACCTGTATACCACTACAACATAAGTAAAGTAAAACATATATAATGAATTTCAATTCTATTTGTAGTCACGTCCAAAGAGAAGATCAGGAACTAATTATTACAGTAATCTTGTGAAATAATTTAGTGAGAAAGTGTGGAAGGAAAGCAAATAAAAGAGTGTCCAACTTGGTGGATTTAGTAATGAAAATCCGCAAAATCAGGTCTGTTTCTTTTCTGTTGGCTGGTCACGTTAGGAGCTTTGCCGGTATTTGCCTCCTGTTCCTTGGCTGTCCACAAATTAAACCGTAATTAATTTGGATTGTTCTCAGCGGGCCTGCGTCGTAATTGTTTACTTTTCAGTCTTTTGTCTTGTTCAATTCCACGCGGGCGAGTAATTCGCCGCCATTGATCTTAATTCGTTTTCCGCTTTCTCGGAGATTTGTGACTTGCGCTTGCAAGGCATCGAAGCCAGAGGGTTAAGCAGATGCTCCACAATTTGCCGCCTAATTGATATTTATTCCCTTGAATTACATCCAAACGCTGTTGGGGAAATGAACGAGAAGATATTTAAAATATGAGTCCAAGATTTACCGATTTCGATTTGAATTTTAAAGTTCAATACTAGCTGGTACCAATAAATTTGTGAATTTACACGTTTCCTGCTTTAATCTAAGAAAACCTGGGTTCGATTTTACAGAATCGAAATAATACTTATTTACATCAATAATTTTTACACTAGGCGTTCGATTTTTAAAATTCAAACATCACATTAAAGCCTGAACATTTCTATTTACCATGTGTAAAGATAAAGGTATGTTATAGAGTGTAATTTTTAATAACATAAACAAATATTCAAAATGATCAGCATTTTATACAGCATTTTTTTATATGCTTAGATAATAAACCAGTATAATTTTAGACAGTACTTTTATAATTATGTATTTTACCATAAAAAATTGGTTATTCGGCATAATTATAAATAATGTCTATTCGGGAAACTACTCAACGGTTTTAGTTGAAATGAAAACATCAAATTTAAGAATATTTTTTTAATTTCACAAAATAAAATGAACCTGTTTTAAAATATGTCATGTATATTTATATTTTTAAGTATCATTACAAATGTGCATATAAATCAAATATATATGTTTAAAAGCAATATCACTAACAATAAACAAAATGTTGTCTTATTGTTTTTATTATTATATTAACAATACTATAACACTTTTTTGCTTTCTTTTCGTACATTTCTTTTCTAAGAGGATGTATTTATATTATTCTTAAATTTGAAAATAATGGTACAACAACTTCAGTATTAACTCAAAGATAAATTTCCTCATATTGGAATTCGTATAAAAAAGGTGTCTTTTTATACATTTATTCTATTATTTATTAAATGGCTTAACTTAAAAAATCCTCAGCTTTCATATATAACAAGAAATGAATGATGATTATTTTAAAGTTTACCGCAATTTTGTATATGGATTATTATATAATATATTCACGTTCACAGTGAAATGTCTATAATTACTTTTCCGATAGTAGTTACCTGTGCGACATATTATCAACTTACCAACCATTACAGTTGTATATAGACAAACATCAAAGACAAAAGCCGATTTGAACAATATACATTGATGATAATATACAAAAAATAACCAATTTTCAAAAGCTTTGATGTTGATTCCCTAAATATGCTGCATACATTTAAGGGTTATATATCACTACAAACATAAATTGTTTGATAATAATTATGGGTAGATAATGGTTCATAGTATCAGTTATCTGATTAGATTTAGTGAATAATTACAATCCCCATTATTATTGGTGGTTAACACGCTAACATATCAGCCTCCCTTGAGACACCAATACAATTATCAATATTAATAGTATTAATATCTCATAGAGGCCACGAGCTTGGGAAGTTTTTGATGGTTGTCACCCTTTATGGTACGTGCGACGTACAACAGGATTAGGGACATGTAATTCAATCCTCCGAGGATAATAAATTTCACGCAGGATCACAAGAGAGGCCATCGCATTAATAATCTATATCCTACAGCAAACAGCACATGTGGAAAATCATTATGTGATATGCTTATGGGAATTATTATTGAAGCAATAATATAATAATAATAGGCAATATATAATTGGTACAACTATAATTGGATGCCATTACAGAATAACAAGAATTCATTTTGAAATTTTCTTCAAATATAAATATAATAATAAACTTCTAATGCCGATACACAGATTGTTAATAAAAGTTACTCAAAACACATCATTGGTGATAGTTGCTTAAATACAATCACCTTTGGCATTACAATCATAGGCGGTATGCACTTATACATATTTTAATCTACCTCTGATAATCAAATAAGTACATCACTCACAACATATAAGCCATTACTGGGAGTGCTGTTTCATCTGTAATATTAGTAATAGTGTGAAATTCCATAATTCATAACAACTATAAATAACTCTTGTACTTGTTAACTATGAAATACAAATCGAAACCAGTATTCTCTTAGTGTGTAAGGAAATAGCAACTGAATTTAAGACATTTTTACAGTGTTCTTTATTTGTCTTGTTACATATCAACCACAAATAACGATTACTGCGTTACAGAATCGCAAGTTCAATTTGTAGTTAATATTTGCAATGAGCTATTCCCGCATATTCACATTCAACATGTTTTCAATAATTTGCTACAAATCTATGTAAACAAATATATCATTTCAATTAAAAATTGTATGCTTAACTTCCAATATATAATAAAGTTTTACTGCTATTTAGCAGTGACGTATCAGTGAATCTTTAGCAATGAATATATAATATGAGAGAGACGAACATTTAACATGGCGCAGAAAATTTGACATTTCGTTTGTAGCTCACAAATACATTTTGTTTTTGTCGTCAACAGGGTTATTTTTACATATAATTATACTTACATTTTTATTCTTTGTGATTATTATATATTTCAACAAAATAGTTCTCATTTTCTTGTTTTGTAATACCACATATGTCCACTGCGTTGTTGAAACGTCAAAGGCAGTAGAACGTCACGAGCTAATTTGAGTTTGTAGAGAATTTATAACAATTTATTTTTCGTTTATTTGTCTTAAAAAGGAAATAAAAATATGAAAAGAAAAACAAACACAAACTTCTATTTTTGAAAAATAAAATAAAAAGTAAATTGTGGGAAGAGCCCATTGATATAACAAGTTCAAATGACAGCAACCGAAATTATGAAATCCCACCAATGATACAGGTATTCTAACTAGACTTCGGCATTCGAACTCAGATTGTCAAGATCTCAACCGGTTACTATACCAACTAAATTTGTGGCGTATATACAGACAAATAAAAAAAATTTGGTGTGTCCAACACACTACCTCCCGCCACTGTAGTAATATATTCCATATAAATTTTTCAATACATTGAATTTGTAGTTTTAAAATTAGCTTGTTATTGCAGTTCAGAATATTTTTAATTCATTTCATACCTAAAATTTCCTTCATAAATTTTGTATGACCAATATGACAGCTATTTTTGACGTTACTAAAACCGGAATTGAACTTACTTTGATTCACGCATGCAAATACATTCCTAATATATTTCTTCCATCTTTTTAAATTTTACAATAAAATTACGATATGTAAAATTATTATAATTTATATATTTTTTTTCTATCTAGCTAGAAGTCATATATAAACGTAATTATGCAGATCGGTAGAAAATTAAAAAATCTTTGTATTTATATTAACGAAATTTGCGAAAATATGGTATTTAGAGGTATTTTTTAGGAAAAACGGTTTAAAGCTTCAAGTAAAGTACTACTTCCGGTTAACCAATTGTAGTCAAAATCTAATCAGTTCATCATATTAGAATAGAACTCTTAAATACCAAATATTATATTTTTTACATGTATCCTATTGGAGTTATCGTGGACGAAAAATCGTCACAGACACACGCTAAAAATAATAAAATCGTATTCTAGGGACCTTAATTCGTGCTCATATGTTGAAAACCCACACTCGAGAAATCTGATCAAAAACAATACCTCCCTTATCTATATATTGATAGGCGGGAGGTAAAAACGATATAATGATATGTCTTTGCTTATTTTAATTCTTGTTATTGGTGACGAATATTAGTATTTTCTTTTCTCCAGTTTTTTTCTTAGATTTTAAAAAAGCATAATATTACCGTGTATTCTTATTTCAATTTCATTAATTTGCATTTCAAAATGGATTGATTGATCATTTTATATTGGAACAAAGTTGCTACATATTTGCATGGCAGTATACAAACTACAATTTTACGTTTTCCGATTATCAATACCGGAAGGTTAGCTCTGAAGTTTTTAATTTAATTATTTCCACAAACAAGTGAATAGCTGCATTCATTACGGTTAGGAGTATCCATTTGATACATACCCATTTAACTGCCACCATATTACACTCGCAATGAATCGTACCCCGTGTCTGCACCTGTCCACTACATTACTGGGTGTTACTAGTATGGCGTACGCACTACACGATGCGAGCACTTGCGTGCCTCGGTTGAAATTGAATTAGCGGGAATCCTGCAGCACATGCGGTACAAAGCGAGCGGTAATTACGCGGGTAATTCACTTATACCGCTACACTTCCATGGCTTCTCGGGTGGACATGGACATAGGATACTTATTGATGGACAAAGATATTGGAGAATAATCAATTCCAATTTTTAAAGCAGCGCCACTCTACAGGTACTTATAAGAGAACAGTGGATCTGTCAGATAATTAAAGCTGCGATTCTGGTGAAATCTAAATAATGTGATTGATTTAGCAGTCTAAATTTTATTTTATTTTATAATTATGTATTATCAGTAATGGGATACTTCTTTCTCTTCCATGTTCGGAAGTTTTCTGATGATTTCTTATTGATTGAAAATTAACCTTGGTAAACATCAATTTAGACATAATATAGCATTATTGTTATTATATTATATCTTAGTAGGATTTAGAAGTTTCATGGAACCTTCAAAACAACAACTATCATATTATTACATTATTATCCAAAAACTTTTTAGTTTGCTTCTATTTTCTATTGGAGAAAACTTCGATGTTAAGAAAATAAATTTTTCTTAGAACAAAATACGAGTAGATGTAACTTATTAATAAAAATAAATTTTTCTTAGAACAAAATACGAATAGATGTAACTTATTGATTCAACTAAAACTAATTGGAATATACTCGTAAATATCGGATTTAATTCTCAGAATAAATTGCTTGTATCCCTAGGAGTTCAGATATCATTAAAAGCTCTTTGCAGAAATTGTAAAACAAGTATATTTGTTGAAAGATTTTTAAATTGATGTACTCTAGTCAGCTGGCTACCTTAACGATAACATGGATTTTTTTATACAATCTGTCGTGGTGGTCTTACACGGGTACCGAATTTTTTTTATTCAAAATTAACTGGTTTTAACTGATGGGGCGGATTTTCCTTGAATGTCATTCAAGTCAGTTTCACAAAAAGAGTAACAGGGAAAATAAAATACATGTTAGACATATTTTTAAATAAATAAAAATTGCTTTCTATATATAAAATTGCCATATTATTTCATCTTTCCTCTTGACATTGAATAATGTTATAGATCATTTTTCACCTTGTTTAAGCAAGAAATAATTTTCACATTTGAAAAATTTGCTTTCATATCTAATGCATTTTGTTTATGTACACATATCGCTTGTTTTCTTCATCTAAAACTATTAAAAACTATTCCAGCTCATCTTTAAAATTACTGGAATTAATGTCATCTTTATACATGTGTATTGAATTATTAATGCATTTTTTATTTTCTTCTGCACACAATATAGGTAAAAACGAAAAACCTCTAAAATTACTTAACATGTTGTTATGTGCTAGTTTGAATAATGACATTTGATAATCGTGATGCCAATAAATCAATTGTAATGCGATCTTTACAAATTTACCACATTCACCGAACAACTCTCATATAAGTAACTGTAAACAATAACAAAATCGAATTCTATAGACCCTAAAACTCATTTATTGAAAACGCGCCATTGGGAAATATAATAAAAATTTAATGAATCACATATGTATATCAGTCTTGCAAAGGTTACTGATCTATTTCCACATCCTACACTTACACGAGTATGAAAAATGCAAACTGCAATATTGCATATGATATGCAATTTGAAATTAAAGAGGCGACTTTTGCATTTGTACACAGACGGCAGAAATGTAATTTTCTTTATTGACATTTCCAAGTCCCCTGACTGAATAGAAACACATTTCCTTCATTTCTAAGAGTTATTAAACCATCAACCTTCCATCTTATATTAAGATTGCTCCCTATTCATACACATAATTACTTTTTAAACATTTGATCATTTATCAACCTTTTATTAATTCGCCTATACATCAAAAAATGTTAATATAACAGGTAATAAATCAGGACATGTCTATATGAAAAAATGTATAAAAGTTTGTGGGCATTAGGCGATATAGGGAAACTTTTCTCTTAAAAGTTTGGCCCTCACAAAGCGAAACATTCAGTTATAAATACAGGGGAGTATCTCGCAGGAGGCATTGTGACGCGGAATTTATCCGCAGGATAACACAGGAACACGCTTCTTATACCCAAGTAACAGTTTACAAATGTATTACCAGACTTCTATTAAATTTTAAATTGCTTTTGCGGGATTATTTTACGTATACAGGATTAGAATGGATTCCTTTAAGTTTATTACAAATGTACTTACGGTTGCTTTTTTCTTCTACACGCTTTCACATTCAAAAAGTACTTCAAACAAACGGTGTAAATACACATTTGCACTTCTCTGCGAGACAAAATATCATGTATTAAAACAAAAGATATTCGCATGCTTTCTAGGACATTAAGAACCCAACAAACTCATATTAGTAATTTGTTGTTACTACTTTTTATCTCATTTTTAATTATATTCTCGTCTTTATATTAATTTTCACATAATAATATTTCACTTATTTTTACTTTCTTGTAAAAAGTAAAGGAATAGAAATATTGTAATCCCGAAAAATTTTCAGGTTTTCAGATTTCAACAAACTGAAATATAACTTTTTACTATCCTTATAATTATCTATTTTGACTACTTTCGGCGCAACGTCTGTATATGATTAGTCCTAGAATGTTGAAATTTTTTATGTGGGCCTATTACAACAACTATTTGTTTGCTCGAAGAGTTTTTTGAATTTTTCGCATTACTCAAAAACAATTATCCGTAGGTTGAAATGTTGTATGTGGGACTGATTGTAGGTTCGTATATCTCTTTCAAATTAAATAAGTTTATATGAAGTAACGTGGTGTTTTTTATTTTGTAAACATTCAATTAATGCATTGGTAACAATTTTTATAAAATTTTCATGACGTACCGCAGTACGTAAGGGAAAAATAAACAAGAAATGTAAATGTAAGCAAATGAACGCTCCCTAGCTGAGGAGACCATGTAACAGAGAAATGTTCACTTTATAATATTAATTATTTGTATCTATTTATAATTATTGAACAGTTATAATATTTTTTTATCATTGCACTGTACTTAGTTCTGAAATTATTTTTAACTCCATCATGATTAATAAATAACTAAAGTTTGCAGTGTTTTGAAATGAAATGCTACAACTACAACGAAAAAAAAACATATTTATTCAATCAATTTCACAGAATTCAGGAACTAATATATAACTGTATATTTTTATTGAATATTATCAAAATAAAAAATAAAATGTTGTTTACAAAAAGTAATAAATCAGATTTTTATCCACGTGTAGCATTTCCGTGAAAATCAAGTTAGCTGGCAGAATAATTTGATATGATTTGTGTTTTTTGTTCATGTAACTGAATTCAGATGAATCGAATCACAGTTATGATGCGTAAGTAATGGAATCTGTCCGTTGTGCCAATTGCCAATCGTACATTCAAATTATTGGAAATTTTTATTTTCTATTTAATTTACAATTCAAATAAAATGAAGTGACGTGAAATTCAATTGAATTGCTGGAAAGCCTATGCACATCAAATCTGTAATTGCTACCAGTGTAAAAAACTATTTTTTAATTATTCATTACTCATATATAAATGTTATTATTAATTATTATTTACTGGATTGAAAGCTCGTTGTAATAAATTCAAATTTACAAACTTGGAACTTATAATTGGATTATATTTACAAAACCGAATATTTGCAGATTCCAAAAATTAATTTAACTTATTTAATATCCAACCAGTCTGACGCTGCCGAAAGGATGAAATGATAAACTATTTTAATAAATAATGTGAATAAAATAAGTGCAAATTTCTATTGTTATGTAAGTTCCTATGTTCCACCAAATGTCGACTTTAAACTCTCTTATTGTTATTAATTGAACTAAATATTAAAAGTTAATGTTCTGTAACGTTCGTTGTTTCTCTTTCATCGACAAACATGAGAACTATTTGCTCTTACTAAAAATCAACATTTTACGAAGAAGATATCTTAAGGACAATACGATCCGAAATCGCTTACAAGATTTATAAAAACTTTGGTTCCAGAAATCAAGATAACAATGCATCTTAAGGTTAAGTAAGAAAAAAAAAAAACGATTTTTGATTACTTTCGATGATTTATTCTTCCCTAGTCAATAATTCCTGGAATTCTCTCAGTATTTGGGCCTTCTTAATGGAGTGAAAGTCACAAATAAAATTAAAACTATTAAACCTATTGATTGACATAATTTTAATTTTATTTGTGATTCGAAACCTGTCGGAGTCGAAATAAAATCTTCCAAATACATAATGAATTCCAGTAACATTGTCTTATCCCGTTATTCTTTTTCCATAGATCTGTAAATTTGCCTCTTTCCTTTTTTTTTAAATTAAGTTTAAGATATGTTTTAAGTGTGTCCCATTAATTTCCTAGTTTGATCCCTTACATCAACATTCCATTTGATATTTTTAAAAACTATTAAACAAGACATACCCTTATTTATTCCCTAAATCTTTGATATGGAAACATTTTCTGGTAGTTTGATTGGTAATTCGCAAGTGACTACTCATTGATTATCTTTTGGTTAGTATTTTCTTAAAAACTACTACACTGTTATACTCTGTTTTTAAACAGTAACGAGATATTCTAGTGAGAAAATCAAAGCCTGTGATTGGCTGCTGCGCCATTTCATGAAGCCGCATTTAACCAGAAAAAATTTCAAGTTAACGTTCTCAAACGTAATTGAAACGTCAAACTCTCAGTACTTGTCAAATCACTTGTTGAATTCGCACGTATTTTTTGTTTCATTTCTCTTTTTGTGATATTTCACGATTAACAGCAGTTTTTTTCAGAACTTCTAGTATTTCACTAACGCTATGGTGTAAATGTGACTTCGTCTAGTACTGTCTACAGTTTAAAAACGGAGTATAGTAAAGTATTTACACTACTAGCCAATCTTGCTACCACTACTTTTCTGAAGAATCGATGCTGTATTGTGGAGGGTCCCATTGGAGCTGAGCGATTACCCGTGCCCCGCGATTGTGACCGAAGACAGTCCCTGCACGGTTAGTTAGCTCATTTCTTCATTACGCCGAGCCTTGCGAAACAATTAGCTTGCGGTCCATTCTAATCTGCCGGCAATGATAGATGGCCTCTGCTCGCATTACCATAGGATCACAGCAATTGGATTGCGACCGGACGAATTACAACAAGGACGAACTTGATGGCGGCTGCTTAATATGTAGGTACGGAGGATACTTTGATGGCTAAGAAAGTTTTCAAGTGGGAGGAATAGATAAGCTTCTGTGGATCTAATTCTGAATATGTACGACGTGAATGTAATTTTCTTTAATTCTACCAATAAGGTTACCACGATTTTCATGAAAACATTGAACACAACAACATTGACCCTCCGGCCTTATAATCTGTAAGTTTTTGTTTTGTAACATTTCACCATATCACCGAAAAAATCTTTTTAGAAAAGTTAATACATTTATATTTTAATTCCAGAAAAACGGATATCATGTTTTAGATAATTGTCAAAGTATTAGGAATGCACTAAAACATTACAAACAGAAGATACAAGAAATAGTAAGTCGATAAGACAAAAAGAGATATCTGTCCAACGTTGGTAAACTATATTCTTTTGTTCTTGTTCAACTGAATGATTTACAGCAAAACGTTTCGGTGTTAACCTTGCAGATGCAGTTTGCTTACAACTTACAATACTATTTAAAATGACAAGTAAAAAGTCAATTGTAACACTAAGGCTTTGGTTTCATCACAATAATGAATAGGAAAACAGGATCAATGTTTCACTACTAATGTGTATTGAATTGTTTCACAGTTATAGAAATTGTATTTATTTGTGTTTAAAAAGTAATTCATTTTGTGAGGAATGGTAATCTATTATGCGTTAAGAATAAATTAAAAAAATTATATGCAAGTAGTGGAAATAAAATAAAAATATAAACATTTATCGATGTCCTTTTTCTATGCGTCAAACAAATTAAAAAAATATATTTTTCGAGATTTCATTAGTTAGTGTAAGTCAAGTGTGCGTCGTATCCAATGTTCAAGACCACGTTTATATTCCCAGTCATTTGTTTACATGATAAAAAATATGGTACCTATATAAATGCATGACTAACGCGCCCAGAAAAAAATGAAGAATAATCCAATTTAGATTAATACAAATGATAGATGTCATTGTATAATTTATATCTCACATTAATTAAAATTCCTTTCATTAACCTAATTAAAGCATTCCAGTGACAAGAAATCTACTAGCAGTGGCACTCGCAGTGGTATTATATTCTAGTCGCCTAAACCCGATCTCGCCACAGGGCGATCGAATGTCTGTAACTTGAACACACTCGATTGCAAATACGTCTTTGCTGTTCACTTGTTTCAGTCACGTGGCACACGCGACGTCGGTTTGCGTTGGGAAGATGTATTCGTCTTATTGCGAAGGTTGAGTCTTATTGCAGCCTCCAGCTATATTTATTACTGGGATTGGTAATGTGAATCAAAACATAGTTATATTTACATACAGGAAAGTATGTATGACTCTGGCAATCACAATTTGAATTTAGATGATGCCATTAATTACCAAATACTTTTACAAAAACTTCACTGTCAAAAAAGATTATGAGCAGCGGAGACTCACTTGATTAGCGTGCTCTGACTCCAACTGAGTGGAACGTAAGGTCTTGGATTCGATTCCTAGCTCCCTTAAGTATTAATCAAATAAAACTAACGAGTGTGGTAGTGGTTCGAAACCCAATATAAGCTCTTGCAAATTGTTTTGGTTGACAACCTGATTCACCACAATACAAGTAAAATTTAAGCTCACTTCTCCATTACAACTGCGACCAAAACATCACTATCTACCCTTTGTAAGTCTATTGTCCTCTACATACTACAAAAACGTATTGTAGACGCCACTGGACATCTTTGGATTTTTAATTAAAACTTACTTTTAAAAAATGGTAGCAACTTCTGGTTTGCAGATAATAAATGCGGTGCAATGATGATATTGTTAATTTTCTGATAAATGAATGCCATTTCAATAAGTTTTTATTCGGTTCCTATCGTCTGCCTCACCAAAATTTTAATTCACGAGCCGCCATTAATACTTACAATAAAAATGTTACTTTCTATTTATTATAAAATAATCGATTGATCGATTTTTATCGAAAGCATATAAATATGAAGTTTCATTAAAACCCGTTCAGCCGAATTTGCTCTAAAAGTACAAACTTATATATTATGTATATGTACGTATAATCGGATAGATACAGGGACAGACGGACTAAGAGACAGGCATGCTGAAAATATTCAAACTTATTGTACTATGTTAAAATTAGTATCATTATCGTATATTACGTCCCTCATATGGAAGTTCGAAAATTACTCATTTTGAGTAACGGTGTGATATGTGCAGGGCGCGCGTAGCGAATTGTTATAAAAACAATTCATTTTTCATCATTCAATGATGAAAAACTGAATATGAAAAGCATTTAGAAACGTCAGTCAAAAAAAATCAAAAAACCTACTTAGATGTTAGATATTTTCGTCAGTAAATAATTATTATCTCAATACCACAACCTTTGTTTTGGACACCGACAAACTACGCCTATTTAGTTTATTAGAAGCAGGTAATAAATTTTAATTAGTAGTTATTAAATCCACAATCTACTCTCCTATTCGCTGTTTTATCACCAGTTTGTGTTAATCCGGGCATATGTTCGTGTAATACGCTTCCATTAGCAAATAAGTTGAACTGTGAACATTACAAACTGTCCGTGTATCAGCAGCAGCGACCGGCGGCCAAGTCCGGAAATTAGCAACAACAATACCGGAACAACGGCTGGCGACATCATACCCTAATGATAACCACCTGTGATGCTGCAATATTGCAAGGCTAATCAATCATACCAAGCCAAACTTCCGATTGTCGACTCTGTGGGAACAGATAACGGATTGTTATATGAAGAGCATGAAGTATACAGTAATGGCTATAAAGAGAGCATTTTCAAAATGTTCAATTTTAAAGTTTAAGAAAAGCATTTTAAAATTTATATTTTTGTCTGCCTAGAAAGTTAGTAAATTCTTGGATTTAATCAATTTTCGAATTTTCGCTGGGTGTACAGGTAATTGTTAAATATGAATTACAATATGTTAATCATGCGTCACAGTAAGACTGTACGTATAGAAATGAAAAAATTTATAATTTTAACAAATGTACAATATCACTCAGGTATAATAAATATATTTAGTACAGGCACTACAGAGTTTTCTACAATTCGTAAATATGTCAAGAAAAACAGTTATAAAATAATATTTACCAATAAATATTTTTCAAAAACGTTAAACCTTCTCTTTCAAAGAAATAATGAATTTATTTATTTAATGAATAAATAATGATATTTATTGAACCTAAATTTGGAATTGTTAGAATTGTTGACAATTTGAAAAAGTTGCTTTAGTCAATATTAGTATAGTACCATGTTCAGTTATTTACATTTTTATTCATTAATTTGGTTTCATTTAATTGGATGACTGAATAATTATGATTTTTTGTTACGTTGACAATATATTTTAAATTTTAATCCACCCAAATTTTTTAATTCAAATGTCATAATCTAAAATGAAACAAATTGTCATTATCATAATTTATTTTTGGAATTGTTTTCTACTACGAAATTGCAGTAATTGCTCTTTATATATGTCCAACAACACGTTCTCGGTTATTTTCTCTCTCTAATTCATGATCTATTTATGACCTCATATTCTTCATATGGTATTCGTCGTACTTGTCAACAATTGATTTATTTATTTGTCCCAAAATATACTTTAATTTAATTAGCAAATGCTTTCATCATTTAATACAAAACATAAACTTTTACTAAAAATTTCAAGGAAAATATTTACATAATATAAATAATAAAGGAATAAGCTATATTTTTCCATTAGGTTTCGAAATCCACTCTAGCATACTTTCCGCGGATTTTATGGATGTCTAATCCTACAAGTCCAAAAATAACCTCCAATTATTTTGCAAAAAGCACCTCCACAATAATGGGCAAAACCGTAATGATATATTTTTCATATTCCAATTTCCCTGGTCTTTTATTGATGCTATTTTTAGCCTAACAAGTTTTTCTGATTACTTTCAAAGCTTGGCAAATAAATAGTTCTCCACGGACAAACAAATAATGGACTGAACAAACGTCTAGCTCCTAGTCCTATTCATTATAACCCTTTAATCAAATGAGTCATCCTTTGAGTAATCATACGGGCGTCACTCTATACCTCTGACGTCATGATTCGTTAATGTTCGCAGAACAACCCCTGCCGTAATGTAATCAACATTCATAAATATAAATCCGCTCGGTTGTCTAGCTCCCAACGGATATACACGCAGGAAAGGAGAATCTCCTTTTAAAATGCGCACTTTAAACTGACCACTCAGATTTCCAAATTTTTTATTTGTAATTACCTATTTAAAATACGTACATTATACGTACTTCTCAAACAAAAATGTCCCTTGTGATTCAATCTCCACTCTAGCGTCCGGAAGGTGAATTATAACAACGGTTAAATAAGTTATAATTTCCGAAATCTATGATTAAGTAAAGCCAATGACAGTAACAAACAGTGAAATAGTATGTTGTGAATCAAGTGCAGACAGTCGCCTATTTCCCATGAGGTGTGGAAGTTTTTGCACAAGACGAAGTCGAGTGCTGGAATCATAAAAGATGGGAATTAGGTGATTCTGCACGAGTGGCACACTATACTTTTTCTACGAGCACACTATTACGCGTTACAAACCAAAAATACATGCACGAAAGCTATTAGGCATAACGAACAAGATGGTGTACGTAACTTCACCGCATGCGCAGTGTTGGCAATTACTTGATCTAGAATAAGAAATTCTTGTTTTGATAATCTACACAAGACACGACAAGATTCTAGAAAGACTAGATGTAGAAGGCAACAATAGTCTTTAATTATATAAAAATACGACTAAATCCGAATGGTTTTATTACTCAATATTAGCAATTTTATGTCCTATATGAAATTATGTTATTATTAAATCCACTTTGCATTAATTTCTGGTGAATAACTATCCGGGAAGATTATTTTATGGGACATGTTACATAATTCTTAGCTTAGTATAAAATATAATGTATGATTAATAATTACCCCTGGGGAATTATTTGAAACTTAGTAAAAGCTGTTTGCAGTTTACCAAACCAAGCTGAAAACCAGGTTCCTTAAACAAATACATATTTGAAGATCAATTTTTCAGAACAATTTAATGACGGTATTAATGGTTTAAGACAAATAATGTTGACGTATAAATCATTTATAATTTTTTATTATTTACTGTTGTTCCAAAATTTGATGCTTAGATATATTGATTTTACGATGTGTATTTGTATACGTGAAGGGTTCTTACTACCCCTGTATACTTCTATTCAGGATATGAGGGTGATAATGTGTACAGACTATCTACTTGATGGTATACTATTGCTATGTTTGCTTTTTTCGAAGGAAGCAATTTATTTTGGGGTTTGATCCCTAAAGTGTAAGTAACTAAAAATACTTTAAGTTGTATTTTTTCCAGAAACTGTGAAGTAACAACTAACATCACCAATATGAAAATGTCATTGATACGTATAGCACATTTGCCATCTACCAAAAAGAAGTAATAATAAGGTACGAAACCTTAACTTCTAAGAATAATTAAAAGTAATTTTTATTTATCCGAAAAAGAATGATTACAGAATCTGAAGATTAACAAATGAAAATAGATTCGGTTATAGCGACATGTATCAACAATACGGTTATAGAAAAATTTCTGATAATTAATTTTTCTATCCGTAAATAATGTTATTTTCTTAGGTTACATTTAAAAGGAAAAATTCTAATCATAATAATTTTGATATGAAGAACATTGCTGTTAAAATTTCGATTGACAATTGAAGGGATAAATATTATTTACTAACTAAACCAAATTTATCCCGGCATAAAACTAATATTTTACTTTGAAGAAATACGTACGTCATTGGGTTTTTGATTTTAGGACCTATCTCAGTTATAAAATCATAAACATTGTTACCTCTTTTCTCTACAACGTATTTGTTAGAATAATGTTCTTGCAAATAATTGTAATCTGCAATTCTTCCTAGTCCCATTCTTTCTAGGGAAGTAGTTCAAAGGTTCAGACACCCAACATTTATTCGATATTGTCCTGTTCCTGGTTTAAAACACTCCATCCTTTTAAAGTCGAATCTTTTTGGAGGTACGTGATCGCATATTGCAAGCAGCCCACGTTCTGAGAGTCGGAAACGCGTATTGTCTCCATGTAATAAATCACAGCCGATCGGCCATGCACTGGCCGGATGTAGCGAGAAGGGACGGTGCATGTACGAGAGGACAGAATTACAGCTTGTTAAACGTGTGTCGCGATGATATGCGGAATGTTTGCAGGTTGATTGGAGTGGACGACCAGTGACGGCGAACCATTCACACCACAAATTTCAAATATTCATATCACCATAAATGGACTACTAATTTTTTTGTATTTATTTATAGCTGTTAATAGTTAATAATAATATTAATAGGTTTGATAAACATTCCTTTGCACTAGAGCACAGAATAGGTTTATACAGAAGCGACAGTAAGACAGAGACACGAAAATTAGAGAGAGATGGAGAATGTGCACAAATTTAAAGGGCTCATTGTTTAACATCGGAAAGTTTCCTCACATCTTAGAGAGAGATAGGGGAAAGGCACAAATTTAAAGGTCTACACAATGCGTGAAGGTCATAGAACCTAATAGGGGAACATGAAAGGTACCGACACGGAGTGTCGTTTCTGTATGTAATGTTATAAGTTAGTTACTTTTAGGTACAGAATGAATAGTTAGTCATGTGAATAAAATGTTATGTAACAGTGCGCTGTTATATTTTAACAACGAGAATAGGGAACACATTTAACGTCTCTAAATTTATCAAAAATTTGCCTTCAATAAAATTCCAAAATATATGAATATATCAACAATTATTCTTAAGCGACACAAGTTTTACTATCCTGATTATTTATGACGTTTATTAAACGTTTAATATTGTCAACAAGTTTTCTAAAAATCAGTTTTCGTATAATTGTTATTTCAAAAGCGGACACCTTGGCAACGCTGTTTTAAAAATTGTCACTTGTAAATAACTAAATTCTTATCAGTAAAACAATAGAAATAAAATCTAAACTCTCTCCATTAAATTTAATTTAGTATAAATATTTTCACTTAGATATGCGTATAATTAAATGATTGTGGTTTACGTTCTCTGATGTTCTATTTATTTTAACAGTTAATACTTTAAGCATCTATTTACAATTTACTTAATCTCTTTTAACAAACATCAAAACCTATAAACATACTCGCTTGTAATTCATATGGACATGTGTTCCATTGAAGCTTTTAAATATGAATTATAAATGGGAAAAATTATATTCCTAAAATTTGAAAAACTACAACGAAATCAATTAAAAATGTAATCTATATTTTTATATTATCATTATTATATAGTAAAATGGATAAAAATTAACTTACCAACCTAGACTAGAATAGGATAAAATTGATGAACTGGTACTTACCTAGAACAAAAGAAAAAAATTAGTACAACAGAATCAAAAACAATAATAAATCATGTATCCTACAACGTGAGTAGTAATACAGAAAAAAGTTTCATATAAACGATTTGTAGCGATTTAATTGAATTTTTCAAAATCCCAAAAAAAAAATCTCATCTCCGGCTATGAGGTGCACTAGGTGGGTTGTCGACCTACAGTCTGGCGCGTGTGGGTGTCTGTGTTGAGTGACGCAATGATGTGATGATGGGTGCCTTGTTGGTGTTGATATAGGAAATAAACGCTTTTGACACCATTGATGGATTGCGAGCCAATGACTACATTGTTATTGTAAATTTCAATTCCGTAATGGCTGTGTATAATAAAGAGAATGTTTGATTAGCGAAATGGGTGCTAAATCAAAACACATACACTGCTATGCACGCATAATGACGCGGGAAACGAAAACAATTATGTGGACATTAAGTACCCCACTCTGATGAAGTCATTTTATCAATTCAATTATTAATATCGTCAGTTTTTTTTAATATTTCGAATGTTCCCTGAGTAGTAAAATGTTCATAGAGAGTATCAACAAGTAATTAATAATTGATAGACAATTTAAATCAATTTTGCAAAGTTGTCTACGAATTCAATTGCTTCTTTTCTACAACTTATGTTTATATAATCGGTACAGTATCACTTTTTATTAATATTACCATAGCAACTAATAATACCGTCGTGAGTAAGACATACCCCATAATATACCTCGTATTTCTGTTATTAAAGCTCGGTCTTTCCAAGTATGAATGAAGGGACGGAAAACTAACTTGTATATAAATTTATTAGAAGCTCTTATCCGGTAAATAATGTTAAGTGTCTTTCTAAATCACTTTATACACTGCATTATTATTCTGTCTATTAACGTAACAAAAATAATGAATTCGATTGTTAGCTTCAATAAAATATTGATTACATATTTCATAGATGAATATATATACACAATTTGTTCGCAGTAGAGAAAGATAAAAAATATATATTTGGAATGTCATGGCCATTTTAAAATGTCAAAATTTGACAGTGCAGTGCAGTTTGGATGTTCCAAATAGTGGTAGAGGTAATTACTGGGCAAGTAATGCTATACATTTCCCTCTGTAAAAGATTATAGAGCAATAGAAAGAAAAAATGGATAAATGTGTTGGGAGAACCGATATGTTTAAACCACTGATTAGAGGTATGATTAACATTTCAATTAGAAATAATGCTAAACATTGCAAGTTATCGGTTATATTCACAAGATTTTTAATTCTTCGTCATTCCATTTTTCAAAGTGTTCACTCGATCTCTCACTCTATATGGCCGACATTCTTAATGTACAAAATGATATATTTCTCTTGTTCCTCGAGTTTTGTTTTTGAAATTAATGAAAATATCTCATTGAAATGTTAGTATGTATAGTTTAGAATTGACAATTTTAAATAAAAAGATAAAACTCGTGGCATTTCAGTCACTATTCATAACCCGAACCAGTTTATTTCGAAGTTCAAGTTCCCAATAATTTATCCGTGAGATAAAGTTAAATAATTTACGAATACATATTATACTGTGGTGGAAAGTCGGATGTGACGTTTATTTGACTGATATATATTTTATTGCAAACTTTATTCGAACTTGGAAAGACTGAGCCTAACAATAGTAAGACAGAAGTATTTATAACTAACTATATACACGTACAGTATCATTACCAACCAATAGGAATAAGGGTTGATTCACCTGAAGAAATAGTGAAAAATGCTCCACTGGAATTCAAACCCAGGAAACTTTAGTCACTAAGTTATAAAGATCAATGAAAAATGATTTTTAGTTTTTCTTAAATAACTTTAATTGTAAGATTCATCCTTTACGTAGTTTATAATTCAAAGTGTAATATGTCCTCGCGAATACCCTTTTAAGTTTTTGCGTCACATCCTTTTAAATTTAAAAACTAATTTAATTAAAATTTAATTCCGTCTGAAATTAAAGTACTTCAAGTCAAATAAAACTACAACTTAAACTAAATAGAACGTTAAAAGAAACTTTGAAGTAAATAAAACATCCCATGGAAGTATTTAAGTTAAATTTAGAAATACCACTAGGTAGAAATTAAAAGTTCACAACAACAAATTCCCGGTAGCTTTATCCGCTGTCAAAGGTTTTTGCAAGATCAATGGGAGCTGGGGAAAGACCAGGCGATCAAAACTTGTATTGTTATCTAATTTCATAGCCAAGGCCTCGCAATTCAATAACGCCGGGATTTCTTTCATTTCGCAGTAAGTAAATGCAATTCACTCAATGGATTTCCTCCCGGTATAAACTTTTTCTCTCCCTTTTATTATATTTCCCCGAAATGAAACAAATAGCTCTTTGAGATCTCCTTGACAACAGAAGGGATTAGTATCCAGCACAAAAAAAATGAATTTCGCTGTCATTCAAATGGTGGACATTCATCTCGAATTACGAGAGAGAGAAAAGTAAATAGACTTCTTTGTGTCTGTACATTTTTTTGTTTAATTTCACTTAATACGTCTTGAGAAGATGAGATGATACACTTCAGGACATTTATTTCCAACAAGAAATATTAAATTGGACACACATCATAACAGACATCTTATATCTTATATATATTTTTTACATTCAAGAAGCAAATAAAAGTTTAATTATTAAATATCTAACGAACAAGTACCAGATAAGTCAAGAGATTTTAATAAATAAAAATAAATAAATATATAATACTCCATTATAAAGAAAAGAATTCAATGATTTATAAAAATACGTAGACATATAAAGGTCAGATGAATCTTCAAACAAATCCATATATAGCAACGTTCATTGTAATGGAAAAAGGTGTAATTAAAAGTTATTATTGTTAATATTTATTACCTTTCGTTAGGACTAGGATAAGTTTTACTTTTTCACTCCGTTTGTCCTCCCAAGACGTCCAAATAAAGACTTATTATAATATATATTACATCAAAGTGCAAACAAAATTTCTTTAATATAAACTTTCGTACAGGTTCTATATGAAATCTACATATTATAATGGCTTCCGAACATAAAATATATGTACTGTAAGAAAACCAGAATCTGAAAGTGTCGCTATTTTATTATTTTTACAGGTAAACATTAATAACTGGTTCATACTTAAAAGGGGATGGGAATTTCTAGTTAGAGTTAAAAATCTGAAGAAAATAGTACACCATAAAACTAAACAGAGCAGAAATTCTTTTCAAGTCATAAAATAGAACTCATAAAATGTAATTAAAAATATTACGACTTCCATAAAGTTAGAGTAAGTACAATACGAACATATTAGGCGAACATGATACAAAACTGATGTAAAGAATTGTTATAAATCTCGCATTTACAGCCGGGGAAGTTCTTTATTTACTCGCCGTTGTTCTAATAAAGTGAAATGGATATTTTACGATTATTCCGTCTGTACGACCTATGGGACGTCCCTAACCTACACGGATTCCTCAAGTACTGTCCTTGGAAGCCTCCCTCTGAACAAAGAATCCTTTACAGAGTCCCACCCTCGTCAAAAACAGTTACATGGCAGTTTGGCCGCTCTCATATTCAAGTGCTTTACGAGTAGAAACACATAAAAACAGACACTTAGGCCTTTATTCCTGTAATGCGACGCCATCTTGAATGATGAATACCTAATTTCATTTACGACGCTGCCTCGGGGATGATTTTCTACTAGATTGAACGGGGATTGGAACTTGAAGCTGAATTCAATGTCTCAAGTGGGCAGAAATGCCAAAGGATTGGAAAAAGTCGGTCACTGTTCAAAAGAAAAACCCACAAATTCTGTCAATGAATCACAAAAAAATTGTTATAAAATAAAACAACACACCTGTCTTTGGTATATTTCAATCAAGATTTTAACAGTTCCTCAAAATAAATATGGCAGGATCTACAAAAAGTTATCTTATATTTCTTTTTCCGCAAAAAAGGTAATAATTTCTTAGAATAAAATTAGATTTAAATTTAAAATTCGGCGATTGATTTCCAAATCTTTTGTATATAGGATAGACTGTCTATATAAGGGACGTATGGGATGTAATAACTATAACAATTTTGAAACTTTCAAAATGCAAACGTCCACGATTGGGGTTTTGACAATTTTCTCTGTCCACCCATACATCAGGATTTATGTGAAATAAGTATAGAGAAAACTTGGCTAAATGGATTTTAATAATATATCTTCTTATTTAAGCTTCAAACATCAATGATACAGGATAATAAATTTTTGATAAACATTAGTCAAACAAACATCAAAGTGTACTGGTGTTATTTTATGTAGAAATTTAATAAAGAAAAAAATTCATATACACAAATAACGACCTATATATGAATAGACATCATATGATCAATTTTTATCACTCATTCATATTTTGAAGTGGCAATTGGTTTTATGGAGGCCCCAGCTGATTTTACGAGTGCTAGCGCGCGCTAACCACTCAGCCACTTCCACCCGTTGTTATTGTACTGATTAACGTAAACATGCTGTACGATGTACTAATTTGAAATTCAGAGTTCGCAACCTACTGAAAGGTATAGGTCCTTTACATAGGCTATATGCTGCCTAACACCACTAAAATGCAAATAAAGTCCACACCACAGAAATATATGTGTAAGTCGAATATTACGTCAATATAAGTTTATACATATCAATAAAAACATTACTGATTGTATCATCTTAAAAAGAGGCTGACTTTGCATACGAAGGACATATATTTCGAAAAGTTTGTCTATTTTAGTCTCCGAAATCCATATTTGTTGAAGAGTACCACAGGACTATTTTTGTGAGAAATAATTGACGAATGAGATATTAGAACCACAATCGGTTATTCTACTAAGTAAAGACTAGAATTAATAAGAGTAATTTGAAGATTAAAAGTTTATTAACTTTTTCTTGAAATTAAAAGTAAATTAGATTATGCACTTAAAAGGAATTTTCTAAATTATGCAGTTTTTTATACCCATAATTAATTTGAAATTAAATCTTATTATAAAACTCATATAGGAACAAAGTAAATACTCTATTTTCAATTTCCTAAAGAAATAAAACTGAGAATCTAATAGCGCTATCTAAAATGAAATCAAGAGCATATATTTGTATTCCAAATGAACTATTAGCCATGTAACCTTAACACTGAGTATAAAGTGTAAGTTGAAACAATAAACAAGATTACACGGCGGGCATGGAATACAGAGAGTGTTAAATAGTGCAGAATAATCCTAGCAGTTTGTTAGCGTCAGTTTAAAGATTGCCAGATTCTTGTCGGAGTTGTAACGTGTCAGTGGCGTACACAAAACGACAAACCGGGGTATTTTAATTGTACTTCTGTTTTCTGTTTGCGAAATAAAAGATGAACTACTGAAAGAATGTAACTTTAATATTAACTATATAATAGTAATAATTTCGCTCTGCTCTATGCTTTGCTGATTTAAAGAGTAAAACAAGTGATTGTCTAAATAAGTTTTTAAGATATATGCGCTTTATTTATAAGAAGCAGATAACTAGATAATTCAATTATAAAGGCAACCGAACATTAATTATGCTGTTATATCATTGGTTGCAAATGTTTAGGTTGTATTCAAGGCTGCCCTCTGTCATACAGCTTGTCTCTTATCTCAAGAACAGTAGTAACGACTAGACTCAAAGATGAGCGTAAAACATCTGGATTTTTAATAAAGTGTAAGATAAGAGATTTGTAACTCTACTTATGATTGAATTATATAGTTTTAATATCTTTTACTTTAACAAATAACATTTTATTCCTAAATGCAAAATATAAGTGTTAACAGCTAATTATTAAACGTTTGCTAAAATAACTATATGGACAATATTAAACGAAACTTGCTTCGTACATATAATTATTTTTCTATGTTCATAAATTAATATTATATTATAAAAAAAATCGCTGCATCCGGGTGCTTGGTAACTGAAAACTATGTTTTGCATTCTCTAAAGAACTTTTAAAAATAAATATATTTATTTAATATTTACTTCGCCCAATTTAAATCTTGTCCTCCTATGGCATTGGAGATCCCCATTCATATTAAAAGAGTCATAAACCGTCAGTCAGTCATTTGTTTCCATCGCGGGGCAAATGTTTCGTTAACAAAAGACGCACTGTCAGAATATTTCACCCAAAGCCCATAACTGCTATCGGACGACCTGCTGAGAAATGTTTTCTGGTCACTGGTTTCATGAGTGATGATAGGTTAGGGATGCAAACTGGGTTAATTACCCTTGATTGTGACGTCATAGCTCGAATATCACACGTAATTGCGGGGTGGCTTCGCAAATAAAAAAATATAGGTCGTAAATCTGCAGTCCATAAAATCAAAAGGAACAGAAATAGAACAGGTTGATGTTTTAATACGTACATACAATAGTTTCAGTAATTATTTTACAAAGTACGCATGAATGATTATTAATTACAAATATTAATTATTAATAATACATATTAATTATGCAAGATCTAGATCGGAAAAGGTATCACAACAAAGTTTTTTCGATCTTAAGAAAAATAATAACTCTTTAACTGGATTTCATTTCGAAAAATGAATTATTCCGTTATGTTAAGCCATTGCTTGACAATAACCTTAAAAATGTTATTATTTAGACGTTTATAAAATTAAAAATAATTTATTGTTCGATCGATGAAAAAATGGAAAAGTGAACGTCCTAGATTTCTGTGGTTCTAGAATAGCCTAGCGCCTCATCCCACAATATTATCCACTGTCGTCCAGAAATATATCACTTTTCCTTCTAATTACGACACGTATTATTCGAATGTCTATTTTAGAAGCACATACTTTTTTTAAGCGTACAAAGTTTAAAAGCTGTCCATTTCCAACAATCGTGGGCAAAAGTGTGACAAATATTTTTTTAAGTAATTGCCAATACTGCTCTTCTGCAGTATGAGATGTTATTTCTCACAATAGTTGCCAACACTGGACCTGAATATAACATAATTCCAACTGAAATGTTGCCATTTGGAAGGGTTTAACCACAGACCGTTAGTACAGGATTATTCAGAATGTTCACAAGATTAATATACGCTGAAAATTATAGTTGGATTTACATATTTTTATTTAATGGGTGAAATGTGATGGTAAATATTTTCTGAAATATACATTATCAATTTTGCCATAAATATAATAATTATACACTAAAAAACGTATTTTATAAAACAGTATCCTTCATCGAAAGATAAACGTCATGAATTTCAGAGTCAACTCTATTCACTATTTATCTGATAGAACTAAGTATGTTATCTACAAGTTATTGTTTTTTCCATCAATGCCCTGTGTATATTTCTAGTGAACAACTTTAAGCAACATAGTCGTAGAAAAAATACAGATGCTGTTCGTGCATCTATTTCTTACATGAGTAATTCCAACGTCAAACCTCGTATTGTACGAAATTTATACTCCAAGTTGAAAACAAGTAATTTTCAGTACTTGTTGCTCAATATACTATTTCTAAAGTAATGACCTTTAAAGATATTGTTATCATATATATGTTGTCCATTTTTTTTATTATTATACATATACAATGAGTTTTTTACTTAAATGCCGTTAAGCATTTTACAAAATAGAAATATAGATCATTTTTAAAAATTTCATGATTAACACATAAAAAACCTGAGAGGTTTCGTAAATATATTTCTCCAAGTTTAAATTATCTTTAAAGGTGTGTCCCAAAAGGTCAATTTCTTAATTTTCTAGTGTTGAGATCTTGAACTTCAATTGAGTTTTCTACTTAAAAGTTTGGGAACTCCTTAAAGAAACACCTCCACATCACCCACAACATAACAAAAACATAAATATCATTACGCCTTCTAGATCTCGGATTCCTTATCCATTTTCGCTCAAACATCTGACTATCGCACTTTGTTTACACTAGCCAAGGTCTTCGTATAAATAGGCAACAGGCAGCCTACGGAGCTATGTTGCATTAGATTAATTGTAGGAAATGCTAGTTATTTTCGGTGCCAGTGATTTGTAGTGGCAACACTGCGTTTCAGGGATTTGGGTGGGATTTGTGACTAATTCTTTACGGAGAAAATATGAATGGTATACGACTGTTTATGGACGAGAAAAAATGTGGGTGTTAACATTAGTAATAAGTATGATTAGTGAGTCATTTGAAATAAGTTACCCATATTTCTTCTATAGCTTTTACGACCTACAACATTTTTTACAATAATGAAAGGACATTACGAAAATTAACTTCGAACATGACTAACATAAAGAATAAACCGATACTGTTGCTCACAACTTTCCTCGAAAGAACATGGCCAGGTTTTTGAGGTACTAATATTAATAGTACCACTTTTCACTTAACCAAATGTAATGCATTTTTTTTCGATTAGACGAAAACTGACACCTTTTTGGTGTGTTTTCGAACCGGAAAATGCATTATTCCGGTATTTTACTGTATTTCCAAGTTACGAAAAATAACAGTCCGGGAATATTCTTCCCGGCCGGTAACAAATCATTCCCGTACGGTATGCAATCCATTGTTTTTCGTAAAATAAATTGTGGCGATGACACAAGAGGCAAACGATTACACATCACCAAAGCTTCCTACGAAAGCCCCATGATACTTGACACTGACCAGACTGGACTGACACTGACGCAAAGACACCTACTTTAATTATATATTTTTAGAATATAATAAAAAAAACTAGTTGTTATGTACATATATATTTTTGTCACGGAGTGAAAATAAACAATATTGAAGTTTATCGATTTTGTAAGTGTTTCTTATTTAAAATCTGACGTTAACACGTTACAATAATATTTATATCATTACTATTAAATATAAACCAACCGAAAAAAAATAGTATGTGTACCACGTAGGAAAAATGACTTCCCGGGCTCCTGGTGTTACTGGTCTCGCCTTCGGTTCGTCCTGCAATTTCTACGACCCGCCAGGAGTATTATGATTTTTCTTACTACTATTTTAAAATAATAGCATTCCATTAATAGATTATTATCGCGGCTTTTATTTTACTAACAAATTAAAAACGCCATATAAATTCAAATGAGAAAACAATTCTTATAACCTTACCCTAGAGATAAGCTTTAAAACTCAGATGGGGAGGTTGAAATCACAAGAGAATGTATATGTATGTGTATATTTCATTTCACCATATCACCCTCATTCGACTTAATATGACCTTAGTAATTAAGTTATCGTTAAACATAAGAAAAAAATAATACATTTTCTACAAACACTACTAAAAATAGGTTTTTATCGTTTGTTTATTTAGAATTAAAATGTCATTTTATGATATAAATGTTAAATATAAAACATTTATACGAACCCACATTTGGAAAAAAATTGTATATAATCTCGTAATTGTGGTTTTACAAGTAAAAAAAAACTGTAACTGTATAAATGTATTTTTTAGTTTCAGTCTCAATAGCCACTTTTTATTCATTTAATCGGAAAATGTTAAACCACAATTTTGGTTTAAATGTCAACCTAAGAATGGTTTTTTGTTTATCATTATTAATTTTTATATATTTTGCATATTTAATTCATAAACAGTACTTACACTAGAATATTAAAAGTAATAACTCTATAACTTGCTTCTAAAATGTTACTCGAAATTCAATCCCAAGGTATGGTTTGGTTAGTATAACAATTGCGATGCAAACGACAAATTTACAAAAAAGGAAAATAATGTATCTGTTTGATTATGTTGTAAATATGTAAAAGTATGTCCTTGTCAATTTTTGTTTCGATGTAACACGAGATTACTATTATTTATTTTCAAGTGTATATTTAAAATACAAAGAAAGCATTGTATTTTTATAAAGAACGGAAATTCTCAATTTTCTGTTCTAAGAACTCTTTTCACTTTCAAAACACGCAGATGATGCATTCATAACAAATGAACTCACATGATATTTGAACCATGTGTGACGTATTTTATTTGTCATTCATAAAAACAAAGGAAGTACACGGAATTCTTTGCGTCTTGTTACAAATTGTACTAACGATTTATGCTAATATCAAAACATTGCCACAAAATTCTCGATGATTGAATTTTTGGTAAATGGGAACGATTTAAGATCAACGTTATGTTTATGTTAAACTATATATTTATGCGATCTTTTTTCTTCCATACTAATTTAAATAATAAAAATTATTAATACGAGTATAATTATTGATGATATGTATACATGCAGGGATATCACTTTTAGTGATAAAAATCTACACACAACGTCAAAAGCCAAGGCATGTGCTATATGAAACGCCTACATTTCCGCTATTTCACCAGGGTCGGTTAAATAATTTAATTTCGAAAGATCAAACTTTATATATTTAGCATATGTAAGGTTTTATTAATCAAAATAGTGCTTTAATAATAGATACAAATATTTAATTTTTAGTATCTATAAATTTTAGAATGTCGGCCATATCAATTTTTTTTTTTATTTTAAAATAAATTCTAAATGGGCATCTATGAGAGTGGCTCAATTTAATAGTGTGCTCCGTCTTGAATTCAGCTTAATATAAGGTCTGAGTTTGAAATCCAAATCGAAACATAATTTAATATTGTCACATAATAAGTACCTTAACAGCCTAATTCACCATTAGACCCTTGATTAATGAGCAACTGATTCAAGAATCAAGCTGATTCGTAGATTTGTTCTAATTCACCAACTAGTTTCACAGTTTTGTTTAATTTTACAAGTGTGAATTAAACTGTCTGTCATTTTTTCTTGACCTGTGACATACGAGTATAAGGAGAATTCTTGCGACGAACCCAAAGTTGTGTTCGTGGGAAACTTATATGTATGCAGCTTGCAAGCTACTTCCATAAGCTCTTTCTCTTTCTAAATATATTTCTTTCCCTTTAATTGGTGTAAGAAACAGGTAGTTTGACATTTATCTCAATTGGAAAATTGAAGATGGTAATTGTATATATGTCAGATATCATGTAGAAGTAGTACAATAGTTGAGAATAATATTAAATAATAGTGAAAAATCTCAACTGTCAATCAGACGTTTCACTGTTTCACATGTTGGAAACAACTATGGAATACTCCATTTTGGCGCTATTATGGAAACATATGTTTGCACGGATACGTGAAGTCACTTTTTGGAAACAAGATTTGTGTTGTTCGTCAAAATCCGATGATAATTATAATTTTCATATTTGAAAAAAAATGTTAAAGTTAAACTATTTTAGGTTGATCTCAACAGTCACAATTTTGTGCACATTTATGTAAATACATACGTTGAAACATCAAAACGAAGATCATTAAAGCTTGATTCATGAAATTCGACGGATCAGTTGATCATTGTTTTGATTACCTGCTTAGTTTGATTTTTTTGAATGATTGATTAAGTAATGGTGAATTCGGCTGTTAGTACTGAAGCCCTGTTCCACATAGGAATGTTGTACCATGGATGATGACAATTAAACTATTAGATAATTATTATATTGTATTGCTACCGTATTGAAATCAAAACAAAATGTCAAATGAATGTCTCTCAAAATGTCTTAGTATGAATTTTTTAATCGCGATGTAGCAGTGACTCGAGGTTTTTCATTCCTGCGATTGATTATCGTTACAGCGGTCATATTTCCATGCAAATATTCAGACGGTAGAATATTGCGTGCCACACCGGTGATTTGATACCGCAGTATGTTTGTAAATATCGTCTGGCTGTCAGACTTACGAAGGTCAGGCAAGAACTCGGGTCTGAAGGCAGCAAGAAATGAAGGCTTTTAACTGATTAGTTTTTTGTGAGGTGTGTTTATGAAGTTGTAAGTAAAATGGCCTGATAATAACTTCTGGTCTACGTGTGTTGTGTTGCCATGTTGCTAAGTAAACGATAATAAAGGAGAATATTCTAACCAACACCTTCTGATAATAGCACTGTAGCCTTTTTAAACAAATAGTCATCGCAAACCCTGTATGGAACTAGACATGTTTAACCTGCATTTTACTCATTTTAGTGGTGTATGTTGACACCGTATAACCTCTATAAAACAACTATAGATTAGAGATTTTGTAAGTCTGCTTCCGTGCAAAATAATATTTTTACAGCGATACTCTATTTGGTTAATAATTAAACTATGGTACTACACTCTTAGATAGAATAGGGCCTCAAGTACTTAAGGTATTTGTTTAGTGACTTATGCATTTTTATAAAGCTTGTTATCTCTTTGACACAGCAGAATTTGGTTCAATATGAGTCGGATTGCACTAACCTAGTGAGTCATCGCTGCTCTAAAAGTGATTATATTAGTGGTCGATAACTTTTGTTTATTATTTTTCCATAAGGGAAGGATCATAAAATTTTTACTAGCATGAAAATAAATAGAAAGAGAAATATTTTAATTAAAAATTACTTTAGCAATAACATGGCAATAAGGATAGACAGGTATAAAACTCAAAGAAAATACTAACATATTAATAACTCTTTTAGGATATGGGAAATATTTTATATCTAAAAAATACCACGGCATATACATAAATATTTTTAGCTGTTACGACTTCCTTGAGTATTAAAATGTATTTACATTTCTTGAAACTTAAATAATTATTCGATAACGGTCAACTTTATTCATTTATAAAACTATATTGTTGAAACTACTAAAAATACAATTTAGTGATGTCGTACAGTTACGTATATTCGATTAAAGTATAAAAATATATAACTCCCTTGCTACACATTATTTTTATTGGAGTTTTAAAAGTCAAATACCAAACCAGCAAAAACTATAAAGTATTAATCTCCCTAAAAACTTCTTCAACTGCCGTTTTGGCAAATTAATTACCAACAAAAATTTACGAGCTATTGCGATAAAAACATTTCCTCTACTGGCCGATATCTGCCATGTTAGCAAATTTCCATTAAGGAAGATTTAGCTTCGCGACAAAACAACTTTAGCCGTAAAAGGATCCAACTCTATCTTCCGGTTACTTATGCACCAGTAGGAAGAACTTCTCAAGAAGTGGAAGCGTTTCCGACAAGTAACAAGCTTGGCCAAAGACAGAACAGTCTTGAGGAGTCCGATACCAGACTGGAAATGTGTGTTTCAATGTGAACGGGTTTGAATAATTGCTGTATTGTAACAATGACCCAGAACGTTCAGGAAAACATATATCAGCAAATAAAAAACACGTTATTTACACATATAATTTGGAATATACCGATTTTTATTTAAATCCGATAAAAAAGATACATGAGGTAGATTATAAAACAAGAAACATCAAAACAATATACGAGAATAAAATTAAATAGTCTCAGTGTATTATATATAATATTGTCGCGAACAACAAAACATTAAGCATAGGTATACGAGTAAATATATACGTAGGTACATTAATTCATTTCGGTTGTATACTTGCCATACTACGCAAGTTTGAATTTTGAAGACTGCATCATTCGTTAAGTAATATACCAATAAGAATGGACTGATTTTTGTTGCCTGATTTTTTAATTGCTTTACAGGGAAAAATACAGATGTCAATTCAATGGAAGGGCAACAAAATTTAATTATAATTTTTAAGAGCTAATTTGCTTTTTAAAATTATTTTACTGAAAGTACATAAACTATTTATTATAAAAATCAGGGCTGTTATTCGTTGAAATGAAAGGTTTCGATTTTACTTTCGGATAATATATAATTTTAAAATTTAGATTTTAGATTTAGATTCGGCTTTTGAGAGGAAATGGGTTTCGATAAATGATTTAACTGAAAGTGTTTTTAATTTACAAAGTTTGTCTTTGAAATAATAGTGGACCAATAAACTTCCATATTAAGTAAAGTAAGAATTAAACTTCTAAAAAGTAAAAATGAATTAGACTTTCGAAACAAAAAAAAATTTTAAGGGTATTATCATTTATTTTTATTAGATTTTAATAAATTCATTCGTTTTGTGGACAGACAAGACAAAGTAAATGTTGTACAATTTGAAATATATTACTCATAGTCGAAGTATTTATAGCTTTCACTAAATCTCATACTGCTACATATTTCCATTCGGTATCACGTAATTCGTCATCCAAAAATAGTGTTTTATTCAGGTGAGGTGAACGTTTGGTGTTTTCAATAAATCTCCATGGTAGCGAGGTGCATATGCACCTCGCTGAGTCAATTGGTATTCGGCTGCCTTTGGAAAATATTTTCAAAGTACAATCACGAATGACTACCCCACTTCAAACGCAGCCCGGAATCAGCAAAGGAGCCAAAGCCAATCAATACAGTTTATCGCAAGCATTATTGCTATTTATATTACACAACAATTTTTTTGCTGCTACACCCTAGAACAAATAGTGAAGAAGGGAAATGCTGTATTTTAAGTATGATTCTTTTTTCATTTAATGAGTTTATTTTATCAAATTGTGAAAATAAAAATATCAGACTTGCATTGATTTAAATCACTTGAGTTAAATAAGTAATTTAAATTAGATTTAAATCACAATTTTGTTTTAATTATTGACTTAAATCATTTGTTCCGCAATTGTTATTTAACAATCCAGATTTACGGAAATTGGGGGGAAAAGCGTGTGGATAATGTTACCATGTGACAATACATTCAAGAACTACTAAATCGGTAAAACGACTTTACTACTATATTATTTTGAATTTATAACACAGAATTTTTTTGCATTAATGTGTGATTTTAAGTTAAATTTACTTTAAAGTATGTTACAATAAAATTCGGTTATAACAACATCGAAGATATCTCAAAAATTTTGTCACTATAGCCGATAAAAGTAAAATAATTTAAGTATATGTGGGCTTTGAAACAAGTGGCCACACTTTCGACGTTATAACCAGTTTATCGCTATAAGCGGTAATGTTATAAACGGATTTTACTATAGCTGTTTTTTGTTTTTTTAAATTTTTACTCATTCTTTGTTTTTTTTTTCATAACAAATGTTATTTTATGAAACACGTTTTCGAAATTATACTATACCTTTTTAAAAAGATTTAAATAAAAGAAATCCGATTTAATTTTAAAAATCTGAACTCTGATTTTTTTAAATAACCGAATTTTTATGCAACCCTAAAAAATAGAAATAAAATTTTATAGTAAAAATATTATAAAATACTGATGTTTATAGATGTTGACTTTTATATACTGTTATACCTGATGTCATTGACAACATAACTAATAATAAAAAAAGAACCTGTTCTGTTTCAAATAAATTAGTTTAAGAATACATTATTAGTTTAGTCTCTTTTTATAAATGACTTCGCATATAAAAATATACAGTCATGTTTTTTTTTAAATTGGCAAAATTGAACTTGATTTCGGTGTGTTCACCAATCAACGGGTTATTATACTTATTTAAAAGGCCTTTTTGCTATGTTTACTAATATTTGCAGAGACATAGGCTTTCCTGTATCTTTTCAATAAACCGTATTTAAACTAAGACAATAAGATAGTCTTATACAATCAACAGAATATTTCATAGAGACAGCTAATTAAGTAGCCATGATTTATTGTCTAATATAATAACTTTTTTTTTAATTCGTTCTTTAATAAATAGCTATCCTAGACAAATGAGGACAATCAATTTGATACTATAAAATTCAACATACTTACATTTAACTGAAAATAATATAATTCATGCAAATGTTTTATTTAAATTTGTCTAAAAATATATAGTTAAATAAATGGTTTATTACTAATAAATATATTTGTAGGATTTTAAATCTAGAAAATATTTATTATTACTAGTCATAAATTTTAATAAAATTATGACATGTAATAAATTGAAGGAATATTGTTTTTCCTAGAAATATTTAATGAATGTTTTATACATTCAAAAAGAATTTAAAACATTGCATATCAACCAGTAAATCTAAATATACTCCTATAAATATTTTAGTTAAATAATTTTTTTAGTTTAGAACATATATGATAGATATAAATTATTATAGTTAATAATCATATTATACGTATTATATTAACAAAACATTAATATTTATTCTCCTTTCCATATGTAGAACAGGAAAAGGAAATGTAGAATTGAGAAATATCTTGAAACAGAGGATACATTATTATTAATATAAACAAATTAGCTTCAAATTATCATATGTTAATGATGTACAGTCATCAAGATGCTCTTGAATGAGTGGAAAATGATTCATAACTGCAAAAAATCATTGCGTAACGATTATAGCATTTTAATTTTCAGATTTCTAGAGTGATGTAAGATATTACCATGAACTATAACAAATTGTTTTTACTTTTCTAGAGTAAAAACAGACTAGCGATAAAGTAGGCGTTAATTAGTGTTTCACCATTACCCGTAATTAAGTAGCAATACTAGACACTTGCAGTACACTAGACCAGAGTAGTAACTAAATAATATTTTTAACATTTTTATAAATTGAATAGGTTTAGTAGTTCCTTGTTAAACTTATTCGTTTACTTGGACTTTTCGGGTTTAAAAAGTAAATCATCATAGGCAAATTAAATTTCACAGATTGAAGTATCCTACAATGACGAAAAATAGTATTGTTTATGATATGCAAGGCATGGCAGCTCGTTCATAAGTGTTGCAGAACTATTAAAACTATTAAATATAAATACTCGCATTACTAATTAGTCATATAAATACATTATTAACATATATGTAAAAATCAAATAACAAAATTACTTCCCCATATTTTACACCATATTGTGGCCTTATAAGACGTGATACAATCAGTCAAATGATCACTGAATAGTTTAGTCGCCCAGCAACATTCACAACTTTGCTGCCTAATTACAATATTCTGCTACAGTATTTTACGCGGATCCGATAAACTTCGTCCACTACCGAAACTTCTTAGTTGTTAAAATTGATTATCTTTCAACGGTAGCAATACGAGTATTTACAAATTAAAATTTACCTTAAATTAATTTTGATTTTAAAGTTTAAATTGATGTTTCAAAATGAATGTAGTTTCGTTTTGTTTTCCGTCTTTGCTGGTGATCCTTGTGAAAAACTGAAACTAGAACTAGAACTGAAACTAGAATGAGAGATTTGTTGCATTTGACTGAGAAAATAAAGAAATCCGAAAATGTATTGCTACAAAACTACAATGAACTGAAAAAGAAGTCTTTCTTTTACGTCTGTATTACATTAAAATTTAAATAAAAACTATAAAGAAAATTTAATTCTATTGATTAATATTTTATTTCCTTTTTTGATGCAGCACATCCACAAATATGTAACACCCGCCACTGATACAGAGTGTATTGAATTGTTCATCTTAAAATATGTAATATATTTTTGATAAGACTCGAAATAATAATATATTACTATCTAATATGTATCTATAGGTCTAATGACCTACATGGATTTGATTTGATTTGTATTACAAACTGTTGGCTTAATATTAAAAAAACTTTATAAATTGATTAAACAATTATCTGAACGACAAGGTGAATGGTCTCATGCCAAATAAAAATATTTTATTATTTTATTTTAAAATCTAAATTTCATTTTCAATGTAAACTTTAAAAATTGTTTGCTCGGAAAACTCTCTTTAAGTCAGTCTTCTAGATATGTTTATTGTTCATATATGCACATGCACTCTAATAATTAATATTAAAATAATTTTAATGAAACCACCCCTGTTCATCACAGAGAGTGCTGTGCGCCAGTGACGTCACTCTGACCAAGTTCCCGCAAGGACGCGTGACGTCATCAGCGTGAAAAGGCACATCGCAGGCCATGGAAATGGAAAGCTGAGCATCAACATCAGATATTCACTCGCGCGAGCACCACATTCCGTTGTTTTTATCCGCTATTCGCTTGTTTTCTTCCCGCTCCAAGGACCACTTGATATGTAGGGTAAACGATCAACTTATGCGTGGGATGCTACACTGGTTATGGATTCAATTGACGATGACGCATGTTATGAAGTTTTTTGATCTAGATATGTTCATTAAGATTAGAATAATGCAGCTGTTGTCGTTAACGGTAATTACAACATAACAAATTAATCATGCTATGTATTTACATTGCGGGCAACTATGGCTCAATGAGGTTATCCGAAACAAGAAAAGAAATTTACAATAAAAATAAATTTTAGAACTAAATAGAATATAACAAAAATAGTGTATTATTATACAAGTTTTATAAGTCGGTATATTATTCCATGAGTTGTTTGGGGCTCGACAAGCGCCGCGAAATATGTATTTAAAATATTATGAAAATATTTATAAATTAAAATTATGAGTTATGAAATTTTAATATCCTTTTAAATTAGTTATGTTTATACGGTTTTAAAGTGGGGAGCAGTTTTTAGAAATACCAATTTTACAACAACAAAAATACCAAAAACCGTTTAACAATATTTTATATAATTTCACTGTTTTCGATATAGGGCAATTGTTAACGCAAATTATTAAATGATCAATATTTATAATTAAAATTTAAAAATTGCGCATGTTGGCTTGTTCCTCTCAACGTCGCATATTCTAACAAAGCATTGGAGGGGGGGCGTCGCTACCTCTGTTCCTCTTTCATCTATTGTGGTGATCTGATAACTATGTAACAAAAATTTAATTAACTTTTTTCTCGTTTACTAATGGAACTTTTACAAAACAAAGAAATAGGTTTGTAATGTTTTAATTTGAAGATTAATATGATATAGTCGTCAAAAAAATTGCGTACTAGGTTTTTTATTATAACTTTGTAAATCAAATCAAAATTTCAATTCGTCAAATCAAAAACAGAATTGATAAGTACTAACATACTATCAGTAATATTGAAAGAATGTCTAATATAAAACTTATGTCTTAATAAGAAACATGCAAAAATTAAAAGATAGAACAGCAAGAAGAAAATAAATGAGAAATAGATATAAGGAAACGCGTTTGCAGTTTCTTAAATCTAAATCTTACTTTAATAAGTAATCAAGAAAGTTGACAATAGGAGTAGGTACATAATATTTGTTGATAAGATATATTTGATGATGACAAATTCATAAGTGATGAAGGCATAATAAAGAATTAAATGAGTATCATAATCAACCTACTGTTTCTATCTTCTATATATAAAAATAAATAAAAATCAAAGAGAAATTCATTCGTTAACGCGCTTCGACTCCAATTGAACGGAGTTTGTCGACTTTATAGTTGAAAAGAATTTACAACCAAAACAAAAATATAAAGAAGTGTTCTATTTCAATTAAATTACCCGTATATATTCCCGATATATAAAATAATTTTGTGAATGACTACTTATCTATTTATGAAAGAAATATAAAATTGTTCGATATACTTCTGTCGTCTTTTTCAAGATCATATTCCAGAGGCAGTATTTTCATCACTGTAACTGCACCAATTTTTCAGCCGACGGACCAAATAAAAAAACTCCCTTAATCTGACGTTTAAAAAACGATGTCTTGGTCCAATGCCAAGCTACTAATCATCCTAGCACCCTGTACGCACGTCGATTCCCTCTCTAAGTGCATCGGACGCACGTCATTTCTGCGGTAATTGAGCCTGACTAGAGAAATCGCCCTTCAGCTTCCGTAAAATGCTGAAGGAGGCAACGAGAATTGCTCTGGCACCGTCGTTTGTTACCGATGCGTAGATGTTTGAAAAAATGAATGTAGGAGGAAAGTTTGACAGTTTATTTGACGGCTGGAAAGTGATGGTGCTATGTTTTAGTGAAAAGTTTGTTTTATTGTTGTCAGAAGTTTGAAATGGATATGACGCACTTGTATTTATAAGTGGATATATATAATATCCACAAAGATAAGCTAAAGATTAAATTTTGTAAACAGAGATAGTTATTTTCTACTTTACATATCAAGAAAGATAAAATGTTTCACATAAGTCTGCTTTGTTTTTTCTAATCAGTTACTAGAACATTTATCTGACTACACATTATCTATTTTTGGAATGAATACACTTTTATTATAAAACCTATTAATTTTTACCTTATTTTACTTAACTTATAGCTCTGTTTTATCAATTTTCATAAAAAAATTATGAATTAATGAATTAAGGGAAAATATATTTGTTTTATACGATATACGTTATCAGATGTTATAAAATATTCGCTTTATTCGTATAGCAAGAAATTTAAAATTACTGGTTATTTAAATTCACGAAATAGCGACATCATTTATATATCACATTAATTTTTCGAGATGATTCAAAAAGTAAAATTTATGCTAACATATCGCGAAGAATTGAAGATCTGGGAATAAATATAAGAAATACAATTGCTGAAATACAAAAAATCAGATATCAACGTTCTGTCGAAATACAAAAAAAAAACTTGGATAAATAATTAATTTCTAATTAAAAACCACTAATTTTATTATCTACGCCAACCCTAAAATTACTATAAATCTTTCCTTCCTTGCCCTAACTTTTGTGGAATTTAGTATATGTAATGGTTTTACAAGTTTACAACTATCTATAATCATGAAAGTAAAATTCTTGATTAGTGAGTATTCTAGACTTTGGCTACATTTTTTACAACTAATTTCCATCCTTACTTAATTAATGTAAATTGAGTAAAGACATGTTTTCCATGACTGTGAAAATTCCAAAACCGTGAAAAAATATTTTTGACAGTCGTAAAAACATTATTTATATGTAAATATCAAAATGTCAAAACTGTATAAACGGTATTTAATATTTTGAAAATATTAACAGTATTTCTGACATTGCTATGAGATAGAATATCATACATCAAATTTGTCATCAGTGTCATCCAACTGTGTACGGAATTTAATTTCAACGTTTCATTCTTGCAACAATCAGAAGTTTCTTGTTTTGTGCTTAACATTTGGTAAGCAGTTTAACACATTGTCTTTCCGTCAGTGTCGCACACAAAAGATATTTTTTATAGACGTGGCTACGGGGTAAACGCAGGGGCACACTTCGGAGTAAATTTGTTTTGTCTTGCGTCCTTCAGCTGTAAATGAAAATGGATCGACTTAATTCACTGTCGTTGTTTAGACGACCCTGAGAAGTACATTTCCTTCAAAGCGAAATTAATTAAATACTGAGGTTTAGATGAAAATGTACTGTTGATATTGAAGGTGGCATCATCGTTAAAGGATATTTTGGGAAAATAAGATTGGTTAGCGCACTTCAACTTGAAATGACAGGAGTTTGAGATCTGGGGTTCAAATCCCAGCGTTTCCAACTATTGTTCGGTACTCACTACAAGCTGTAGAATATTTCAAACCACTAAAAAGCAAGTACAATTTGTCTGAAACAAGTTCCGAAGATATTTGTTCCATCTAGAATTGCTATGACATGAAGAATGTAATATATAATAGATCAAAACAATAGTAATATTTTCTGTTTAAAGATGACTGTGGAAATTCTTGCAACAGTATTGTGAAATTGTTTGAGTAATTTAAGCGAAAAAAATATAATTCCACCACAAAATAAAACCACAATCTATCAGTTAATTAATAATACGTTCATAAATTTTCCCTGTACAAATTTTAATCTATATATAAAACATTAGACTTTAATTTCAAAGTGTCTAATTAATTTCCAATCAATTATTAAACACTTTTTTATATTGCTGGCGTAAAAAAATCTCTTTAAAATTTTCAAGAGATAACACGAATGATTTATTAAAACATCCCCTCGTTAAATTCATTAATTTCTACAAAAAACTTCCACAATTTAAAATCTCAATCAGTAGTTCATTCAATTGTCAAAACATTGCCTCCACCCTCTTCTCCGACCAATCAGAAGCAAGGAAAGTTCCTGTGGAAGAGCATTCCTGCAATACTAATGATCTATTAAAATGTTCGTGTTAGGAGGCGCCTGGAGACGAAACAAAAGACGTCCGATTAATCAAGGGTGGCGGTGGAAATTTAGGAAAAAAGACAATGGACCAACGATGTGAGATGAGCTAAGGCAGTGAGGGGTACTCAAACTTTTAATGAAGGGGCTAGATCTTGAATATTTTATTGCGATTAGGAAAATTTGTAAATGTATATTTTTGAATGTCAAAAAACTTGGATTATCATACAGATTTATGTACTGATAATTCAAACGAAAAATGTGTCATAAGACTTCACCTTAGGACACTATAAACCTATCAGGAAAGTATGAATACAGTAGTTTATATTAAACAATTAAACACGACGTCCTGTCTAAGTATGAAGTTGCGTTCAGAACCACGTAATAAGAAATTTCTATTTCCACTTTCAATTTGCAATTTCTATTTCCATTTAGAAACGTTCACAATTACTACTTAATTTGTGAATGGAAGTATACACTTCCCTTGACTGTTTTTCGTTATAAGTGGTCCTAATATTGACAGTTTATCAAAGTAATCAGTACTCATAAGTGTGTACTTAAAGAACATTTTTGGATCTCCCAGTCTAATTTCTGCTAAAAAAGTATTAAAATCACCTTACTTTGTTTTGTTAGTATTAATAGCTCGAACCAATTTTTTCTTCGGTCTTTTTGATAAAATAAATGGCACATTTTCATCTATGTGCGAATGCGTTACTTCAAAGTGGAATTGGAATGTTTGGAGTTTGCCAGCTTTGAAGTGAACGTACAAATTGGAAAGTGAAATTAAGGTATTGTGAACGCGAGTATTACATTACAACACTTTAAGCTGAACTACAAAATAGAAATTGAAATCGAGGCTTGGAATTTTTTGGTTGTGAATGAAGGTTTAATCTGAAGTTTCTGATCGTTCTGTTGAAAAATGTTTAGTAAACTTATCTTAAGAAATTCCGCCCATTTTAGGTTTACCTTGTCTTGATTATTACTTACACTTGTAAATATATAATTATATCATATAATTACATGTATGTATGTACTATATACAGCGTGTCCGTTTTAAAAGGCTAATCATTGGAATTTCGAGAACCGTAAGAGATACGAAGGCGATTAAATTGGGGCAAATTTGCCGCATTAATTGATCAATGATATTTTTGTTTTCTCGAAAAAAATGCATAGCTCATTAGATATGAGCAAAAAAAAATAGATTTTGACAAACTTACTTTTTGACTTATAACTTTCTTGTTTAAATTAAAGTTTTTTTTACGAGGAATTGATAGCGATCCTCAAAAATTTAGTAACTCGAATAATTTTCGAGGAATTCATTGTAATCTTTAATTTTTATGTGGTGCTCAACGTTGTTTTTAGTACTGCTAAAAAGAGATTTTTTTCTCTTTCCAACGATATAAAACACATGTACATTAAAAAGAAAATAAACTAAGAAAATAGAGAATTATTGATTTTATTAAATTTCGGTCAAGTGTGCTTTGGAAACAGAATCGAAAATCATTTGTTTCAAATGCTAAATTGCTACAATCAGTTTTTTGCTCATATCTACTGCGCTATGCACTTTTTCGGGAAAACAAAAACATCATTGAATTTAACCGACTTCATCGCATCCTTTACAGTTCTCGAGATCGCCACTTAAAACGGACACCTTGTAGATATAATTTATATCTGCGCTTTGTGTTTAATGTTTTATAATTATTTTGTTTGCTTTTTTTTTCACCACTTCATTTTTTTCGAGATAAAAAAACTGAATTTCTACTTAAAACCTCTAAATATTTAACTTGAAATAATATAATAAATTAATACCAATAATTGCTGCGTTCTGGTACTTTTTTTTACGTAACTCCACTGATGTTTTATGTGTAATTGAAAACTGCAGTATAATCTTAACATATAAAACTTGTCCTGTTTTAACAGATATAGATGAGGTAAATAATTTTTTATTCATGACGCAAATTCGGTCATGGAACGACTATAATATATTAACCCATTATTGTCTAGTAAAAGGCTTACAACCGAAACATTTAACTGCCTATACGCGGTAGGGCATGTATCAATATATTTTTCAATTAAATTGGCATACACACAAACACATAGTAAATCTGGATAAAAATGCGTAGCTGCAAACTGGCTGTCCACCATATAATCCAGTTAATAAATCAAGTTCTGTGAAAAACCAAAGGTTATTAAACAGTAATTAACCCTTCCCATAAAACAAAAGCCAATTAGCTGTTGTTTATTGAGCGCGAGCGACAAATGAACATCGCAGCAAGGTGTAGGCGATAGCGACACCAGCTCCACCAAAGCTCCGTGGCGGAAAGCCGAACCGCTGTCAAAGCGTTTGTCTTTGTAGGATTCTTTCATGGCACAACGCTCAAAGGCCAAGTTACAGATTTGTTCGCTGAATTTCAACCAAGTGTTGTTTGACGTTTAGAAATAGAAAACGAGACGACAAAAGTTTTCAACCGAACGCGAAAATGAAAAGGAATTTGCGCAGGAATTTCTCAATTGAATAAATCAAAAATATAACTCGAAGCTAAAAATAACTACAAAAGAATATTATTTTAAGGGTTTACAATAATCATCTATATTATAAAAAATTATATGTAGCCGTTATTATATTGAGTTTTTAAAAGGAAACTGAAACGTCAACTTTTAATATTTTATTTTTTACGTATTTGTAATCCATCATTTATGTTAAATCGAGATTATCGAATTTCAAGTTATAGTCTGAAGAAACTTATTTGATTTTGCCCTAAATATATATTTTCTTCCTAAATTCCCAAAAGAATGTTCAGTTTTCCTAGATCTAGGGAAATTTCACTAGGTAGACGAGATTCGAGACTAACACGAGATAATAATATTCGAGATGAAAAAAAAGAGAAAAAGAAAAATCACATCTTGTCTCATCTCGTAGAATCACTAGTTAGTAGTTGCATTGTTTACATTATTGAAGGTTGTGTTTTGTTAAAGCCATACTAATTTTAACGTTAGTAGGTAACTAACAGGATTTGGTTATAATTTTGATTTTACTTACAATAACAAATAAACCACTTTACAATATATGCAAGGTAATATTTTTACTGCTTCAAGTAGGCAACAGGCTACCCTCATATCATAGTATATCAGCAGTAAAAACTTTTTTACCTTAAAATTTATTTCAAAGTAACAACAACAAGTAAACAGACTGAATGATAATTAAGAAAAAACTCGTCACGTGCATTTTACATTTATGTAAGGTGAAATGATTAAAATTATACAAAAACAATTTAAAAATTTTGATATTATATATCAACCACTTGTAAACAAAACAGATTGCCAATACATTTTTGATGTTATCTTTGCTTTCAGTTAATAAACTTTATAAATGAGAACGTCTACTGAGAATGTTATGAAACAGCAAGGAGCCAAATATTGGCCACATTTATTCCACTGCACCCTAGTTGCAATAGTTCTCTCACTCATAAATATATTACATCAATCTGATATCGAATATCAAATCTCTCCTCACCCCTTGAACATTTGGAGTGCCCCTGTTTGGAATCATACATAATTCATAAAAATGACGAACGGTCTCATCAGCTCCTTTCTTGGTCTCCCTTGTCGCTGCAAGATTGCGCAAGGGCAGACAAAGACGCAACCGCAAGCAATATAGGACAAGAGATCCCGGCATGGGGTGCAAATGGCCTCGCGACAATGCAAGGGTAAAGGGTACGACGAATCCAACAGGGAAGAAAAGTTTTAAAGCGCCAGAGCTAATCCCGAAGTGCAGACAGAAAAATAAAACCAGATGAGTCAAATATTTTTAATGGCGTAAGCAGACGAGTCCGTGTCATATATAATTCAGTGAGCAGCAACTTTAATCCGGTTCAGTAAATTGTATTTCAGCAAAAAATGTAATTCAGAATAGTCTTCTCTAACTGAAGAAGCATCAAATTACAATTTATTTCAGAATAAAATTTGATTGTTTCTCATTTACCATCGATGAACCTGAAATACAATTGAAGTTTTCTGAAATAGAACTGAAAAAAATATACAATGTACTAAAAATCGTTCTAAGCTCCACACAGCGAGTTTGTGATGTACAAAAGAACATTTTTGGGTTCTTACTGTATAATTTAAATATTTTATTTTTAATTCCATTGCTAAAAATATGTTTTTTTTTACAATTAGATAAGCTACTGTCTCGGAACGTTTTAAATACGACCTGAACCACCTGAAGCTTACTACCATTTCAGAATTTTCATTATGCATAGATGAAGATACCTGCAGTTTTATTTCAGCTGCAATAGATGGCTCTAGCGTAGTATATGTGCGAATATTTTGTACCTACTAGTGTTGTCACGACATTACAGAAATAGTCTCGGTCTCATCTCGAAAAATCTAGACGAGGCTGCTTTTCAAGTCTGGATATTATGATCGAGGTCGAGTCTCGAGTCTCGTCTAAGAATATTATATATTGTAAAAAATTATTAATACAAAATTATTTAATTATTATAAAAAATTGTTTGATTATTTATTACAAAATGGGAATATTAGTTCAAATATTATTAATTGTTTCATATTTTAAACAGGTATTACCTTGTTTGAACTGGCGCAATATTTCAAACAAAATTAAATTAAAAACAAAATTATTAATATTTAAGTTTTGTCAACAAAAACAAGTCGAGAGTCTCGTCGAAATTCAAAACCGAAATGAGACCAACTGAAGCGAGGGCGAAACAAGACCAATTTGAAGTCTCATCTAATCTCATGACAACACTTTTCTGTACTTAATGGTTTTGATACATAATAAAACAAAAATAATGTCGGATATGTCAACTTAAATTTAACCCGTTATTATCTCTGATCAGAATGTAACAAGAACTCGCTCTGATTATTCGTCTATCAACGCCTCGCTTAGAAATAGGTACAAAAATTCTTGCTTTTTTGATAAATATTTACTCTTCCGTTTTATTATAATCGTAACCTAGTTTGATGCAATAAGCAAATATCTTCTTTGAGTATAAACTATTCTTGCCTTGAAAAATTATCAAAATCGTAGACAGCCTTGAAGGCTGAGGTCAAAATCCAGGAGTTACCGGTGCGGGAAGTATGAGTTCATATTTAATAACAGCCTAATTAATATCCGGCTGAAAACAAATCGATATTTCCTGGAAATTGAGCACTACATCGACCTTACCACAGTTTTCAACTACTTATCAACAAGAAATGTGATTAATGTTTCAAAATTGAGGAAGTAAAATGACCTTAAGGAAAACCATGACCTGCTATATTTAAATCGAGCATAATTTTCCTATCATTGAAGAACAAGATCTTCAAGTATAGCGTGTTTTAAAAACCGGTAACTATTATTAAACGTTTAGCTTTATAGTTCTCTTCAAGATCACTTCTTTGACATTTAAATCTTTGTCATTAGGTCACCAACACCTTAATCACAAATGCAAAAATTAATAGCATAATGACTATATTTATGTAATGAATTTTAAAATGTATAATTTTTCACCAAAAATATATTTTAAGTCAACTAAAGTATACCTGGTTTTGTTAACATTTAATTTCATGCAAGTCAACGGAATGAAATGAGAACTATTCCTGTATAGTTAAATATTTAACAAAAAGTAATTTTGAAGAATCAAATTTTTGAAACATTCAAGGACTTCACTTGAATCATCATGCGGTTCTAAAAGTTATAACTCTATTGTGTAAAAAAACTGTGTTTCAGTTAAAAAGTAATTTTATTGAATGGTTTACCTACTATTACGTACTTTAGAGTGACTTTTAAATGATTAATTTTTTAATTACATTCATTCTTACTTAGTATAATACTATATGATCTGATCAAAAAATTTAATTTTAGATAAAAATTCCTAGGTCAATTACTCTAAAATTCAGAAACTCATAAGGAATATATAATAATAATAATACAATATTTCCAATTTAAATAATTCATAAATTATATTATTAATAATTCTAAAAAAAAAAACTATTAAGATATTTTCTTTTGATCATTTTTCTGTTTCATTTCGAAATTATGTTTTCAGTATATCTACGACATAATTTCCATAACACAAATAATAATAGTAAAACAAATCTACGTCAAAGGTAAATTGAGAAAATATTTTCTATTTACTTACGTAGTACAAACAAACCTCAACTTTCAATATATATTAATATTTACTCAAAGTCTGGCTTATCTAAAATTCTACTATTCTGAAAATGAAATGTATTTCCAAAGTAAATAAGAATAAACGACTAGTCACTGGGAAGATTATGAAGTCACTTTAAAATTATTAATGTTTTTCATATTGTGTATCATGTAATATTCATTAATAGCATATCTATTCGGACTTTTTCTATGAAAAATTCAAGAACGAAAAAAGGATTTTAAATTAGATTTCTAAATATATAATCAGCGCATCGAAATATATCTAAATGTAGATAACTAGAAAATATGTCTTATAGAAATGTTGTTGTCCTAATTATTAACTAACGTAAATTTAAAAAAAACTTAATAAAACTTACAGAGTCGTCCGAAAGAATGCGACAGTCTTTTCTTGAGCTTCTGTACTTTTGACAATGCCCCACTTTTCTTCTCACGCATGGTGACTCCTGTTGGTAAGCCCACTCCTGAAACAAATTACAATCACTATAAGTAAACAAAATTTTCCACTAATCATACTCTTATTACTATTTATTGTAAATTCTTGCAACATAACCTATCTTCTTCGAAAACAAACCAATAACAATGCACAATCGAAAGGTCAAAAACTCAATTCAAACAATTCATAAACAATAACCAATCAATTGTTTCCAAGCGAACTACATGGAAAAAGTTGTTTATCAACTAATCTGTCAAATGTAAATTAGCATTTTAGTATCTAGTTTTCATTTTCCTATCTCAGCCTACATGATTGCATAATTGAGAGTGTAATAAAAAATTGTGTAAGATGTTGAGCAATTTGACACCTGCTCCTAATATTTATTTGGTTAATCAGATCGTCAGAAAGTTGCATTGCCAAAATCAATTTATGGTGTGCGAAAAATATTACTACTGTTACCTAACAATAATAAATGAGGTCATTCTATTTTTTTATCGCTCGTCATATACAAGCAGAGTTGCCAGATTTTCCAAATTCGAAATCGAGACAATACCAAAAGATGTATTAGACAAAACTATGTCAAAATGGATAAATTCTGACTAATGGGATTTGACCAAATTATTACATTATACATAAAATGATCCAGATGAAAAAAATACCCGCATTTTTAAATGGATTCAATATTCGAAGTTTACGAGAAAATAAATATTAAAAAATTGGCGTTACATATCCATTCTCCAAAATATTTAATTAACTAAAATTTACATTATTGCAAATTAATGTTTAATTTTTACTATTATAATGAAAAAATACTGGTTACTTTTTATATTTTATTACTTATGTACTGTAATTCGATTATGGTCACATACCCCGTTGTACCGTATAAAAATAACGAAAACAAATTGTTTAACAATATTTTTACAATTCTTCGCTGCTCTAATTGTAACTAAAATATAATTTTGCACTTGACCGAAATTTGCAATTTTAATTTAATATAAATATTTTTTTTTACAAGAAATATTTGTTCAAACCAGATTTTCGAAGGCAATGGGGGCGAAAATCGGGACATTCTCGCCGTCAGACAACCCTGCATACAAGTTTATTTGACTTTTCGAGATTGAAGTTCTAAATACGTTTTAACTATTTTTAATGAGATGTGTATCTGAACTTTTATGGACATGCGTAAAACAAATATACATAATTAAATTAATTCTAATAAAATTTTATATTTACGCTTTTGACAATAATGGCAAGTGTGGATCAACTAAATCGAACAACCAGAAAACAAAGAACTGTCTATTAATTTTTGTTCGAAGTATTAATACAATTTCTACCTTTCAGCTGACAGCTGATATGAACCTAATGTATTAACGTCTTAGAAAATGACAAGTTGATGCTAAAGAATCCTAAAGAGATAAAGACATACAACAAGTGTAATGAACTTGATATATTACAGGTAGCAATCAAGTGTTAATACGTCACAGTGAAAATTTAATTTATATATGAAATTTATTATATTTACTCGTTTATTTGTGGTATTTGTTAAAATACAAAAAATATTATTATAGAATCATCTATTTCCATAAATTGTAGTCAGTTACATCTTCAAAAAATGATCTACAGTTTTTAGTGGATTATCAAACTCTCGAATACCGTAATAACCGTTAATAACTTAAGCTGAGAATACGGCTAACTAATAAGCCATCACTCCCCCAGTTGTTATTTAAAATTAATTTTTATTTTTCCATTAAAAATTGTAAGACATCTAATGTTGCCGTCTAGATCTAAACTTTCTAGTCTTGTCTTGTCTACATTATCAAAACTGGAATGGCATAAATTTTGTCTTAAAATTTCAAAGGACAAGACTATTCTTCTACATCAAGACGAGAAAATTCTAGATAATTTGTAAGAATCTAGATTAATAAAAAAAAATGTCTAAAGCGTAAGGGCAGAGTAATGTAGTCTTGAAATAATCTAGAGTCTTGATATCTAGACAAAACAGTTTAATTTAGACTTAGACTTAGTCAAGTCTTGTCTAGATGACAACACTAAAGACATCGCGTGATTTTGTGTATTTAATAAGACCAAAAATGACTTAAGCTAAACAAACAGGTATTATATTATTTCTAAATATAAATGAACATACGAAGATAAGGAAAATAAAAATTTACATTTTCCTGTAAATTAAATAAAATTTAACACATTTAGATAACAATTTACTAAATTAAACCAGATATTCAAACCAGGAAAATATATTGCATAACATATTTATTTGCAATTATTTATATTTTCTCTTTATATATTTATATTATGATAAAAAAAGCTTATTTATAATTTATGAATAATTCATAAGTTTGTATTTATATTTACAACTCCCATATGATACTGTTATTCAATTTATTCCAATTTTCAATCGTTTAATTTTACAATTAACATAACAGTAACAATAAAAACAATATTTATATTTATATATAAAAACAGTTACGTATATTTATATATTATATCATAAATAATACTTTCTAGTTTGGTATATTTTAAAGATTATCAGCCTACACGATATTATTTATCTAAGGCATCCTACATAGCTACCCACTTGTTTCATAAACTTTCACGAAACTTGAATAAAATGGTTTCTTGTTTAGAAGCACTGGTGTAAGAGGAATGACATTTAGTAGACAATGACCAGAATGGTAAACACGCAGTTATACTTGGTATGAAGAAAGTAAAATGAAGAATTTATTAGGAATTTTCTACTATAAGCTAAGGCTAGTATTGTACGTATATAACTTGTAATTAAATTGATGGATTAAACAATTATTGGAATACTGATTTCAATCTTATTGCCTTATTGTTTAGAAATAATTAAAAAATTTGTAGACATTTTTCTGACTCAGTCAGTAGAATACCACCTGCTTGAAGAGTATAAATATTACATTATTGATAATAAGTAATAAGTAGTAGCATTATCTTAAAATTAAAAATTAATTATATTGCCTAGATTATACTAACAGGTGAAAAACTAACTTTCGTCATCTTTGGCCATGTTCTACAACCTTTTCTTAAGTTCATCCCAGAATATAGGAACACTATGGGCGCCGACTACACGGTTTTAGTGGGTCAAGAATTAGAGCACACAGAAGTGTACGCTCTAATTCTAGGTCTGCTGAAATCAGAGCACTCTATGGAGAAGGACTGTTCAGGAATGTGTTCTGATTTCAGTTGATCAGGAATTAGACCTTTTTACAACGATTGCTCTAATTTTTGGACTATTAAAAATAGATCACATCCTGGAGCAGATCTGGTTGCTCTGAATTGAGATCTGGTTTCAATTGGTCAAGAATTAGAGCATTCTAAATTATTTGTTCTAATTCTACGATTGTTGAAACCATAGCACATTCTGGAGCAATTGAGCTCTGTATTGTGAGCTAGTTTCAATAAACCAAAAATCAGAGCAAGTACTCAGAATGTTCTGATTTACATCAGTAAAAAAGCCTAGGAGCTCAGTGCACTGACATCTTAACGTAGACTAGGCGGACATAAGTATTTATGTCACTTCTTTCTAATATTTCTTTATTCTTAAAATTTTTTCTTTTGATTCTGGTTATTATAAGAAATTTTGTCAAGCTACCTTGCTAGACCTGTACATAACATAATAACTGTTATCAATTATTTACTTTTTTCACTACTTGACAAAATATTTTTCACTAACCATGGTAACATGTCAATAATAAAAACTATAATTTTTTAAAGAAACTCCAGCCTTCCAACTGAATTTCAATATCATTTAACTCAAAACATTCAAGAAAAGTGTATATTATGGATTTAATGTTTTAAGTAAGTAAATAAATTGTATAAAAAATATATGTACCATTAAAATTCTTAACTCTTAATTTTTTTTTATTCTGTTGGATAACACTAATAGTTGTTTTCCTGGTGAAATTTCTGTGAATTTCTTTAGAGTGCAGACAGTGGTGTTCCACGCTTGACTTAATTGTTAATTTAGTGTAATTGAACATTAAATCATTGTGACCTCTGAATGAGCTCATAATCCACAATTACAATGCTGCTTTGTTCTGGCTTACTTGGAAATATATGAAAATAGATTGTGCTCATAAATAAATTAGCTACACATCATTTTTCGCTATTTTTAGATCTTTAAATCAGTTAATACATCGTAAATCACTTAATAGATTTCTTTTATGTATTCGCACAATGTTAAGGTTAAATAAACATTTTCAAACCTCTTATTGCAAGATTAACAAGAATGAAATGGAGTGTGATCTTAGGTTCGATTCCCAGTGTAGCTAACAATTAACCAAATAAAAAGTGACTAAGTGGCTCGAAATATACTATAAATTGTAGAAAATGAAGAAGAATTATCAAGATTATTAAATATCAGAAATCGTGCAGTTTAGGCAAAATAAATTTTAATTTAAAAAACCATACTTAGTACTTGTATATTTTCCACAAACTTCAAATATTTATCTGTTATGAAATACTAGCAAAATACTTTAAAATTCCAAGAGCATACTACAACTGATTTTTACCGAAAGTTGGTGAACTCGTGTCATTGATGTCAGCTTATATATGAAGTTTCATTAAAATTTGTTCAACCGAATTTGTTCCACACGTGCACAAATATATTTGAATGGCAATGGACCGTCAGACATCAGGTTCAAAATACTCAAAAGGTATCGTTAAGAATTTAACTGTGAACACCTGTTAAAATATCATATTCTTTTGTAATAATCTGTTTTGTTGTTAAGCATCAAATTTTGGAAGTTTGATAAACATTTTCACTTGCACATTAGTGAAGTAGTCAGCCTCTGCAAAGAATCTATAATTCTACAGTTTATAGTGGGTTCTGAAACTCTCGGACACATTTTTATTTGATTAATAATAGGCGAGATTTTATCACTTCATCACAATTGATTTGTGACGAAAAGAACGACCGCAATAAAAGAATTGGTTGTAGAAATGATATAATTTGTGTAAAAAGAATGCACCTTATATGTGGCCCTTGGTAAAAATCTTAGATTCAAGATTTACCGAATTTTGTATTGACAATATTAATATAACATTTGAAAATTTTCGTGTTGTTTATTAATTTAAACACCAACGTCTCGTCTTAGTTTTTACTATTGTTTTTTAATTCGAAACTATAGAGATATAAAATTCTCAACAATCCGTTTAAATTGCAAGGTTTGACATAATTTTAGCTTGCTGAAACCTAGCTGTAAGCTAAAGATAAAATTAACTTCTTAAAAAGCGATCTCGTTGAATAAGTACATATATTAAGTGATTAAACGCAGTGTTTAGATGTAGATGTATGATGTAAGGGTGTTGAACCTATTACATGCGATCTATAATTACAATAGTACTCCACATTCGTAGACGGTTGGTCAGCGCAGTAAACACCGGGAGGTTGCCGTGCCAAGTGTACGTCCACAGCTCTTGGCACCGGCTGCTCACTTGAGCGCTGATTAATCAGCTGCTTGTAACACGCAACACTGGATTACGGAGGTATTTTCGGAGGAATGCTGCAGGAAATACTGGATTTTTGGGATGCACGGGATTTGTTTGGATGAGCGAACAGGAAAAACGAATTTACTATCACAACAAACTATACATTTTTCTCAAATTCTTAACCACATCATCAATTATTGGCTATTTCCACATTCCAAAATTATTGGTGTAATCTATCTCAACTGTTAGTAGATTGGTTTTTACTGACTGAACAACATTTTCTTAAGATAAAAAGCGTTGAAGGATACACCGATATGTGAATATTCCAAAAATTCATTTGGCGTATATATTACTTTATTAGTTATTATGTTGCTATTATTTCATTATAAATTGATCAAAGTCAATATTTATTTTCTCATAACATGATAGTTTGTTGAAAATTTCACGGTTTGTGAAAACATGTACGTAATAGTCCTGTTTTTTTTTTGGTTTACATTTATTACCAAAAAATAAATTATATTCTTTTTGGTGCACTTTGGAAAGATGATACCTAAGTCCTTCTGTCTTTCATTTTAATATTTCTTACTGAATTTCCAGCTTCACATAAATACAATAGACAAATACCATATTTGTTCGCATGTTTTATTTTTGTTTTAAAATAATATATTGTGCAACAAGTGCAGAAAGTCACCTATTTCCCACGAGGTCCTGAAATGACAACACAATTCTGTAACAAAGTATTATGAAAATAAATAAATGACTCGTTAATTTATGGGGTAATTAAAATGCTAAAAAAGTTGAGATTTCGGAAAAATATTATACTAATAAATATTGTTGTTCTCTGTATGTTCTATTACAGGTTAAATTTAATGTACACATTTCTGTTACATCCTGTATACAAGAACTAGAAGTAATCGCTTCCACATAGATATCTAGTTGTAAGTTTAAATTTTTCATGCTTATAATAATAATTATGATTAATATTATTCAAATTTTGTATTAAAACGAGATAAATTCGTCTCGCGGCAACACTAAACTCTTTTCTCATATAAATATAAAAGGCTTAATATCTATAAACGTAAGAACTGTCAAAAATATTTTCTTTTCTATACAGTTTCCCATGTCTGGATTAAATTTGTCCTCAAATTAATGATATTAAAAATGTTTCCTCTTCAAATATGTCCTTATTATCTTATCGAAATGGAACAAAAATTTGTATTTAACCTTAAAATGTTGCCTAAACTGATCTCATCAAGACCCATTGCCACTACAATCTTAAACCAAATATGTATATCAATAAATGACTTAACATAAATTAAGTTTGCTACACAGAACAAAAAGAGTATCCATTTCTTTAAATTTGTGGTTTTTTTTTTTGCTGATTCTACCCCAAACTATTGATACAGTTGTTCCTATTTAATCAATTAAGTCAGTAGCCAGTCTACTAAATGTTGTATGTAAGTGTATTTTTATATTGAATTGTTATAACTATTTAAATAAATTTATCAGCGTTATTAGGTATACCAATTTTCTTTTATCAATGATATGTATTTACTAGACTTTAAGGACACTCTAGCACAGAAAATTCATCGACCCATTTTTAGGTCTTTTAGTAATTAACATTAAAGATGTGGAATGACTCTCATTGTTTACTTTTTTGCCTAACCTATTGTATGGAAATATAGGTCAAAATTTCCCTAAACTTTTTGATACACAATCCAGTAATCAATTACCCCAAAAACATAAAGAAAACAAAACAAAAACACAGCTGACGTCATCGCAGTGTCAAGTTCCACACGCACATTCATTGATCTCGGTTGCTGTCGTCATCGCTCGGTAATTTCCGCGTCCATAGGCGCCCGTTCGCGGGGCCAGGAGCGGATAAGTGATTCATCGCAGCTGGGCCGGGACGCATGTGTATAGAGTATGTTTAATTGATGACATCATTCTATACGGATGTTTTAATTGTTGGGAAGAGATGTGGGTGAATGGATGGGGCAAATTGGGGAAATATGCCATCATGAATCCAAACGCTCGTTAGGGACTCATATGATACTTGATTTAAAAAATGAGATGTAAACAAATCATATCCCATATCAAAATAAATGACAAGACAAATTTATCAACTGCTGATTTATTTTTAATATATTATTTCAACTTGTTCCGGGTTCATCTTCTCTTGGGCCCATTTTCATACGTTGTTTAATGGGTAGGTGCAGGAATTAAAAACATTTCAAATTAAAATTTTAAAATTTCTTTGCTACTATAAATGAAAGTTTTAAAAGTAAAATAATGTTTGTTTCTATAATATCAACAATTACGGTTGTATAAAATTGAGTGCTTTTTATACAATCCCAACGACTTTACCATTCGATTCTTTAAAAGGATTAAGTAAATTACATAAAAATTTTAAAAAAATACATTTCTATTTTGAATATAGGAACGAAAAGAGAATTGAATTCTGTTTGAAAAATCAAAATCAGCGCATCGCAAAAGTGTCCCGAGGTAAATTATTTTTGGGTATGGAATTGGGAAGACAATGTAAAAGCTTCTTATTTCAATAATTTTTATAAAAAAAATTCAGCTAGTTTTTTTTCCAAAAAAATACAGATACATATTCCTACACATTGATTTTTTTTGTTTATTTATATATTTATGTCTTTAGTTTTTCGATGTTTTTGAGCGCCTCAATAAGCCAAGAGCCCTAAGCCAATGCCTAAATGGCCGCCGCTGTTTAAATTTTGAAAATTGAACCTATTTCTTTTCATTTCACATAATCGTTTCGAAGAATGTATTTGTGGAAAATTTTCTACTATTTTCTAATTAATTGAACAGAATAATCGTTTAAATTTGTATCTGTACTCATTTTTGGAATATTCTCGAAAAACCCTCTATAGATAACAGATAAAACTTTGAAGGCAAATATCTCAAGAACGAAAACAGAAATCAATTTTTTAAGTTTAAGGATCACTGGGAATATAAATCCCTTGGAAGGTAAAGAAATATTCAAATATTTATTGGAAAATGTTGATTTTTTACTTTCTTACTGAATAAAAAAAATTAAATATGCATCAGATTTTCATTCTATAAATATTGTAAAGTACCTGTATTTTATATTTTTTCGTCGCAGAAAAGATATTTATTAAATTTTCGCTTATTAATTTATAAGGGTGGAAAATCTTGTATGTTACGGAGAAGTTCGTTGTATAAGTTAGGTGCGATAGTGTGCTTCTGACACAGTTAGGAAACCGCGAGTATCTCTGGACTCATTCGGTCGTAGTTTATGTTTACGGCCGCTAGTTCCTGGTTACTTGACTCAGCGTGGTGCTCTCGCTAAATACTAAATGTTGCACCAGCACACAACGCTCTTTGTTTACGGGCTGTGGAATCATGAAATGCAGATGTTCTGCTGCATTAACACCACCAGCATCAAATCATATACGTCAGAGCGAATACATGTACACACCAACATACCAACTTAAATAAATAATGAATTCTGCGAAATGTTAATTACAATTATATAAATAATAGTTAAGCACCAAAGAAAAATATAATTACCTACTATGGGAAATATCTGCAGTAAAATATATTACTGTTTTAAGATTTTGTTAAAGTTGTTTGAAATCAATCTTCATCATGGTCCGGATAACATGAAATTTACAATCGAAAATTTGTTGTTTTATTGGAATTTACTCAAAAATTACTACTCCAAAAAATTTCCTTAATTTTTAACTATCCTGTTTAGAATTTAATATTTCATTGACTTTTAGAGGATTCTGTCAAATCAAGTCCAAATCCGACTGTTTTTATCCTACAATAAATTTTTGTTAATCAGCTATAAATTTTTATGAAAATATTTTGATGTATTTGCCAAGTAAGAATGATTTATTAGTAGAATATGAATATTTCTAGAAAAAAAATTCACATTAAATATATATTTATGCTACAGATATTTAATATTTATTTTAAACTGTCATATAAATATCATTTATGTCATTAAAATACTCGGTAAACATGAAATATATTCAAGTTATGCACATATGCAGTATATTCACTGATTTTCGATTTTCATTGGTTGAAATTTAAAAAAATACTGTATCATGATTGATTAAAATTATTCTAAAATAATATTCTTCATTACAGCACACGTCAAAATACTAGCAATAGGTAATAAAAATATAAATAAAATATGTAATAATTTTATTTATTTCACGTATGTACATCTATTATAATAGACGCAGAAGCTTTTAAAACTCTACATTCTTAATACCATCTTTAGAGCATTATGATAAATTAAATTCTTTATTCATAGCAAATTATATTATTAAAGTGCTCCAATTTCAAGAGAAATCTAAATTAGAAATTTTTAAAAGAATATTTTAATTTTCACAATTTACAAACAATAGTCGTTTAAGAAATTTACTTGAATTTTAATAACAGTTATTAACTAAAAATTTGTAGTGAGTTCCGCATATATGTACATACAGCGATATTTTCGCAAATATTGTAAACATTTACTTTGAAATGCTAATCTAATCTAGTAAATAAATTTATTAAAAACATAAACGTATGTACATAAACCTATGCAATAATAATGTCCCCTCATTTCACTTAGGAACATTGTGCAAATGAAATCGATATGAGAATACCATATATTTACATTGCAGTGGTAAAGATAATCAGTTTACAGCCTCTCTGTAAGAGACTATTAGGTTATATTACATTCTGTACCAATTGGAGCCAGCGGTATTTTTATTTGGTTAAAGATTGGCGATGCTGAGATTTGAACCCCAGATCTTACACTCTGCTTAGCTGGAGACGAACAGCACGCTAAACAAGGGAGTCACCGTTGCCCGTATGTGCAAATGTATATGTATTACAATTTACAGAATTAAGTTAGCTCAGATTTTTTTGTTTACTATTTGACAACTTTGGTAGTCAATTGTTAAATTATACTCAGTAACAGTGCTATATTTCCGTCTAGGCCAACAAAGCCAAGACTTGGGGCGCTAAATTAAAAGAATTATAAACAATATTCGAATAATTATTAGTTGTGTATTGCTTTTAAATTTACGACACGTCAAAACCTCGAAAATTAAATGAGAATGCTTTAAGTAAAGAAATAAATATGAAATACGTAGTTCTGAAAAAAATGCTTTCTATATTCTAAAATTTTTAACTGACATTTCATTTTTGTTAATTCGTTAGTTTCTTTACAATAAGTAAATAAATAAGAAGCAATCGTATTCTCGAGTAGGGAAAAAAATTATCATTGATACGTACGTACCTACTTTTGTGCAACAAAAAGCGGAATATCGGACTTTAACAAGGGATTGCAAATAATTAGTGATACTCTCTCTTCTGATAGATTTAGAACAAAATTACAAGAATACAAAGTTGTTTACAATTAAATTCTACATCAGATAAGATCATAATTGATGCAACAGGATCGATTAAGTACCGAGCTCGAAAGATGTGGAGCTTATACTGATTTATACAATAAATTCGGTTTTATAACTAAACTTCGTTGTCTTACAGCTCAAGATATTTTACACAACTCAAAAAAGCTATGCGAATTTTATCTAAATGGTATAGAAGAAACATGTAGAATGTCAACAATGCAGGGCTCTTTTGCAAAAAAAAAAAAATATTTTGTTGGAATAAAACTGAGTATAATTTAACAATCGATCTCCAAATTTGTCAACTAGTAGTCAAAAAAATCTAAACCAACTGGTTTTAAATCTACAAAGAACTGTATGTCTTTGATAAAGCTATAGAATGACAATAGATTAATGTTATGGAAATAGGACAATTAACGGATCTCAGTTTACCATTAAATACGTATCCGAAAGTGGTCAACTACAAAAACAGCTGTGTTGGCTGTTGAAGTATTTCAAAACTATTCTTTTAGAAGACTAACAGGAATAATTGTATTATAAGCAATTATGAATCAAAAATGCTGCAATAAATATAATTATTATCTTATTACCGCGTGGAAATCTTTTTATTATGTACTCTATTTAACACTTAATGCGCCAAGTGTTAAAATTTATAGCAAAGGTCTGCCAGGTAATTAAAAGTGAATTTTTACGACTTGGAATTTAGTCAAAGCACCACCTGTTCCAAATGAAGACTTCATTCCAAATGAGCTTTAAACTGGCTCTACGTGTAACGTTTATTACTCACCGCTACCTTGAACTATCGGTCAACTAAAAATACTCATGAATTGACGGTTGAACAAACAGAGAAGTGATAATGGGAATAGTTCTATTTGGGTTCAAGTACTTCGGTTATTTAAAAATGCTTTTAACTATGACAAATATGACAGCTTCGACGTAAACGAAAATTTATGCGCATATGCTTCAATGAAGTTAAAATTCCATAAACAATTTTGCACAAAGATATACCAAACTTAACTGATTTTATCACTAAAACACGTAATGAATATTTAGTTCAAAAAGGTTTATTAAATTTACAGTTTTTACACTTATTTTATTATAATACAATAACTTCATCTCTCGGACATCTATATTCGTATCCCGAACTCGATCAAGATATAGTAATGTTCTAATAAATTGTAATGACTATTAATGAAATTTAAATTTACTATACTAAGTTAACCTACTTTCGATTTTTTTCTGAAACTAAAAGAAAATTTGAAAAGGTTTAAACTGAATTGGCCTTTTTGAAACATGCAAAAACTTATCAAGAGTATATTTTTGTCGTAAAATAAGAAATTTTAATACTTTTTCCTCTCTGCAACTGGATATCTGTAGATTTCCTTCATTCTATAAAAGAACTTTTAGCAGATGAAATCAAGTTGAAAATTCCATATGTCTCTAGACAATTTTAATTGCATTTTACTGAATTATTTTATCAGTCTATAGTCTTTGTAATGACCCTACAGCTTATCGCGAGTTCGGTCCCAACCACCAATTGTTTTTAAAAATAAAATGTAATAATCTGCGTATTTGGAAAAGTAGTTTTCGATGTGCTTTTATTTTCTGTTTGTTTGTTAAGTTCGGACTCAACCACCTATTGTTATTAAAAATAAAACGTAATCATCTGCTTATTTGGAGAAGTAGTTTTCGATGTGCTTTTATTTTCTGTTGGTTTATTAAAGGTCAAAGGTTAAGTGGCGATCAATACAACTACCCTTTACATACGAACTAGACAACGTATTACCCTAATAATATAATTACAGTTCGTAATGGAAAAATGGTTGACCTTCCAAGGGTAAATAAATCATTTAGTACAGTTCTGTTTTTAGACAAAATCTTAAATTGTTCGTGTGAATAATGCATGGTTATAATTAGGTTTTGGCACTTACAAGAACTTCAAGAAAAATTATTCTCGCCACTTTTTTGTACTTTTAAACAGATAGTATTTTGCGAGGTATTTTGCTATTAATAATACTAACGAGAACAAAAACCGAACCCAACCGTTAAAAATCGTAAAGTACACAACATGTAAACAAAATATTGAAACATTCGAAAGTGATTCTATTCTCCACTCTATTAATCTTATCATCCACTAAAAGTTGAATAACTAAAATATTTCTTGAACTAATTTGTTAAAAGGTTTGTATTTGTTATAATATATATTATCGCCGCATAAATATACGGCAATCAATCAATTTGAAGTTATCAGCAATGGCTATTTTGGTGCGACATTATCTGCGTCCTACAACACATTATTGTAAGCATTTTTAGGTCAGGCGAGCGATAACGATGCAGCTCATATCGGTTGATTCATTCGTCGATACTTAATAAATACCTATGTGAAATTTCCTATTCCAACGCCTGCTGAATCATCACGGAACTATTTATATATTTGCAATTCTAATCAGTGTCAATAAGGTGCTGAGTGAAAAACGTTGGATTTCGTTCTGCTCTAGGAGTCTATAAATATTTTCTTATTTTTGAATGTAAGCAAACAATCGATTTAGTGAGTAAGACTACTTTTTGTTCACACGCAATTGTTTGAATAAATAAACACAACGTTTATAGTGTTTCTTTTGAATTGGCCACTTTTTTCGAAAATTGCATGTATAATTTATGTTGTATTGTAGTTTTTTTAATAGACCCCGAGAACTTCATAAGACAAACGAAATGTAAATATGAAAATTACCGAATAAACCGACATTCGCATTTTTCAGAATCGGGAAATATACAGAACTTTAATTCCACTTCAGTATTCACTTATTTCTTTAAGGCTTTTATTTTTAATTGCAATTCAATGAGAATGCCTCCGCAAGATTCGAACCCCGAATAGCTAGGTTACCAAACTTGATCTTAATCTATTAGTCTGAACAGTAGTAGCATTGAAATTTATTATTTATATTATTCAACATATAATATATAAATTTGAAAAAGTGAGTTGAGAGTTTTTAACAAATTTTTCAAATTGAAATGAGAGCAAAATAGAAAAAGTAATTGTAAATACAGACATTAATGTTGACCAGGATTGGCCTGAGTTAAATTATTTGATTTACAGCATAATTTAAAACGATGAAAATCAACTAAGTTTTTTTAAAGAAAACTCATTGATTTCGTTTATGAAATAAAATATGTATATTGCTTTTAAAACAATTAAAAAAGTGTAGTTACACTAATAGATATTAAAAAAATCCTAGATATTTTTAAATACTACCCCTCCTGAGATTTGTATGTTCGGACATTTGTTTATTTTACCAAACTGCTATTAAATTCATTAAATATAATTTTTTTACACCCGCTGAGAATATCACCTAGATCCGCCATTGGTGATGAGCTATATATTTTACAACTGCAATATGTGAGTAACTCAAAAGTTATAGATTATATCAATTTGTTTTATTTCAGGGTTTGTTCCTTATAGATGTAATTCCTAGATGATTTTCGACAAAGTTATAATACTGTAATGATACGTTACAAATTTGTAATTGAATGTTGTACATGATTGTATGTATTGTTTATTTCCAAACAAAGTATGCATAAATCTGAATAAGTATTTTCTATTTACGGCGTATTTCCATGAAGTATTTTAATATGAACGACACGTGTATCTTGCATAATGCATTACGTATATCGCGAGTACATTGTGAGAGCACACTGCAGACTCATACATCCCTTAGGTTCATTGTAATTGTAGACTTGTATTATGAATATGATACCCTTGCGGCTATATTGCATATCATATGCATTTATATTAATCATTTTCCCTAATATGAGTGTACTTACAATTAATACACAATGGAACACGTTACTTGCTTTTAGAACTCGCTTTAAAATATTATATATTCAAAGCTATATTTATTACAATTTACAGAACAAAAACAAACTAGAAACTTATTCAAAACATGTATTCATATTTATGCACTGAAATACAAAATAAACAATTAAAACAAAATTTTGTAAAATGCTGGTAGTTTATTGCATTTTCGTGTAAGTATTAGTTATTATATTAGTATTTTTAAAAAACAAATTTCGCTTATCCATTTATAACCGCACCTTACTTGTAACATGTCACGTCATATTATTACGTTAATTTTTAATGGGAAAGGAAATTTAGAATCATCACAAACAGAATGTACATTGATTTGGGACTATTGAAACCACAAAGCAAAGAATTTTTAAGTAAAATAATAGCAAATATTATTGCAGTTTCTTACTATTTCCTATCAGGAGACCTACAAAATAAATAATCATACGGGTTGTACCAAATAAAACGATAGAAATATAAAAATAGCCAACTAGAATATTGCGCATAATAAGGTGCAGTAAAAGAGATCATGGGAAAAATATCAATATAAAGATTTAGTGAATAAGTACGTTAATTTTATGACGAAATTAGTTTTGCAAACGAGTGTCAAAAATGACATTTAGAACACGATGGCGAAACTGAAGTTATTTAAGAATATTTTTGACCCGAGTTGACGTTACTTTGACGGAATTATGAGTAAATTTTACCGAATTAATTTATAGCTTGTAATATATTTCCTTGATTATTTCACAAATGACAACAATTCAAACACAAAATTTCAATAAAACGTATGTAATCATGGCGATCCTACTGTGGTTTTATTAAATTTTATCGTTTACAAATTGCCTTCTATCAAGTGATTATGTGAAAATGACGTGATTATAGAATAATAAAAAAAATAGAAATTTTAAAATTTAAACCGGAAGGTGTTTATTAGATTGGTCATCCGAATGTGGTATTTTATTTAAAATTCGAAACTCTATTTCCTTGAAAAATAATTTAAATATAATTTTCCTGCAAATTCTGTTATTATCGTATTTTAAACAAAGATCTGTTATTTTTCAAATTTAACATATAATAAATTATTAATTGTTTTTGTTTTTATCTTTAGTTCAGACTTTTTGATAGGTCATTACAAAGGAAATATACTAGCGGTCGTTGAAAATGCTAACCAAAAAATATTAGGAATAAATAAATGAGATTTAGCATATTACAAATATTATTAATAAAGTAAATGATTAAAATTTAGGATCGCTGAGTTGAATCTTTGAATTAATATACATGTGCATACTTAAACCTCAACTGGTATGTTGTTTGTATTTCGCACATCTGCGCCCCTCCTAGAATTCTTCTAACATTTAAAGTACTTGTACATGCCACATGAGTTAGTGACATATTTTACTTAGGTTTGGGGTTATATTATCGTTTAGGTCATATCTGACCAATCATGTCGTATATGATTTTCGAACATACCATACCAGTTGAGGGTTAAATATCACACAAACTTGTTTATGAAATATTTCTTGCAAAATTATTTAAACGCAGTTTGAATTTTATTGTTACCAAGTTAATAGGTAAAAAGACAAATGATTTCGAAAGAGGCGTTATCGTGATTGTGTATGAGAGGGATTTTTCACTATTGATATAGCGGCTTGTAAAACTCGTAATGTAAGTACAATTTTACGCATTTAGAGACAATGAATCGAGACAGGTACTGAGAGACGACAGACAGGATTCGGGGCCCATAGAAGGACATCGCAGAGGAAGGACCATCGATTTATTCGTCTAACTTTACAAGATTGCACTCAAAGTGCTCTGGCTTTAGCACAACAATAATGGAGGGTAATAAGGTACCCTCTCTTTATACGAAGTTTTCGTCACCCTTTGGTCCAATTTGGGCTGAAGTTGGACATTATCTGATAAATCGCGTTTTTTATCTTTATCTTATAGCTGGAAATCTCGATTAAAACTCATTCCCGGTATTCTAGACAGTCAGAGGTACATTAGTGAAATTCTAGTACAGGAAGTTGCTGCCCAAATGCATCTCATTCTTGCTACAAGAATACTGACATTCTTTAAGCAGTATAGAAAAGCAATGCTTCCATGACCTGTTTGTTCTTCAGATTTGGCACCAAGTGAAAATCTGTGGGATATCTGAGGAAGAGCAGTAAGGCATTCTTAGTCACCAGTGCAAACACAGGAAGATATGTGGACTGAAGATAAAAGAGGATGAAATAAATACCCGCAAAATTTTATTCGCCATCTTACTGAGTCTATAAGCTCGGCGTATAGTACCAGTAATTAATACGCGCGGAGGGTATAGTTCATATTACTTTTCTCTTGTTTTATACAACTTGACGTTATGTAATTTTTAGTTTAGATTACTAATACAACAACTTGTATGCTGAATTTTATTAATTTTTCCGAGTATGTTTTGGTGTTGCATTTTCAACCACCACCAGTGGTTTTTTAAAATGTAAAAGCTTGGCAAAATATTCCATTAAAATACAGATAAACATTAGGAGACAAATAGAAGTTGAAAATTGAACAAATTTAAGTTAATTTACGTGGTAATAAAATATTCACAAACAAAATTTCGTTTTCTAGAACAATCTACTTTCTTTTTCAATTTGGAATTTCCTAGCATTCAGAAATTCCTGATAACTCAATTATTGTTTGCATGTTGTCACGATAAAATTATCTGACCAAACAAACGAATAAGGAAATGACGAAGAAGGAATGACAACAGGGAAGCCTTTTCCCTTGTAGTGATAAATTTATCGCGAGCAACGGAACGGTTATAGTTAACAGTAAGCTACATAATTGCACACTATAATTAACATACATAATAACACGTGAAGTAAATACTGTACTCAGCATTGTTTAGATTAGCAACAAGGCGATAGTTGTATCGAGTAATAAAGGCTTTTGTAGTTGCGTATTTGCGATAGAGAATTTCAAATTAAAATTATAGTAATTTCATTTAATTAAATTTTCAACAGATAAGCGTAGTAGATACTCTGCTACAACAGGATTAAAATATAGAGGAAAATTAGAAAATTTATATAGGTAGAACAAAATACATGCTTAATTGTATAAATATTCAATTATGAGCTATGTATATTTTGTAACGTTACTTCTGTTTATGATAAAGGAAGGGTTCTTATTACAGATATACATATGTTTATTACGAATGTCATATATAAAGCAAAACTAAAGTGAATACTATAAATTAATGAAATAATTCTATTCTTGTTTGTGCTAAGTTTAAATATTATAAATTAAAGCTTTCAATATCTCACAGAGTATTTTAAAATTAAAGTTTGTATATCTCCTGAAAAAACATAACGTGTGTATAGTTCGAACAGAGAGAGAATTAGTAGAATATGTCCATAAATGTTTTCAGGCATAATATGTTTTTATTTGATAATTAAAATATAGTTTTTATTTATTTATTTAAATCAAGTGGTTATGAAAAAAAAACCAACAACCAAATCTGATATGAAATAATTACGTGCGAGAAATAACTCCCATTGGAGTTCTTTCAGTTTTATGTTGTTTTTACATCATAATTTAGATGCCAAACCTATAGGTTTAATTCTTTTCAATCTTAGTAATTGTGTAATAAATTTAATGCTAAATTATTAATATGGCTATGTATTCCAAATGATATGAATTTTTGTTAACCAAAAGTAACCGACTTTGCAATAAAGGTTATAATTATAATTCTCTACAAAATTATATTTCCAGTCAATACATAGAAACAAAGGGCATTTCAAATTTTACTAAATACATGTCAACTGTAACACTGTAAGCATCTTTTAAACTGCACCAATTACTGTGTCTGGTCAATCAACTATATTTCTTCATCGGAATGAACAGAGATGACGTCAAGGCATTAAAAAATCATATATAGCTTGATACAAGATTTTTTTGTCTTTATTTTCCCTAATCATCATATTTTGTTACAAAATCAAACATTTTTTCAACCACAACTGCATATTTGCGGCTTTGTTATGATATAAAAAAATGTAACAATGTGCTGATTAATATCTACTTATTTAGAAACATAAATTCAGAAAATGGTTTCATTTTATTTCTCGTGTATTCGATAAATCATTTTTCTTGTGCAAACAGAATAGCAAGTACTACAAACATAACTAAGTATGGGATTTTATGACAGATAAACTTCATTACACTGTATAAGGCCGTATTAATTATATCCATCGCTATGACTTTGTTTTAAAGGAGATTTTTAATATCTTCACTCCATAAAATTTTATTATGAAGGTGTTCCAATTTCAAGAGAAATCTAAATTTACAAGTTTTACGAGAACGTTTTAATTTTCAGTATTAAGGAAAATGAAAACAAATCCAAGAGTGTTCATATTATATATTTTATGTGAATGAACATGCAGTACTTTAGAAAACTTTCATACATTTATAATTATGTTTATACATGTTCTTTCATTCATTCTCTTACAGCGTTTTATACATCATCTCCTGGATCAATAAAAGGAAAGAAAAAAAATATAAATTTAATTTCTGTAATGGGAGCTTTTATAATTTTTATAATATATAATTATATAATAATTTATAATTTATAATTTATAATACAGTTTTGTTTTGAAGTCTCCGTTAAAAATTCTAAGCTGCTTTTGCGGTTTTGATGAAGTTGAGTAGAATTTTCTGGCTAGGGAAAAATGTTGATTAACTACTTGTTATCTTCTTCGCTTCTAAGGCAAGATTCCTGCACTTTTAATAGAAGAATTCTTCGCATATTTTGGTCATAATTGCAAGCGGTTCGGAATGCAATACACAGCATTTAATTAGAGCAAAAAAAATGTAAAATATAATAAATAAAGACACCATCAAGACTTGACTTCAATCTGCTTTTTTTCTACTAGTGCTTATTGCACTTGTTTCCATGGCTGTAGTTACATTTTTGCAAGATCGGCTCTTTTTTATTGTTGGGTTACCAAGGCAGTAAAAGATCGTTGAGTATATGTTAACTTAGAAAAGAACCAATAAATCCGGTAAATAGACTTTTACGGCACGAATAAGACGTTTTCGGACGAGGCAACGAAGGATCCGAGTCAGGAATTTAGAAATGGTTACCGAAAAAATCATTTAACGAACATATGACGTACCACGTTTTACTTCATACTGTACCACACTTTTCAATTGCAATCGAAGGTTTGATTTAATTGCTATGAAAAAGTTTTAGCTTAAAAAAAATATCCAATCGAATCTCTGTATTTCGGATCATGTGTGCGAATGTAGCTAATCGAAATACACTTACACTGAAAATTGAAGTTGAATTAATAAATAAATATCGAATCAAATCTATGTATTTCTGATCACAAGTGCAAAAGTAGTCCATCAAAACACACTTTCATTGAAAAGAGCCCTAAGATTTTTATTACTTATGTCAGGAGGTTGCTAGGTAAATAACAATTGTTGATATCTGACAAACAATAATTGCTTTACTTTCTCAAAATGTCATAGGTTACGGGAAATCAAAAAATGCAAAAAAAATATCACAGATTATCCCTCAATCATTGTCATAAAATTATTGAGTAATTATCATTATCAATAACCTAGTGATATTATAGTTGAAAACTATCGAAAAAAAAAAATCTTAATTTTCTTTGGAAAATTTAACTTTCAATTGAAATTTATTAAAAGATTTAAAAATATATTTTACTACTATACTATATACCATTGTACAAATATTATAAAATCATTTAAAGGACGTAGGTAGAATAAAAATTTATAAAATTTATGTCTGCATTTACTTATATAATACTTAATGTACTGAATTATTTTTTCAAATTTCTAAACTTTAAAGTATATTTTACGTAGATCGTGCAAAACATAATAAGCAATGAAGGAAGAAAATGTTCTACCAGTTTCGGATTATTGGAGATCTTGACTCAACCAGGAATGCTGTTGAAGTGTTGACTTACTTACATTCACTATGTCGCAAATAGTTATTTTATTCATAACTTGATAAGCTTTGTTTTTGTAGATAATATAATAAATTTTTATAGAAAACAATTATTGTAAAAATATTTTATAAAAGACAATAAGTATATAATTCATTGTGAAAATAAACGTACAATGTTTGTTTGAAATGTACTCCCATTAACTCTAATAAAAATTCTTTTCCAGTTAGTGTTGCCACAACAAAGATAACAATTAATACAAGGAAACCTGCAATTGTTAAGTTCATAAGTTTTAATTGCATTTGCGTCAGTCCATTGTTTATAATAATGAAATATTAATACGTAACATCACGAACACAACGTCGTGTGACTAAATGGAACATTTTAATTCCGCCCGTAGCAAAGAAAGTATCTCATTTACAAGTTATTAAGCGCTGTGATGACTCATCATATTGATATCGCTCAAAAAATGATAACAAAAACTTATCATTACACAACTGGCTTCGTCTGTACACCACACAATGGAAACATTGATTAGAAAATGGAATATTGGTTATTAGAAAACAGCTGAGAAATTACACACTGTTACACTTTGTTAAACAAATTCAACGCTTTTAAATTGTACTTTTGTTTTGCAAATAAATAATTGTTCCATTACCTTTTACTCGAATTAAGATTTATAACAATTCCGTATGGTCAATCGTTTAACATGAATTGCCATTATTTATTTAAATTCTGAACAATAATTTAAATTTTATTAAGAGATTTGTAACAAATAAAATTTCCAAATTTAATCTACTTAAAACAAAGAATTTTCTTATCTAGTTTCGATTTCGATAGAAGCATATATTAATCATACAAGTATTCCATCAATTAAAAAAACGTATACTTGGTCCACAATAAAAATAAAATTCATGTTATTATGTTTCGCAAAATTAATATTATCATTTGTGGTATTTTGGTGAAAAATTCAATAAATATTTAAAAAATTGTCGTAAACGTTAATGTGTATTCCGATTTATTTTATAAATAATACAAATTAAATTCACATTCCATAAGTATTAACATTTTAATGACAATTTCCAGTATATTTATAACTGTTTATAAATATTTACTAAATCAATGACACAAAATAACATTGGTATTTCACAGTATGTAACCTTACTGTTAACCATAAAACTCAATAAATAAACTGACTTGTGTAAATAAACTTAATACCAAAACAAAGAACACGAGCATTTTAGATTCAAGCCAGGGGAAATACCCAAATAAATACAGGGTATTTGACATTTAGAAATAGTAGTATAAACAAAAACAATTTAGAACTGTTCTTGAAGAAGTAATTAGAAAAATTATATACAAACATCGTTTACTCATACTTACTATTTATATATGTGTAAACTAAAACACCCAATAGATAATAGATTGTACTAGTTTGTGTTATTTGTATGAAAATGTTTTACTGTCATAACATTTTATAAATTTTAATAATAGATAATGATAAACAACAAAATACCTGTAATAATAATATTTAATAATAATAAATGTCAAATATTATTAAAATAACATAAACAGATATAAATGTTTATATTTTGTTATATTTTACAGCTTAAATAAATATCCTATATTTTAAATTATATATTAACGAAAAGTGTCAAAAAATGTAAACAAATATACATAAATAAATATTTAATTTTGTGGTATTATTTTATATCATATGACGACCGAATATTTATTCATGTACATCGTATGTTGAATTTAGAAATTTTGTATACCAGATTAGAAACTGAGAACAATAAAGAATACATATGACTATGCATTTATGAATAATTTTTGAAAATTTTGAAAGCTAGCTTACGAAGTGAGAAAGAGAAACAATAATGTTGAATGAAATGGCCTGTTGCCAACATTTCCGTGGCTATAACAAAACAAATAAACAAAAACATACCACTAGTAAACACCAAAACAATCACCACCGTCCTGTCACTACTGACACATAATCTCACTAGTAAAATCAGAATAAAGAGCTCACTTTGGAGAGAAATATTTGTGTTTTCTTCACTGACACAAGAGCTAGCACAGCTTGCAGACACTGTCACTGGCCAGGTACGTGTCCTTGGACGATGAGTCACCTGGAGTAGCGGAACAGAGGCCGAGTAGCACAACAACCGCGCCACTCACAGTGCGAAAGCAGACTGAGCGATTGTGAGCGCGGTAATGCTAACGGCGGGAGCGGTTGTCAAAATGTTGCTCTGATTGCGGCCATCCCGAGGGAGGTCAAGGAACATACAGATTGTACGACTGTTCAATGAAATCCGGGCTGATACAGATCCTTCGTTTTTTCATAAGGAATCGTCTAAAGTCTAGCTTAAACTCCCCTCATTAAATTGACAAATGCCAAGGTGCACCAAGAAGACTTAATTTAAAAAACCTAAACAAAAAAATCTGATGTGGATACCATATGTCTTCCTTGTACGATAAATTAAACATATTTTTTGCTGCACTTCATTTAAACTTATTTTATGAAAAATTTTAAAAACACTTGTCCCTTTTCTTCACTATTATTCATATATTTTTCCTTCACGTTAACTCTAACTTATTATTAGTAAACTTATTTTACTTTAAAGTGAGTTCATTCTACAGCTAATCGTTATTTGCTTCGAAAAGGAAATAAAAAAAAAATTGAAAATAAAATTTTATTAAAATGTACCATTCCTTATTGCATTGCACAAAATTATTTTAATTGTTGTCAATGTTGGCAATTATATAATCGACAAATGTTACAAAAATTAATAGCCAACTAAATTATTAATCAACATTGCATGGCTAATCGTTTTTGAGTTATGCGAAAAATTAAAAAAAGAACACTACGAGCAAATTCCCTTTCGGCAATGCCGATTACAATAAAAAAGGGAGGTGCGCAGCTAGATGTTATAGCAGTCCCATATATAAAATTTCAACGTTATACGGCTAATCATTTTTGAGTTATGCAAGATACGTATGTACGTACATACGTACGTATAGACGTCACACTGAAACTAAATGGATTCCCGAATAGTAAAACGAATATTACAATACTTGCTTTACTTTTTTCAAGGACGTAAAAATGCTAATCAAAATTTTGAAAGCAATATTTTGTTCGATATTTTTTATCGACAAGGGATGACAAATATTTCCTTTAATTCAACATTGGAACTTGTATGTGTTCTGACAAACCAATAAAGCAATTTACGGTCTAGGTACCGCACTAAACTTTTTTATGGAACAAGGTTTTATAATCATTTTATGATGATTCCTCGATTTAGCATAAGACAAACTATATATGAAATTAGGTCCGGAATTTGAACCATTATTGAAATTTTATATATTATTTCATTCAGCTTACAGTCTCTCCAAGTCTGTAAGGTTCCGAATCAGTGGGACACAGCGCTATTTTTATTGGGTTAAAGTTCGAGTTCAGTTCGAGTCAGATTGCTTGCTAGGATTGCAAACTATACGAGCCGATGCGAAAAGATTTTTTTTTTTTAATTGCAAAGAAAGTCCGACGTATCTGGAAGTTAAACGGAAACGATTTAAATAATAATTTATCTACTAAAAATATTAATTAATTTAAATTAATACTCCTGCTTTTCTGTGATCTGTAAGAGTATTTGAAAACAAGGTTATGAAATTCTAATCTCTGAATTTTATTAAAAACCCTAGCCGATAAGCAAGTGAGCCACCAATGCCCGTTAAAATTTAGAAGATACTAAACCGGAACGGAAATATACACCCTTTTTCTTTCTAAGTTATTGCGATGTAGTAGTAGTTTATTGATTCAAAATTCATATGAAAATATGTTGCAATAAGTTGCAAGACAAAATTCTGCAGAATACGTGCATTAATAACAAAAGTAAGCATTAGTTTCGAAATTTTAACATTTCGACATTTTATATGATGTCCCTGAATTAAGTTATGACTATGCTTAACATTCTGTCAGTATGTTCGTTCTTCAGCCTACTACCACTTACCAGTAGTGTAGCTTCGACTGAACACATTTTAAAGAAAATGTATATTTAAACTATTGAGAACAATGATAGATCAACTTTCGGTAAAAATAAATGCAAGTTAAAAAATTTATTAATAAAAAAAAATACGAATAGTAGTGAATGGTTTTAAGAACCCGATATTGAATCCAGCCGAAAATATGTGTCCAATTTCACAAAAAAAACTTACTTTAAATGACTATGAGAAAAGATTTAATAGAACGGCAAATACGTCGTTGTTATCATGGGTAATAATAAGAAAGGAAACATTTTTTTGGAATTGTGTTTGATTAATTTTTAATGAAATTAAACAAGTAAGATAAGTTTGTCTACGAGTAACCACTTATATTATTTTTATTAAGAAAGATAAATCAATAGATTGATTTAATTGATAAATCAATTTGGCTCCAATACTTACATTCCGATTTATCAAAATTCATTCATACGTATAAGTAAACGTACTTTTACATATTTTCTTTTAGATCATTGAATATATAAATAATACAAAATAAATAAGGTAATCAGGTATAGAGTCAAAGTCCCATTGAAAACAAATTCGGAAACAAAACTGTTTCATTTTGTTTGGGAAGCACTGACCAATCACAATCAAAGCAGCGTAAACACCCGTTTAGAGGCTAGGTATGACGCACGCTCGCATTTCAGCGTCCAGACTCTCAAACAGGGTTACTATAACCGGCAAAAGCTCAACTTCAGAACTCGTCGGCCGGAATCTTTCAGCGACTTCAAAGCTCACGAGCTTTTAATTTTTGTTTGCTTTATGATGGTAATTAGCGCGTTTTCACTTGTGTGTAGGGTAATGGTGCACAGCGGTTTCAATACAATTTAATAAAGGAAATGTACGGTTTTTGAAGTCAAAATGTGTTGACGACTACAAGAGTTTTTAATGTTTTGGCGACAAATTTGCTTCTATTTATAAAATAACATTTTTAACTTATCAAATATAAAACAAAAATAATTTATAAGTTTACAAATATTAAATCAAATAACAATTTACTGCATTTTATAATACCGATAATTTTTAATAAGGAAAAAAATACTATTGTAAGATATATTCATTATCCCTACGGTTTCTTAGCGACATTACTACTCAATACTGTCTGTAATTTTAATCTAATTGATACAGAAATTGGATAGCAACACCACAAGTCGTTAACAGGCTCAGATTTGAATTGAACGGACTGAGATCTGGGATTCAAATCTCAGCAATGCCAACCATGTTAACCACATATAAATATCACTGTATATCCGATTGGTTGCGAAACCACTACAAGTTGTTGATCGCATGCATATACACGTTCCATCTAGACAAGTTTTGGAACTGACAATGACGATGGTAAAGTGATCGATTTTGACCATTCGAATTTGAGTCTAGCTGATTATTACACTTTCCAAATCAGTTATAAGTAGAAGTAAGTAAGTATTATAGAATTCAATAAATTGTGGATGTTCTTATTTCATCTCTAACTGGTTGCGACTTCTCGTGGATCTTCTTCAGAAAGTTAAAATCTGAGTGAATGTAATTTTAACAAAAATCTTCAACATTAAAGGGCGCCGGCAGGATTTTATGCAGAGGGTTGCATCAAGATAAAAAAATACAGTTTTTACCTATTTTACTATTATGCGGTTTTATAATGAAAATAATTGGAATCGATCTACGACGAATGAGGAGTCACTAAGTGGGCTGTGAATTTATCGACAAGGTGATAAACAAATTTGGACAGCAATCAGGACGTCTTCAACTTTACTTCAAATTTTCATTTAATTTTTTACGTTCAGACTTTCCTTTAATTTTCAAGCATACTTCCCCGAAAGGAATTTTTGATAATTAAAATTAATTTAGGACTATTAAATATACATTACATACATATGAAATACAGTCTGCCTCCTCGATGACATGTAGTCAGGTCGAATCTTTGAACTCGATTTGTCAAAATTCGGAAAGAACTTAGCTTCACTCGGGTGGCGTGTTACTTGTAGAAATATTTATAATTTTGTAATATTTGCAGCTCTAATAAAATGTGTCATATTTTAATGTATTAATTTTTTAATAATGCGCAGAAAATAATTTTTACTCAAGCATACGCAAGTAACTTCATTAATCACTCGGTTTTATATTATTTATCGACGAAAATAAGGTTTCACAAAAGTACGCACAAGAAAAAGCGAAGACTGTCCGTAAACGATGTGATGTGTCACCCAAAATGATTTGATGTGTCACCTTTCACATGCGTGTTACATAGGTTCGCCATCACTGGTTTTGTGTAATGCAAATTTAGTTAAAAGTTATACTGTTTTTTAAGTTCATTTACTTTTACTTCCCCAATCTTCAAAAATGGCCTCCCGGAGCAAATTGTCTGAAAGAATCACTACTTACGTTCAAATAAAACATATTTTCAATAATAAAGTACTTATTTTTTTCATGTGATTATCCTTTTTTCAAAAGCCAAGCGCCTATGACCTTAAGCACAACTACAAGTACAAGAAATTTACAACTTAGGTACATTGAATTCCGAACCACTCGGACACAGTTGTTATTTTTTATTTAGTTAATAATTAACGAGAGTGCGATTAAAGTTACTTTGAGTAAGAGCACACTAACCAAGTGAGCCTCCGCTTTTGGCTTTAATATTTAAAAAATTACGATTCTAAATTTATAAAGGATATAAACGGTATAAGCCAATGGCCAACTTATTTATGAAAGTTAAAATTAAACGCTTTGTTTTATTAAAGATAAAATATAATTATAATATGTATATCATTAAGTAAAAACCATTGCGTGATTTGAAATCATTAGATAAAATTTTTGTTACAATCGTAAAATTTTTAAATCCATTCGTCATAGATAAATAAAGCAGACCTAATCTCGTTTTTAGCATAATTAAAAATGCAAGTCCATTTCTGCGGCCATGCCCTTTGCGTTTCTTTCCTATTTCCGCACATTTCAGGCCGGTACGTGACGTAATTAATCTGGAAAGGTTTCCAGACACGAGGTTAATTTTTCTCCAGCACGAAACAAGTCCTCAGCCTACTGATTCCAGATAGAACCGGTGCAGGGTTTTACTTGAAAGATTTTAGGGCGAAGGGATATTGAAGTGGAAAATAGCGATGAAAGAAAGTGGATAGGGGAGGAATATCAATGTAAATTATAAAGAAATGAATTTTATTCCCTCGAACAGGTTTCATTACACTGAAAAATTGCGACGTTTCAAGAGCAACCAGTTATACATCTACTCTTTGCAGAATGCATAGTGCTATCTAGTTTTTTCGTGCAGTGTGTTTCATGAAAATAACAAATTTGTCAATAGAACAGAGTTCGTAGTTGGCACTTGCTGAAATATCTAATTTAATAAAATAATACAAATTTGCACTTGGTTTATCAACATTTATTTATAATCTGATGATGCTCGAAAGGACTATACGATTTCATATATAAATATGGATAAACCTAGTGCATATTATTATTGTTTTATTAACAAATTGTGAACACTAATCTATTTCAATACAAATATTTGTTTCTATATTTGTCTCGTCTCGTCAAATAAAATTTAAATAATAAAAATATGAAGGACAGAACTAGTACAGAATCAAAATTCTTTACTAGTGGCGGGATTTGGGGGATGCAAAGGAAGGCAGGTACCACCAACGAAACAAGGAAGATAGGACTTTAACGGGGTTCACTAACTAGCCTTTCAAATACACCAAAATACTATTTAGTACTATCATAAAAATCGTCTTAAAACTTAACCTTTTCAAAATATATAAAACACTGTCAAGTTGTTGAAACTTCGTACTATGTCTCTCTAATGATGAATTTTTAAATTTTTACCCAGTTTTATTATTTTACTCATTTAAACTTTGATTAAATTAGACGAATTGTACCACATCATTTTTCTTCAAGATAATGTCAATTTTGGATCAATTATTAATTATTAATAAAATTATTAAATTGTTAACGGTATTACGAAACATCATTTCTCGTACAATCTTCCAGATACTCTTGCTAGTAGAACTACTGCCCTCTACACTAAACTACTAAGCTCTACCACTGTACAATAATGCACAAAAGATCATTAGTTCGCTCGAGCATTTTAGCTATTTGATGTTAATCTGTCTAAAATTAGGACTCTGTACTAACTAGTATTAATCCTAGAAATAAGAAAAAATAGGATTAAATAATAAGGTAGAGTTCATTCGTAATTTCATATTGCAGTTGTAATTTATTTGACCGCGGACTGTATATAATAGATTCAATGTTTATTTTAAGAAGTGGGGGACCGATTTATGGTCAGCCCATTTGCTACCTCGCCCTTTACATTTCCAAAATTTAGATGGTTTAAGATTGGCAATAAACCTCCTTAATATGGTACCTATTATACAAAAATTCGGATAGTCTCTCTCTCTCTCTCTCTCTCTCCTGATAGATTTAGAGTAAAACTTAAATTCTAGATTAGATAATGTCATAATTGATCTATCAGCACGTCTGCAGTATGAGATTTATTAAATATAAAATGTAACATTTTCATTCAAAATCAGACAGCCATGGAAATAAAAGGAAATATCTATGTTACAGTGACAGCTAATTCCAACTCATTATAGATAGTTTACATTTTCGTAATATTGGTATATTAATTAAGAAAAGGAATCTAATTTCAACTTAAATAATATTGATTAAAATACAGACAATAAGAATTATAATCAGTGATACTTCACTGAATTGTCATATAGATATTTTCTTTAATTTCCATAGCTGTCTTAATTTATAGCGAAAATGTTACATTTCAAATTTACTAATCTCGTACTGCAAACTTCTTGTTAAATCAATTATGATCTTATCTAATGTAGAACTGAAATTTGAACAAATTTGTACTGTTGTAATTTTGCTCTAAATCTCTCAGGAGAGAGAAAGAGTATCCGCAATTTTTTGAAATCCCATCTTCTAAAGTCCTATGTTCCACGTTTCCTCTTGCATGCACAGTATATGATAACTGCATGATTCAATTAAGTATATATTAAAAATAAATCTTCGCTCTAAAATTTGGAAAATTTTGTGTTAGTTTGTGTAACTGAAACGACGTTTGAAAATAAATAGAAAATCACAACCCTAACCTTACTTAGGTATCTCATATTGGCATATTGCTCTTCTAACTTTTCTATTATATTTCTCGTCTTTCCACTACTTTTAAATGTAATATAATACAAAATTAAATTTCTTAACAAAAAAATGAGTGCACGTAGACGTATTTTCACTTTATCTACAAAGCAACTATATTGAGCTATACAGAAACTTACCTGTTTCCCACGAAGTGTGGAAATTTCGGCACTCGACTTCGTCTCGTGCTGAAACAAGTGGGAAATAGGTAATACTGCACGAGAGGTAAATTTCATTTTTTCTAAGACCACACTACTAAATATACATAAGAACACTATTTGACAGAAAGACTAATACACAATATTGGGAAAGTGCAGAGTACCTAAGCGCAGGTGCAGTATTGGTATAGTTCACTTTAAAATATATCAGCGTTGGTTACATTATGCCTGTACAGTAGGTAACTTATAAAGAGATTATAATGGTAAATATACTAGAATTATACTAATAAAGTAAAAAAAAGTAATTATTTAAAGTAATATTATAAGTCAAACAAGCAAAAACAAGCTGTTAAAATGCATATACAGGGTGGCCCAGTGAAAATTGTCAGCGCACTTTTTGGCCACTTAACATTAATTTTGCAAAAAACGCTCGAACACGTCAATTTTAGTATAAAGAGGGACACCTGAATGGATTAGTACCAATGGCATAACTTCAACCCTAAAATGGGGGTGGACTGCACCTCAAAAATTTTAAATGGAAGTGTGTCAAACATGTCACAGTTCGAAAAGTCAATTCTTTATCCAACAGTTTTTTTTATTTTTCAAATCCAATCATTAGTTCCAGAGATATATCGTTTAAAAAAAAATTAACAGGTGTGCAAAACTGCAATCAAGTAGGCTTAAACAAATGACAGAAACTCAAGTATCAGTTTATTAGGTGTTCAAAATGACTACCTCCAACTTCTATACAATAATAAAGATTATTTTTTTGAGGTGCAGTCCACCCCCATTTTAGGGTTGAAGTTATGCCATTGGTACTAATCCATTCAGGTGTCCCCCTTTATACTAAAATTGACGTGTTCGAGCGTTTTTTGGAAAATTAATGTTAATTGACCAAAAAGTGCGCTGATAATTTTCACTGGGCCACCCTGTATATATAAAAGATAATCTATTAAAGTTTGAGACAATTTATATATCTATATCTAGTGAGTTTGTGAGCTGTAAGGGTTTTGATCATATTGTTTTACTAGGTCTATTGGAGTAATAGTAAAATATTTATAATACGACAAAATGCACAGTTCAGACGAAACGCAGACAATTGTTTCTAATTTTCATGTTTATTTTCCAGGTAATATAATTTTTATGATAGGTGTATACAAAATCTATAAATATAAACGAAAAGAAATCATTTTGCCTTTGAAAGATTGACAGAAGAAATTTTATTCACTGCAGAGAAATGTTGGATCTAAAAATATACTTTTTCTTCCATATTTATCTCAAAAATACAAAGTTTTCGAAGTATACTTCACAAAAATAACCTTAAAGTTAAACACAGCTTTAAGATAAGCTGTGTTTACACAACCCAAAGTAAATTTACAAATATATTTCAAGAAATAAAAACTACAAATAAATAATTCCAAGTATAAATAAATATTTCGTATTTCAAATGTCATTTTATATTGTACGAAAAGTAAACATATAAACTAAACAATTCCCATATTTTGGCTCTCACTGGGTTTGTTTGTTTAGGCACAGGGGTTGGTGGTTGAGTTTATTGCTAACCTAAAATAAATATGACGATATTTCACACATGTTTGATACATTTATCCATTAACCTACTAATGTTGGTTAATGTTGCACGCATGATTAACAAAACGATGAATTTATAACAAGCTGACGTCATCAGGAGCTGATAGTGACAATTTGTTATCGTTATCTGCCACAATGATGATACAGATATCGACAAATTTTTAAGGATCGTACCACTTTATGTGTTTATAAATTTATATGTAAAGTCACATTAACGAAATCTTCGATACAACAAAATAGCACACCCAGTATTGGCAGCTCTTCAGGAGTGGCAAGGCCTCACCATAAAAAATGGGGAGAGGAGAATTTTGCAACGTATTTTTAAATTTCAATCTTCAAAAAATTTTTAATTTACCGTGTAATATATCCACAAGATCTAGTTTTCAAATTCCCACTGTTTTTCTACCTACATATACTGGTCAACAAAGCATTCGTACGCCCAGCACAGTGCCATGCCGACTACAGAAGTGCAGAGGCAAAAATTCTCATGCCTCAAAAACTTCATCAATGTGTATGTACGACAGTGCTATTTTTACAATGCTTATAAAGTTTATCGATTTTTCTCTCCTTTCACTACTTGCTTCAGAAAAGGGAGTCTTGAGGCATGCTTCCGATTGGTATTTTTGCATGTGATCAAAGCAAACATCGAACTGAATACTTTTGAAGTTTTGGCCGTTGCATTTGCAGTTGTTCAAATGTAGTATTAAGTGGATAGTAGATGGACTTAGAAAGTCTTTGGATTTTAAATTTAAGTTTACTTTTAAAAAAAGCAGCAGGTTCTGTTATGCAGATAATAAATGATGTTTGGAGCACTGGTGATATTGTTAATTTTCTGATAAATGAATGGCATTTCAATAAGTTATTCAGTTCCTCACCAAAATTTTAGTTCACGAGCCGACACTGACACCTAATAATAAAATTTTCATTTTTGGATATATACATATACGCAGAAGAGGTATTGTAATTAGATCGATTTAATGTTTCGAGCTTTTAATATACTTATGCCCCCGAAATTATATCTTTAAAAGAAGTTTTCGCTATTATTAACCTGATGTCCGCCGCAATGAATATAAATGGATCTATTTTTATTAACTTTGATCGGTCAACAAAATATGAATATTACATATTTTAGTTTGGTAAATATTTGCTAAACGAGAAAAAAACTGAAATGGAAAAAACCATTTAAAGGAAGTTATTACAAATAGCACTATTACAAATTGCACAAAAATTATTGACATATCACTATAGTGGATTCAGCCAAATACAGAATATTAATATTTTTTGTAAGAAAATCATAAAATCAATCATTTGTTTTTATTTTTGTACAAATATTTTTAATTATTATATACATACACTATTCTGGAGTTAAGTGTTTCAATAATAACAAGTTCTATCAACCTGTCAACTTTACACACGGCGGTCCAAAAAGTGACACTAACATAACTTGTAGTTTCTAGAATAATATTTATTTACATTACTGGTTGATCGAAAGAATTTTGAATCAATGATTTATATTATGATAATGCAGTTATCAGGTATCATCTAAATTGAATCATAAACAAATTTCCAATCCAATCTCCATAACAGTTTTTCCACTAACACAATCACCAAAAGCTCTCATCAAAGTTCACAGGCAATATTCTCGAAGCTTTCAATGTAGCTTTCCGGCTTTAATTCAGTTACAGTGTGTTCATTAGCCGAGCTCAAAGCTGTGCGCGCAAGTTCCGGTGAAAGCTCGCCTTGCGCCGAAAGCTCGGGTTAGCATGACAATCGCTGCGGTGCCGGTAAATAAACTGGATGTTGAATGCTGGATGTGATGCTACGTTGGATCGCTGGATCGGGATCACTAGCGGATGATATATGAACAGCTTTGTTAAACTACACCTCTTTTACTCTAGATTTATTGTTACTGTTGTTGCAAAGCTACCACTATTAACAATTGAATAATTTGTCTACTTGTTCTATTACCGCAAATGCACAATAACAACATTTATTTTATATAATCCTTTAAACTCTTTTATAAAATGTCTGACCGGAGATTCTTTTCCATCCCCAACACCTAACAAAATACTGTTGTATCCCACTAATATATTTTAAGTTCGTTACAGTGGCTATAGCGTGTACGCTGATAACTTTCACATTGATTGGTTTAAAAATAAAAGGAATTCTCATTTTAGTTTCAACCAATGTCTATATTCTAATTCCAACTATGAAGTTTTTTGTTCTTCGAACAAACGGATATCAGAATTTACAAATTAAAAATATTAATTGAATTTATTTCGGAGCGAAGATGGAATAATATATCATAATTTTCAAGTAACAAATAATAAAAGTATCTTGTGAAATATATCAATGAGGTTTTCCATATTTTTTTATTTGCAAATACCATATGAATACATAAAAATCGAAAATAGCCCGTTAATATACTATTCACATCTAGTGTACTACTACAAATTTATTAATTTTAACTACAATTTTCATCATTTTGTTCACAGCGTACAACACTCCTAAAAGAATAATCATGTTTAGCCATGGCTCGTTTATAATAAAATAATATACTCATATGAATATTAACTATCAAATAAAATTAATACAAACGAATTATAAAATTTTTAGAAATCCCGATAGTAAACAAGCAATAAATTAATAAAAATTTTCAGAACATCGCATTAGGTATAGGGCTGGAAAAAATAATCGATTATTCGATCATTTGATTTGATCTTGATTCATCGACATATCGATTATTTGATTAACCTATTATTTGATTAATCGGTTAATTAATTAATCGATAGTTGATTTTTTTTACATTATAACTTCTCTCTCGTAAGTTAAATAATAAATGTAGCTTATCAATTTTATCATGTAGTAACATTTCTACCGACCCTTCCATATATTTTACAAATTTGGTTATTTTTTGAGTGATGTCGAACAGGATGTAGGTTATGATTATTTATTATTTAACATTTGATTAATTTCTTATTTGATTAATCGAATAATCAAAATAATCGATTAATTTTCCTAATCAATAATTGATTATCAAAAACTGTAATCGAACAGCCCTAATTTGGTAACATATCCAATGTAGAAGCAGTCCTCTTTTAGTGAACATAAGCTTTGCTTATATAGGTAAACCACTTTCTGGTCGGAATTGCTTAAAGAAACGCTGACTAATAAATTTAAATTTTATATTAATTTTTATATCATACCTTCAAATATTATCTATTCTATATCTAAATAGATATAAATAAATATTCATGATTTAAAACCTCTGCCAAACTATTCTGTCCGTCAAAAAGACTAGGAATACAAGTAGTTTAATCGGCTAACAGATTTTTAAGATAAAAGATGAACAGAAAATTTATCATCATAAGTAGTTTATTAAGTTGGCTTTTTTTTATCCATTTAGAAATGAAAATATAAAAACTAATCTTTATCTACTACAATTTTTATCGAGATTCTTCTGTGGCCAGAATTGATAATTATAAAAATAAATTATATATGATTTAGTACAAAATAGAATATTAACAAATGTAATTTATAGCTCAATTCAACGACACGTATTTCATTTCATCTGCGGTAGGTTTGTGGTTAATACGTTTCAAATTACACTGTTATTAATTCTATATTTACGTAAAATTGAAATTACAAATGGTTTTTCGCTATAATGTTTTAACGGCCGTTCACGTATGATCCATTAATAAGTAGAATTTGAACACATGACGCCATATATTAGTGAACCGAGAGCGTATTAGTTATAACTTATATTTGAAAATATAGATATTTTTCAAACTGATGGGTTTAAATGAAGAATAATGAAAAAAATTTATTGATATTTAGTAGAGTTGTTAATAATCGAAAAAACGCCATATAATGGGATGCAAATTGGAACGTATCGAAATATTTTGGTAACATCAAGTAAAAATATACAGTGCTTTATAAATACTCACATAATTGTACTTGTTTACAGACTAGAGAACAGTAGATAGTGCAGTAAAGAACTAATGCTCAAACGAGAGTAATGAAACATGTATTCGAATATTGCAACCAGGATTCTCGAATCTGATGTAGAGATGGCATAATTCGAATGAAAATAATCGAAGTATTCGATTATGTAAATATTTTGAATATTACTATAATAATTCCTGTAATGGGGAAGTTTAGCGTGGTTGAAATTACATGTGAAATATATTTTAGTCGTAAGTATATGCATAATTATAACTTAAAATGTAATTGAAAGTTAAAATTATGTTGCCAATTATTTATAATTAATGATTTATCTTCGAGCCACTCTGACGTCACAAGTGAGATATGCGCTTGGGATGGTGAGACCTGACTTTTTGAACGTAGGTTGTATCTTGCGGCATTACACTACACGCTTCTCTGTAGCCATGGGAACCCAGCGCGCGCTTGTTAAGATAGACGATACGTTCTCCGCGAGCCACTCTGACGTCATTTTTGTATAAAATTTCATTTTTTGAGAAATCTAGGCATCTTTGGGTGAAATAAAATGTAGAATATCACTTTTGAGGGCAATCTTGATAAAATAAAAAAATAAAAAAAAATACGCTAAACTTCCCCATTATACCACTCGAATATTTTTATCACCCGAATGTTTTTGTTGACTACTAAACGATACCTTCTTCGCTAGCGCTATTTGCTATTTGATTGAATGAAAGCTTCCGCATTCAGTTAGTAAGTTATACTAAAGCTAATAAAATAAAACTTGTACATTAAACAATAAAATTAATTATACTTTCGTGTTACATGAACAGTTGTAAAATAATAATAATAATATATTGTGCTAACAACAAGAGAAGAGCTACCGAAAAATGTAACAAAAGTATTGCACGTGTTATCAGGGCATATGAAGAAGCGTAATGTAAGAGATTAAAGTTTTCTCTGTCAAAACATTTATTATTTTGTATTTTACCTTATTTGTTGACGTATTCGATAAACCTTTCTTCTACCGCATAACTCTTTCCTTGCCACAATAATATATTCTCATCAAGTATGAAACGAAACAAACAACGAAAATATTATACACCGAATGCAGAATGACAAAGTCGTAGCGAGTAGCGACGCTAGAAGTCAAAGTGAGATAAAATTCGAACCACTGATTGTAAGTAATAAAAGACATTTTAGAATTGTAAGTTGTTTGAGTTAAGGCCGAACTGGACATTTTACAACTTAAGCCGGATCAACTTGGCGCCAAGTACCTCCAGATATCGTCCATATGTTTTTGGATTTCCAATTTTCTGGGATTTCACATTTATTTTTCATTTGTCCAAAATGGTATCATTGTCAGCCAATAGTATTGTTTGTAAGATATGAACAGACAATGATACTTTTGCTACCCCCGACATTTGTCAAAGTTTACACTTCATTTCTTGAGTTTATTCTTGTATTCAGTAATCAGTTGAGTCTTAAGACTTCAATGCGATAGACAAGTTTCGGGGTGTCGAAATTAATATCAAATTCTTTAGTATTATTCCTTGTAAATAGTTGTAAATAAACATTTTTGTTAGACACAATTTGTTTCATTGAGAAATACGCGTATTCAAGCGCATTAACAAACATTTTGGTGGTTTTACAGACCGAATTCAATAACCGATTTTAAACGATATATTCCGATCATCGTAACTCTTAAATTCAGTCTAATATTAAAATCATTCAAATTGATAACTATGAATCTAACCATTTTTTTAACTTTCTTGCGGTGTTATTCTGAAGATATTTACAGGCGACATATATGTTGTCTTATTTTAAATAAAAGTTTGTTCGAATATTAACAATATCAAATCAGTAGTTCGTTTTTAAAGTTCAGGTTTTTCCACTTTCGGTTCCAGATTTGGAGACTAGTTATTTTCGATTCCAGAAATAACAACCGGTTAATTTCGGATCCAAAATCGATCAGTATGGTTCCAGAAATGACAATAGTTAATTTGAATTAACCGACTACTTTTGGAGAATCGGATAGTTGTATGTTCAATTAATTGGGTACCTGGGTAATATATAAACATGCTCCCATTATTAGTATTTCGAAGATTATTTTATTATATTCCCGGCTTCCAGTAAATTTCTTTTTTCTTACTGCATCCAATATAAAAGTATTTATTCTACTGCGACCGTTTTTGTAAATTTGTAGTTTCCAATTTATATCTTTGTTATTCCGTTTTGTATTTATTTTCCCCAGCGTATTTACTGTGTGGTATTAGCTCGAGCACATCGAAATAAATTCCTACAAATTCTGTGAGCAAATGAAGAGTCGGTTAATCGGGTTAGAGGTTAGCAGGGGACGCAGGGCGTCTACATCTCGGCAATCAGTGCATTAGCGACGGCGTCGCGACGCAGTAGGCGATGACACAATCCGCTCTAACTTCTTTTGTTCGCTCATCTCGTTATATCCTCAACAAATGCATCACGACAAGTTTGCTTTGTTTTACAAAATATATACGAAGAAACACAGCTTGAGACTAATAAAGTTTTTTTGGTTCGTAAAATTAAAATTTATATTTTACTTAATATTGTTCCAAGAGGTGTTCCAAAATTATCTTATCGTATTCTTAGGTTTAAATTTTAATAACGCAAAAATTTTGTTGAAATATTTGAAAATAAAAATATTAATAATAACATAAAATTGAGAAATACAGAGAACTTATTCCTGATATGATTTTCTAAAAAGTAATCGGTATAAATTGGAACTAATGTCTTTCGATACAGTCGGAAATATTTTAATCAAAGTACCTAATAAATTGAATCATAAAACTGAATGTAACTTACCATTAAATAAAGAATGAGATAAAAGTAAACAATGGAACTTACCTAGAAGAAAAGAAAGAAAAATTAATACACTTGTAATTAAAACACAAGTCAATATAAATAAAAATTCGCAAATTTTATGCAACATTTTTCAAAAAATTATCTACAACTATGTATTACAAATGTATAACATAGAGTGTTCTAACAGCAATGACTGCAAAATAACGAAGGGTTGTTACTTATCAGTAGTATAGATATGCAAACCAAATGAAAAGTAGCAGTAATTCTAATGATAAGAACAGTAAATATTACTAAGAATTGCTGGACAATAACCTATTTATCTATAAATCTACACATATAATACATTTTTCAGGTAGAAAAATATTACAATATTTATTTAAAGTATGATTCATTTCGCATACTATTCAATTATAGAGGAGCAACTAAGTGAATACAAATGCAATTCAAATCAAGTATTCTTATAAAAGTTCGTAATCAGAACTACAGCAAAAATAAGTGTAAGGAACATGATTCACTACCTATAACTCATCGTGATCTGTCTCATTAGGTAATCTCGCTACTTAGGTCAAGTGAGATATGAGCGACGCTGTTATTGTACGGGAATTTTGTAGAGGTCGGAAAACTCTAGAAGGTTCGAAATTAATTACCCGAAAGTTTTATGAGCCGCAGTTTGGAGTATAGGCAGTCATGTGAGAGTGAAGGAAATTGTAGAGAGTGTAAAGTCCGAAAAAATACAGTTAGTCGACTAATGAAGTGAGTCGAGTCGAGGCAGACGAACAGCAACATGTAAAGTAAAAATAAATATTCTATGCAAATAAATATTGATACCTAGTGTATTAGTTAATAATTAGTAAATCGCTAATTTTAATTTGTATTATTTTTATTTAAATACGAGTGTTTGCTATTTTTATCATTATTTAATAAACATGTAGTACAAATATTCGTTTTTATGACTCTTTACACTTCACTCATATAAATAACCATTACATAAAGATAAAAAAAAATAGAACAGAAAGCTGAGGCAGTAAATAGATCAAGAAGTATATAATATGAACCAGATATACACAGTAACTGTTTGAAAAATTGGAGGGCATACTACGGCAAATAAAGAGAGCTAATGAGAGAACTAGCACAAATAATTTAGCAAACAACTGAAACAGATCGAGAATTAAATATCTCAAATCATGGGCGCCCATAAGGGGGGGGGGGGGGCAAGAGGGGCATTTGCCCTCCCCTGGCCTTTTTGCAAATTTTAAAAAGACGGCATATTACTTAATTATTTCACTACCGTTATATTCTATACGAAATTAATTCATGTTTGTTTAAGTTTGAATTTGGATTTTTTATGTGTGACACAAATTATTCCATTAATATTTATGATAAATTATTTAAACTGGAAGGAATTGCCTTTACAAATCAATAAAAAAAAATAGGAACTTTTTCTTTATGTTTGTTTATTTTCTTTTTTAATACAATTTATTTTCTTTACTAATAAGTACTCGTATATATTTGCAGTTTATCTGTATAATATATATTTTTTTATTATATATAGTCGATTCCTCATAGTATCCTGAGGGTGTTAAAGTATTTTTTTTATAAATATGTATAATGATTATTTTTCGGTTTTTTTTTATTTTGCCCCTCCCTAAAAAATACTTTATGGGCGCCCATGTCTCAAATAAATATAGCATAGGCTAAATTAGAGTTCATTCAGAAGGAAACAAATACAGCCACTGGAAAGAACTAAGACAAGAATTGCAGAAAGTGAGTGAAGAAAAAGTAATCGGAGAAACTGAGCTAAGACCTGAATGATAAACTAACACATTGGTAAGTTGTGAAATATTCTAGAACACGAAATAAAATAAAACGAATATTGAAGCTTATAAATAGATCAGATAATACAAGATATTATTTATATTAGAATTATGCTGGTTTTAGAACGATTCCTTTGTACAACTATACAAATTTGTCGCTTAAAATAAACTAATGCAAAATCTGTCCATCTGTGTGAGTTATATTTAGTGCTTTTAATGCAAATTGTTGCACAAGTTGGTGTATTTAATTTTGGTTCGTTGCCCCGCGTAATTTCATCCCAGGGCGTTTTCCGGGAGAGATGTCCAATCAAATCAGACAGTTCATTAAGTGGCGTAATTTAAATAGATGGCACTTGTAATTAGTAAGTAGGGCACTGAATAATTCCCAGCTTGTTCTTGCTCTGACGGCTTTAATATGCACTATGCAACACTAGATACTGCAAGTAGCTACTAATCCATGAATTATCACATCAACAACGTTTTAAAATGTCTGTAGTAAACAGACAAAGATCCTTCTCAAATTTTCATCTTTACTTATAAGTTTCGGGAATAACTATTTATTGCTTTTTTTTTGAAAATATGTGCTGTAGAGTAACAATTTTATACAAAATTTGTTATTTGTAAAAACAACTTATATCAAGCATTATTAAAAAATAATTTAAATATTAGAAGCTGGTATAGTTCTTGGCAAGTTCATTTCTGCGACTTTAAAAGCCCTTACATTAGGTCAATAATACACATCAGGTTTACTTTTGGTATCTGCATTTGATGGTACTATTGCCGTAATGTTATAGGGATGCAGAACATTAACAGTTTAATCGAATTCGGTTACAGTTTATAGCAATAACGACAAGTTGATTTAGACACTGAAATCACTTCTTGTAATTAATAGTCCTGTATAAATAATGTTTATCTCTTCGTCGTTAGATTTTTGATTTTATGACCTATAACGGTTAGAACGTCATAAAAATTGCGGTTCCTAGAATATTCGACTATACATTTTGTCTCAATTTATAATTCATATTTTTAGCGACTGTACTTTATTATCAAAATCCATTACCCCTCTAAAAATAATAAATAACTACACACATAGTATTACTGGATGTTTATCGGCACCCATGCGTGCCGAGAGCTATTGGGCACACGATTAAAAAGATAATTTCCCAATATAACTAAAAGCCGCCTACAGCAAGTTATGACATGACTATAGTTCATTTTTTTTAAGCATGCAGTACAGGGAAGATAGGGCTTATTTGACCTTGGTCTCTGATTCGCTTAAATCGAGGAGAAGTTTACACCGACGATATTTACTTCTCCATCTCAGCCTTTTCTCTACTTATCTCTCTCTTTTCACATACATTTTCAGTCATTGGCGCAGAATTTGGTGATAATTATGTAATTAAATGAATATAATACTACGAATAATTTCTAAATATAATAGACCGTTAAATTATATTACGGCTAATAACTACTATACACAATAATGTTTTATATATAATTTAATATTCAATTTAAAATTTAAAGACCAAATAATTCATTAACTCCTAATATATTTTTGTTTGTACACCATTGCATATTGAGCTGTCAGCTGTCAATTGTTGAAGTGTCAATTCTCAAGTTTCATCTAATCTGTTTGTATCATTTTGATTTTTGCGTTTTTCTCCATTTATTTGTTTGCATTTGATTATTATTGTTGCCATTTGGTGTATTCGTTCGTTGTTTCTGGTTTTGTTCCTGGTTTTGTTGTTTAATTTTTTTGAAGAAAGTGTGCACCGTCGGCGTCGTATAATTTTGATTTTTGTACTACCATGGCTGATAACGGGGCGCCCAGTACTTCCATGGATATAAAGAAAAATTCGAAGGGAAAACTTTTGAATAGTGGACAAAAAATAATGGCCTACAACAGTTATTTGGTTCATAAAAGGAAGAGTGCCACAAAAACTGAAGCTGTAGCACTCACTGCAGCAGTTGTTGGAACCTCTAAAATATCTATGTACAAAATAATAAAACATTTAGAATAATTATAATTTATTTAATTTCTCATTTTAAATTAGTATTTTAAAAAGGAAATTTGACATTTATCTTCATTTATTTCAAGTAACTATATTTGAAGTTAGCGCCAAATTTTGTAACTAGATTGTCAATTTGTCATAGTGTAAATCAGGTTTCTAGTTATTGCATTCTTAAAAAAAATGGACTATAGAATAGAATTTTTCCGCGCTCCGGTAACCGTGCTCGTTTCCGGGTGCACCGGAGTTCGCCCGGATTAATTACGGAGTTTCCGGATAATTGCCTTGCAGATATTAGGCGGTGGCGTCTAATGACGTCATGCTGACGTGCTAAGCTTGATAATGGGCGGGAGTTCGATTAGATCGAGTCTTACTCGATCATAACATACACATATTATCAACATTCAAGTATTATGTAGATAAGATTTATAGAAAAATCGAAATATATTCAATAATAAAAAAAATAATATTTAATATATCCCACCGCTGCCACCAAATGTAACAATAAAAGAATTTGGATTATGTCCTTTGATGACTACGGAGGAAATATACTTAATATATCCTAACGCCGCAACCAATTGTAATCAACAAGGACATAGTCAAAATCCCTCGTTACTACAATTTATTCCGCCGCTGCCACCATCGTTTTACTAGGAGACAGGGTTATAATTTTATCCGACTCAAAAATACCCAGCTTAGTTTTTTTAAATCCACTTAAAAAAACACAAAAATAAAACCCACTCGAAAAAGAAAAACCCTTAAAAAGCTCATATTTTTATTATACAGTATATATTTTTTTTGATATTTTGATTTGTACAAACTTGTTACTATTCACTTGTAGCTTGTGCATATAAGCATATATTAATTTGTTGTTAGTTAAGCAAAATAAGTCACAAACAATCACCCGCCAACAGAACTATAATCAGTCAAGTCAGTCGATATACCTTGTAAAAAAAGCAGAAGTAAATTGTAATCGTTTTAATACTCGTATTTCGTCGTAATACAATGGGGGTTTCCAAGATTTTTTGATTTTTTTATATGATAAACTTTAAAACAAAATATTGGACCCATATTTTTTTATTTTTCCAAAAAGTTGATAGTATCCGAGAAAAAAATTAATAAAGTTTACGGACAATGGGCTTGACGTCATTCCCCTGACTAGAAAAAGATAGTCCATGTGCGCTATGAGATAGAACTATAAGTAGCTAAAAATCTGAAGTGAAGTTAGGCTACGAGTACCGCGTAAATTCAAGCATTGAATATAAACATAACCTGCTTTCGTGATTCATGCTTTCGATAGATGCATTTACCAGTTACCACGTGTGTGTGTTCTCATATATTTTAAAATTAAATGAAATCGAGCTTGCACTGTCATTTTATCACATGAAGCTAGCTATCGGAGGCAGTGTTGCGAACCGGTGAAATTAAAACTTATGTACTTATAGTTGGCAACATTGATCAGGGGAATGACGTCACAAGGTCATTTAAATAAAACTTTAATTTCAATTTTTAAATAAAGTATTCAACAATTATATATTATTTTAGTTTTATTACAATATACTAACGACCAAAATTGATATGCAGAATATATATTTTAAAAAGGCGTTGTCTTGGAAACCCCCATTAACTAATTCATTTTTCGAAATTAATGTGAACTAGTAATATCTCAAATATTTTTCTCAACCCTGCTAGGAGGCACTAAAATTGAACCAATAAAATATGCATTGTCGTATTGTAAACAAATTTAAGTATAAATGTTTTCCTAAATCATTTTAAAGTAAATCCTAAAGTACTCTACTCTACTATCATTTACAAGCAATATTGTTAATACAGTACAATAATAGAAGATAATAAAGTGCTTGCAATTATCAATGAAGTTAATAAATAAAGGGAGGAGCAAAGGAGTCCCTTTCGCGTATTGTAGTGATGTGCTGATTTGTTTTATTTGCATGTAGCAACTTCTATAATTAGCTCAAAGTTGTGTCGTATAAATTTCCTCAATTAATCAAAACTTGAGCAACTTACATCCCATTAACTTTGTCGTACAGACACATAAGTTGAAAATCTTAAACCAAACTGTTATTAGATTCGTGTTCAACTTCAAACGAAAGCGATAAACTGACAAACAAACGTCCATAATCACGCTATAACTCACGGGGTTGGCAACAACCCCAAATTATACATGTGAGAATAATTACGTGCCAAAACTTGCTTAACTCGTACCATCAACTACGGATATTAGTTCATTTGGGTCTACTAACTAGATACTAGCAGTACCAAATAATAATTTAATATTATAGTTAGATGGAAATAAGCACAAAGAGATGTCATCGCATAGATGGTTGGTGTAAAAAAATAAATACGTGTAAATATACCAAACAGTCCAAGCGTGATGTAGCATCAGTATAATTGGAAATTAAGATTTTTATCGATTGCCACATATAATAAAAATAACTTCTATAAATTAAGGTCCTATAAGAGATCTGGGGTTCAACTCCTAGTGACCACCAGTACCCAGAAATTAATACCGCTTTGTTTGAATCGTTTGGAACCCACTATAAACTGTAGATCCCTTATCCTGTGACTGGACTTCGGTTTGTTGTTAATTAAAAAAAATTAAAACGCAAAGTGACAGGATACTCATGCGTTTAGTTTTTTTTTTGCTAATTTTTAGATAAATATTCAGAAAATAATTTATTATATTATTAAGAGTAAAAGTGATACTTTGTGTGGCGAGTGCGGCAGATTGCACAACGAGTCAGCGAGTCAGATAATTGCATACGAGGTACACAAAGACACTTTTACTTTGAATAACACATTCTATTTTTTTTTCAAATGTAGATAATTTAAAAATAATGCACTACTTTAAGTTCAATTTATATGTTATCAATTTAAATCAGTCAGTTGTTGACAGTTTTATAGTGACATTTAGAGCGACATTAGGTATATGTTTCTATTATACAAGTTATTCCTTAAGGTGGTTTTACATGATCAAAGATTTTGAACTATTCTATGTCATATTTTTACATCATATTCATTTTTTAACTATTTTCCCTTATAAAGTAAGGGTATCAATAAAGAAAAGAAAAATATAGGTTGATCACAATGATATATGGTTTCACATTTATTTATTTTTCACTTTTGACATTTGATAACAACATAATCCCTAGAATTAACTAAAATTTGATGTAAACGACCTTGAAATTTAGGACATGCTCTAAGTGAGAATTTCTATGTCATAGCATATGAACTATGAACAGTCAAATTTCTTTGAACGTGTAAAGTATCAGAATCACATTGAACAATACGAAGTTGTAGAAATTGATGTAAACTTATGATCGTCTAAAACGCCCTTTATTCGCTGATTCTAAATAAATTCTATGGAAACTTATTTATATACGTTTACTCCGGAGACGTAAAAGTAAAAAATTTCTTCTCCGGCTGCGTAGAAATTAAACATCAACCTGTCACTTTTATGACGATTGAAGAAGAAAATATTTTTGAAGAAAATTAAAATATTTTAGTAAGAAAATATGGCATAAAGAACTCTTTCATAACGTAGTAGCTTTGTAACTATACTTTTCGAACGTTTTTAGTGAGAGTATGAGTTTAGTTCCATAAGAAAGGGATTTTATGTGTCGTGAATACACTGAATTATTAACATGTCTTCTTTGTTACCACTCGATTAGTCACTTCTGTTCTGTTTCATATAACACTAAGTAATATTAATAGTCAATATTGCATCAGAAGGATACACTGACGTACACCATACGCTGAAGAGGAACTAAACCAATTCTTAAAGTGAGGCACAATTACAATTTTGTTCATGTACATAAATATAACAAGCTGAATATACAATATGTACAAACGTGTATAAAAGTCGTATGATCCTTTCGATTTTCACATCTTTACAATTCGTCCCCTATCCCATTTTCACCGCTGAGTGCACTCGTCAGGGCCGGCCTAAGGGGATCTGTCGCGATTCAGTAATCCGACAGTCGAGACCGCGATTGTAAACTCTTGTAGCGGATCTACAAATTGACTTTGATGGAATATGCCGCTCTTGGCTCTCACATGTGCAGATGTTCTTTTCCTGCACTGATTCCTACGCCTCCTAATCGGAACCCGGACTTACATTTCCATTTCGGAATTCTCAAAGAATTTTTATTCAAATACCAAACAAGCATTATTGATGCTTACACATGCAAACAAATTGTGGAGATATGTCGAATATTTTTTTCAGTACAAAATTTTATCTTATAGCTCCCTGCTGGAAAAAGCTGAATTTAATATATTTTTCCATTCCCAGTACACTTTCCTTCAATTGTAGCTCTAAAATATATATTTTTGTTGTTGTCGATAAAAAAAAATCGTGTTGACCTTCTAAATCGTTGTCCGTAAAGTATTCAAATTCAGATTTTAAAATAGGAATACGAACCTTCCAAGTTATTCAAGATAGATCGCAATACGCTGATTCCAATTTTTTCAATTTAAAATAAATTTTTTCCTTTTCGACGCGCTATCGATATTTGAAATCCAATATTTTATTTTTTAACATAGTTAAATGAACGCACATAGGAGTAAATTCTCAGCTCGATTCTAGTGTTAAGATAAGTTAAATCTTACATCAGTTTTCCGTATCTATCTTTATATTTTTTAATAAAGATTTTTCGAAATATTCTTTTGTATTTTTGGAAGGATTTATGAAGCCCACCGTAATCTTTATTACCTGTATGAAGAGTACCCCATCAATGTGCAGTTGGTACTCTAACTCTTTTCCTTAATTACATCGTAATGAACCTCATTTACATCTAATCAACGTTATGTTTACATCCTGATAGAGGAATGATCAATAACTGTGAAGTACTCTAATTCTGGCACTATTTAATTAGATCAAAATCACCCTCTCTAAAACCGGTCTCCGTAATGTTCACTACCTGTGAGCAGTATCCTAATGTAAAAAGAAACCACCATTATTTTCCCTATTAATTTCAAAGGTGAGTCTTGGGATGTACTACTTTAGCTCCAGTTTTGATGAAATATGAGAAAAATAATAAGTTTAAGTTTCTAAATTGTACGACCATTAAATCGCAGTTTAAAAAAACATAAGATGTGTGTACGAGTTTTTGGGGGGTGTATGTCTCTATTTATATATCCCTCCTCTCTGTCTTATAGTTATACATAAAAATTTTCTTCTATTATGCTTCTATAAAAATAAGAATGTCATTAGTTATTAGCAAAATGAGGTGTTCGGAAGCTGAAAATGTGCGCCATCTATTTTAAAATCCCAACGAGGTCCCTGGTTATCATTTTTTGATAGTTGATTGTATTTTTCATTTTGGAAAAAATTGTAGTACACTTAATTACACATTAAATTATAATTTTTTTGTATAATAATATAAATGATTCAATTTGGTTTTATTATTATGTTAGGAATTTTAAATTCGCAGTCAATAAATGTTTATATTTTGAATTTGACGTTTCATTTTCGGTACTTTCTAAGATATAGTGACTTTAGAGCAGGTGAGGTGGCAGGTACATATATAAGTTATTTACACAAAACTAACTTTGAAGGGCTCCAAAATTAAATAACACGGGTACATACCTATATCCTTCAAACTGATTTTTAAAAAAAATATATTTTTAGTTTTTAAATTTTGGGAATTCTCGCCTTAAACCGACACTGGGTGTGGTTTAGATTAGTTTAGGTTTGGTTTTATTTGGTTTGATTAGGATATTCTACACAATGATTTTTTTTAAAAAAATATATCTTTAGTTTTTAAATTTTGGGCACCTAAGCCAGTGCCTAAATGGCTCTCGCCTTAAACCGCCACTGGATGTTGATTAGGTTTAGGTTAGTTTAGGTTTGATTTTATATGGTTAAATTAGGTTAAGTTGGGTGCGTGTGTATTAAGTAAATAGCTTTAAAAGCATATAAACAGCAATTTCCAGATCAAAATTATTCGACTGCCACTTATTATTTTTCCCATATTTGTCATGCTTAATAGAAACTTTTTGCCAAATTTCATCAAAATTGGAGGTAAAGTAATATATCACAAGATTGAACAATTTAAATTACACATTAGTTTATTAGTTTAGTTTGAAGTTTTATAATTTTTGAATGCGCAAAAATGAATACAACAGTAAGGAAATGCAATGTATAAAATTTTCAAGAATATTGAATAATATATGGTAGCAATTTCTTTTATCTATATATTTATTACTTAAAATGTCAAGTTTCAAAATTTATGTGTATTTATTAAGAAGTTGTTTATTTGTTGTGGTGTATATTTATATCTGTGAATGATGAATTTTGGTTGATTTATGTGTAGATTCAATATTTCTGTTGGCATTTCCGCGACTAGAATTACAGTTTTCAATTTGGCTCCGAATGTGCTGCTAGTGCTCGCTGTCTATTGATCTGAGTGATGTCAGATAAAGAAACCAAGTTTACTTTATATCAACTCAAGTTTTCTTTACAGACCCAGTGCTATTTTTTATAGGGCAAATCACAAAAGAAAAATAAATGTTTCTGCGCTGGTTTTTAGAAAAGAAAGGAGTAGGTAATAAAAAACATCAAAACAGGAAAATAATTCTCAGTGAATGTCGTACTGAATTTATTTTTTACGGGCACAGTATTTTTTAAATCAACTGCTTCTTATTGCTAAAAAGATTCAGGTTTTCCTACAGAACAAAGTCACATTTAAAATTTATTTTGGGGTTCAATACGGAATAATTTATTATATAAAAATGATTATAAAATATTCATTATACAGAAAACAAAATTATTAAAATTTAAAAAGCGAGTATTAAAAGAGGAGTCTATCTATAACAAAATTTAAATTATATTTTACCTGGAAATCGCAATTCAACGGCAAAGTTGCTCCTTTCATCAGATCGATCCGATTTTTTGATCCATCTGATCGATAAATTCATTCGATCGGTTGATTACGATTGAACAAATTGATCTTCATTGATCAAATTGAGCCTGGGTGGAACGGTTTCAACTCTCATGTATATATCTCGGAATTTTTTCACAATGAATATTGAACTTCGACTGCAGTTTTATTAATGAAGATCGAACTTTAGTTTAGATCGATTAGTTCAATCAAGATCGACCTGATCAAAGAGGAAATATTTTTCTTTCTGATCGATCAAGTTCAATAAAAAATAAGAATCAGTCAATCGATCATATCGATCTGATGAAACAGGATCGATCATTGAACACAAATTTCCCTGATCGTAGAGCTATATTCGTAACCATAACGATTTACAAAAATACCTTTTGATATTTTTTTGTGATCAACAGTTTATAGAGGTATACGAACCACTCGAATATGTCTGTATTTTTATTGCGCTGTGGCCGCTGTGATGTCAACTTCTGAGTTAAATGTACGAATGGATTCAATTTATGCCTTCTAATTAGAGAATTAATGGAAATTTGAATTTGCCTCATGTGAAAGAAATTCAGCACATAAATTAATGGAGTAAAAGCCAGTTAAATAATAATGCGAGCTAATTGGAACTGAAATTTAATATTTCATTGACAAACAAGTATATTTAGAATGTTGATTTAATTACTGAAATATCGCATGGAATTATAATATAACTCGTTGAAATTCATTACGTGGCTCAATAATTATCTAGAATTGATAGAAAGTATTATTAATTAGATATCAAAAGAATATATCTATAGATAAATTATAATATCAATTGTGAATATTACATGGATTAAAACTGTCAAAATTCTAATTAGAGCTATCATATATTCCCGAGTATATTCCATTATATTTAATATATGGAGGGTCATTAAATATATTTTATTAAATTTATTTCACAAAATTACAAATATAGTGATGTTGTATTTTTAAAAATCGTAGTTAATTAATTGTTAAGATAAATTGTAATATTAATTTTTAATACACAAATTAAAACTGTCAATTGAACATACGATTAAAATAATTATTAATAATAAAAATATTTGTCAGTCTCTCCACCAAAAATAATTGTGTTCTTTCTTAGTTTTATGATTTTATTTGAATTTAGAAAGATAAGAATGTATTGGTATATTTATTTTTCTTAATGAACGTAATAAAACAAAGATAAATAAGAAGAGAAAATTAATGTAATCAGAAAACGGGATAAAAATAAATATATACTCCCACAGTTCCGTAATTATCACTCTTTGCAGAACAGTGCAAACAAAGTACTTTCAATGTTTAGCTCATATTAAATTCATTGAATAATTCATCCCTAAGAAATATTATGATCTACAATTATCTCGTAAATTATAAATAGCTGAGAGATAAAATAATCTAATTTGCATTATTTCGACACAATGAGTTATTTCTGAGCGATGTTTTGTTGAAATGAATGAAAATTTAATTAAGTCTAAAGTATTAGTCACGCCATCTTATTCCCTGATTCCGAATTATAAAGTACTTTGCATAATTAGGAATACAAACACAGTTTTAAATGTAATAAGAACATGGAATAATATTCTCATTTTTCTTTTTAATTAATTTTCATGTAGGAATTTTGCAAGTTAAATTTTGGATATATTTCAAAAATAAAATTAGAGGTTTACTAGTTTTTAATAAGCTGAATGTTTACGAGTTACATCTATAAATTAATAAGAACATTCATGATTTCATTTCTTTTCCGAAGTAAGACCTCATGATTTTATCTATAAACTTTTATTTTGGCAAGAATTATTTTGCTTAACAATAAATATGAAAACAAATAGCATGGTAAATCCCTATTTCGAAGGAGAATGGGTTTTACGTAATGCCATTTTGCTTAAGTGATTTTGCAGAAAAGTTTATCTGAAAAAAAATTAGATCTCGTATGGTACTGGATGAGATAAATTCTAAAAATAAAGGAAAAATTTAATTATTTTTAGTTTTAAATATTAATAAAATGCCACACTGACATTTATAAACAATAACAATTATTTATTTACTTGGTAGCAGGAATTTATCAATTATCAGTATAATATTCCCAATTTTTGAATTTTAAATTGTTTTGCCATGATTGATTAAAAACTAGTCGTTGGAATTTATCTTATTAATTACCTTAGTGTAACTCTAATTTCATTGTTCAAATCAATAAGATTAGAATACATCATCCTATTTTTCCATAGTTTAAAATACAAGAATTTGGATTCATAGGATACATAATATAACTTACCATAATATTACATAATAAAATATATTCTAAATTCTAACATAAAATAATGGAATGACCATTTTCTTGTCTGTTGTCTTAATAAATAAATTTTTGACTTACGTTCATATATTTTTAAAAATTAATAAATTTATTAGTCCTTTCACTTAATTTTCTTAATAATATAATTTTCAAAGAAAAGGGACTCAAAAAAATACATGACATATCAAGATATTATAATAAACTAGCAACTTTTTACAATATTGCACTCCATTTTTATTGTAAAAATACCTCTTTTCTTCAAACTTCATAAAAGTGACAAAGAATTGAAATAAAATACTCGGTCAGTTTCAAAATCTTTAATATCAAGAGATACAATACGTATTTCGGCTTACTAGGCCATCGTCAGGTAAATACATAAACGAATGAAAATATCTGTTCTTAAATACATAAATCTAAAGATTAACGGTTAATTTTCCAGACAGTAATAAAGGGATAAAGGGGGGTTTTGTGACGTGATTAACAAGCTTGAAGTTTCATTACTACGCCGCCAGAGAAGATTTTTTTTTTACTTTTACGTCGCCAAAGTAAAAGTAAAATAAATAAGTATCCGTAGAAACAAGGTAGAATCAGCGAATTAATGTAATATCGCCCTAAATGTCATTGCAAAACCTAAGAATAAAGATACTAAAGACCACCTACAATTTGACATTTAAATTGATAACACAAATTAAACGGCAAGCAGTAGCTTAATATTTTTTTAAATATTTACGTTTAAAAAAAAAAATTCTATGTGTCATTCAGAGTTAAAGTACTTTATGTGCCTCGCATGCTTATCGTGCAAACTTCCACGCTCGCCACATAAGTATCACATGAAAACAAAATATAAACTATAAAACTTTTAAAATTTATTAAGTTACATTGTTCTTTGTTACGATATACTATGTTATGTTACGTAAACTTTAAATCCAGTTTAATGATGATGTTAAGATGGAAATTTAAACTTATGAGCAATTTTTACAGTGACTCGAGCCACTGAGATATTGCCCCGAGTCACTCTAGAAATTTTATTACCATAAGATCAAAAAATCTGATGTGTCCAACACAATACCTCCCGCTACTGTAGTAATATATTCTATATAAGTTTTTCAATACATTTAATTTGTAGTTTTAAAATTAGTGTCTTATTGCAGTTAAGAATATTTTTAATTCATTTCATACCTAAAATTTCCTTCATAAAATTTGTATGACAAATATGACAGCTATTTTTTACATTACTAAAACCGGAACCGAACTTACTTTGATTCACGCATGCAAATACATTCCTAATACATTTCTTCCATATTTTTAATTTTTACAATAAAATGACTTCATTTTCACTTATTTTATCTTTTACACTTACTTACATCAAATTTGACATCATATGTCAAATTTTGCGAACATATGAATAACTCATCTGTTTTATCGAAATTCCTCAGGTTAACCGATATGTAAAATTATTATAATTTATATATTTTTTTTCTATCTAGCTAGAACGAGGGGTCATCCACCACCGTAAATTTGTACACCAAATGCCGATTTTGGCATTATTTACTAAAAAAACTCTTAAAATGCCAAAAATGCCAAAATGCATAAAAAAATGCCAAAATGCCAAAAAAATGCCAAAATGCCTTAAAAAATGCTAAAATGCCTAATAATGCCATTAATGCTGCCGGCATTAATGGCATTATTATTGTAACTGTTACGTTTTATTAGTGAAATAAGTCGAGATTTGAATATATAATGATTTATTAAATTTATGAAATCTTCTGGATAATATTCATCCTTCTCTTCATCCATTTTTGAATCATTACCTTTCTACATTGGTCTCTACATACTACCCTCGATACTACCTCATTTTAATTTGTATCGTTGAACGATGCAATAACAAGAAATGTTTTTTCGAATGTACTACGTTTCTACCGGTTTCTACACGTTGTGATTCTACTTGCTATGATTTTTCCAAAAATAAATAAAATGTCTTAACAAATATTTAGTAAAAAGTTCTAATATTTTATCGACTTATTTTATTTTATTTTTCATTTAGACAAATATTAAGCAGATACCAAAGAACCTATTTTGTATAAATCACCGACAGGTTATCGTGTATCAGTAGTATATGACAGATAACTAAGGAATCCTCTTTATATAAAAATCCGAGTATTGTGTAATGTTTGATTGTTTGAGGTTTAATGACACTAACAAATCTATCAAACTATGTACTTTACTTATACTAATACAGGGTGTTATATTTTAATGGACCCAGCAAATATATCGCTTATTTATTAAGTTAGTCATTTCTTTCATATAACGTGATTTATACAGCAACATTCATGATTCCACTTCCGGTTTATTAGTAATTTATATCAACTCTGAACATATCATATTTTTTTTACTAATTTCAAAAATACATCAAATTTTCTTTATAATCATGTAAAATCAAATTTGGAAAGAACATCAAATTTGCTTTACAATCATGTGAAATAATCCATATGTTACATTATTAAAAAGTAAAATGGTGGGCACTTTTTTATACACCTATTCGAAAAGAGAATAGTGAGCCATGACTATGACGTTATTTATAAATAACCAGTAAACACATTAAACAAACTGAAAAATAAAATTAATGCGGCAAATGAGTAGTAGCGAAGATAGCATTGTAATTTTGGAGGGGAGGGGTCTCAAGCCCCAGGATTTTGGGAATATAATATTAAGTTATTTATTTTAATTTTTTTTAGGTTGAAAAATGTTTGTTGAGTAACGTGAAAAATTATAAATACCTTTAAAAAAATTAGAGGTGCTAATTTTAAATTTGGGGGAGCATATCCCCCTTAAGCCTCCCTAATTTCGCTACTGTAATTGAATCTTTATCTGCAAACCAAATAGAAAGGGCTATATCTGTTTCAAAACGTTGTGAAAAATCTATTTAAGAGGCTGGGAGTCATTTTGAATATTTATTGTAACATAATTTTGTTGTTATTAAGTGTTACTTATTCTTATTTTCTGTATTATTATGACAAAAAGAATATTAATTCGTTTATTAATAATAGTTACAATTGTTTTATTTTGAAGCCATAGTCTTGGCACACTATTCTCTATTCGACTAGGTGTATAAAAAAGTGCCTGCCATTTTACTTTTTAATAAAATATGGATTATTTCACATGATTGTAAAGCAAATTTGATGTTCTTTCCAAATTTGTAAAAAATTAGTATGTTCTATTTGAAATTTCAAAGTTGATATTAATTACTAATAAATCGGAAGTGGTATCATGACCGTACATTCGTCATTAAGTAGCTTACATGTTACTGTATAAATCATGTTATATGAAAGAAATTACTAACTTAATAAATAAGCGACATATTTGCTGGGTCCATTAAAATATCACACCCTGTATATGAATAACTTTATTGCAATCAGTTTTATTAAATCTATAAGATCTTTCACATTATAATAGTGATGTTATGTGCGAAATATGTGTTATGCAAATAGTATTTGTTTTTTAAAGTGAATTTTATTTTTATTCACACCATTAAATTAAAAATAATGTTATTCATAAATACATATCACAATAATTGTCGTGCTACCACAGAATAGTTACATACAGAAGCGACACCACAAAATAGTTACATACAGAAGTGACACTCCGTGTCGGCACCTTTCATGTTCCCATATTCAATTCTGTGACCTTGAAGCATTGTGTAGACCTTTAAATTTGTTCTCTCTAAAATGTGGGGAAACTTTCCGATTTTAAACAATGAGCCTTTTAAATTTGTGCACATTCTCCATCTCTCTCTAATTTTCGTTTCTCTGTCTTACTGTCGCTTCTGTATAAACCTATTCTGTGGAGACACTCCATGTCGGTACCTTTCATGTTCCCCTATCCAGTTCTATGACCTTGAAGCATTGTGTAGACCTTTAAATTTGTGCTCTTCCCCTATCTCTCTCTAAAATGTGAGGGAACTTTCCGATTTTAAACAATGAGCCCTTTAAATTTGTGCACAGTCTCCGTCTCTCTCTAATTTTCGTTTCTCTGTCTTACTGTCGCTTCTGTATAAACCTATTCTGTGGTGCTACACTGATCTGATAATGACGAATGACGCGACTAACAACTTATATGATGCGACTAACAACTTATATGTTTTCAACTGAGAATACGGAGAACAAAATGTCGACCCCTCCATGTTTACGTATAAGGGGTGACATGTGCAGAACAAAAAAATGCCGCTTTACTGCCTAAAAATGCCATTTTACTGCCATAAAATGCTTAATAATGCCCAATAATGCCTAAAAATGCCAAATATTGCCTATAATGCTATAAATTCTTCATAATGCTCAATAATGCCAGTTACTGCTAAAAAATGCCTGTAATGCCGGAAAAATGTACACCAAATGCCATGGTGGATGACCCCTCGAGCTAGAAGTTATATATAAACGTAATTATGCAGATCGGTAGAAAGTTAAAAAATCTTTATATTTAATAATAACGTAATTTGTGAAAAAATGGTTTTAGAGGTATTTTTTAGGAAAAACGGTTCAAAGCTTCAAGTAAAGTACTACTTCCGTTAAACCAATTGTAGTCAAAATCTAATCAGTTCATCATACTTGAATATAAGTCTTAAATACCAAATATTATATTTTTTACATGTTTCGTATTAGAGTTATCGTGGACGAAAAATCGTCACAGACACACACACGCACACACACACGCACACACGGACATACAGACATCACGTTAAAAGTAGTAAAATCGTATTGTAGGGACCCTAATTCGTACTCATACTCGAGAAATCTGACCAAAAACAATACCTCCCTTATCTATATATTGATAGGCGGGAGGTAAAAAGAAAAACAAAATATTACAAAATCTTTCATTTCTTGAGTTAACAATAGGTTTATACATAGTATACAATCATTGTGTATTTAACTTAATTCGCATTTCCAATTAAAAATTAAAATTTTCTACATCTTCGCGTTATTTCCAATCACAATTAAATATGAAAAGTTACAATTTTTAGTTATTTTTGTCCAAAATCTTGTTGAAAATACCACCTGTTAGTAGTAGTAGTATAGCGATGCGTTTATTTAAAATTTACAAACAGAATTTAATTATTTTCTTTTCGTTCTTGAGATTTTTTTAAAATGGGTAAATACAATCTCAACGATTATACAAGTTGATTCTAAGGGCATCTACGTTTTATGGGACGGTTTGGTGAAAAATGAGAAAAACGAAAATATAGGAATTTCGCTCTAAAAATTTGGAAACAAAATTCGTCAAAATAGAGAAAAATAAAAGAAATTTTGGAGGTTTTCTCTTTGGACTATTAAAGGAATACAACACCTAAAAAATGTATTCATTGGAATAAAAATCTAAAAATTGGCACATTTATTTAATTAGATAGTAGATTTGTGGGATATGCTTGAAAAAACCTCTTTTAAAATTTATATTCTATACTAAAGGTTGAGCCTCTACAATGTCTAGCGCCGCCACTGGAAACCAATGTGCTTTCTCCATCCCTCCACCGTTTTGAAACCTTCTAACAATTTGAAGGTACGACATATTTCATTTATTTACAAATAATTCCTTTCTATGTCGTAGTCTTATATTCTGCAATTAGCAATTTAATTAAATTCTTTGTAAAAAGACTAGTCTTGGAGCTTATAAAATATTTGCAGGCATGTTTCTCTTTGTTCGTCGTAGCGAGGGATGTAGCAGAGTCATAAAACACAGAAACACTTCCTGGCGAATTCCAGACAACGATCGAACACTTGTCTACCTGTGGCACAGGTACCGGTACAGCTGTAGTATCATACCCGCGCCAAATAAGTTCAAGTCTGTTCAATGATAAATAGTTCCAACTCGAAATGATGTATGAATAGTGATACAGTAATTGCATGGCTTACATACCAGGCATATTTGTTTCTATGGCACTTAATAATTACCTATTTGTACAAATGGTTGTTTTGACGGGGTTTTGTTTAGAACAAATAAATTATGTTACTCATTTGTCTAGTGAACAACAGTTTCTTTTTATAACCAATAAATACTGGTATAATGTACGTAATAATATTACATTAATATTTTAATAATATTTCATCATTCCACTAATAATCAGATAATACATATGAACGAACTAATAGTAAAATTATAAAAATAAAACTGAAAATCTCTAATTTGTACCCTAATGTAATTAGATCAAGATCACCCTTTGTTAAAACTAGTCATGTGATATTTCCTACCAAAAAATGGGTGTTCACTGATTGTGATAAACTGTAATTCTTGCCTTAATTTAATTTGATCAAAATCATCCCCCATAAAAACTAGTCTATATAACAAGACAGACGGATACTCTCACTGAGAAGTACTCTAATTCTTACCCTAATGTAAGTAGATCAAATTAACTTTAAAATCCAATCACCATAACTGTCCCAATTAAACGAAAATAGAAATAGACCTGTCATTCTTGCGCATCTAATGTAAGAAACAAGTTAAAAGAGACGGCACTGTATATATAGTTTTTTCTAATGGTGTGCAATGTGCCGTGCAGCACGTAGCGCAACCGTCGTAGATTCTTGTTTCGCCTACCAGTGGGCCTGTGTAGTACAAGCGGGGACTATAATAGTTATATCTCCATCCATATTAACGAATGTTCAAAACTGCATAGATACAATAAGCTTGGGGCATAAACCATAAATGGGAAAGCATTCTACCAGTGGCATGGTATTATTTCAATAACAAATGGAATGTTGTACATGCTGTTTTTCTCAAAATTAAACCAAGTTTGGGATTCAACATAAATTTTAAATATAAAACATTTTTTATTGTCAGGATCATTTTGTCCTCTCGGATATCATCCGCCTACGCATTGATGTACAAATTTACATAAAAAAAAATTGAATCACCACTGTTCGAATCATTATTACCTGCTATTACAATGGTTGGCAAATCCATGATTGTTTTTTGTTTATTTCATTTTCATGTTTCTTAAATCTTAATTTCGAACTAATAGAGTTTCCAGTTTCCTCGTATGAAGTAGGAACTAAGTACACCATTGTTCAATGGCGGGTAACTACTCTTATTGGTTGATGGTTGCTCAAAATATGTACGAAAATGTCTTTCATGTCGGTTCATTTCCATATAAGACGAACTATACTTTATAACCATATAACAAACCACTTTTTAGTCGGTGGCTTAGTTTGTCTTCGACACTATTAATGAAATGATTTGGTTGTGAATCGAGAAATTTCAATAATAAAATAGTGAAATAGATTTCTTTTTATAATTTACAAAAGTTGTAAAGTTTCATCAATGTATTATAAAACAAACAGAAAAAATAGTTTAAAATAACATGACACTTATGCAATCCCACGAAGTAGGTGGACAATATTGATGATCGTAAAACCCAAAAAAAAGTAATGGGTGTGAGTCGTGCCAATGTAACAACGCATTGTATATAAATTTTTAGAATTGGCACTTCTACAATGACGTAGAACAAAACATGATTTTGTTTTCATCTTATAAGTGCAAAAATAAAGAAGTAGCTTTTATATCGCATAATGCATTTCTCGCCTTCGATCAACAATCTATCACTCTCGTGTTGACACATTAACGCAGGCCGGCTGATAAAAGCTCTGTGATTTCTTCTGCAACATCCAATCAGATACAGTTTGTATTGTTAGGAATTAAGACCCGTGCAGTTGAAGTACAGTAAGAAAAAGATTTGAAGGCGACTTGAACGTGGGCATTATTGAACATTTCGAAGAGCAGATAAATGTTCTTCGGTTTATAGGTGTACAGGTGAGGAACTACAGTAAATGGATGAAGGTGAATTTACTAGTGTCAGCAGTTACTAGACAGAATTATAGAAAAGCATTCAATTTATACATATATACTTGATACCATATATTGAAACAATAATTTAAAACGAAATGTTTGTTTTTAATATATATTAAAAAAAAATTAACAAATTTAGAAATCCCTCGATTTATTATAGGTAATAAGATATTTACTCTTCATTACTGTTCCGTCTATGAACCCATCATCATTAAATGACAAGTACACTATATTCCCGTCATCAATTTCTGCTGCAAGAATGATTAAACTTTTATCTTGCATCTTTGTCGTATACGCATGGAATAGATGAGACTTTTATACACTATGCAAACAATTTTTCCTGTCGATCCGCATGCCAACCAGTGGATTTTTTCATAATTAGCGTTAGAATGATTTTAAATGTCATCATATAGAATAAATGTTTATTACGTACAATTTTTATAATACTTACTTACTTAGCCTATTCGCTATCTCCTTATCGTATTTGTTACAGAGGGATATAGGTATATGCTATCTACGTCTAACCAAGAACAAAAATGAAATAGGAACAGTAGTATAAACGCGGTAACGGATTTTTTCAAATATTTATAAAACTTGAATATATAATTCGAATCATTTCTCTTATTGATGATCGTGATTTTCACGAGGACAGTTTGTGCTTCATTGTTTGTTGGTAGTAACATTAGTTTGTTCTACAACTCTCTTAGCATATTGCATCCACTTTTGTATTTGTACTTAATAATGTCAGTTTAGATATTTATTTATTTTGGAAATCACACGATTTCATCCGACAATTATTCTGCAGTTTTATATATGAATATATGTTCATAAATGAATTCATTTCCTAAAAAAAATCAAAATTTGGCATTAAATATGCTTTTCCTCAGACAATTATTAAATTAATTAGAATAATTAATAGTTACAAAAATTAATAAAATAAAAAAGTGAAAGACTTGCTCGTGGATTTTAAAAATATACATCATACAAATTTTTGATATATTTTTTAAATACCAAGATTGAAAGCATTCATTTTATAACTGATCAATATATTACCTGTAATAATGTTAAAGTTTGTTAATTTATCTTAATAACTAAATAGCTAAATCAGAAAATCAAAAGTCTTTGAAAGTGGTTGCTTCTTTTTGCACTTTATATGAAATCAATATCAGATTGATGTCAATATTAGCATATAGCTATATATGTATAATGTTATTATATCTCCAAAAATATACCTTCACTGACGTCATTACTAAATAATAAAATACTATTAAAATAATGTATAAAACGACTATGTACGTCATTAATTCAGTTACTTTATTGCTGACTGTTATCGAAATGACGACCCAACATAATATTAATACATAATATACACATGATTCAAATTTGATCTTTTTGTTATTCTGACAGCGAAAACACCCCCACAAATCTAGATTTTATTTCCATCCTCATCTCAAAATCAAATTTCCAGGACAGAATCTGGGCGCACAATCTGCACTTGTTCTCTACAAATACATCCTTGTCACATTTCCATGCGTGCCATTAGTTCTGCAGCATAATCTAGAGCACAGCGTTGCCACATTTATCTTTCCGCGGCGGTGATCTGTCATCGTAAGCGAAAATAGCGCCCCGCTCTTTTGTTTTTCCCCCGATTCACGCTTGTTTTCCAACAGGGCAACTGCATTTCTGGGTTATTAAGATGCTCCGACTGTTTTTAAAAGGTGTCAAGTATTTTTGGAAACTGGAATGAAGTTTTTTTTATTTGTTTTATTATGTAAGTTATGTAGTGAATCATGAAGGAAATATGTAGTTCTTTGAGTGCTTATGTAAACAGTTTTGTTGATGGAAATAACAATATGGAATTAGAATTAACTAAAATATCTTCCTTAGTTAAAACATCATTTAAACAAGTAGTTTGCTAGCATCAATGACATATTGACAATGTAGCAATTTTTTTCTGAAGACAATCTGGATTCATTGTGTCGTAAGTAGTTGTGAGCTCTTTGTTAAATTATTCTGATTTGCGAGCCCCTCTTTCTTCTTGATAACTCTTTTTTCAAAAAGAAAATATAATACTGTAAAATTATTTTCCTTATATACATTTTTAAATCTTGCTAGTTTAAGTGGTATGTATTTCCTATCCTAGTTGTGATACTTTTAGTATTGTTTAGACACTTTTCCAAATGGCATTTATCCTTTTTTTATGTAATTGAATAGTTTTTTATTGTATAAAATAAACAATTTCATGAATTACTTTTTGTTTTATTTGTTAGTCGTAGTTAGCCATTTCTAGAGTATTATAGTACATGCAATTCTCGAGGAAAAAATAGATTGAGGACCAAGTTAAAAATTTCATAGTTCACCACTCGTCGTAGGTATAATATATTATTATCACGCTAGTCTGTAGTACACTTCACCTCTATTCGCTAAATGGCAGTACGATAATAAAATTGACCTATGGAGACAACACTGGAGGATCATACACACATTCTTGATTTTTTTTATATATCATTAAGTATACAATCAAACCTTTTTTTCTATTGCACATACGTTGATCACTACATTTACCAATCCAACAACCAAACGAATTCATCTTTGCTTGACTTTACCATAAAATTCTCTCTTTTTTAGACGTAGAAGCTATTCCCTGTGACATTTTTAAACCGATTTGGGCATTCCGATAGATTTGCCACCGATTTATCTTATCAGACATCATCCCTCCTCAACCACCCACATGGCTCCATCCCGTCTCGCGTCGTATTTAATAAACGTCAGTACGTCACCGAGTCTCTGGAGATGGTGTGCGTGTGCCGGTAGTGACGTCACATGATGTCACTCCGAGTTAGGGAGGGGAGGCACTTGTCACAGAGGGACCAGCCGAGTGGAAAAAGTGAGGGATGTAAGGATGAGGAATTGGATAAGAAAGGGATTGAGGAGATACACCAGTTGTGGCATTCTCGCTTTACAGCCATACTAGGATTGAGATTTGCAACTTTTCACTATACAATAGAAAGAAAATCTGTTTGTACAACACATATCTCTCGTTCACTTCTTTCACTTTTAAATCCCTAACAATAGCAATAAAATGAACTTTACTGTTTCTTATAAATTTCTTTTATCTTCTTGCATTATGTGGTAATTTACATCTTTCAACATGATTAACTTCAAATATAACAACGACATTTGTCAAATTTTAAACAATTGAATGATATATCTGTTATATTACATTACATTGAATATTGAACAAAAAAAAGTAAATATTTTGGTTAAATCAGAAGTTATTTCATAAAAGGTAGAGATTGTAAATTGACAACCTACACCACTAAATTGAAAGACAAACTTTCCACCTCGGGTTGTCTTAAGACCGAGTTCCATTTAGAAATGTTATACCACAGATGATAATATATAAAAGGTATTACCGCAGACCTACAGAAAAAATGGTATTTTAATAAAAAAGTATCAGAGTTTCATTATATACCAACTCCGATTAACCAAATTTTCGTAATATTCTGCGTCGTTCAAATAAAGTTTTTATACCAAAAACAGAAATTTTAAAATCAGATTGTAAGGACCTAGAAACGTCCTGACTCATCAAAATCTTCATATTATGTGTTTACGGTCTGTAAATATTTCCCAAATAATTGCAGGTAAAAATGTTAAAGTCAAAATCATCAAGACTACAAATAATCCTATGTTTTTATTATTCTACGATTAAAATAAAAGTGACCAAACTAATGAAATTTCTGACCTTACTTATTAATACAGATGAAGACAAATTATATATATTAGGTGAACGATCAATTTTTATTTATTAGAAGTAAATGTTTTCCTGAGTACACCTCCTTTATCAATGTTTGTAAGATGTATATCAATAATAATTCTCCAAAATATGTATCATCCCCCGATCGGCAAATAAGTTTCGGCTGAATCTATGCGTAATATCTCATCATACATTTATTTACATTATAACTTTGTCGTTAAGTAAAACAGTAGGTAACTAAGTCCCCCAGGCTTGGTTAATATCTAGAGGCAGGTAGGCAAGTTTACGCTTTGAAACAGATTCATTCTACGAGATAAATTACATAAATGGGACGATGCTAATAGTGCGAGTAAATTCCGCTCTCTGCATACGAGATTCGCAGGGGGTTTCCCTTTATTAGACGCGAACATTATTACCATACTGATACACTAACCCTATATGAGGCGCCAACAAATTAAGATGATGATGAAATTTATATCTTGACGCATATCAATATTTCATGTTACCCAAGCTTATAAGTCTTATAATTTATACTAGGTGTTTCTCAAAAAACAAGAACAATCTTTATCTTGTCTTGTTCTTGATAAACATCAAGATAGGATCATTTTTAGGTATTTTAAGACAGAATGGATAAAAGCGTCATTTATTTCTCGTATGCCTAAGCATGAAGGTATCGTCATATTATCTCGGTATTGTCAGTTGAAAGCATAGGAGAAGTCAAAGTCATTATCAAGTGCAGTTGTATAGTGTTTCTCAAAAGATGTGTCGCGGCAAACTATTTTTTTTAAACTACGAGTACCATCGTTTTTATTTTTACATCTTTGTCCGAATATATGCCAACATTAAATTTTTGATATTATTTTTTGTTCTATTTACTTAATTTAAAAGCTTGTGTAATTTTTAATAGCTGATAATATAAATTCGTATGGACAAAAAAACTATGTACAAACAATTAAGAGTGATTTTATTGTTTACGGTCCAGCTGAATTGTACATTATCATTTTTCTTAAAAAAAAAACGACAGGTACACAATATAGAATAAAATAACTTATTAATAAATTAGGTTTGTTTTGCCCTGTATCTCTTATGTGTCTCACTATCACTGGTATTACAAAAGTTTTTATCAAGCTTCATTTTTTTATAAACAATTGGTTTTTTGGGCGCATTATGAAATGTTATTATTTTATAAAATTTGTTTCAAATCAATAATTCATTCAAAATAATCAATTGATTAAAATTTAAATCGTAATTTAATTTATGATTTCAATCATTCCGACTATTCAATTGGTTATAAGTAACTTCACAATTCACTATTAATCATCGTTTAATAAATAAAAATCAAGGTTCCTTAACCCGAAACATGTGTAATCAAGATAAGAAAAATGCTTCAAGATAATATTTCTTATGGCTCAATTGGTTTAACACCGAAGCGATTGTGAGATCTGAAGTTTAAATCCCAGCGACGAAAATTATTAACCAAATAAAAGTATGGTTGCATTCGAATAAATTAGAACCTGCTACAAGCTATATGTCTCTTGCGAAGACTGTCCTCTAAAATGCAAGTACTACTAAACAAGCACCTTCGATACTTGAGGCCCACTTAGAAATGTTAAACCATAGATGATGATGATTTAACTTAATAGGTGAACTATTTGCAACAATGAAATAATTAAAATTTATGTATACATTCATATATAACATATTCATTTAAACAAGGTATTCGAATAGCCTTAATTATAAGTGTCTAATAATTCAGAGCTAAATAAAACATAAAATTGCTAATTTATGTTGCAGTAAGTGCTAATTAATATTTACAACTTAACATAAATTACCATATAATGTGTTAGAAGAAAATGTCTATAAAAATTAAATCAGAAATATCAGACTCATTAGACAATCAACATATTAAATGTTACACTATAAGTATCATATGTTATTGGACATTTTTGATACGCCATAATAAATAAATAATTAAGATTATATTCTTGTTTACAAAAACCTAAACCATTCTGACAAAGCGTGATATTTTTTGAGAACTAAAAAATGATACTCTTACACAACTTATATCAGTGTTTTATCTCATATTTAGATGTTACCTTGTTGTTACCCTTTTTCGTCATTGATTGTATCTTTTATTATTTGCAACACTTTTAAAAAAATGCTCAAGACTAGACAAAATCAGAAGTAAATGTGTAGTCGCTAGTAGAAGCAGCTGAATAATACAAAGAAAATTGGAGAGAACATGGAACAAGAAGAATAGACAGAGGACAAGATGGAGAAGCTGGATCAGGGAAAAACTTAACCCTAGAAGGACAGAAAAAGAAAGAAGAATAAATGGAAATACATCTTCTAATTATTTGGCACAGATGTAATGGAATGAAAATCTTTCCTTGTCCCTAGTTGCACTCTTTGCTTCTATTTACGTTAGAAACTCATCAGTAATATAAACCAGACTTTAAAATTCTATATCTGTACCTATTTATAATAAACAAATTAAACTTTAAATTCTGATTTTATGAATTTATAAAATTTAATACAATATAAATGTGCAAACAATAAAACCACACCATAAGCGATGCAATCGTAGATAATTTTGCATTTATTAATCGCATTACATTGTTTCTCTTCCATTTTATAAATACCAGCAATTGTTTCTAAGCCTTCTTTAATTCTACAAAGTTTAAAGAAAAAACTTGTACAGTAATGTCTCATTGTGGAAATTCATGTATGTAAATGAATTTATTTATAGCTATTGAAAGCAGTGCACTATCTAAAAATAAAATCAATCTTGAATAATTTCTCGTAGGCAGCCAACATGTGAATGTTGTTTCCACGTCCATGGGTGGCTAGATGTGAGCGCATTTCATATTACAATTTAATAAAGCCTTTGTGCTGTGACAGACAGGATGTGCAACTAGTTGGATAGTTTTTGTTTTTGACAGTTTTCTTCCCCTTGGCTGATATTTTCAGTTTCAAGGAATATTTACATAACATAACTTAAATACTGTATTATATAATTTTGATTGTATTGTCATTTTTTCTTTTCTTGAACTCTTTGAAAGAACTAAAGAATAAATCGTTTTTTTAGCAATTCTGTGGACGACAGGGTTGCTACAATTTTATTATTATTACAAATTTTTGTATATGGTTGTACAAATTTTTTTTGTCTTTTGCCATATTTTTTCTTCCATCCTTATTAGATTTTGATTCAATATCTATATTCCATATGCTACATATATTCTGCATCTTCCATTTTCTTTCTTGAAAGCTAGAAGAACCAGTTTAGGTATATTGCGATGTAGTTTCGTAAAGTGTATTCAATTCGTTTTTTTGTTCATTCTTTGGTAGTTACTAGTGGTGGCAAAGTCCGGAAAAATTTGAGTCCGGACCCAAAGAAAAAAAAAGTCCGGACTTAAAAAAGTCCGAACTTTTCGGACAGTGTAAAATGCACCTTCACGGTCCGGACCCGTCCGGTGCATTTGTGTACCAGTGCACGGTCCGGTCCGGTGCGGTGCATAAATAAATTTACGAAGCAAAATTCATGCATCATTTTATTGAAGTAACAGAAAAATGAACAAAAATAAATAAACTAACTTTAAAATGTTACTTTAAAGATAAGATATTGTATGATAAAAAGTAATACGGCGTTCTATAATATTTAACTAACATAAAACATTTTAACAAATTAATAATTATAAAGTTTTCCTTATCACTCTATAGAATTAAGAAAAATAATACAAAAAAAAACTCTTACCTTCAATGAAGTATAAAATAAACAGTATGAACGAAATTGCACTAATATTTTTCGACTTCTTTCACTAAACACGAATGAATGACGAATGAAACAATGAACCTGGGCAATCGAAATAAGTATTGCATTTTCTGGGAAGCTAATATAATAAAATCCTGAGAATTATTTTGATCTAACTGTAAAATGTTTACAGGTATCCTAAGATAATGGGTTTTCCGATTCTTCATTGAAAAAGAAAAGAATTGTTGCCATCTGCCTTGTTCTTAATCCTCTTATTTACAACCATTATACCTTATAACACAGCCTTAGTTGGGACGAGGTATAATACTTTTACTTATTTAAGTTAAGAATGCTAAATAATTTTTTAGGATGGAACCAGCAGGGTCCGGACTATTGCGGGTCCGGACTATCGCAGGTCCGGACTATCGCAGGTCCGGACTATCGCAGGTCCGAACACGGACGGGTCCGGACTCGGACGGGTCCGGACTTTTTCATTAATAGGGTCCGGACTAAGTCCGGACCCAAAGTACGGACTCAAAAAAATCCGGTCTCCGTTGCCAGCACTAGTAGTTACTCTATATTTTATTTATTTCCTAGTTCTCAATGTTTTAGGAGCATTTATTGATGAACTTGAAAATAATGTGCATTTCATTGTACAATGTCTCATTTGAGTTGATCACTTTGCTGCAAAACGATTTAAATATTGCCTCAGTATGCCACGGGGCCCCAATATAAATTTGAAATTAGAGGTGAGCACATGGGCGTGATTGTTTTTTTTTTTAGTCGTGATCGTGCGTAAACGTGAATTTTCGCAAATATACCTTACTCACATTCACGTCTGCATGAATTTGAAACTTTTTAATTCGTATGGTTTTCAGTTTTTTCGCTGTAACAATTCATATTTGGCAAAATAAAAAATAATGTTAACTTACTGAAAATATTATATAAATAATATATTTTCATTAAAAAAAAAGAAAGGAATTGAGGAATATACAATCAAAATTGGGATACGAACTTGTCCCGCAGGAATGATCGTGAGTATTTCCTAGTATGGTTGTGCGTGAACAAACGTGATTCAAATTATTCAGTCGTGATTGGACGTGAATGTGAATGAAAAGTCACACACGTGTCCACCTTTATTTTGAACGCGATTATGTTAAATTACTACTGTTTTATATTTATCTTCTCAAAATAACTTATTTCAAGAGTAACCCACTAATACCAGTATAATAGCTTCAGTAGTAAAATGAAGATTATACTTTAAAGTTGACGAGTTTAATGTGACAGATGTTTTCCAAACTAAATGAAATAGTCACATAGACTTCCGCTTGTTATATAACTAGTAATGTAAAGGAGTTTGAATCTTTTGCAGATCAAAAACTCGGTACACAGGGATGTACTAACGATGAAGATGCAATATTTTTGCAATAATTTTACATTATTGAGATACTATTGAGACTAGAAGAAAAGCCTCAAAGAGTCTACAACTGCGTCCAGAAAACTAACTAAGGGCCTAGTTATAACACACTTTATATCTAATACTCATAAATGTCTAATTTTGTTTAATTAACAATTTAATCAAATTTGACAGGTGGTAAGTAAACTACCATTAACTTTGTGAATTTTTTAAAAATTCTTTTTCTTTCATAATCAGCACATCGTACAGTAAATATTCTCTATTTTTTTGTCTTAAGTTGTGGAACACTTGTATATCTGTGACATTTGCCATTTAACAATTATAGTCTCACACGAGGTCTCACAATAAAAATAATAATATATCGTGCCTCAATTTTCTTTCGAAAATATAATACATTATACATTTTCTATTATTAGCTCTAAAATATTAATTGTTAATTCCAAATTAATACTTTTAATATAGAAATAAAATGTTCATTGAATGTTACAGACTAATCCAATAGCTCCATATTAATTTGCTTCAATTTAAAAATACTTACACAAACAGATCTCGTTGAGGCAAATGAGGCAGCCAGATATGGACCAAGAAAATTAAACAGTGCATCGGACACACAAGAGAAAATTAACTAATCAGCCACTGTTAAAACTTTTTCCAATTACAACAAATGAAACTACGAGTATATAACATTTCGCTGAATCTATCATAATAATGCAGTGTGTAATGAACAAAGTAATGTAACAAAGTGATTATTCCGCCATGATATTAGCATGGCATGTGGCAACAAAGAGACAGTGCTCTTTCTCCGTATTGTCCGTAAGTCCTTGACGAGGTCGCCCACTGACCGTTGCTCCACAATCCGCAATCTCATGCCGTACAGTCGCGGAGGACGGGTGCTTGACCGGTAACGAACAGCGAGAGGCTGCGGCACAGGCTTTTAGCAACCTGGTATTTATACTCGACGCACAACCAACAGCAAATAAAACATGGTGAAAACGAACATAACCATTTATATTTATTTATTATTACTTTTCAGCTACAATGATTAGAAAACACAAGTAATGTGAACAAATAAAAATAACAGTAAAAGAATAATAAAACAATACAAACTTACACTTGGTTTACCAATTCATTGTACTTAACAGTGTCACAAAATTATTCGTATAGCTAAGTTTTATATTTAAAAAGTGAAAAAGTACTTTCAAAAAATTATTGACATATTACTGACGGGATCAGATTCTCTCATTCCAGAAATAAAATGCAATATGCCAATTATGAAAAACATATTATTTTTCTTATTTTGACAACCTCCCTTAAAGATTTACACTGGCAAAGTCATTTCAAACAGATTCGTCTTTCAACTACCGTAATTTCTTGTTTTTTTTTACGACCCATTTTTGAAAAAACGTAAATAATCAATTCAAATGATAATTACGAAATCACAGATCTTTTATATTTATAAATATAATATTGACTCGTTATATGTAAGATTTCATAAGTGTACGAATATTTTTGTGTAGGTCTTATTTTTTGTATACATTTGGTTTTTATTTAATTTATATAAGAAAAATAATATTTTTTTTAAATTAGCTTATTATTGCATTTTATTTCTGAAATATGAGAGAATATGATCCCGTCAGTAATATGTCAATATTATTTTTGAAAGTAGATACTCTAATTTTCCCTTTTTAAATAGAAAACTTAGGTGTACCGTTTACGAATAATTCTGTGAGCCACAATATTTGGAGAAAAACGAATGAGAACTATTTTGGTAAATCTAAATTAAACATAACAAATGAACAATTAGACGTAACTAATTAAACGTTACTGAATATATAAATACTTATTATTTATTATTTAGCCCAACAATGTCCATAATGACGAAACAATCATCACTATATTTTTATAATAAATGTGGATTATCCACGTGCAAATATGTATTGTTTTAACAATAGATAAATATATAATTATTTTAGCTGATAGTATGATTGGTGATTAGTAAGTGACTATAATTATCTCTTGACTAGCACTATTAATCACCTACAGTAAAATTTATAGTATAAATCGTCCAGAACTCATTTGGACAATGATTTTTAAATCCTCTGTATTAATACTAATCGTTTGAATATTTTACAAGAGAGTTTGGAAAAATGTGCTGAAAATTGTGTTTAAGGGATTCTCTCGGGGATTCTTATATCTTATATTCTTCAACCAGATAATGACCCCAAACGTAATACACGTAAGTTGCTAGAATAGATATTGTACAATTGTACACAACAATTAAAAACTCCTCCACAGTCTCCAGATATGAATCCCATTGAACATCTCTGCAATTTATTTTAAAAAGTGTATAAAACAAGACGCCCAAAGAATATAAAAGAACTACTACATTTATAGTTGAAAAATGGGGTAAAATTGACTCCCAAACTCCAAGATAATTAGTGGAAAGTATGACAAACCGTTTAAGGGTAAGTAATTCTCGTGAATAGCGGTTCAAAACATCATTGATTCTATATAATTTACAGATGTACGGAGATTACATTGGCGAACTTACTTGATATAATGAATATAACATTGTTTTTCTCGATTTTATTACGAAAAATTTAGGAAGTCAATACATCATTTTATTTATTAACATTGTAAGTACAACATAAAATTTATTTTGTGTATATATATTCAATAAAAAACTTTAAAAGAATGGAATATTTTTTCCTTTGCTGGTGTACGAAGACTAATTGGGCTAAGTGTAAATCTTTGAAAGTTGAAAATTGCTTGAAACTATTTAAATACGCAAAAATTTTATGGGGGGTTTCGAAGGACCGTAGTGGCAGTTACAGGATTGTTTCTAGTAATTTTCAAGTTTCATAGACATAATGTATACTGAAAAGGAACTATATTTGCATAAAATGCAAAAAAAATGCACAGTGGATTTTAAATTTTTAATCTACGAGTAGAATTATTGAGAAATGCTAAATAAGACATAGTATTGTATGTACCACGGAGAATTACTTGATGTTTATAATCCTAGGCATAAACACTTCATAATGCCCCTGGTACATAAATATTGTGTCTCCTCACTGAGAAAATATTGGTTCAACGATCACAAATAAGAACAATGATTATTAATTTATTTATTATTTCTCAAAGCATATGTCACATCAACCACAAACATTACAGAAATCTACGATAAAAATTAAAAACGCACTTAGTTTTGATAAATTTTTAGACAAGAGAAACCGCAATTTAAACTGAAAAGGAAATGAGCCACACATTACAAATTGAAGTTAGTAGCCATTCTGTCTACCACGAAGACAAAAATTCAACATCATTGAATCGTCTGAGCCCACTATAAGTTCCTTTAAAAATATCTCGAAAAATATGTACACTTTATAATACAAGTACGTTGAAAACAAGCATTTGTTATAGTTAAGTTCCTTTTTCGCACGAGATATGTTAATAATGATAAAAGTAAAAAAAATAAGTAAAATATTTGACTATAAATTAAATATCTCGTCAAATATCAAATGATGTCGAATGAGGTTTCAAACCAAAACTCTAGTTGCTATTAATACAATTATAATACGAATACATATATGCAAAATTAATATTTTTAAAATGTCAATCTTATTATTACTTAATGCAGCCATACCAAAATAGTACTGCATTTTTATTGTTATTACAAGTGTTTTTTACTGCATGTTTCTGTTCTATATTACTATATTACAGTTATTTTTAATTACCTACACTATAAACATATAACTGTTATTATTAAAATTAACTTTTATTCTAGTACATAAAAATATAGTTTTATTTTACATTTTCCCGTATAAAATTTGCCCATATGTATTCTGCATTTCTAACTTTTCCAAAGGTTAAACACTTTGCAAAGAATGGGAAATGAGAACTGAATGTTTTAATTTAATTAAAGTAAATTGAATAGCTGTATTTTTGCATTCTCTCATAAGTACACTGCATTCTTTAAATTAAATTACTTGTTTAATATTTTATAACGCGCATAAAAATTCAGTACACAAGAATGCAATTTCACACAATATTAACAGGTAAGTATAACATTATTTCTCAGGGTTTCCTGTCTACGGAAAATAAAAATATACATTAGCAAGTGATACAGCCTTCACGAAAGAATGATTAATTGTAATAACAATGATTAGTAGGCCATGGAAGAGACCCGAAGAAACAATTGAAAATGAGGATGAATGTTGTCAGTTGTTAAAAGTTGACAAACAATTTATTGCCTTGCGGAACTTGAGCGTCGCATTTCGCTGTTTTCGTTATTGTTTATGACGAGAATGCGGGGAACTGTGCGACAAAATACGATCCCAGTGTGCCGGGAAACTTTTCTTTATATTTGCTTCTTTTGTGAAGAGCAAGAAGCTATAAACAACATGTGGCCAACAGGACACGCAAGAAGTGTTTACTAGAATATTCTCTGCAATGTTTAATATAGATTCCAGATCAACGATGCTCTGTTTTAAGTTATTGTATAATGCAAAGGCATTTCCGACAAAAATAAACTACCTGCTAGTGAAATTTTGCCTCCCACAATGTTTCATTTAAATTTTTAATATACCCGCAACTTCGAAACCTGATGCAACAAATCTAAGCTGTATATCGTTTGTTTATGAGTTGTTTTCTATTGTCCTATGCTCAATTGTTGGAAATAAGTATGTGAATAATAATAGAGAAGTTAGGAATGCAAACTTACCATCTCTTACGCTCTTCGTGTGCGTGGCGGTTCCTCCGCTCGTGTGGCTCTTGTCAACTGTACAATACATAATCACACACTATTGCACTCGGGTATAGTTCACTCTCACCGAATTAAAATAAACATTACTTTGTATTTGTTTGTTATACACGAGGCTGACAACTCCGCAACACACTCAGACGGAACGCGTCGGCCATTACTGTGTGTTTACTTTTAGAAACATAGATAGCGCTACCTGACTCCTGCATAGGCGTCCGAGTTTTTATTCTCTAAATGAATATATCCTTTTTACATATAATATCACAATAAACATTAAAAAATTATATATAAATAAAACAAACAATATATAAACATTGTTAAATACAAATAAATACACAGCAATTAACTAATTAACTAACATTTAACTAACTACAAAACAATGTAACTATGGAAACTAATTCATTTTAGCTCTTCATATTGTTAAAATACTATTATAAACAATATATAAGTGCAAGTAAACAAATTTTGGTAATATTTACATTATTTTCAATGACACTAAACTGATATTTTAATTTTAAATTGATTCCTTGACGAATGAAATACAAAAATAAAACTACAGTTGAAAAAAAGTAATACTTTTTTATAATTTTAACGTATTTAACTTCAAAATAAATTATTGTAGTGTAAAAAACAGCAATTTAAAAATGTTGTAGAACTTTTCACGGACGTCTATGTATCCCTACTACTTAGTAAATATTTAAAAATTACGCAATTTTGCATTATAAAATATAAAAAATATTTAGAAATATAAAGAATGATACAGTCTCATTCTTAAACCTCAAAATATTACATAAATTTGTAGAAATCATAATATTAAAATCCTTTATTTTCGTCGTGCAACCGGCATTTGTGCCAAACTTCATTACGTTCATTGTTGGCCGTGCAACCGTGCTACTGGCGTATGCGTGTTGCCATGGCCACGTGTCAAAAACCGAAATGTCAAATTAAAAAATAAATTTTAAATTATACATCAAAATGAAGGTTCGCATTGAAATGAACGATGCGACCAAATTAGAAAAAAATAAAATCAAAATTCTCTTTGCTGATATAACAAATTTTAGTCAAACCGCTCAGTTTTTAATTTGTTGTTGTGTAGTGTTTATATTTTTTCTACTGTATGGATATATGCAAGAATTAATTTTTACATTAGAAGGATTTCAGCCCTATGGATGGTACTTAACTTTAGTGCAGTTTGGGTACTACACCATTTTTGGACTAATAGAAAAGTATGCCAGCAAAATTGACGCCAGAAAGTTAGTATATGACATTACTATTGTTTTAAAACTATTCCTTCAAATTCTACACAAAATGTTGTATATATGTCAGTCAGTACGATTTCTTAATCAATATGCTATTTTGTAGTCTAAAAATCCAAATTTCTTAAATTTAAACATTCATTTATTTGAATAATTCCTGAGGTTGTGTGGGTTTAGCAACGTTGACGTCCAATTGGATAGGTTCCAAACATGAAACATATACTTGCAATACCTGTAGACTGATAACCTGCATCTGTAAAATTCAAGAACCTAAAAATATTAATGCCACAGTTGAAAAATATGTACTGATTAAATTTAATATACTCAAAATAAACAATGTAGGGCATTTTAATCTTTGTAAAGATATAATTTATTTTGTACATAGCTAAATATTAATTTTATTAACTATTTATTAGAATTCCATTACGTACATACTGCCTACTAGCATTTCTTACTTTGGGTACAATGGGTATGTCCAATGCATCGCTAGGCTATTTAAACTACCCAACACAAGTAATATTCAAATGTTGTAAACTGCTGCCAGTATTAGCTGGTAGTATATTAATACAAGGAAAACGGTATGGGCCTTTGGATTTTGGCGCTGCTATTTGTATGTGCGTTGGCTTAACACTATTTACTTTAGGTATGTTGATCGCTTATTTATTAAACATGCCTATTAATGATAAATAATTCTAGCTGACTCTCAAATTTCGCCAAATTTTAATACAACTGGCGTGGTAATGATTTCACTGGCTTTATTATGCGATGCAGCAATTGGTAACGTTCAAGAGAAATCTATGAAACAATATAACGCTTCAAATACCGAAGTTGTCTTATATTCTTATTCGATTGGATTTTTATATATTTTTGTAACAATGTTATTAACTGGTGATTTGTACAAAGGAATGATGTTTTGCTCAGAAGTATGTTTTGTTTCAATGTTTTTGTTTGTACAATGTTCACATATTTTTTGTTTTAGCATCCAAAGAAAACTTATGGATATGCTCTTTTGTTTTCCTTATCTGGATATTTAGGAATACAAGTTGTTCTAACACTAGTTAAAACATGTGGGGCTTTTGCTGCTGCAACTGTTACGACTTGCAGAAAGGCTGTGACTATTGTTATTTCATTTTTATTTTTTAGCAAGCCCTTTACTATGCAGTAAGTATTTTTTTAAATTTAATTAAACTCTAAACTGTCATATTTGTTTGGCCGTATTATATATGTTGTTAAAGTACAAAGCATTTTCTCTGAAGTTATTATTTTTGATTGATTGGTAAATTGCATAATTCAAACAATTGAACTGACGAATAAATGACGTAAATAAAACAATTGAATCTGATTAATATTTTAGGTATTTATGGTCTGGACTTCTAGTCGTCTTAGGAATTTACGTTAATATTTATAACAAGAAAAATCCAGTTTCCATGTCTGATATACAAAAGAAATTAAATTATTTATCTCGTTATATTAGTGGTAGTGTACATTCTTATAGAAGTAAGAAATATTTTCAGATGGATGTATAGGATATGGAATATTTGTAAATAAGGCCTATTTTAACGTAGTCAGTTTTGTTTAGAAAAATAATGCCTTAATTAATTTTATTATTAAATAAAATGTAAAATAAGATTTATTTAAAAATGTCATGTTTATAAAGTTTCAAAATTAAAGTGGGTGTTACATGTAACCCCTACCAAAGAACTGTTTTTGTTCCCCTCAAAATAATTATATTTTTGTACTTATTTTGTAATATTTTTAATGAATGTTTTTAATAATCAATTTAGGACACTATTTTTCTAAAACCATTCTGTTTTTAAACTTTAAAAGACAATAATACGTTAAAATAAGGTTGAAAGTTAGGTAAATAATACATGTTGTACTGAAATTTATTTTTATTGTATAGATTATGTACATTATTACATTATGTAAAATTGTGTCATAGCCATTAATACTAATATTCCTTACATATCATGGCATTTATACGCAATAATAAATCAATACTGATTTTATTTAAAAAATTACACCTGTTATTCACCCTTGACAATGGACGTATGTTCTTATTGGGTTCAAGTGCGGTGAAACTCCAGTCTTTCACGATTGATATTAAAATAATTTTACTTCATTTACGCACACGTTACGAGAATATTACATGCTAGTCGGAAGTACAGGGCCTCAGACGGAAATATTCGATTTAGAAGAAACATTTTCACTTTGTGCTTAAATTTGCAAATACGACAATGTTTATAATAAGATTTATATTATAATTTTAAACAGTTAGTGTGCTCAGACTTCAAAAGACAGGACAATAATTGTAGTTTTCTTAGGATTGTAAATTCTAAATTCTGTTCATGATAAAGACATCAATTTTGATGTATTTTATCACAAATTTGAAACAAAATTAAGGCAGATTAAGAAAACAGTAACCGATATTTGAATGAAAAACAGTGACCCTTAATTGTAATTCCAACAGATAATTTTGGGAATAAAAAGACATCCTTATCATGAACAGACTTTATACTGTTTTTTTTTCGATGAAATGATATCTGAACTTACTATAGTTCTATTTATAAAGTGAGGTATTTTGTTTTTGAACTGAGGCATTGTTCTTACATTTAAACAAAAAGTGAAAATCAAATAAAATTTTTAACGTTAATATAAATTTCAAAATTGTTCATAAATAAAATTGATATTGCACAAAACATAACCAAAAGAATAATTTCTTACACCCATTCAGTGTAATTTCCACATACACAATGACACACATCAATATACAAAAAAACACTACACACATAAGATAGGAACCACATAAGAAAACGTTCCTCACCGAAAGAAGATGAAACAAGCTGAAAGGATTGATAATTTTGGTCCGATAACCTCTATCTTCAACGTGTTTTAGAAACTTTCTAAATTCGTTTTCTTAATCGCGATTACATTGTACTAATTACTCGATTTGTTCGTTACTTACTTGAATCATAAGCTTTGGTATTACGCACCGTATAAAGGACAGTATACAAAAAAAGTTAAACCAAGAACTAGACACTAGATATGAAATAAACGAAGTTGGAATATGTAAAGTCGGCTTCACACTGCACAATTTTTACCGCCAAAAACCGTTACATGTTTTTTACACAATGTAAATATTACTTTATATACAACTGTAAAGTATGATTATATTAGCTAATAAACGATTATATATTTGTTATATTTATTATGAATTAGTAACTAAAAGTTAATTTGGTTGTACAATAAGTTATTGTCTTAAATACCGATTTATATATTTTGATACTTCAATTGTAGTAGTAAAATAATAAATATTCACAATTTGTATAACAAATTGTAAATATTATTTACTTATAACTAGGGACTCAAACCTAAACAGAACGAAACATAAGGAACGAATCAGCTAAAATTTCTTGAACTTTTATTATACAAAACATGAATCAGGAACTGAAACAGAAGCAGATCAATTTGAATTAAAATTACAAACGAAGAAATCAATGAAAAATCTAACCGAGAGCATAAACCGAAACATCACGCGGTTCGAATCCCTGCCTATAACAATGTAAAATTTCGGTTTAAGTTGAACAGTGTGAATTCCGCTTCTGTATAAATACGAAACAGTAATTAAGTACTGACTTAAATATGAGATCGCAGTCATACAAGTTCTTATCCTATTCTACAGAAATAATACACTGATACCAGGCAGATTTCACGATAAAAACTGTGAAAATAGTCATCATTATATAAATACAGTACACCTTCAGGCATACTAAAACTAAAATGTTCAATTGTCTTTACCTGCTATCTAGTCTGGCACTTCTCTGTAAGGTATCTCCGAGGTGACATTAAAAGACTCGAAGTAATGGGTCAAGAACTCAAACGTGGGTCGCTTCTCAGGGTTCTGATCCCAACATTGCATCATAAGCCGGTAGATGTCGTCCGGAAGATGGCTGTTCACAGGTTTAGGCATTCGGTAGCCATTTTCTACTTTTTCTATCACTTCTCTACTGGACATTCCCGGGTAAGGAACTTGCCCATAAGTAAACAACTCCATAAGGAGAATTGCATAAGACCAGACATCTGACTTTATGGAAAACCGTCCGTAGATAATGGCTTCTGGAGCGGTCCATTTGACTGGGAATCTAGAACCTTGTTTGGGACAGTATTCATTATCTTCTATCACTCTAGCTAGACCAAAATCACAAATCTTGGCGATGTTATTTTCACCAATTAAAACATTTCTTGCAGCTAGATCTCTATGGATTAATAGTTTAGACTCTAGGTATTCCATTCCTGAGGCGACTTGTGCTGCGATGTATATCAAATCTTCAAACATCAAATCCTTCCCTTCTTCATTCCTCAAGAAATCCAGCAAAGATCCTTTACTCATATATTCTTGCACAATATAAATAGGCTCTTCTTTGCTGCAGACTGCATATAAGGCGACCAAGCGTTTATGGCGGAACTTTTTCATGATGGCGGCTTCTTGAAGGAATGCTTGTGTCGACATAGTGCCCTCTCGGAGTGTTTTCACAGCCACCTCGGTGTGATTGCGCCATTTGCCGTACCAAACTTCTCCGAAGTTACCGCGACCCAAACGGCGCAAGAGTTGGATTTCATTTCGGCTGATTTCCCACTTGTCGCGGAATTCGGGACAAAGGTCCCACATTTGGGGCTGGGGCTTGTTGGGACATGGCTTGCTCAGGACGTGGCACAGACCAAGTGCGTCCTCTGCAAACAGAAAAAAAATTAGAGGTTGATCTCATTGACAGCAAAATAAGTTTTTGAGGATTACTTACTCTGATACGCTTTAACCAGCTCGGACAACGAGCCAAAAGTTTGATTAGTGGAAATGTAATAACCGCCATTATCTAACGGTTTTATTTTATAATGTTTCACATGGTAACCTCTATTCTTCTCCCAATCTTTAACGGAAAGTGAATATCCATGAGGATTATGTTCAGATGGTCTGACTAAGAACGTCCCTCTTGGATTTTCTTCGGCAAGTAACAGCTTGTCTGCTTCTTTGCGGGAAACTTGTTCAAAGAACCAACTAGAAAGCAATAAAAAATGTTATTTTTATTCTCTCATAAAAAAGACCGTTAAATCAAAAGTCATTACTAATTATCAAAATGTTACATTACTGTTAAACAATAAATTTGGGACAGTTTGTATATAAGTATGTATTATTACGATTTATTATTTTTATGTGGAGGTAAGTAAAAAAAGAGATATACGTATATTTTTTCAAAAAATTGAATCCTACACTGGAAGTTAGTTTGAAAAAGTAAAAAAATCATTACTCGTATGTGAATGACACTCGACCTAATTTTTGAAGTACTTATTCATGTGAAAAAAACTAGTGACCTATCCGCTTCTACATTATGTAGATCTGAATTCTTGATATTAATCAATGTCACTAGTGAAATTAATGTACAAAAACTATCTGTAGAACAGTGTGTTGACAGAGTGGTTCAATTTGGGTTAACTGATCGACTCTATGCATAATAGATACATGTATAATACAGCCAACTCAAACAAAACTTGCAGACCAGACATTTATGGCAAATTGGAATTGGATTGCGAATTAAATTATGTTACATAATTTATGACAATGGGAAACCGTAAAAGTTACTGTTATTTGCAATGAATTTGATTCATTTTGCCAATTAATTTCACAGACAATTAAGAACCAAAATTCTGTTTAATGCAGAATATTTAATTATTCAATTTAGGAGAAATGTTTGGTTGTAAATATAGAAAATAATTGCGAATTTGATTGGAAATTTAAACACAAATGGTACTGAATTAAAATTTGAGTTTACCTAGTTACATATTGGATACAGCATCAATAATTATTTGTTCTTATTAACAATAGAAATGTAGGAGTGTTTAACAATACTGTGGGAGCGTTAAAATTTGTTTAACCAGATTTTAATTGGAGACCTATGAATAGAATTTCAAATTACTGTCCTATATTTATTTCATTTGTCAATTATATACAGGGCAATTATTTTGCATTCATACCAACTACTTAATTATGAGATATTAATATTTATATAACTATGCAAATGAATTAGATTTAAAATTTTTAGTTAAGCTATTAATGTTAATAACTGCAATAAAGAACATATTATTGCTATTATTATTACTTTGATTAATAATTGATAAAAATGTTATGAATAATTAATTATTGTAGTTCAGAAATATATTACCTTTTCAAGTTATAAATTTTTGAAATTTGCTCTATAGCGTCATAAAAACTAAAAATATAATTTTGTGCTAGAGATTTTTTAATTCAAATTTCCAATTATTTTTAATGTATCTGTCTGGCTACCTTTTAATTTATACTATAAATGTGCAAGGTTGTGAAAAAAAGGCGTGAACGTAATCAAATCGTATCGAATAAGATCCCCCCAACACTACACATCTACACAACCAGAATATTCAATTTTTTTTCAACCCGAATTCAATTCGTTTTCACTTTTTCACAATAATTTCTTCTTTAATAAAAAATACTTTATTGTGACTTTCTTTAGATACATTTACAACCAAATGTTATCCCAGTACAATTTAAAATTGACAAAATTATAAGCTAGGTATACACCTGTTAAAAAAAGCATTTACAACTAAAAATTTTAGTCAGGATACTTCAGATGTGAAATGCACTTGGATTTGAAGCTAGCAATCTCCTAACTTGCAATTTAAGTCGAAAATAAAGTCGCATGTACAATTCAATTTTTCACGCTAGGTTCGCTTTTATGGCCATATCAAAACTATTGAAATTTATCTGTTTACGTCAAATTAGCTACATTGGTGTCAGCTGTGGTCTGTGATATTATATTTAAAGATAAATAATTATGGAAAAACAATTATTAAATTGAGTGTCTCAAGGTATTGTAAATGGTACAAATTTGAAGACGATTTCCACTTCAGTGCAAATTAAGCAACACACAAATCGGTTGTAAATGTACTCTAAGACATCAGCAACTTACTCTTCGCTTGCAACACTCTGCTCTTCCATATCAAAACTTTTGAAATTTATTTGTTTACGTCAAATCAGCCACATTGGTGTAATAACGAAGAAAGGAAAAAGGTAAAAACCTTGAGTCTTAGACACACTGTTCTTAAAAACTTTAATGTGACCGGTTTCGACTATTTAATATTTAATATTATACCGACACACTTGGGTTGTTTCCTTCCAATGATATTGGTGTAAGTTGTGATCTCTGATATTATATTATGGAAGAACAATTATTAAATTGAGTGTCTCAAGGTATTGTAAATGGTACACATTTAAAGACAAATTTGCACTTCAGTGCAAATTAAGCAACATACAAATTGGTTGCAAGACTTCATCAACTTACTCTTCGCTGGCAACACTCTGCTCCTCAGCAACGAAGTTCCAAGGAATGAGCCCCTCTACTTTGGTCCCGAGATGCACGACGCGCCACCAGTCGCTCTCGTTGTCGTCCAGCACCTCCATGCGGTCGCCCTTGCGGAAGGACACGTCCGTGTGTTCGCGCGCCTTGTAGTTGTACAGCGCCACCACGACGCGGCGCTTGGGTGCCGTGGGCCGCGTGGGGGTGGCCAGCTCCGGCAGCGACGACTTGGACGCCGGGTACGGCCGGATGAAGTCGATGCCTCCGTTCGGGGCCGGCGGGCCGGGTGTGTACCTCGGGGGCGTGATCCCTGCGGAGAATTATGAATGTTACTAAAGTCAAATAAGTTGGATTTATTACAGACAACACTAAAAATATTTAGAAACGTATTAGGTTATATGAATATTTTTTATATGGTTTGAAATCAGCACAACCAACAATACAATAAAATATAGATATATTTATATCATTTTTTTTAGAACCCCAAAAATATATAAAATGTTCTATTTTATACCACGTTTTGAAAAATTTCTATAATCTGTATAGATTATAAAAATATCAGCTGTTGCCACCACAGAACCGACTGTCGAATATATACGCTAACGATGATAATTTACGATTTTTTTTTTCTCAAGTAAAATTTGATACTTGCACATTTTTCAGCAATTTTCTTTAAATATTTGTTCCTAAATATTCATCTGTTAGGAAATATTTCCAAAATACCTAACAAAGAAAAGTGTGAACTATAATATCTGGTTAAGTAAAATCAAAAAAAGTCTTTGGTCTTCATCTACACATGCACAAGTACATCTGAATCAGTGTCGTAGCTACCGGCTTAGACATACTTTTAAAAATTTATTTCATTTTAATATTCCCTTACATTAAGGTATATTTTCCACCGGTACTGACCACGATCCCTATGATACTATGAAAAGTGGCACTTTTCTCAATAAAGTTGCGTATTTCCTAAAATTTTCATAGAAATTGTTGTTTATTAAGTCAAATATCTTTCGTGCATGTATTTTCATTCTATAAGGTGTAGCAGTGTTGTATTTGAAAAAGTATAGTGCGCCACTTTTGCAGAATCACCTATTTCCCACCTTGCGATTCCAGCAATTGATTTCGTCTCGCGACGAAACTTTCACACCTCGTAGAAAATAGGCGACTTTCTACACTTGTTGCACAGTATACTATTTCTTGAACAACGATTACGATCAACATTAAACTCCTAATAACTATATTATTGTAAACTAATGTTTAGTTTTTATTATAATAGTAAGAAGCTATAATGGTTTGTTTTTAAATTTTATGATTTGTATACTGAAATTCTTACGTCCTCAGTTACATGTTACATTTTTTTACCATCCTGTTTCGGTTTCTTCTACAGAGATCTTTTTCGAAATTATCAAAAAATTTGCAAGAAACTCTGGAGCAACTACGATTATCAAAATTATCTGTTATACGTCGTAATTAAAAAATAATTTTTAGTAAAATCTGTTAATTATTTAATTGGCTCTGAGTGTACAATGTTTTTTTTGAAATACTTTTAATTTTTATTTTGATGTAGGATTCACCATTATTCTGGTTCTGCCCTGTTAGTTATTTAAAAATTCTATTCTCCCGCTAAAAGTAATTAACAGTAGATAACCTTAAATTTAATTTAAAAAAGTATTCGGTCATAAAAACCTTTTTTATCTCATTGGAGTCTGGACTGACTCAGAAACGCAGTCCCGTGCCTGCATTGTCAACGCCACTGATCTGGACGGATTATCGGTCGGACTAACGGACGGACTCACAGACATCACACTCAAAACAGTCGCATTAAAAAAAAACTTAATTCGTGGACATCGATCAGTCTGATGGCGATGGGTAAAAATAAAAACGTATAAAACAATAAATAAATATACCTAGCACGGCGTTTAGTAAAAATTTAGGAATCTGTAATTTAGATATACATACGTAATTGCAAACATAATCGTTCTAAAGACAATGTAACAATATTTTAGAGCATTAAGAAGTAAATATCTGCTTTAAAATTTTATGCGTCTCTTCTTATCAGTGTCTCCAGTTTTATTAGAGAATTAAATCAACTACTGGAAAACTTTGATCTTAAAAAACAATTCAGTTTTATCTAGTTTGTAATTGAATTTATATCTTAAAGCTTTCCAGATATATACGTCTTAATTTAGAAACTTAATTAAAAAAGTAACCTTTTACATGTATGGACATGAATATTTTGATTTTTAAAAACATACAACAATAAAAATTTACATTTGTAATTCACACAAACTAATAATATAATAAATAACACTAACATTTTTATAGCATAATCTAATAAATACATTATTTTCAAAATTTGGACTGTTATAATAAGAATCAATGCAGGACCGCATAAAAATCACGAAGACCAGCGTATTGTCCATCTATGATTTCAAAAGATAAACTAATAATAAAGTAACTACATTTTTTTTCTTTAAACGTCATAAAACTGACATTTCTTGTGACGTGATGACAAGGTTGAAGTTTAATTTTTACGCCGTAGGCCGTCGAAGTAGAAATTTTGTACTTTACCCCGCCGAAGTGAAAATAAAATAAATAAGTATCCATAGAAACTATGTAGAATCAGCGAATAAGAAATAAATTTTATAGTAGAAATACGTAATATCGCCCTAAATGTCGCAATAAAACTAGATAATCTAAGAATAAAGTTACCAAAAACGTTGATTATTGACAGATGTAAATTGATAACTTACAAATTGAACGTCAAGTAGTAAATTATTTTTTAAAATATCTACGTTTGAAGAAAAAATAGTATATGTCATTCAGAGTAAAAGTGTCTTTGTTTTGTGTGAATAGCATGCATCAGACTCTTATCGCATAATTAAAATAAACACCTTTTGAATAAGTTTTCAATAATTTGCTACAAAACAATGTTAACAAATATATAATTGCACTTAAAAAGTATATAGTTTACTTTTAATAAATTATAAAGTTTTACCGCTATTTAGCTATGACGTATCTGTGCCTTTATAGAAATGGATATATTAGGTGAGAGAAACAAACATAACATGGCGCCGAAATTTTGACGTTTCGGTTGTAACACACAAAAACATTTTGTTTTCGTTACCAACAGGTAGAATTCGGTTGTTATTGTTACACATAATTATAATTAAATTTTTATTCGTCGTGTTTATTATATTTTTGAGTAGAATAGTTCTTATTTTATTGTGTTGTTATTTTTAACAATTTATTTCTCACTTATTTGGCTTAAAACGGAAATGAAAATAAGAAAAGTATTCATACACAAACTTCTATTCTTGAAAAATAGAAATAATTTTAAACAAAAGCGATTAAAATACTGTAATATCTGGAACTAATTTGTTGTATTATAAATGGAGATTATTTTTATAATTTGAGTAATTTCTTATGATAACATATAACCTTAATGGTTCTAATTTTCGCCTTTCTTTCCAGAGATGAGCAGTGTGCATAGTGTGAGACGAAGGTTGTAATAAATCGCAAATAAAATCTCATCTCATCATGAATAGGAATCAACTCAAGGCTGAACGCAACTAAATCACAATTATTTTCCGAGAAATCGTCATTTGACAGATAAAAATGCTATCGTCGCTTCACACAATGGAAACACATTAAAATAGAAACATATAAAATAAAACTAGCAAATTTGTTGAAAAAAAATGCAAAAAATCTGGAAATTAATCAAAATTTGGGAAAGCTTTAATTCGTCTCCGACCGGTTTCGACCCCACATGTGTCTTCCTCAGGGAGTGACAGTCATATGTTTTTAAAAATGTGTTGAAATATAAGAATTTTGGAACACAGTTATAATAATACATATAGTCTAGATATAAAATGGTTTTCACAATAAACCATTCGAAAACTGACTGCAACAGTTTAATATTTTTTTTTAATCAACAAAATCTTTTGGTTATTATTTGAAAATAGGCATTTTGGCATATAGAGGTCAAATTTTGGAGAGCAAATATATCGCGAATAAGAGAGATATTTAATTTCACACTAAAATTTTGGATTCACAGTATCGATATTCGATAATTTTGAATTGCCAAAACTAACACAAAAAAAAAGAATTAAAGGATAAAATATACTATAAATATATGCAAAAATACGATATTGTCTTCGAGTATATACGCATTAAAAAATTATCGTATGCATATTAAATAATTCATTTTAATTTTACTCTTATTATATCTATAAAAATGATGAATCTGCTACACATAATGAACAACGTAATGAACTTTTGCTATCATAATCAATTTTTAATCAATAATTAAAACTTTTTTCACTATTAAAATTAATTTAATTTGCATACTTTCTTAACAAACTTTCGCTTAATAATTGGTGATATCTGCACAATACATTTGTGAAAAGTCAGCATTAAAATTAAATCTAATATTATTAAAATAACTTCTAGAAATATTTCATAATTAAAAAATGAAATGTCTAGTTCTTCGTATCTAGATCGTATAAGCATAAAAAGTAATTGTTTGTAGCATTAAATTATTTACTAAATACATTTTAATAACTGCACCTTTCGTAAATGTCATTATTTTTATTTAGTCAGTGTGTTTTAGCTTAATTTGTGGATCATTATTTTCTTAAACAAAAAGCAAATTATTTGTTGTAATTTACTTCTACCAACAATAAATAATAATACTCTTCTATAGTAATACATAGAGTGAGTCATATGGAACAATAAATAATGAAAAATACTCGAAAATTAATTTACGGGTGAATTTGTGAAATGTTGTCAATTTAACATTTACAATTTCAAAACAACAAAATACAGAAAAAAGCCTTTAGAAAAATGTAACATTTTTTCCACATTTCAAACATATTTAGTAAATATTTAAGAATACACGCATTAAAAATATAAAAATTAAATCTTACAAACGAACCGGGTAGAACAATGTTTACAAAAGAAGTTTCTAATGTACACTTCCTTTTCTCTTTAGTGGCAGGTAATGTAGTGGATTTGAATATTTTATTTGTAGTACAGAAAATTATTCTTTAATTTCAAAAAAATTCATATATGTACATAGATAAATGATCATGTTTATATCTTAACACATGGCATGCAATATCTTTTATGTATTATGAAGACAATAAAGTGTCCATTCGAACTGATTTTGTCAGTATAGTACCGATTTTTAGACTCTTCTAGTGATAAATAATTTGAAACACATTTTGACATACCGTACAGACTGTATTAATTAATTATATATATTTATAAATATTTATACAAATTTAAATATTGACTAAAATTTATACTATCTATCTATCGATTCCAGTAATACAATAATTGATGTAACCTTTGACCTGTGACCTAATAACATTGTTTCCTTTTGAAAAGACCTATAAACTGTAGCACTAGTATAATAAAAAATTCATGCGAATATTTTGCGAAATGAAACAAAAAAATATGATTCTTTTTATTAATTTTATGAAAGTAAAAATATTAATAAATCAACAAAAATGACATTTCTCTTAGAAAAAATAAACATTAGAAAAGTTATTTATTATTTCTTCTTCTTACCAAATATATACACTTAGCATTAAAATCAGATTAATAATCATACTTCAGAAGAGGCATATTGAATTTCAAAAATAAAAACTTCGAAGCCCTCTCTCCTTCTAGTCTTAAAAACTGAATATTCGCATTCGCATTTGCATTCGCGAATATTGGCGGCAGATATTCGTTACATTACTAGGATGGACGGCCACGCTCAAAATATTTAAAACGTATTTTAGAGACTTTAAATCATGAAAATCCGTTAAAAATCTCGAAATGTTAAAATCGGTATGATTATAATACTTCCCTTATAATATGTGACGATCAGTAAAGTACGCTCGTATACGTAAATTAATAACTACGTATAGTTAAAACTTAATAAATAAAAAAATAATATTAAATTGTAAATACAGGTATTAACCTGAGTAGGCATTCTTCTCGGTATTTTTGCCTTCGACTGGATTAACTTTCAGTAGTGATCTTTTTTTTTCTTTTCTTCTATTCCTCAGGGTGTTGCTTGAATTGTTTCCTATTACACAAAATCACTTTTATGTTTATCAACTTCACGCAATTATTTTGACATAACTGTACAAGGAAAAATATATCATTTTATATCATCATTTTAAAATTAGCACTGATAAGATTTCCGCAAAATTTATATAAAAAATAATATTTCATGAAAACAAGTTTCAATAGATTAAGAATTATTATTCGTTTTAACATGGAATTGCATAATATTCAAAATCCCTGACGAATAATAACAGTGTTTTTTAAAGTAATATTCATTGCTTAACCATGGGAAAACAGGTCTTTGCTATTATATTTATCGTCTGCCAAGCTAATTATAATGGGGTGTATGTTGTACCGTTGGTTAGATTGTTTTTCTACTCCTTTATAAATATATCCAAATTTTTTCGAGTAATTATAGTAGCCATATTTCAGGACAGTGAAATATAACTCATAATTCATTCTTCTCAACCAATCGTAGAAACAGAAAACAATTATTCTCATTCATTTTAAATCTGCCGTACTGTGGGATCACCCTTTCTCTGGCCGTCTGACAGCTAACGACATGGTTATTTTTCTAAAATATTTATGCGTTTTTCGAATTTACAAGAGTAGAAAAAGAAGAGTATTATATTCCAGATTATGGTCATTATTCACTCAGATGATTTGCATTACTCGCCTTCGTCTCGTCACGCAAACTTCATCTTCGTGAATAATCATAATCTTCTAAATATTAATACAATACTAATTTTGCATCTACTGATATGAAGTATTATGGAATATGACCTTTTTCATTTGAAATATTTGTTGAAATAAATTGTATTTTGACAGTTGTTGTTCACAAAATGTTCCATAGCAGAGTGGATAACACTATGGCGGCATAGGCGAAACTGATAAAGTACACGGGGTTCGAGATTCCATTTTCTCTAAATTATATGCTATTAATTTAGATTCTTGTAACATTTATAGAAAAAAAATAGTAAGAAATAGTACTTAGATTTATAACAGTTGTTATTCGCATAATTTTGAAATTATTACTACTTTGATTATAACAATTCTTTCGGTAAAAAATAATACTCAAATTCAAATCGTTTTAACCCCGGACTACAAAGCGTGACAAAGCATATCCACTCGGCTATGGAAGATGGAACATTTTGTTTGAAAAATTCATATTACATAAATATAAATTAGAATTGTCACAGATTAATTTATTTTTTAAATAAAGATATGAAAACCTCAATTTACAGAATATTTGCTATCAGCAAATGAAAAATTAATATATCTAACCAAAGGTACCACATACACCACATTCTATTTAACGGGAAAGATGATTATAGCACAAAACTGTTTTCCCATGTGAATTGTCCATATCAAGTTTCTTTTATTTACATTTACCCTGTATAAACTGATTTAAAATTGAACTAATAAGTAAGTGTATAAATAATTTTAATGTAATGAAATAAATATACTTAAGATAAAGTTATCATGAAAAAATAATAAGCTATTAATAATATTTACAGTAAATGCATTTTATCAAAGAAAAATGTTATATCTTTGAATTTGAGTTTAACAAATTATTATTGGGAATTTTATACTTTATATAAAACAATATAATTTCCTTGTAATGTGTTATAATTATATGTTGTTATTTTAAATATAAAAATGCTAAAATTTAACTATATGTTTTCCTTGTAATTGTTTATATTTATCGTCATTTTAAGTATAAAATATATGTATATAACAAAAATATTATCAAACAAATAATTTTTTGACAGGAATTAATATTTATTTAAGTAATAATTCACTAAACAATACCCATTTTAATATTTTTATCACTTCACTCGTCACAAATAATTAGTATCCATTCTACACCAACGCCCTGGTATGACCACGTTCGGAACTGCACTAAGAATAAGCCACAGTGAATATAGATAGCACTATCTACAGATATCGCAAGAGGAAAGCAAAGGTATGTCGGTAAATAGCGATATGTCAGTATATTTACGTTTCTAAAATACTGAACTTGAAGCTAGTGTGGGTACATGCACACAGCACACTTAACATTTAATTTGATGTGTATAGTGTATGATTCGTTTATTACTAAATCTTTCCTTCAAAAACGGATGTACGCCATGTCAAATGAGATAAATTGTGGAATACCAAACATTTAATCATTTGTACTTTACATATAAAAAATGTGATAAGAAATGTGCAAAATTTAATCCAACAAATATAAATAAAATTAGATTAAACATTAAACCAAATTATTTCTAGTTGGAGTTTGTTTCATACCGGTTGCTACAATACAGCTTGAATATTTGTTTAAAAAAAAGTCAAAAATATAGTACATTAAAGAAGGATTTTCACAAATAATAGTATATTATACACTGAAGGACTAAAGTTCATTATTTGATCCTGAGACTGAGATTTATCTCACGAGTCATAATAATTATTTGGTTATATTTATATAACTGTAAAATTCATGACAGCTTTGAAAAAAAAACATCATTATGCACATTTTTTCTGGTAAGCTAGGCTAGATTGCATACATATTTAATATTCAATCCCTCAGGGATTAAAAATGTTCCGTCAGTCATAAAAAATTAAGAGTAAAGTAGGTTTTTACTCTCGGAAGTGCAAAACACTTTATTTTATGTTAAAACAAAGCCAGATCCAGAAAATGCAGGACGAAATTAGAATTTTTTACAGGTTCTGCAAATGGCGAGTCGGTAAATTTTGGTCTCATTTTCTCCATAAAAAATAAAAGCCCATTATACATATATATGCAAACAAAACTTTATTTTATTTACTATACTTACAAGTATATCGAGTAAATGTAGATATGTTTTAGCATATTTTATCTCTGAATTGAGATATGACATTGAATCGTATGAGAACTTGATAATTTCTAACAAAGACATTATGAAAAAATAAGAAAATAAACAAATATTTGAATCATACTGATAGTTTTCATTAAAACATATAAGTTAAATAAATAGCTAATAAAAAAAAAATCTAAAATACTATCAAAATTTAATTGTTTTAATTCTTGACTCTCAAATTAATAGTATTGCTAAATTGTTTAGTTTCTCCTGGCTTCTGGATCATCGTTGATTATACATGAAAAATCTTTTCGCCACTTTTTCGTATATCAACGTTTGTTCTAATTCTAATTTATAACTGTTCATATAACTTTATGAGTGTGAATAAAACTTTCTGCCATTTTTTGTTGACATATAATCTATAATTATATTATTCATAACATAAAAAATGATAAGAAATAGAAAAAAGAGAAAAACCATTTTTTTATGGTGAATTGAATTGATTCATGGATCAAAGTTGTTCAGTGGATCAAGCCTTGATTAAAGAATGGTGATTTCGGTCGATAGTGATATTGTCAAATGCATTTGAAGGAGTGGTGGGATCCCTGATAACATACTTATTATAATCACCGTGATTGGCACATGTTCAGTACTTATTCATAAAAAACTTGATATGCGATATTTAACATGATCCTTTTACCTCCCTCATCAAGGGATGCAACACATAATATCCCATTATGTTATTTACGATTACTCTTCCTTATATTTTTTTTTATCTTTTTGTATTCTAACAATCAAATTTCCTCGTTTTATCTTCTATAAACACTTTTGTAAAACTTGACAACAATATTTTTCAAATATTATAAACATGAATAATTCATCTGTTTTATTAATATTAATAAACTGACCGATATAAAAACCGAAATAATTTATAAAAAAATATCTGTTACTCGAACTTATATATAAAAAGTAATAAGGCAGATCCGTTGAAAAATAAAATAACATAAACGTTTGTTTAATAATAACATAATTTTTTAATAATCCGAAGCGTCTACGACCTCTCCGCTCTCTCTTTTATTTCTCTCAAACTCTATTACTGTATTCTATTTGTTCTCTTGTTACCACCATTTATAATTAAAAATTATACAAAAATAATAGTCTAAACAAACATATATTTTACGTCTATTTATAGCGATATTTGAAATTGTGATATTTTTAACACTTAAAGCAGAATCACCGAATATAAATAATATTCTAGGATTCAACAGAACTCGAATAAGCTCTAAACGAATTCTTTTGGATGCTCTTATAGACGTAAAATGGAAAAAGCAGTCACAAGTCAATTAATAATTAAAATACTCATTTTCGATCATGCTGTTAACTGCGAAAACTATTCTTTGCTGCTTAGTAGTTTATAAATAAATATAATTGGGTTCATCCCAGTACACAACAAATTAATTAATTAGTAAATTAATTAAAAACTGATCTATAAATACAATTATCGGGAGTGTAATACACCACACCAATTATTTGCAGTATTGATTGTTTTTTGTTGGGGAAATACAATCATAATTGTAAACAACGTAAATAATTATTTTTTCGACGAATTATCCGCTTGTCAATATGGACAATCCTAAATCAAATATTCCGAAGAAGAATGTTTACTTCTCTCTCATCTCTTTGACACTGAGGACTGAGAGAATATTAGATTTTTGTTTTCACGCATTTTTACTCATAAAAGAAAAATATATTGTGGAAAAAGTTCTTATATTAAAATTTGAAAAGTTAAACGAGATTATTTTATAAAAATAAAAAGTCTGAGATTACGTGGCTTTATATTAAAGATACAGATAATAAGATAACTAGATAATACAAATCTGTGGATTAGTTGTTAAATTAAATTGATAATAATCGAAACATTTTTATCTGCATACAAACAAAAATTATACAAACCAAATTAAAAGAATTTTAGAAACTCGTTTACAACAATATTTGTATCATTATTATGCTTTGACGAGTTGTGATTTAAAATGTTTCAACTATTTGATTTCTTACAACCACGTTTCATTGTATATTCGACTACCGAAGCCTGATATATACCTGATTTGAGAAATTGAGATTGAAATGTTTAATAATGTATTTAAACAACAAATTAAATAAAAAAATCGATTATTAAATAATATTAATGCAATCTTCTTAGATACAACGATATTGAATTGATCTTTCTGCATGAACTACTTTACCTTTAATATTACATTTTTCGAAGCTGTTATTGTCTGGGTTGAATTGTCAACATTATTGTGTTCTATAAAAAATAAAAAACATAAATACTTATGTGTCTTGACGAACACATTATAGCCATTTTTCTTTTCTCGCTGATTCCCACAGACCCGATGGAAAACAATAAAAATGTTTATTTTTATGATTAATACTGCTACTTTTGCAGTCGGGAACACTACATAAGTGAACACCGATTCGACGAGTCACAATCTTAGATGATTTATTTCGTTTGCCTATGTTTTAGATAAAATTTATCTATGTAAAGAATTCACTTGATTACAATACAGTTTTAAACCCGGGATACACACGAAGGTTCCATTTCAAGCCAATGGTGGCGCAACAGTCGATGTTTAATTCGCTTTAATTTACTTTAATTTCAATTATATCACTTATTATATGTTTACTGCCATATAAAACTGGAGTTTGCATGCCCTCCAACAAAGATGGCCGATCCGTCAAAGTCACGTAATCTGGAATGGTCTATAGACCACGTTAGTGAGGTTATGATTTACATTTGGCGCGAAACCCTAATTCAAATGTGAGTATGAGTATATGCATTTCTTATGGGAGTACATTTTCAATTCACGATATTAAAGCATTTTGGCGGTTCTTAATTATAACATAGGGTTTTTTTTTATATTCCAAAACATTACTCTTTGCTATTTGCTTTCCGTACAGAAAAAGTACAAATAAAAGAATAAATTAAGAAAAATTTGATTTTAAAGAAAGTAGTTTCGCAAATAGTAACATATGTTGTTACTTGGTACAGCATGTTAAAAACGCCAAGTTAAAGTGACAGGTACAACTGAATACTAAGACAGCTACGACATAACTTTTCAGAAATTTGCACCTACTGTTTAAATTGAAGTTTATTACATAATATTATGTTTTTTGGGTGTGTTTATTACTAGAAGATGGATAAAACATTAGAGATTAGTATTTTTTAATAGTTAATAGTTTAATAGTTAAGATTTGCATTTTATAATACTTTCTAGCAGTATAAAGACAGCATATTTTTATTCCCATACGAATAACATGGGTTTATAAATCGACAGAGGCGAGTAAGGGTTTCATTTTGAATTTGGCGCCACAAAATGACCGTTACATTAATGCAGTCTATTGTTAAATTATTAACATAACCATATTAGATAATTTTACAGAAGTAAGAAGACTGAAAGGACTATACCTCTGGTTTTAACTGTTTAATTATAAATTATCAAAAACTACAACTGAATGAACTCCAAAGGGAGTTATTTCTCGCATACCATTTGATTTTGTCACATTTGCTTTTAGTTGTCTTTTTAACTATTTGTAAACAAAGATTTAAATAACTTATTTAAGAAATGTCCGATGCCTATCGACAGGTTTGTGAATGAAGTAAACAAGTGAACTTACCATCGGAGCCAGGCGTCTTGATGCCGGGATAGACGCGAGGCAGGTCTGCCTCCTGGCTCTTGCTGCAGCACCGGTTCCCCATGTCTGCGCGGGAGGGCGCCGGTGTCAGCCGTGCACCGCGTCACGTCGTGACATCCGCCATCGCGGCGCCCTCGCCTCTACTCCGCCCACACCAGGGGTCTGAAAACAACGGAATAATAACTATGACGGAACATCGGAGACTTATAACGCGAAGTAACACCATGATTTGGAAATTTCTGACTTTATTATGTAATTAAATAACAACGATAATATATCGGTGGAAAAACTATTATGGCCCGTTAACATGGAAACTAGTTCAAATTTACATATTACAATGAGGGGGTATCCGTTAAAAGTGAAACTCCGTATATAAAAATAAGCTTTCCGAATGAGTTTAAAATACGTAGAATAACAATGCACATGTGCAAAGCAACTTGGTTCTTCATTGAAAATCTGGGTTGAGAAAAACCCGGGTTTTATTAGAAACCTGAAAATATATATGAATTATATGTATTTAATTTGAATTGTGTATTTTAGATGTCAATAGTTCACATTAATTTCAGAAAATTTATTATTTAATAATATATTTTAAATATGAGCTTTTTAAGATTCGAGTGGATCTTTAGGTGTGTTTTTGGTTGTTTTTTAAAAAAACGTAGTTTTTTTTGGGTCGGGGAACCCTATTGCAAACGTCAGCAAGGGTGCCCTTGAACGTCAGTGTTGCGTTCACGATCAATGACACATGTATAACATTAACAGGATGATGAATTTTCACATTTGACCGGACATTTTGTCCATTATATCGATATTGTTAGGTTCCTAGATAGTTTCGGAATAAATTCAATAGCAGTCCGAAATACTATGTTACGGATTTGAATCATTTACGCCACCAACAAAGTATAAATTTGGAATTATATAAAAATACTAATCAAAATCATGAATTGTTATTTTCGTTGGATACCATTTTGTATATGTAAAGGAAACTTACAATAAAGTTAAATTAATACTATCGATCTACATGTAACAGTCATAAATAGATATGTGTATACCTATACCAAGGTACGAATATAGATTACAGATCGAGAAAAGCAACGACTGCAACTAGTCGACGTCTGCAAATATACTTTCATACAAGAGTTACACATAAACTTAAATTTACGATCGAACAGAAATATTAACTAATTTTATTATGATAAGAGTTTATATTTATATTTTTATCTGTACCATTACACCTATTTACTACTTAGTAAATCATGAAAGTATAAAAAAAAAATGTTGTCACAGATGTTGTCCGCGACATAAACGTATTTGATTTAAAAGCTGTCTGCAAACGAGCCCACCTTCGGCAAATATCAACTTTCTGTCAATAAATGAGTCTACAAATTAAATACTTCAAATAGATAGTACGCAATATTATATTTTTATATGTCAATGTAATTAAAAAAATGGTTAAAATAAAGTAATAATTGTCAATAGTAGTTTTATAAATAGATAAGATAAATAACAATTTTCAATGTTGGTAACCAACTTAGCTATACAGTACAATGGACCATCGCAAAACGGCTTGATAAATATTAATTTTGCAGAGAGGCTGTAGACTGAGCAAATACAACACTAGAATTTAATTAAACATGTAACTGAAATCAGTACTTCAAGTATTTAAGGCTTTATTTCTCAGAGAAATCACAAATTCAAGCGCAGGATTTTGTGCAACCACTCACAACAATTACTTTTTCAAAACAGTTAATCATGATTAATCCAGCTCTAAACTTCCTAGTTGAGATTATAGCTTGGCAGCTGTATTACTCCACAGTGAAATTTATTAGTGGCATAGTTAGAATTCTTGCTTGTGCCTGGCAAAAATCGCAAGAATCCGCAGTGTGCAAGTCTATCGCATGTCGAGCGAACTTCAAGCTACTTGTAATATTTCCGGTGGTTTTTCTTGCCGCGATTAATGTGCAGTCAGGAGCAGGAATGAAAGTTTGACATGTTTAATCCGATACAAATGGATCGTGAGTTGTCTTGGGAAAAAGTTCTCTTTGATGTATTGCAACTTGTACGAGTCAATCAGAATCCCCACCGCAACCAACATCTTCGGAGCTTTTTACTTCCGAGCTTTTCATTTGTTTCTTGTTTGTTTTACACAGCACAAATTAAATTTCACAGGGAAATTACGTTGCCAAATGAACTGATCGTTGAGTCTGCCAAATTTATAAAAGAGATTTTGAACATAAAAACAAAATCTTCACCAAAGTATAAAATTAATACCTATACTCTAAACTAAATACAGTTATAATTTTTTTTTGCTTGTTACAGTCGTTGATATAAACATAATATGAGTCGTATGCTCTAGTGCAGTTTTTCTAAAACTTTTTGATGCGAAAGCACCCCAAATCGATTTTTTTCCGGCACCCCCATCATGTGCATTATATTATAAAGACATTTTATTTATCTTACGAAAACATGTTTTCTTATTAAAAATATATTCTTTCAATGAGAATAAATGGTATTTAAAAAGTATTGTGATATATTAACTGGATGTAATTTAGATAATTCTTTTATATTTGGGTTATTTTGGGCAAATGTACTTGCATTTCATGTTTTACTGACTTAAATTTGTCTCTCTTTTTCGTTTTGATATTAACAAACCTTCAAAATCTTAGACCACATTCACATAAGTAAGAGGTAGGAAATTGAACTAAAACTCTTATGTTGGGATATTCATTCTGAATAGTATCGCAACGTTTCCAGTCAAAATTATCAAAAGATATACCTATCTGGAAAATACTAGCAAATCTGTGTTCTCAGTATTAATAACTGTTCATAAATGAATTTAATTTTGTATTCTTTTGGTTTAGGTGTTTTGGTAAATATTTTCAACTTGTCTCTGTTTTCCAAAATTTTATCTTGTCCTTAAAAGTTACAATTTTATTGAACGATTTTACCAAATTTTTATTTCTTATTTCTTGCATGCTAGTTTTTACTTTATTTATTTCTTCAAATACATCAGTTAAGGTGGATTTATGCAGCCAAACTAAAACTTAAATTAAAATTAACATTAGCATTTTCACTAACATTAAAATTAAAACTAAGAAGTGGTATTTATGCAGACTTGCAAATACTTGAATTACGCCTGCGCAATTGAAACATTTTAAAATGACACATCTGTAGGTTAACCTATGTTTTTGTGTTCGTGATTGTTGTTTGTATTTATTGTTTCTCATATTTGTTTGTCTATTACTTATTTGTCAAATGAATGACAAGAAGAAGACCGGATACACAATTAAATTTAAAGTATCCTCAAACCTCTTCAAGTGACATACGTTGCGTTTGCGCAGTAGTGTAATCAACTAACATTAACATTAAAAAGTTGGAAGTTGGTCATCTTTCTAGTTAAGTTTTAATGTTAATTTAATGTTAGTTGCTTGCATAAATCACTCCATATATTATTGGGTATTTAACTTCTTAGTGATAATGTAAATGTTAATCTTAATTTTAATTTGGCTGCATAAATCCACCTTTATAAGCAAATTTGGAAAACAAAAATTCATTTTTCAACAATTCACGAAATTCAAGTTTGTATTCTTGTTCAAAAAAAGTAAGAAGTTAGTTCAACTTTTAATTCGTAAACACGATTCAATACTCATAAATCGGACAATAATTTGGCATCAGAATAAAGAAAAAATATCAAATGCTCAAATCCAAGAGTTGTCAAAATACATACGATGCTAAATTTCCCGCTTTTGAGAAACACTGCTTTAGTGTGCAGTAGTTAGAATGACCTATTCTGAGAACTCGAGTTTGAATCCCGCCGAGTTAAATTCACTTCTCTACCATATTTATCACAAAAAAATAACCTCTGTGGTACACTCTTTTTGCCGGTTTAAATTCTGAGAAGATTTATTTATTTATTTAATATATACTGTCCAACAGACCGAGGTTCAGTAACAGGACAGGGGACCTACAGCTTGTAGTGGGTTCCGAACACAGCGATATTTGTTTGGATACAGATTTGTAGTCACTGGGGTTTGAACCCCAGCTCTCACACTCCGCTCAGCGAGTGGAAGTACGTTAACCAAGTAAGTCACCACTGCTCGTTATATTACGTCAGATGAACGCTCACTCCAGTATAAATATATCAGTACGAATAACGATATTGATTATAAAGTAAATATGACAAATTCAGTAATGGGTACGACATGACGTGAGTATGATACATTTGACATACATGTTTGAACTATACACAGACATTGGTGACTATTACAACTAGTTTGTGTACTCTGATACGAAACGATACATTATTAATAATTTGCATAAAATAATATATAATATTGGAGTAATAATTAAACATTTAATGGTACCAACATTACTTAAATATTATATTTTCCTTATATATCACATTGGGATAAAATATTAAATGAACATTGATGTCAAAATTATAATTCACATTTTTTTGTTTAAGTGTTCCTTAAAATTTAAGGCTTGTTGCAACTGGGCACGTACGAACCCTGTCAGATAAAAATACTCAAAATTGCATAAAATTTGCTTAAAATCTTAAATATTTCTCGTAACAGCAGCAATATTTTTATCATTTTTACTGGTTTATTTATTTTTCATTTTTTTATATCATTCATTTCCATAAACAAAAATGTTTTTATCATTGTAAATGCAAAATTATAACAGATTCCTTAAACAAGACTTTAAAAAAAATCTGGGGTAATGTCACTCCAAAACAATGTCAAAATCTTGTAAATTTCGTGCCCAAACATGCAAATAGCATTAAAAGAAAGGAGATGTAGTTACAAGAATGATAATAAAAATGTAAAGAAATTAACACATCATCTCCATTCGTGCAAACCAATTATTATTGCTTATATATTAAAATATGTAAAATAAATTTAAATATTTCCGTTGTATTAAAATTCATTTATTAATTTAGATGAGTGGTTCAAAAGTTTCTACTGGCTGTAGGTCCCTTACTAAGATTAAGCGTAACAAAATTAAATATGAAATACATAATACTCAATATTCTGACGTTGTTACAACTCCTGATGTATTCGATATCTTGTATTTATTCAGTAACCTTGTAACTTCGACACAGTATTCTGTCACCGCTGTCAGTTTGTTTTGTTATTAATACAGGATCGTACAAGGGTTGAATTTTGATCAGGGATGTCGTGAGGATTACGCTGTTTGCCATTTTCCCAGCAGGACAAATACCGAGATTAAGATACAAGTGTCGTCAAATTTCCTGAAATAACTCCGACGGTGTCTGCACATTCATTTTACTTATGAAATGACCCATTGTTTTGTTACTTGTTTTCTGACAGGACCAATTTAACGCAGGATATTTTTAGGCACTATTTTAGAACTTGGAAGGTGTTCCAATATATATCTATTCTAGAAAATAATTATATTTATTTTACAAAACTATTTTTGTTTTATCAACATATAAATCACTGTCTATCATATTAAAAAAGTGCGAAAATCCTGCATTAAAATATACAATGCTTTAATGTTCCTAAGCAACAACATTAACTTTTTCAAATCCATCCATTGTTATTATAACAAATTGCAAAACAAAGAATCCTCATAGTAATGTAAACAACACTACTAGTTTATAAACATAATAAAATTGAAATAAATGTCATCTAGTACCAACATCAACCTTCTATAAAACTAAAAATTGCCTATCGAAATGAAGGCCTTTTCAATACGCAATTGATTCATTATGAACGCAAAATATAAAAATTATATTTTTATATGGAATGTCACTTTTACGAATAAGGAAGATATTCTAATCATTTCCAGATTTTAACAGAAGTATACAAATTAAGGTCTTTTTCTTTCGCTTTTTACTGTTTTTGCTGTGAAGTTGTCGGTCCAGTTATTTGTGTACATACAGGTGGTGACTCGAACACCAGAACAAAGGGTTTAACATATGATTATATTTTTGTAATTAAGTTTACGTTCCTTCCGTAACCTTAGAAAATATGAAAATGACGTTAATCATTTTAACAATATTGGTAGCCATGGAATTGAGACAACAATGAACAAGTGTTTAATGGTATATCAGTAAAGTTAGTTGCGTTAGTTTATTTGTATTATTATTTGAGATTACTGATAAAGTCAACAATATTAAATAAATTAATTTTGAAATTAAAACAAAAACGCAAAATAAAATTGCTATATTTTTTTTAACGAAATTTGATAAAACAGTAAATACAAATTTTTAATAAAATAAACTAACGCAACTAACTTAACAGATAAACCATAAAATATTAGTTATTTTTGTTTCAATTCCACGGCTACTGCTATTTTTGGGGTGATTTACGTCATTTTCGTATCTAATTTTTGAGTGTACAAGCCATGTAAAATTAATTTTGCTTATTGATTAAGCTAGATGCCGAATCTACAACTGTAATTTCAAGCTTTTTTAGGGAAGCAGGAAATTACGAAAATATGATTTTACAAGCTAAATCTCTATATGTTCGGGAATTCGAGTCATCACCCTGTAAAATTTGTCAACCAAATATTTTATTGTAAAATATTTAAAGTTACTGTAAAATATTCAAACCAATACCTTTATTTGAAAAAAATAATTTAATTTAGTAACATATTTATATCGTACAAAGTAATACATATTCGTATTCGGCAGCGGTGATGGGTTCTACCTTAGATGAGGTATAACTAGAGATATGGCATTGCCCAAATATATTGTCGAAAGATCTAAGGTTTAAAATCGCTTGCAGCCAGCAGTGTGAGAACAGTGGACCAGTGGAGTAGTAATATGGAAAACTCAACCAAACAAATAATGAGGATAGGTGACTAACACTATGACCAATATTTCGTTCGTCTAACTGTAAGTGTAACTGTAACTCAATAGTACGTAGCTATAGGAGTGTGCCATATCTCTAGTTATATCTCATCTAAGGGCTCTACGGTGACCATATTTATTACATTATAATCTACAGAGACAAAGGACGTCAAGTAATATAGTTCATACAATAATAATGACAATAAGATTAAATTAAATTCAGTAAATAAATGTAGCTATAAACTGTAGGTCCTTTATAGAAACTGTATATAAGGTATCTTCTACTTCATAAATGCAAAACGCAATTAAAAATGTCAATAACTAAGATAGAAACGGTTTGCATATAATAATATTGTAAGAAATTGCGTATTTGTAAATGCAATAAAAATTAAACTAAATTATCGCAACAGTCGTAAAACTCCAAGTAAAACATTTTGCAATTGTAATAAAATAGAAATTCAAACTAAACATTACAGTACGACTTACAATGTAATATTTAATTCCGATATGTGGTTAATTTAGCACTAGACATGTAATTTAGATTATTGTGAAAAATGTTTCGTTTATAGGAGAGGAAATGAACGATTTTCTGGTGTCTGGTTTCGTATGTTTATATGTGAATATAGCGGCGGAAGCGGCTAGTATAACCATGTGAAAACGACGTTTTTATCTGCTGCGATGGCTCTAATTGAAATTCTTGTATTAATCGGGAAATTACAGCCTACAGAGGGGATGTTAGCCTTTGTTCTCTCAACGCGGTTATTCGAATGAGTGTATCAGCTTTGTTGCAATAATCACCGTGTTTGGGATGCGTTTATTTATTCCCAGAACCAAATGCAAATTGTTAGACTTATATCGTAAGTGAATTAAAAGAAACGTTAATGAAAGAATTAAACCTTAATCACAATGGGAGTTATCTTCAGTCTCTGTAGCGGATTCATAAACTTCCCTAAGGGGGCTGGTCTGTCTATGCGAATTTTTTCATAAACAATGAAGTATATAATAATGTTAACCACAAAATTGAATTGGATCGTTGAATGAGAAAAAAAACAATAAAATTAAAATTTTATTCGCAGTCGAAATTACCGCTAGGAGCGCTGTTTTTGACGTTCAAGGTGGCCGCCGTTCGATGGGCAAATTGTGATTCATTTTATTCATTCATTACCTTATTACATTGTGGTTCGTTATTTGGTTATTTGCGATGTTATTACTATTATTTCAACATTATTAACCTTTATTTTACTTAAAAGTGTAGTAATTAGGGTTAAAATGCAGAATGCAGTGAACAAAGTCGTTGATTTCTAACTGGTTATTTTATGCACACTGCTTTTTTTCATATTTTACGGACAGATACAATCTGAGTTGAACCATCACTGCCTATAATAATTGTCATTTTCTTTTTTGATTTTGGGAACAGATTAAATCCTATTTTTCGCGATTTTTTTAAATTTGAGATGCAACCCGGCATACCAAATATCTTTTTTTGTGGAGAGAAATTCGTTTCAATAACAAATTCTCAAATACGCTTTCTGTCACTTTAACATTTTGCACACAAATATGGCGCCTATATATAATGGGTTTTAATAGTACTGATTTTTTCCCCAGAGTGCGAATTTAATCTACAATTAATCTACGTTAATGCGAATCGGATCAAAACTTCTTCGAATACAACTCCTTTAAGAAGTTTTAATATCCTTAATATAGAAAAGCTACGTTCAGTAGTAGCCATACTTGCAGGTAGCATTATTAATATTGTTGATAATTTATTTATTTATAAATAAATATAAGCACCAAATAGTTTCAGAACTTCATTTGCACTAGCGAAGATTCGTTATAAGTTAGGCATTTGTATTTCCACAACTAAATTTCAGCAAATAATTTTTGTTCTTCCCAATTCTGTTCCAAATCAAACAACTCTTTATAATGTCTGTATATATGAGACGCCTTGGCGCTCCAGATTTATTTATTATTATTTTCGAAGTACAAAAACTTTGCCCGTCTAAGGGAAGGCGGCGGGGGTTCGATTGCTCCCCCCTCAAATTCACCACTGGTCAATCTGCCAATGTATTATGACTTATTATTATTAATGCACACTGATAATTATCTAGTATTTAAGTACTTGTTTCGTGACAAGTTTTATGTAGCGATGTAGGTTATTAGTCGAAAATCTGTGAAAGGAATCTATATCCGAACCTCTCGGACACCATTTAAATTCCAGATCTCACGCTCCACTCAGACGTAACGAGAATAATATCATACAACCTTATACGTTTCACATTCTGTTTTCAGAGCTACAAACAATAAAATTGAATGATATCTCTTATCAGAAAGCATCAATGTATTTAAGGTTAGTTATATTTTTAATTTTGTTTTTAGTTGCAAATTATATTATTACGGACAATGATGGTCAACCTGGCATAATGCGCTTCAAATCAAATTGAGCGAAATGTAAACTCTGAGGTTCAAACCATTGCTTCGCCATCTTTATCCAAATAAAAATACCGTTGTATTCAAGTAGTTCGGAATCTGTTTGTGGCCGACAGCCTGCACCACTAAAATTCAAGTAAAACTTGTCACGAAACGAATATTTCTTGTTTACCTGGTTCCTTCTGGAAATATAGTGCCAAAAATTCTTATTCATATAATTTAGGAAGTATCAATTGTTATTCGTAATATATCTTTAAATTGAAAATGATCCTTTCTTCAGTACAATTGGTGAATTTCGAATTACAATAATTTATTGTGAAATAGCTTTTTAATAGCTAGTAACACGAAATAATACTAGACAAGGTATTGAAGGAAAAATGCTTCAAAAGTAACGCATCTTTTATGGTTTATAGTTGTCTCCCTTAAAAACAAGTGCGTTAATAATTCAACCATTATTCTTCATTTACTTCTTAATTTAACAATGGAAAAAGAATGAAAAGTAAAATATAAATTCATAAGACGTGTAAAAACTCTACATCTCCAAGATTTATGTCAGATGCTTTTCATAAAATGGAAAGAATACTTTCAAAATGTAAATGAAATGAAAGAAAAGAAACAGTTGTTTTCTCGTTGTAGCAATATTCACTCCGAGGAACAATATCTATGTGTACGAGGGGAGGTCCATAAATTCGCTCCCTTAATATCAAGTAAGCCAGATAATAAAACAAAACTGAATGTTTTTTGTTTGCATATCTGTCATTAGTGTAATTACAAAGTTTGAACAGTTTCGTATAATTAGTTCAATTTTTATACTTAAAAGAGTGAAGTGATTTGAGAAAAAAAGGAAAGAATGGACAAAATTGAGTATAGAGCCATAATAAAGTTTCTCACAAAACAGGGAAAAAATCCGACAACCATTCGGAAAGAAATGTTGGCAGTATATGGCGACTCTACTCCCTCCGACTATACAATTAAAAAGTGGTCCAAGCTTTTTAAGTGGGGTAGAGAGTCTCTAGAAGATGACCCGCGCTGTGGTCGGTCAATTGAAGCCACCACCGGAGAAAATGTGGATAAAGTGGAAAGTTTGATATTAGAAAATGCAAGGCTCAAGAAAAAAGAATTAGCAAAAATATGTGGCATATCAGAAACAACAGTTTTACGGATCCTTCATGATCATCTCGGTATGTCAAAGGTCTCTGCAAGGTGGGTGCCTCGATTACTCACACCTGTTCAAAAACGAGCGAGAGTGACCACATGTAAAGAGTTTGTAGATTTATGTAGAGATAATCCAGTAGAAATTATTGATAAAATTGTAACAGGGGATGAAACCTGGGTGCATTTTTATGACCCAGAGTCGAAACAAGAATCAATGCAGTGGCACAAGAAGGGCACAGAGCACCCCAAGAAATTTAAAGTTGCGCAGTCAGCAGGAAAAATTATGGCAACAATATTTTGGGATTCACAAGGTATTATTTTGATAGATTACAAGGAAAAGGACATAAAGATAACAGGAGAATATTATGCTAACATCTTACATCGTTTAAAAGAGGCCATAAAGGAAAAGCGTCGTGGAAAATTAGCCAGAGGTGTATTGCTCTTGCATGACAATGCCCCTGTCCACAGAGCTCGCGCAGCAGTAGCCGCATTGCAAGCATGTGGTTTTGAAGAAATAAATCATGCACCCTACAGTCCTGACTTAGCCCCCAGTGACTTTTATCTTTTTCCAAAATTGAAAAAAGAGCTAAGGGGACAAAAGTTTTCGACCAATGAAGAACTGATTACTGCTGTAAACAGCTATTTTGAAGAAAAAGATAAAAGTTATTATTTTGAAGGTTTAGAAAAATTAATTGATAGATGTCATAAATGTATTAAAGTTAAAGGGGATTATATAGAAAAATAAAAATATTAAAGTTTTTATAGAACTTTTCTTTCACACTTAGGGAGCGAATTTATGGACCTCCCCTCGTATAAGCTTTTTAATGGAGTTGTAAGGAGAAAATTGATTCATTTATTATGTCTTAATCCAGCTATAAATTACCCAGAAGTAGATTTAATAAAGCCGCAATCTAGAAGCAACAAGTTCCTTATTTAATATCACAGAAACAATGATGCTCTTCTCACAATCTCAAATTTATCACATTTATTAACTACGGTTGAAAATGTTACTACCATATATTTGTTTGAACAAATGTTTTTTTGCTAATGAAAATTATCTTCAATCGTAATTTTAGTTATTGATCATTACACATACCGTGTGTCCTCGGCGTTAGTTCCAAATGTATAAAACTGTGCCAAATTTTCTGAATTGGCATCATTTTTTTTGTTTGTATCGATTTGTAACAAAATTGTAACATGTTATTATGTAATGAAATTTTGACTAATAAATAATAAGGGGATACAACAAAGATCGTAGGATCGACATGTTGACACCAGTGAAAAAATAGCAGGAAGCTTCAATAGACATCAAGAAAATTCAAAAAATATAAAAATAAAAAACACTTATAACGCCGGTGTGTCCTCTAACACGAATACTTAAATTTCCTTTAAAATATATATAGTAAATTTCCCGCAGTTGATACTCACGTCATCAATTTCGGCTGCAAGAATTATTAAACTTGTCTTATTATCATACGTGTTACAGTTACAGAAGGGTATATGTAGGTATATATGTTATCTGCTTCCAACCAATGACAATAATAAAACATAAACAATAGTGTAGCAGCAGTGACAGATATTTTCAAATATATAGAGAAATTTAATGCCCCTATCTCTAAAAACAGTCGTCGTTTTAAAATTACAAGTTTCAACGATACAAATTGAACATCGTGAATCTTAATACAATATATCTGTAAAGTAAATAATAAATATTTTTTTTAAGTAATTGGGTCGGTTTCCTTGACGTCGCTAGGGCCGTTTTGATCTCTGACGTTACATCACTTCTAGGATAAATTTTCTTGCACTTAAGTAGATTAAAATATAAATTATTAGTATTTCACGTGTAGACCAAATAAAACTTGAGAAAATGTAACGTTAAACTTAACGAGCTTAAAGCTCACGTTCCTATTCTAGTGTCCTTGAGAGCTTTATCTAGGCCAGATTACAAGTTTAATGTTGTTTAAACTTGTACTTCTTTATCTATATACAAACATTTTTATATTCAGTGAATACATAGATATTTGTACGAGTATAATGTATAAAAGCCAGTTTAAAAAATGTCTGTAAATAGCTCTCTGCATGACGTCACAAATGCTGAAAATTACTCACAGAACAATCCAAAATAAAAGCAGCAAACAAATATGATGACAATTCAACTGTTTCACTATTTATGTCACTCAGAAAACAAACGAATCTCTTTAAATGTCAAACTAAAATTAAAACAATTTACCATCGCGACAATTGACGCGAGTGAAGCGGAAAAAGATGATAAGAAAATGCCACAAGATAACAATGCCAATCAAATATTACTAACTCTACATGATGTAATAATGAATAAAAGAATAAGTAATAAAATCAATTTTTATAAATATATCACTAACGACTTATTACTCATTGCTGGATATTCCAATCTGCTTTTCGAAGATTCCGGTAATAATTTATACCGAAGAGGGCGCTTCTAAGGTATCACGCACTAGGCAGTGTAGCTGGTGTGGAGAGTGTAATCTCAAGGGTCAAAATTCAAACAATTCTATGACATAGATTGTTGACATTATTTTAAAACTTAACTTTAACATGTTCCTTGTCTTATAAACACATTAATTTTTAAAATTCCCTCCCAACTGATTATGATGTGCACATTAAATCTAAAATTTAGTGTATAGGTAAATATATGATACGTTTAGATGGAAATTGTACTGCCAATATCTAGATAAGGTGTGGTGGTTACATATTGGCTATGGAGTATAGTATGAATGTATTAATGAACACAGACGCCGAATGCATGGGTGCTATGGATGCTATGGCACCCATAGCAAACTTGTAATGAATACGAAGCATCCATACAAATTACTCAGTTATTGATGTTTTTTTATTCAAAACTACCACTTAAACGCAATTTCCAAGTTACCGAGTTAAAGATAAAAACCTTACAATAATAATGTACGTTATTTGTTACAAATTTGCAATATCCCCTATTTAATTGCAACTGTGCCTACTCCACTTTCCTTTATCCACCAAGTAAGAAGCGAGGAACAAAACAAACCAAAATTGCCGATATGCACAAAAAGAGTTGCTAATCGTCACTCTTTTTTTGAATAAACTTTAAAGCGTGGGTCTAGTTAGAGCTGTTGCGGAAAAGTGTAAAAAGTAAAAAGGGAGTTGGTAGATCTCACTAGAATAATAATTATTATATAGGTACGTATTTTACAGGTACCTACATACCCTCGTACATACCTATTCAAATACATACCAGTAGTCTCTTCCCGATCCAAAACTGTGAATTATTTATAGTTTTTTATTTGTTTGTTATTTGGATTTTTATGTAATTATTTTGTTTTCATTGTTTAAGTTTTCAATAAAATAATTCTTGATTAATGATTTTTAGGTATTAATATATGTAAATAAATATTGCAAAAATATTTATCATTTTTTCGATGAAAGTTGGAATTAGAAATTATTTGTCCGCGATATTTGGACACTTGTCCTTAGACGGTTTTGTTCTAACCCCCACCCCTTAGCATTATTGTATAATTAGTTTTATATAATTATTTACGCCCTTGGCTAGAGCACCCATACATATTTTCAAAAACCAGCGCCTATAGTAACGAAATCCCTATATAAAATTGGCGCGGTAGTTTTCAGGTATGTACTTGCTCTTAAATTATTAGTTAGCTTGACTGTCACGTTTTATTCATGCATATATTTGTTATTAAATTAGATTTCCTCCTTACATATGTCTTACACAAATATGTCAACATGACATGTTTAATATGAAACAGATACGAATTATTTTTATGATTAGCAATGTCACATTCTTATGATAGCTACCAATTTAGTTATCAATGACTGGTACGGTAATATGCAAAGTTGTAAATCAACATCTATTACCATGTACTAATTTATTCCGTACGTAGGATAGCATAAGTCATATGAAAATATAAAATAGATTTTCTAAAAAATGAAAACAATTTGTTTTTATTTCATTAAACAATGAGATTTACTGTTATCATGGATCGACCAAATAACAAAATATGCAGAAATTCGTAACCTGACCCCTTGCCGAGCGATATTAGATGACACACATGATAAAAATTTTATGATTATAGGTAATTTGTACGCTCCAAATATTTGACGATAATTATACAGGAAGAGGAAATATTTTTTCCTAATAAATACACAGCGTGTAATGACGTTGTTAGGGGCGAATTTTAGGTTATGTTTAACAAGGGGAAGAAAAAGTAATACGAGATATTTTACGATGTAAAATAAAATTGCGACCCTTTTAAACCTTCAGATAACACCACACCACAAAATCGTGCAGGGATTTAAAATTCTGACTTACGATATTTTCGAAAAAATATTCAGTTTTATAAGTAAATTACACACTTAAAATCTTTCCGTAAACACAATAAAAGTAAAAAAATATGCTTGATTTTTCAACTTATAATTTTTTTTCGAACAGTCTTAAAAAAGGAATTGCATACCGCAGGTACTAGGTTTTTCGATGTTTTCCGAGTATGTAAATTGAAACTAGGTAGTTCTATTTATAATTTTATAAATTACTTCTTCAGTGTAAGTCGAAATATAACTTCTGAACTTCAAGTTTATTATTTTTTTTTTCAATTATCGATGATTCATATGTTATCTAAATCTTAATTTCAGATATGAGAACAAACATTAATTTATAATAATAATAAAAAAATTAAATAATAATAAATGTTTCCAAGTAAAAATGCCATTCATATAAAAACAACTTTATTAGTAATAAAATTATTGTAACATGAAATGCAATTTAAAATATCTTAATATAGATGTAAAAATTATTTATATTCGTGATGAGTTTTTAATGTACTTTTATTATGATATTATGTACGTCTATGAAAATTTTCCGATAAAAATAGAATATACTAAGTAGAGTATATAATAACTTACAAATGATGATAGTAACATATTGCTAATTTATTTTCTCTGGTACGGTGTTTCAAACGTCTATATCTAGAAACTCGTACGCTTATTGATGCATGAATGAGCTTTATTCTTAAACGATTTTTATTGACATTTTGTTGTCATGGATTGGTAAAACTGCATTAAATCAGTTAAAACAAATTAAACTTCAACCTTGCCAATCACATCACAAAAGATGTTACTTCTATGACGTTTGAAGAAAAATTTAATGACGATGATGTTATTTTGGCCAAGAGATTTTGCATAATTTCGACTTCATCCAATAATTACTAGTCTCTTTCTATATATCTGCATAATTCGAGAAACCGAATTCATTTCTACTTAAAAACAAACAAAGTAAAATTTAAGCACTTGAGATTTTATATACCGTATATACGAACACCGATCACCATATGACATCATTTTTAAAATTAAACTAAGTGTCTGAAGTATCAATGAAAATAATCGAGAATTCTAAATTTCACTATCTGGTGCGTTAATATATTTTTATTTAGAGGCGCAAATTAAATTTTTGCCACAGGCGTTTAAATCCCCAATTACGTCTCTGCTTTTAATAAACAAAATATCTAAGGCAATTGGCAAAATATCACTGTCACCAACGTAACTATTTTATGAAATATTTCCCGTAATGGATATTGCTAGATATTTTTATGAAGCAATGATATAAAAGCCGAAACAGAGAAAATAGGTACAGAAGTCGAACAGAAGGCAATTCAAGCAATCGTTCGAGTGTCCATTAGCCGCTTCGCGGCTCGAGTCCGACTTTAGAATTCATACTACAATAGGTTGTCTTGTATAACTTGTATTTTAATATACTATTCTTCGAACAATAATTGTACGTATTTCAAATATTTTGAAATATACGGGGTGACGACATCATGGGTACGGGGACGTCACTAGGTACTCGTGATTTGAGTTGTTCCGTCTGCCACGGGCGCCATCAGCACCAGTATCTGAAAGAGAAACGGAATGCCGCAAGATGCGCTAGGTCGGTGGGTCAGGGATTAATACTAAAATTCGCTTGTACTTAAAACAAATCTTTATTCAGATCCTGGATTGTCCAACTATGTTGACGCAGGTCAGTCAATGTTAATATCGCGGCCAGAATCTACGGGAGAAGTACAGCCAAACCGGATGTCACCTTAAGAGTACTGTAGGAGCGTTCTAAGTCAGGAAGACGAATACAACCAAACTGGGTACCAACTTCAGGCGGTATTGTTGGGGCAGTCTACAGTCGGAGTCAGGAAAACGTTACTAAAGTGGATACTAGCTTGAGATGGTGATAATTAATGTAAAATAACGGATCGGTGGTTTTGGAGTAAACTAGAGACCACATGATCGACAAATAAAAATGCTAGTTAGTGAGTACTTCGTTACACCGGACTATTCAATGAAGCTTTATTGCAGATATAATTATACCATACAAAGCGTTTACCAGACCTCACCTACTGGACACTTTAGCTGGCGTGGGATGTGCACAACAAGGGCTAAATTTATGTATGTGGGAAGTAGTTGGTAATTAACTTTGGCATCGAAAGTTATCGGAGCTATATGTAGATATCTGTTTGATTTTTATTTCATTTTTTATGTTTGCGCTATTACTTAATCATTTTCCATTCATTCATAGATAATATGTAAATGATTATAATGATAATAATTGAGGGAAAATGGTCACGATTTTCCTGCATGAGAGCAGCCAATTTTCTTGTTTTGTTGCAAATAAAATATCGGGGATCTGTGGAGATTTCCTCGCAAACAATAGTTTAATTACAGGAGAGTTTTTCTGAGTTGGCGTAGGCCAAGGCCGACACGATGTGGGAAGATCTGATGCTGATGGCTCTATAGCAACGAGAACAACTGAACGTTCGTGTTTGCCGGTTTATCAGGAAGAATTATTGCCCTATTTAACGCTGTAATTAGGTTTGAATTTTAATAGCGGCTTGAAATTTTTATCTCGGCTACAACGGTGTACAAGAATTAGGCCACATTTTAATAATAAACACATGCAGAGCACAAAGATTATTTAAAATGAAAAATTTGGTTTAACATAAGTATTATTCAAGAATTTACTCTCAACGTCACTACTATCGTGGTTTCATTTTTTATTTATTATACCTACGAGTAAGTATATTATGAATAAAAATGCATATTTTCAAACGTAGAAACATTCATTAATATTCATTCGATATTGGACATTGGTTTCGGAAAGAATACTTTTACTTATAAAAGTACGTTTACCCGCGGTGTCCTTTTTGGCTTCACAATTGATTAAGACTAAAAAACCGGATATTTTCTACCTAAAGACAAGGGTACCCTGATATTCGATAATGAAGTAATTGACCAGATCCGGATTGGAATCTAGATTCCTTTACCCGGAACCCATTTTCGGATCCAAGTAGAAGTGGAACCGGATTTCTGAAACAGGGGTATATTTCTAATGGCTACCAAGTAATGTTAGGGCAATTCCGGGCTTACATGCAAGATACCGTTTAGAATCAAGGGAATTTTACAGCTTTAATATTTACTATGTTCCGAATACTTGCCAGAGTATATCCGGACAAACACTTCTATATACCTACTTATTGAGAGGGTAAAATATTACCGCGCTTGCGTATTAGGTACGTATAATAATATTTGAGTTGTTGGATTGTTGGTTGATGATTTTCAAATGTTGGGTACTGTATTTGACTTTTGATCTATGTACTTATTTAAAATGGAGTTTTCTTGTCGTGGTAAATCATAAAATCTTCTATTTGTAATAAAGAATATCTGTATAAAGTAAATTATTGCAGTTGCAAAAATAAACTAAAATATTCGGTTAAAATTTCGCCGAATGTTCGTTATTGCATTATTCTGCTGAATAGCTATTCGTCACATCACTAATATATTGTCTTGAATCGAAATGTACTCTTGATGACAGATCTTTTCTCCATATATTGTAAATAAATATGTGTTTAAATAATGTTAATGTCAGAATCGATAAATTTATAGTTTGGTTCCAAAATAAAAATCGTATCGGAGTCAGTTTCAAAATCAGAACTGCTTATTTTCGGTTCAAGATCTGAAATCCAAGAACCATTTAGTTTAGGTTCCAGTATATAGTTCGGGTAGTTTTGTACTCAAAAGAATCTGGTACTTGTACATTCAAATAATCAGGTACCGGGATAATATTAGAATCAGAATCGAATCTAAATTTAACCGATTCTCATCACTAAATTAAGATAGATGGCAAGAACATTTTTGGATATATTTACACATAAACTAACAATAGTATTTGTATTTTAATTATAAAGGTTGTCTGTCTACCTACGTCTTATAACTGTGAAAAACTATTCGTATATACATATAACTATATTTATAGTTAGTGAACTATTTTTGAGCACTAAGCATATATATTTATAAGGCAATATTACATTTTTTAAACAATTTATAGGAAATATATGTTGATAAAATTGATAAAATAATCTACAGGAAAACTATTTATCAACTAGTTTCCCGGATATTTGTATTACAGTATTAGATATATAAATGTCATTAATCAATGTTCATATTATAATAATTACAAGATGGAGTGTTGTAGTAGATAGATGATATGTTTCAGTCTTAGTAATTACTAGACGACAGACGACATCTATATAATATATGATACTACGTGTGAAATTCAAGATTGCATTTAAGGTGTACTTGCTTTGAAATACCAGCATAAAGTAATTGAGTTTTTATTGTTGTAAACTGATATATATATATTCTTTATAAAATAAAATATTTCTGATATTTACTAAAGGTGATCAGCTTGTGCGATAACTTCAGAGTTCAATTCAATTGCGTCTTCAGTTCTCATAAAAGTATCACATGATGAAATTATTCTTATTCATACATTCAATATTTCATCTTTTGCTATCTTTATTGATACCGTACTACCATATAATGTCAAATTTAATACATAATCATTTAATTATAAACAATTATAAAAAATAATAAAAGTAAATTAAAACATGATACACACAATGCCATCTATTAAGAAACAAGTATATTTAATTTTATTATTTTATAACATCCATAATTAAAACGTCTTCATAGTTCTGGACCTTAATTTGAGAAAAGGGAAAATTTATTAAATTCATTCTTAATTTTATTATCAAAAGATGAAAACCAATAATGATAGAGACCAATTAAATTCGAAGAAAGAATAAGGGAGGAGAAATTTTAATTTTGCGAAATTGTTATAGAAATATTACACAAGGAAAAGATGATAGCAACATAGTAACAAAATGGGGGAATCACAGAAAAAATATGAAAAAAATGACTACGCAAGAAAACAAATCGAAATAAGGCGACAGAACAGAGAGAAGGTATATGGGACTCCTGACGAGAAAACACTGAAAAAGTCAAATACAACCACAATGGGAAAAATATAGAACTCATCTTACAATCCAAAATATAAATGATAAAAACCGTTGGAATAGAAGATACCTGTTAAAAGTAAAAACATCATCCTATCGCTACGAAAATAAAGAGAACAAATACGGATTCAAATATAACGATAGAATGAGTAGACTTTGCAGGAGAAAAGAGGAAACCCTGAAACTGGAACATATGCGCTTCTACTGCAAGGAATTGAAAAGATTGGGAGAAACTCTGTTTTCAAAAAATTGAAAAGAAAAGTATCATAAACACATGTAATAATTTTAGTAATGTATGTAACCTGGGTTAGGTAATTAGAACATTTAAGGCTGATTTTTCCAACTCTGGTTTAAGTGTCGTTACCTTAACCATCCGTAACAGAAAAGTATCACACTGAAATAGTAAATAAGATATATTTTTCACAACTTATGTCAGTTTTTCAATGTCATATTCTTCTATTATTTAAGTTAAAAATCGGCCAAGCAATTATTTATCATTCCACCTTTGAAAATATTTCCCTTTGCAATTACTCTCCCAGAATAAGTTTCTCTTCCATATTTGTTTCCCATCTTCGCTCCATCTGCTGGTCCGTCCCTGCCGGGTTTCCCCTTGTCTAGGATTAGTCAGTTGGGGCTGGTTAGGAATGCCCTGTTAAATATTCAGCGCCCCGTGCACTGGGTTAGCAATGTGGCGAGGGTTTGCGAGGGTGACTGGAGGGTGGCGCATGACGCAGTGCGAAAACGTTATTTAGGGAAACAGGATTCACTAAGGTTTCTCACAAATAATTGTCAAGTGACGAAAAATTCAGATGTATTTTTCATTTTTAATTAAAAGCAACCCTAGTTTCAAAATAAATAGTAAGTGTTGATGTGTACAAATATATCACTCACGATGTATTAAATGATATTTATACTATAGAAAGTCTGTAACACACGTCAGCACCTCTTATTAAATCTGATACAATGGTCCATTTACAAGCTCATTTTTATGAGTGCTTTTGTTCAAAGTAACGTTTAACCTCAAGATTATAATGTAAATTCAAGTTTCGTAAAAGTGATTTTATTATAACAGTGAGCTCGGAATTCGGGCCAACATTTTATCTAGTATTCAATACTGTTCTATATTCTTCTGCTAATTTGTTCATTATACTATAGAATTATGTTTTATTATAATAATCCTTTTTCACTATGTTTAAACTTTTACTAATACCATTTCATTGAAATAAAATGAAATGTTCTTTACTGTCCCTTATAAACCCGAAAAATGAGTACAAAGGGCAAGTAGGTACATAAAATATTCACGTTCGACCCTCGGCCTTGATTAAAAGCCATTTTTATGTGAGAAATACATGAAATAAAATTTGACTCAGACAGACTCAAGAACTGAAAACTACAGCCAGTCACACTATCAAATACCATAACGCACACTACAGACTAGATCATATTATAAATATGAAATTTTCATGTTAATTTCGTGTGTATATAAGCGGTAGTTCCTTTTAGAGGCTAGCTGACAATCTGCACCATTAATATGCAAGTAAAATTATTAATCAGACCACCGGTGAACTGACCATCTGACAATTCTGCAGAATGTCAAAATGAAGCGGTGGGACAGCATTTATTATTTAACGAGATTGTTTCAAAATAAAAAAAAATATTCCTTTTTGGCCCAGTCCGCTCCTGAAGATGACCCCCTATGTATGTATGTATATATAAATAGTCAGTTCAACCTACCTCGTCACTCTTAGGTTTAGAAATCCCAATGGAAAATAAGACAGCTATAAAAGGTTATTGTAATAATATTGATTTTGATATTATTTTCAATCTATATGCCCTCCTTTCGTAGGTATGTAACATTAATAAGGGCAAATTCAACTGTTAGATTGAATTGAACTTTATATAAAAGCTCCTTAAACAAGCCCCAACTTGATCAATTCTTGGTAAAATTGGTTGACCATAAGCTGGAGATTGCTCATTTCATTTTTGTGTCGTAAATGAAAAATGCTTTAGAAAACCTTCTACAAAACAACATTTAAAAACTAGTGAATATGTTGAAATTTGCTTTTTCAAAGTGCAGGTATTTGATGATAATCGATTTTGTAGTAACCATGGTTTTTCTATTTAAATTACTTTGACCATAAGTTATTGTATCGCGTTATCGTATCTGTTCGCCCATAGACAATTTGCGATTTCGATAACAAATACAGTCGGTGACAAAGCCGATATCTAACCCCCTATTCATCCAAATAAAACAAGAGCAAGCGTGCTATCAGCGCGGTTTCTATGCGGGTAGGTGCCGCATACACTGCGGGAGAGTCAGAGAGTTTTATGTGTTGTTTTGGGTGAGGGTCTGTTTACACGACTGGTGAGAACTGCCAACGAAGGACTGATTGTGACTGGTGTACTGTTACATATTTTGTCTAGGATTTATAAGTTTTCAAGTTGTAAGTGTGCTTTGATTGATGGCCTGCTGAGAGAAACAATTTCAGGAAAGAAAGAGTGGATGGAAAATAAAAATAAATTTTGTTTGTCTCTCAGAAAATACAAAAATCATCACGTTGGTTAAAAGGTTACAAAAACATTTTTTTTCCTTTTGGAAATGTAATTTATTATTTTACTATCTCTGCAGTTTAGCTATGGCAAATAATGAATTATGAACCACTTTTACGCAGCAGTAATTTATATACATAATTAATTAGTGCCCGTTTATTTTATACTTGTGTAAATATATTTATACATGTAAGTTCAGCTTTTCTGAACCACTCGAACACAGCGGTATTTTATTTCTTTAATATTAGAAAATCACATTTTGCTTTATTTGAATGCCCGTACATTTATCATATATACTTATTTAAAAACGGTTTCATTAATTTCAACTGCCTGTATTAAAACTCAGTTGTTTTTCTTTACATTATTGAATTAAGCAATTTTCTTTCATCCCCACGTATTAAAAGAAAATGTTCATCTTCATTATTGAATAACCCCTAAATCCACAAAATTACTTCTCGTTTAAAATTTCATCATGAAATTGGTTAACTCAATTACACAACGTCAAAATGCGTGGGGTTAAAAACCGAATGAAAATCAGTTTACTCGGTGGCAACCCTTTGTCCAGGGGGTGTTATAAGTCAAGATTATAATTGAGTTTGCGTATGATATGTCGACCCTTTAATCTTTTTATTTACAACATGGGATTACGCATCGATAGCAATTAGAAGAATTATATTCGAATTGGCGTATGCATAAATTGGCCTAAGCTACGAAAATATCACGCATTTTTATTACTAGGCAAAAAAGTATTAAAACATTACAATAATATTTTATTTATTCGAAATCGATATCACTCCGCGAAGTTAGCCAAAATAGTAGCTAAAGTAAAACTTTTAAACGCTTATGTCAAAATTTAACTTTACGGACTCCTCTGCCAAATTTAAATTAACCTATATTTTAATAGTATAATATTTCTGCAGTTTATTAATTCTCGCTTTAATAATAACACAAAACAGATCATATTTCATTTATTTCGGTAAGAAATAATTAACCTAAGTAGTTACTGGAATTAATTAATTTATCATATTGTTTATCATAAATTTGACTTGATTTATACAGTAATAAATTTTATGTTGCATCACTTGCAATCGCTCGTATACTTATTTATTAGACTATAAATAAATAAATATCACTTATGACTTAATACCCAAAGATGAATGTACCAGATCTGTTTTATAGTAAATTGTTGGTATTTATATATTAACACAGTAAATGATGTTGACCGGATGTCACGGGCACAGTATCGGATATGGAGAGAGCACCACATAGCTATTAACATACCTAGGATAGTTATGAATATCATAACCGCCGCAGATGTCAATTAAATTTCGAGCTCGAAAAGCAAGGATTTTAAGACATCTGAGGCTAGATATGATTCATAACATCCTTTGTTTGTTCAATAGTTTACCGAGATTTCACGTTATTGATAAGTATTATTTTATAATATGTTTCTGTGAATAACGTTCTCGTGATCAAATATGTATGTTTTGGTATGACACTTGCATTATCCACGTTATTTTGACAAATCTGTAGGATAATGTTTTTATCATTTTTACATGGGATACAATTATGACCTAGTTAGTCTGCTTACTTTTGTCTATGTAAACAATAGCTTAATATATTAATATTGTGTGACAAGTGCAGAAATTCACCTATTTCCCATCTTGTGTAATTCATTCACACTTTTAAACGTTACAGAACAAAACATGCACAAAATTTGTTTTAAAAAATGTTCTCTTGAGAAACTTTGTTACAATTTATTGTATTATATTTGAGGCTTTCTCAATTACAGAATTTTTTTTTATGTTTTCTGAAACACAATTGGTAAAGATGTAGACCATAAACCACAGACTATTCTGTTATTACATCAAGATGTAGCTAAATTACATATTTTTATGGGTATAAATATAATAATATTTTATTAATATATTATTTATTATATTGTCCTTTAGTATATAGATTAGAAGTTTTGCTCATTTGCGTCATAAATATATGTAGCCAATAAAAATCTTGGCTTTAAACGGAGTGCAGATGACATCCAATTTATTTAATTCATTATATTTATTTAATGTAACAGGTAAATTAAAAATATTTTGCCACTCATAAGTTTGTATATATACTCTGCTACGTTATTATAATCCGTTGTTTGTGATTATTATAACTGTTTCAACCATTTGTAAGTGCTAACTAATAAATAGCAAGTAATCTTCTTATGGCAGCGAATTGTAAACAATAATGATTGCAGAATGTAGGGTGCTGTGTTCATTGAAACAGTACGTTTATGAAATTAAAATGCCTTCGCATTATCTTAATTGTTTCCGGATGAATTTAAAGCCTGAAACGAGCTCGAGTGCGCTAAATTACGAATGAATGTCCTCTTGACATTCTCTCTAGTGCCAAGTTACATCCATTCAAAGCGCAACATTTTTAAACCTTGCATGAGTTAATTATCCTCAACTCTCACACATAAGATCATCTCATGTGTTTATAGTTGTTGAACTAATTTGCATAACAATACTTATTGGAAGTATCTTCTTTCAAAATATAAAATTTTATTTATATTTTAATATAGATAGTGAAATAATTTAATAACATTTTTATTAATAATCTTTAATAAATATATTTAGTCCAATGTGAGGTCGAAACCGGTCGGAGGCCTTCCAATATTGACTGAATTCCACAAATTTATTGCCACATAAAATTCATCGAGCAGTTACGAAAATCTTTTAAACGCTAACTATCTAGAGTTTAAGATTATTAACACACAAATTTATGTTTTGTCATTATATATGATTTATACATAGAACCAGAGTTAGTATCTAATACAAATACAATAAAATAAATCTTTTTAAAAATAAAGTAGGTAACGCATACTAGGTTATTCCACTATTTATGATTACGACCGATTGTTCCTTCAGGTATCATGTTAGGTTATTATAAATATAAAATTACAATTTTATTTCCGGTTTCGGTGTAAGGTTTTACAGCAAATAAAATTTTTCATCAAAAAAATTGATTGAAAACTATACCATGAGTTTATTTTAACGTGAAACATGAGAATTGCCGAATTTATGGTTACGACTTAACATTTGATTGACAGCTATGTATTAGAGCGTTCACTTTAAAATGTATCACAGATTATCAAATTCATGTCATTATTAACTGTCAAACTGTGATTTTTTAAAAATAATACATTCCCACGTCGCTGAAATGGATGCGGTGGACAAGTAACCCACTAGGTCTTCTGATCTCAAAGAACTTGATTTTTTAAACTGGAGAACATTAAAAATGAAATTATTTAATGGCAATATTTACAATAATTACAGAATTAAAAAATAAAATTTTAAATCATTCTTGAAACATTAAACTTACCCAAATTATAAATATTGTATGATTTTTAACCTCAATTTACATCTGCTGTTTAATTTTAAATTGAACGCTTTGATTCATTGCTGTCAATCATAAATGTCAGGTCGTAACCATATATATGTATCACAAATCCCATGTTTCACATTAAAATAAACTCAAGGTGTTTTTCAATCAACGCTATTCCAAGATGTACTTATATTTCTTCTAGTCTGTCATGTCCACTAAATCAATGGTCGAAATCCTGTGGTCTGCTAGAATAATTTGAAGGTACCTGGAGAAATTTGGACATGATGAAAGGTAGATCATTTATTGACTTGTATTTTTGAAAATGTGATGGTCCGTGTGAAGGAAAAATAAAATAAGCATTAATAAAAATCACATTAAAAATTCTGTTACAATTAAACAAGCCTTAATTATATAATTAAACAAATATATGTCGTATTATTAAAATGAAATGTAGTGGTTCGAGAAAAGAGAACGGTTGACAAGGACAACCGCTGCCCTAAATTGGTGAAAAGGTGTAATTAAATTTCCAAAAAGTAAGATTAAGTAAGATAGCTTGAACTACAAAGAACGGCGACAATAGTGATTTAGATTTCGTATTTGTATCTATTTCGGCAAAGGTTTTGATTTCGGTTTTATTTCTAGTTATCAGTCATACATATAATAAGTTAAATTAAGTAATTAAAAAACGACGAGCTAATCATTTTCTAGCCTGAAAAGTATTGCTGGTTTTAAAGAAGTATCCCCACTTGGTCTTAAATTGTACGGATTAAGGGCTGATTGTTTTTGATCGAATTGGTCCCAGAACGTATCTTTTAGTTTTAGCTAGGCTATTAAAGTTAACGCTGATTTCTGCTAAAGTTTTAATGGATATAGATCTTTTCCTAATTTCTAACATTTAAATTCATCTCACCAATCAATTACACATGGAAAGTCATTGAGTGATCATTAAGCAAAGAAAAAAAAATATTTAAGATGGTAGTTTATTGCAATAATAAGCTAAAATATAATTTTTGAAATGTGTTGTTTTTATTAGCTCGGCTATATAATTATAAAGGATTTTAAGATAATTATGTAACAGCTCAATGATTTTTGCAAGGACGGAGTCATTTCATTTAACATAAATTTATAACGCTTCACCAATTTAGCATCCACGTGTTGAATACTTTAACAAAATTTTATTAATACTTCACTTGTTTCGGATTAAATAAAACAACATTTCCATAATATATGCATCATAATGCTTTTGTTTTGCATTAAATTTATTTATGCATTTGCATATTTAATCAATCTGCTGACACACAATGCGACATAAATTTTAACATCTCAATTTGATTTAAATTTCGATAAGAATAATTGGTACTTTTAAAATTTCCTTGTATATATTTATTTACTTTCCACACGTAGGAAGATATCTGTTAGTTAATAGTTGCTTCCAGCTTCAAATATATCATCCACAAATTGCCACACCCACAAAATAAATATGAAACTTGATGGCATATTTACTTATAATTATACTTTCTACTTAACTGTTCAACACACTGTAAATGAACTGTTTACAGGAGGTTCAGAAATTATTTATGACATCTATATTTAGAAAATTGTACATAACTTCATCTTGTCAAATGTTAATATTTTATGATTGTAATCTTAGAGAAAATGATTGTAGGTCATCAAGTGGGTAATATTTTACAATAAATTAATAATCTGTACAATTTGAACTTTTAATTTTTATGAAAACTGTACTTAAACTTTTATCTTCTCATGGTGGTCAAATTTTCGGAAGATATAATAACAATATTAATAATAACTATCTGTTCTTCTAATATTTAATATCCGTACATTTACTAAGGTCATATGCAGAAAAATGAAGGTGAAATGATGTAATGAAAGACACTTGCATTCATGCCTCCTTGGGATTCGGATTCGTATGATTTAGGTTCGATGCCTGTGCTGTCAGTATAAATAATTAATTTTTTAATTTTATGTCACTACGATTTAATAAGCGTTCAATTACATATTTTTAATATTTCGACATAAATTACTGAACAACGAAGATAATTTAAATAAAAAAAAAACAATAAAAATGAAAATTAAAGCAAGTAAGACATGGATAGGAAGAATGACGAAAATAGGAATGAGAAAAGAAAAAACACGATCCGAAAACCACAAGGCACAGGGAGCGGAAAGATTGGCAGGAATGGATTGAAGAATTTAGTAACATATAACGCCAAATTCAATGTCTTATGAGGCATAACAAAAAAAATACCTTTCCGGATATCTACAGAAAATATTATATTATATATCATTAATGACCTAGCGATACTGCTCAATGGGTTCAAGTGCTATTTAATAGTAAAATTTTTATTTATCAAAGAAATCTTTTAAACAAATTGCAACCAATTGTTCATATTAATAAAAAAAACATCCTGCCAAATCAGACCTCTACTTACTATCAAGAAAAACAAAGATTTTCACCTTTGACATGAATATTTATTGGTTTCTTATTCGTAATATTCTCAAAAATGAAATAGGTTGCATTTATTTTTATTTGATTTACATATTTAAATTAGATGACAAATTTGCATTGTAAAGCTATAACTTACACTTTTCGTGAGTTTAATGAGTCAAACTATATTTAAGGCTTGAATTTCTTTAAAAAAAGAAAGTGACAGTTTTCATTATCGACCTAGGTCATAATAATTTATTATTGACCTAGGTGACTATGGTTACCAAATGGTAGTTACTAAGTTATCAAGCGGTAATGAAAACAATTTTCAATTTTTTGAAATAATATATTGCAACTAAAAATATTATATTAGATTTATAATGATAATACAATAGTCACAACTATTTATTAGTATACGCTTTTTTTTATTTATTATCATATATAAGCGGACAATGTAAAACTAATGTGATTGGTATAATCACTGCGTTGATGCATCAAATTTCATTTTCGTTTTGCAATAACAGCTTTGTAATACAATTTACTCTTATTTTGGGAGAAAAGAAATGTTCATTATACCCTTTACTTTTCTATTTTTCCTTAATATTATATTTTCGAAATATGACATTAATACGTACTGCTCGCATGAAATCGGAATGAAATACACAATACATTAATAATGCAGCATGCATTCCCTTATAGGGGGTGTGTATATAACCCTAGCTCATAAATTTTGAACAAGCAATTAAATAAATTCATGGCTAACCGTAAATATTAGTGCACAATGCAGCATTCCACCCTTTTTTCGTTCATTACCCATTTTTAACAAGCATTTCTCACTAAAAGCACAACTTGGCTAAGCTGGCAAATCGGCACAACAAGCGAAACCTTCACCCTCCGCGGCGCTGGTTAAGAATAGCAACGCGGGGCTCCCCTGCAACTGCAGACTTACCCTCTGTTCCTGAGGGTGCCCCAAGCACAAGGGAGGCAGTAGTTAATGTGGTATTGATCGTTTCATACACTATTAAGAATTTTATGAAGAAGGATAAGGATAATGAATGCATTACTAAAAATCCTAAGATTTCTAACATTGGTGAAAAAGTTAAACGATATCTAAAGGGTAATGAATAAAATTCCTGAAATTCAGTTAGTGAACCATATTTTAACTTTGAACAGTTTCGACCCCTCGCAAGGTTTCTCAGAAGAATTAAATTCATGGTTACATGTACATAAAAAGTATATTCACAACATTTACTCGTCGAAACTATAGCAGGAATTTTATAATGTAATATGAATAACACATATGGCATAAAAGACCAAAGTATTAGAAAAGCTATGGTAAAATGTAGATTGGCATTCTTTTTCATTGATTTCTTTTTCTATAAAGTGTCCAGATTTTGAAATTGTCTGGATAATTTTATTTAAATTTTTGTGGAATGATTATTAGACAACATCCTCTGCACGGGACCTACAGCTTGTAAGTTGATGAAGGAAGGAAACTGAGTTTTGAACCTCAAATTTCAAACTCCACTCAGTTCAAGCTCTAACCCTGGCCAAAATGAAAATTATATATCTTTATCAAAAAATTCGATACTTTTACCAAAAGAGATCAAATGGTCAGGTGAACGAATCTAAATTTTCTCATAATTCAAAATTTGGTACACCTAATGTAGTGATATTTTCAAGAGACTTTTTTCCTTAAGCAAGTATTATTTGTTGAGCAATTTATTAATAAAAAAAATATTCAATATGTATTGTTTATTAATTATTTTAATAAATCTTTAATACCAAATGTCCCTGTTAAATACCTCTGGTTAATAAAATATAAATTGCTTTTTTTCGTAAAAATATTTACCCATGGTATTTTACATTAACATTAGTAAGTTCCAGTTTTGTTTTAAAATTCCAAGGAATATGCATAATTTTCCGAGTGGCCGTTGAAAAACAAATACGTATTTCCTTCACCCATTAACAATTTCCCACGCATTTCACACCACTTTACGAAAGTGATAGTCTTTTTCTGAAAAAATCGCTATGCAATTGTTAGAGGATCTCCGGGGAATTCCAAACCGGAACTGCGATAAGAAATTCCATTGTTTCGGCGCATTAAACATGATAATACGTCGTCATGGCGACGCATACATCAGCGCTGCCCAGCGTCATTACCGCCAATCACAGATGCGGACTACGCAATAATTAACGCAAAAAAGCCCAGGAGGCTGCGTTAGCACAAGTGCAATCATTTCAAGGATACAAAGTCCATCAAATTGACCAAAGAATTTAATAAAATCATCTGAGAACATATGATTAAACCGTTTTCTTAGTGTCACTTCTTATTTATACAGAATAATGGCGAAAATCACCACTAAAATAGAAGTAGCCATAGAATTAAGACATACCAAATGTTTACCGATTTGTCTGCCCAGTTAGCTGCGTTAGTTTATTTTTATTATTATTTATAATTACTGTTTTATCAAATTACGCTAAAAATATAGCAATATTACTTGGTTTTTTGTTTTAAATTCAAAATTAATTTAGGTAAATTTGTTCACTTCAACAGTAATTCTAAATAATAATAAAAATAAACTAAAGCAGCTAACTTGACACAAACTGTTAATAATTTGTTCATATTTACCTCAATACCATGGCTGTTATTTGAAACTATTTTATCTAAAATAATTAGGAAAGCAGGAAATTACGAAAATATGATTTTACATGTTAAATCCCTATGTCACCACCTGTATGTATTGTTGACCTAATATTAAAGATTTAAGTCCAAGAAATATATTGGATGAGAACTAAACTAGCCCTCTCAGGGCCAAATACCAAAGGAACTTGTTCTGTTGTATTCCTAGAAGCACAGACAAAGTAACAATGTAACAATCCATGGTTAAACCAAAAAAATGACCAGTAAGTCACGTATTAGTTACTGACCGATCTACAAATAAAATATAAATAAATATGTCATTTAGGCCTTATTACCCTCTGCTGGGTGTGACAAAACTGATTTAACGCTGATAACAGATAACAGAAGGAACTAAATTGTACAAAGAATTTACTTGAATTTCAAATTTCAAAACCAAACCCGAGGTTCCTTGCAAGAACAGTGGTATGACAACAACTTGCAGCAGTAAAATACTAGTATTTCTTTAATGAAACAAGTTGGTCCATGAAGCTTCATTCCTCCTAATTTTATGTTTATTTGATGGGTATTTTTTCGTCGAACGATAAAATCCGTCAACGTCAGGTTTCACCACGGAATTATGTTTCCTGACAATTTTTACTTGCAATTTAGATGCAGATTGACAATTTACACCCCTATAGGGGAACTGCAGAAATCATTTTGTACATTGAGGGAGGAAAATATATACTTATTTTAGGATAGTAGAAAGAGATTGTCTATATCAATAAATAATCGTTATTTTTAAGAATTCTTGTGTAGAATTTATGATTACAGAATGTTAATCAATTTTATCAAAATTTTAATAATCACTTACACACATATTTTTTGTTACAAACTTCTTTATTTAGGTATTTGCCTATTAAAAATAGATGTACAGGTATGTTACATAATTTTTCTTAGATTAATTTAAAAAAGTCATATGTACTGAAAATAAAATCATTTTATCAATGTAACAAACTTCTCTTTTGTTTGGATTCATGTTTAATATAATCGCTCTGGCGCTAAAATGTTTAACATTATATTAACAAATAAAACAGTAAATGTAAATTTTTCATTGCGGTCGTTATTTTTATGTTATAGTTTATTACTAACATGAGTACGAGGTACAATATACCCGCGCAGATATTGTTAACTTGTATGGTAATATTGACAAAAAACCAGGGTTGCAAGATTTTCGACAGTATGATTTTAACTGGTTTTAATCGTCCTGGATAAAATCAGTTTTGGACAGTAGTCAAAATGAAAAAAGGAAAATTAAACCATATAATGTACATATATTTCATTTAAAAATTAAACATTATTTATATTAAAAGAAAATTAATCATAACATATTTTTACTATTCATTCGTACCAAACGAAAAGAACTAAATAATTAATTGAATAACAATGAAACAATATTAATTGCACAATATAAATAAACTACAATATATAATGGAAAAACAGGAGTCACAATGTACAAAACAAAAATATAGATAAAACTAATGCTAATATTCGTCTAAAGAAGAGTTATCAAAGTTACAAAAATATTGTGCGTAACATATTGAAAAATATTACTGGAATTTGCTAACCCTAATCTATTTCGTACTTTACGAATGAAATAATTTGACAAAATCCGCTCTATTCCAGCAGAAGACACGATACAATTTTATAAATTTCTTATTAATTTTATTTTCCAGTGATAACCACCCTGTTCTTCGCTGGTATGGTCTGGTGATGTTATATGACCATAAACAAATAGAAATGTTAATTTTTACGGTTTATTGAAATTAATTTGAACGGTATCCTCGTCAAAATTAAAAAAAATGTTTTTTAACAACTCTGTAAAAAACTGCCGTTGGAATAAACTATAAATGCATTTATCGACTATTTCGCAAATTTTATTTAAAGTACCTACTTGATCTATTTATTAGATTATTAAGAAATCATGGTATGGTAAGACATGAGTATAGTATCTTCCATAAAGCATTACTTGATGCATCGGGCATAAACATCTTCCTAATAGCTTGGTATGTAAATCTCGATGTAAATATCTATAATTTCTATATTAAAGGACGCAACTCAGAATTAAATTTTAAATTGCAACATTATAACGTTCTGGTATTTGACAATGACCTTGAAAGAAAGTGTGCATATTTGAATAGCAATTCATTGTTAACATAATTACGTAAGTTATGGAATATTTTATAATAAGCTATTACTTTTTATGAATATTGGTGGCAGCGTTATCCCTGCTTCCAGAGAAAATTGGCCGTAGGAGCATTTTAGCGCCCAGTGAACTAAATTCTGCAATATTTAAACTTGTGTAAATAGGTCAACATTGATTTTTAATTTTCCACTGATATATGGTGGCTAACTCGGTTATAATTAAATTTAACTTGATCAACACGACAATAATTTTATCCGTGAAAAATTATTGTTCACTAAATTCAATTAAAAACGAAAGGTACAAATCAAATAAATTGTTCCGTGAACAAGTAAATGTCATGTTGAAATATTATACAGTATTAGGAATGATAAAATATTAATTTGTCATGCTATTTTGTACAGACAAATGAAAAGAAGCTGGTCTCATTTTATTCAACAAAATGTATATAAATAGAACATAGCTATTGTAAGCTACATATCGCTACATTAATAGGAATGAATGCCGTCTACACCTATTATATTAATTATTTAAAGGTTAAAACTATTTATCATTTTTATACAAAAAAGCTTATTATATTTAGATATATAACATTTTATATTATTTACGACATTAAACTTACGAAGCTTTTATGGCCGAGGCCGAGATTGTAAATAATGGGTAAATGCTGAAGGGCAAAACATACAATAACTAGCTTAATAATTATTTTTATTTTTCCATTGTTAAAGTCGCACTGGTTTCCATGACGCGAAATAACATTTTCACAACTTGACAAGCTGTGGCTTTATAACGTATTACAAATGACCGAACTGCCTAATGCTAGTCAGATTATCGATACATCGATATATTATAAAATACCGATATATCAATAATTTAGATATTATCAATAATTTTGATATAATATCATTAATATCGACATTATACTAGTCTAATACTTGAGCACATTATTGTATTTTCTCTTATAATTTTTTTTTCCTTATTGCTATTATTAATATGAATTACTGATGTTACCAATATTACCATTTTAATTAATATAGATATAATTAATAGCATATAGATATGCTAATTTTATAATATTGATATTATCAACATTTTGATAAATGCCATAATATCGATAATTTCGATATAACGATATTATCGATACTACCACTAACAGATGAATTATTATGCTCGGTCTGCATCCTGCACTTTTTTTAATTTAATCCACACTGTCCTACAGATTGAAGTCCAGTAACGAAACCACAATGATACAGCGGTATTTATTTTTCGTTAAATATTTGTTGTCATTGGGGTTTGTACCTCAGATCTCATACGAAACTCGGAATTCGCTAACCATGTGAACCACCGCTGCCCGTAGCAATAGATGCCACTATTGTGTATAACTCTCATAGGGATTGTTAATTTTGTTGTTTAGAGACAGTAGAACATTTAACACAAGATTTACTTAAAAAATTGCCAAAAAATGTTGTACCTTTTACACATAATTAGTAAATTACTAGTTCGTTAGGTTTAAACTAATTATATATGTACGTACTTTATAAACATGTGCGTAAGACTTATCCTATAAATGTGGTTCTATTTGTACACAGTTGTAAATAATGTAGTGGTCCATTTATCCTCAGCTCTAGGGACATATGACCACCTACTGCTGAGGAGAGATGGACCATACGATTTTTATTGTTAATAAGATCAATTCAACCTGTAATTAGAAAAAAAAATCATTCGCGCATAGAAAGGTGGACGATCTAGTTACAATTCCATGAGTTCTGAAGAACTGTTGTTAAATGGTTAAAAGAGATAAAGGATGATTGGGTAAAATGTGTAATTTGTGGTCACTATGTGCTCGAAGAGTGTACCACATATTACAAATGTAAACAATCTGTTAACCAGTTCATCTCCTCACAGCCTTGATCCGTCTCATCTGTATAGTAGAGGAGAGTTGGACTTTTGTAAACCCAAATAAAATATTTTTGTAGTGTTCAATACATAGTTTAATTTTTCCTTATTTTTTTAAGTAAGCGTAGACTATTTGTTATTATTTTATTTTAGATATTATTAAATATTATAGAGTAATAATTATTTTTTTCAAATGTGGTCCATCTAACCCTCACTTACCCTATTTCTATTCTCTTAATTTTCAGTCATAGAAAAATATAATGTCTCGTTGATAAACTAGTTTTTATACACTCGTGACTAAAGTAATGTTTATCAAACTAGTTACATGGTACAGTATTGTATAGTTCGAAAATAAATATATGGCGTATTGTAATTTCTTCATATATAACTATTCTCTACATAGCTACACTTATTATAAGGCTACTCTTGACAAATGTGTTTTATCCTAAGTCCTAAGTCTATAGAAATAATAATTATAAACATAATCTTTGTTTTGTGTAATTTTAATTACTCTGTATTTATTTTGTTCCGCGTTTAATAATGTAAAATAGGCTTTAGTAAAGTTTATGTTTAAATTTCAAATATGTTTGTCTTTTCAACATACATAAATACACATATATCTTACTTTATTCAACTGTTCAAATTTACTACTAGATATTCGTATAAATAATTGATGATAAATTTCACAAAATATATTTCTTCGAAACTAGACGAAGAAAAAGCGAAAGATAAATAAATATTAGAGACGTAGAAAAAGCTATTCATTTTATGTTTTGGTAAAGTTCTAAACAGTGACGTGTGAGTTATCTTTGAAACGTAAAAGTTGAAAAAACGATAAGACATGTACTGTTAATCAATGGCACTTAACCTAATGGCTAAGAACTACTCATTCATAGAACACGTCTCTAGAAATGCGTTACTTATCTGCTACAACTTAAAAGCGAATTAAAATTTTATGCCTGTCCTATATTTTATGAATAAGATAAAGTTAAAATTTTCATGAAAACAAAAGGCAAAAGTGATATTTACCGGCCAAAACTATACCTACTATTTCGTCAAAGCCTCTTCTGGTATATTCGAAAATAACATTTTTTGAAAGTTTTAAATAATTTACTGAAAATAATATTACTTTTCTTTTAAAATATCTAAGATTTTATCCACCTGCTTATGACCACAGTAGTTGAGTGGTCGTAAAAAAAAATATAAAAATACATAAAAATATAGTGTAGTTAGGGTTGTGGGTTTCAGGCCATCACATATCTTAGTTTTAGATACATTAAAGTTTGTACAGTACAGGATTTATGAACAATTACAATCTTGTTTTACTACTTTGCTTGTAGTTAACTTCTTCATCAAACTGTATTCTTTTCATTTTCACAAAATCTGCAGCAACTTTGTGGTTTTTGCCCGTAAAATATAAAATAAATAATTGAAATAAAAATAATATTGGAACTTATTTCATATTTAAATTAAATTTTGAATAAAACCTATTATGAATGAGTAAATTCTACGTGATAACAATTATTAATAACAGCGATATAATTAAATAATCTAATTAAGCAACATATATAGTGACTAACAAAAAATGTCACGTGTCAGAAATATATATTGTATGGGTTATATTTTATTGTTTGAAATTTTTATGTCATTACAAAATGTATCTGTGGTGTGGATGTTTGTGCATCTTTCTGATAATTGAGTAGTGTATATCAGGGTTGCATAAAAATCCGATTTTTCTTGTTAAAATAACAAAAAACACATTTTTTTATTTAAACCGGATTTATTTTGATTTTTTTATAAAGGTGTAGTGTACTTTCAAAATCGTGTTTCACAAAATAGCATTCATTATAGAAAAAAAACAGTGTAAAGTAGAAGTAAACATTTAAGGAAACAGAACCAAATTAAAGTAAAATTCGTTTATAACTATATCGCTTAAAGCGACAAACTGGTTATAACGTCGAAATTTTGACAACTTGTTTGAAAGCCCATATACGCTAACGTTATTCTACTTTTATCGGTTATAGCAACGAAATTTTTGATATCCCTTCGACGTCTTTATAACCAGATTTTACTGTAATAGGTACATTTCAAAGTAAATTTAACAAAACCAAATCACGCATTAGTGCAAAACTTTCTGCGTTATAAATACAAAGTAAAGTCATTTTACCGACAAAATGAAACAGATTTAGTAATTCTTGAAAGTATTGTCATATGGTAACATTACCCACACACTTTTCCCCATATTTTCATAAATCTGGAATGGTTAATAATAGTCGCAGAACAAGTGATTGATTTTTTTAAATCAATGTGATTTAAATCAATTCAATCCTGATACATATTTTTATTATAATATAAATAGATAGTACATTATTTTAAGAAACAGTTGAATATAAAAAACTGAATCTTATCCAACGTGTGCATATAGTAGGATAAAGTAACCGAAACCCTACATTTGAATTACTTACAATTCGTATAAAGCAATAAAAATATCTTCAAGTTGTACCACAAATCACAATATCTTAAACCCTGACATAAAGCGCCGGAGAGACGCCACAGCACATAACCTCACTAAGTTTTACAGTCCGGGCAGCCGCTGTCACTGACACCCACACATTCAACTGTTCCGGCCGCCAGTGTTTCGTATTTCAACCGTTTTACTGTGTGCCGCGCATCCTTGTTTCACAGCCTACTGCGAACGCCAATCTACCGTACTGCAACGCGGCGATGTTCAACTGTTTGTGATGTAGCATAGGTAGGAGGTTTGAAAGGTGAAGTGTGCATATAACGATGTGACACTGGCTGGACTATTTTTGTGAATGGTATTTTAAGCCAGAAATGGATGTCCAGTACAAAATCAATGTCTGTTTAATTAAATATACTTATTTAAAACTGCATTATTCTATTGCTTTGCCAATCTATTACCAATCACAGTTAGTGGCGCAGTCGGCCCGGGCGCCATAGTTGAGCGGAAGACAAAATCATATATCAATAACTAGACAAATAGTACATCTACTTTTTTTATGAAACTTTATAAAATTTTAAAGCGATGTATACTTTCAGAAAGTCTTTATTGTTATTTGTTAATCCGTAATCATTTTTTAAATAATCTATGCGATGTTAATACAATGGGCTATATGACCACTGTCGAATTGAAGGAAAAAAAGTATAAAACTAAAAATTAACCAATGTAACTACCTACAATAATAACAAAAACTATGTATTACCTTATAATTTCACTCAAATTTGCATTTCAAAATAAAAATGATATAACGGTGCCATATCTCTGACGTCACGTAGGAGAATGAGAAACCTGTTTGCAATGCAAAAAGTGAGATTTAAATAAACCTAATTTTTAAACTTAATGTTATCGAACAAATGTTGTTAATGGTAAATTAGTCATAACTATTAATGAAACAATATAAGCAATTCATAGAATAAAATAAAAAATATTTTGATATTACACAATAGATTGTTTTGGTGTAAATTTGGTTGGAATTGAAATGTAAACTCTCAACATTGTCAGTGTCATGATTTTCGAAGGCTGTTTAGTGTTTACATACATCCTTTTAAAAATGGAACCTGGATAATCTGCCAAAGGTAGATTATTCTATGATAGATAATTTTTATCGAATGAATTCAAATTCTCTAATAAATTCTCCTACGTGACGTCACATATCCCCTCTCCAAAACTTTATTATTGTTTCTTTTTAAGTATTTGCCACAAATTAATAAATATACAATATCATTCGATTCTACTTTAAAAATTAAGTAAGTATACCAATTTTCAGAATTCAGTACCAATACCAACAGATAAAAGTTTTAGAAATAAAAAGTAAAATCGAAAAAATCATAAGGAGTTATTAAACGTTGCCGATTATTGGTCATTTTTGTTTCTTCTCTATAAAGCGATATTTTTCTATTAACGACTAAATTTTTTTTTTGAAAATTTTAAATATTTTTTTTCGAACCAAAAGTGAGCTAGAATCGAATTCTCGAGACAGTAAGTTAAAGCAATTACCTCCTACGAAAATACTAGAACAAAAATGAGGAGTAAGAAATAAGAGTAGATCAGAAATTAGACTGAAGTAAATTCTATGACAAATATCTGCAGCAATTACCTCTGAAATGCAAGTATATTCTGTATCAAATAAGTATGCCAATTATAGAGAACTGGGTCAAATACTTAGAGAAAGAATAGTAAATACATCGGGAACCAGAAAAATTAGAGCGCAATCTAGAGTAAGTAAACAAATCAGAAAAACAGACATTCTTATATTGTATAAAAAAGCACAGAAAACAGAAAATATGAAAATAACAAAATTTAGTTTCTAGAATATTTTCCTGAAGTATGTAACTTTAGATTTCCTGGCCCAATGTATCCGACAACCATTATTTAAGCCACATCCTGTCACCGGAACATTGTATTCCGGTAGGACGCCGAGGATAGTCTACGTCTAGACCCTTTAACGTGATTAATAAGTTGATCCTGATTTCTCAACCGTAGCACAATAGAGAAGCTCTTCCCGAAGTAGTTCCCTCTTATCTTTGAAAGTACTGGTATAGAAGTTACGTACCGGTGTCCGGTAAAGTTGGCAAGAGTTAATGATAGAGCTATTCCCCGAGTCGTGCAATGCCGGAGTGAAATTGAAAATTGATATGAAGCACTGGGCGGCCGGCTATAATTGTATGGTGTTTCATTATTTGTTTTGGTAATGCCTCTCTTCCTGGTTACTAATAAACCATATTCAAATTCAGGAAGATTACACATACGGGATGCCACAATTATCCTTATTATTTGTGACGAAAAAGATAATAAATTATCCTCACGTGTCATAATGACTCAATATAGAATAAACATAGAATATGATTCAAATCAAATGAGCTCTACATTGTATTTCGGAAAATGTCAACTTTAACTATACTTACTTCTTATGACGTTCTCTCTACTAACTTTACATGTTCAAATGTTCTATATTTTTAAATAAATAATTAATATTTTAAAAAGTAAAAGTATGTCTGTGACATCGTACCCCCGGCTAGAAAGTGGTTTGTAGTATTGTAGTACGTTAATGTACGTAAGGTATTAATAGGTAGTCGTATTTTGTGTTAAAATAATTAATTTTCAAAAATTAATGTGAGCTATTGATATCTAAAATAATGCGAAATAAATATAGGTATATAATTCATATAATTTGACGTTTTTAATAAAACAAAAAAAAAACGGGTATTTTAAAAATACCCAGGTGGGTTGGGTTTTTTGTGAAAAACCCGTGTTTTTTAAAATTAAATGCTCCAATTTTCTTCATTGCAAGTACCAAGAAAAAGCAAATTAGTAATAGTTTTCCCCAAAAGTAATAAAATAGTTAGTTTGGTACCCAAAGCAATTTAATCAAAAAGAAACATTTTTATATGTTTAAATAGACTAGTTTGGAAGATTGGTATCGATCGAAAAAAAGTATCGATACCGGTATTGCATTAATAGTATCGGAGCATCCCTAATAACGGAATTTATATTCGTAGCGTCATCTCTGCCATGATGAAGAAGTCTATTGTTTAGAAACATCTACATGGATAAGTATGGGATGTAGCACCAGAGAAGGGTAAAATTTAAATATCTATCAATTCTGTTTTTAGTCTCAAACATTGTATATTTACTTGTACCATAAATAACTATTATTGTTATCTTCATTAAGTTTAGTTATGCACTCTGTATTTTGCTTGTAAATATAGAGTGCTTAGCAATAATTTGTAATATGTGTTCTAAATAAAAAATTTAATATGTATGTTAGTATATTTAAAATTAAAATAATGTCTGCTTTTATGAAAAAACTCCTTGAGTACCACTTCAGTAAGCAAAGATGATAATATATATAAAAATAATTTAACCTTGTTTCTACTAATCTTTTATCTGATTTACTGATCTGTAGATAAAAATTATATATAGTTGTGACTGTATAAAACGTAACTGAAAAAATATTTTATGTGCTTGTAAATTTGATTTAAAAAAATTAATTGCCGATTTTTATGAAGCCAACTGTGGACGTGAAACCGTTTATGACATTCACATTGACGATTCGTATTTTGTACTAGTAATTAATCATGATCATTTTACATTAATTGCCAATATGAATGCCGTGCTGGTAATGGTAATGGATTCACTTTGATTTCTCACTATTTACTTTGCAAATATGTCATTTTAAATTAGCAAACATAACGGACATAAATCAGAATAACATTGCATAAAACTCGAGTATACCTAAAAATATATATAATTGCATAATTTAATGAGGCCTGTGGTCTAGTGAGTAGATTTCCCTTGGCATCTATTTCCCATATAAAAATTACCCCTGTGATGCACTCTCCATTGCTACTAAAGTGCCCAAGGCGCGTTAAAGGAGACATGACACATTGATATATTTACTTGTGTGTTTTATTTATTGTAATGAGATTATTAACAATAACAATGTTTTCCAACTTCCAACTTAGTAAATTCAGTAATAAATTGAAAACCATTTGTTGAGTGTTATATTTTTGTTGTATCAACAGCTTATCAAGATACATACACAATGAGAAAAACAAACATAAAAACGCTGATTACGCAGACTGGATTTTAGTCGTGAAAAATTTATGATTCAGCAATTATAACAAGAAAACATTACATATGTTTTCAAAAATTTTCATGTGTATATTAATAAACAAATTCATTGCACCTGTTATTTTTAAACAATAATTTATTTTAAATAATAAAAATATAAAACCTTGTTATTTTCTAACAAATAAATTAAAATTAAAAACTACTTGCCTAAAGCAGTACATAATGTCCTAATATCAATATCTTCTATTTGAATAGAATTCACGTGTTTTAAGTTATTATGAAAATTAACAGAAATATTACATTTTATTACTGACTATCAATATGAAATATCTGATGTACACACCACGTGACTTCCTTGTACGCTAAATTATACACATTTTTGCTAGACTTCATTTAAACTTATTTCAATTGAAAGTGAAATCATTCTATGGCTAATCAGTCTTCAACTTCCATACGTTTCATAAGGATCATCTTTTGAAAATTTTATTAAAATGTTTATCAATACACAAAATTACAAGGAAGCAAAAAAAAATCCAAAGAACTCAAAAAAGAATGCTAGGGTTTAGGGATTCAAACTCAAGACCCTTTAATTTGAAAGAAAGAGTACACTTTACTAAATCTTAAATTAGGAGTTAACAATTGCGCATTTATTAATAGTTTAAAGATAATGTAACAAAGCGAACACACAATACAATTGCATTTTATTGATCATAATATAAAACAACACTCATAGGTCCATATGTGATCAACATTATCAAGTAGTATAATACCATATTTTTGTATTTTTATCTTTAACTCGAATTTTATCTTGAATTACATTATAATACATGATAGATAAATATGTTATTCAATATTCAATAGTCAATTTTATAGTAACAATTTAAAAATACGTACTACTATTTTTAATTCTAATTTGCAAAAATAGTATTTACTTGATATAAATAAATATATGACTATAAAATCGTTATACTTTAAAAAAAAAAAATCATATCTAATTTAAAATACTGAAGTAAAAACATCTCCTGCTTTCAGCTGAATAAAGGAACAAAATTACCTTTTTAAAGTATATTTGGCTATTTTTTATATAATGTCAGCTATATAAACGTCAGAGAAATTAATTTGACGAGAAATATACAGTCTATTGTTTTTGTTTGTTTTGCCTGCAAATCAAACAAGTTCCAAATTTAATTTTTTGTTTTTTATGGAAAAAGTGCAGCCTTAATTCCGGAAGTATCTAGAAGGCGTTGAAGTGAAGTTATGCTAACAATTTGCTAATCATAAAGAGAAGAACGTTTAATTTGCATAGCCACACGGCCTGCCCTGATGTACACTAGCGAGCTTTGATCGTTTAATTAAATTAGAGATTCGGGTGTCTTAGTTCCCCTAGTTTAGTTATTATTTATATAGGGGGAGATAGGAGATTCCAGATAGAGGAAACTCAAAAATTAAAAAATTTCTCTGATAGGCTACACTTTTAATTAAATTAACATTGAAACTGATATCATAAAAATATTATAATAACCTTCTTTATAAACTAACTTCCAAATAGAAATTTGTATAGCAAACGCATTATAAAGATATTTATGCCCTTGGGTATAAACTTTGAATAATGCTCCGTGCTGCATACTATACTTTGCCTTAAATAAAATTTAAATTTACAAATTTTTGCTCCTTTTGTACACATCCCAAAATTATTATCAATTGTGAATAGCACAAAATTTCAAAATGCCCGAGAACATAATATACTTCTTAATGTACATTAAACTCACATCATTAATAAACAACAAGTTACTAGTAAGGATTTAAAAATATTATTGATTGTTTTAGTGACGTCAGTACAATTTAATATGTTCAAAACAATAGATTAAGTTTAATTTAAATACTGATATTTTATTTCCCAATTTTCAAAAGTTACTAAAACAATAACGTCATTTTCACCAAAAGGCCGTTTTAGACTAGCTTATAAATTGTACAATTTATTGCACAATTTTTGGTACAATTTAAATAAGCAAGTAAAAAACAAAAAATTGGTTGAAATATTGTATACCTACGATCGTAAATATGTTGAAAAAACAAAACACTATTTTTCATACAATCTGTATCTGTCACACAATTTAGCTATGAGCATCCAAATATATGAATTTTGTGAACTCATGTGTCTCTAATGTTTTGTTTTTTTTTTGTATTTAGTGTGGTTATAGAAAACTTAGTATTGGTACTGGTAAAGTTGTAAGTATTCCAAACTTAAAATGTAAATGAATTTATGGTTAATTTTGCTTGTCACATTGACATATCCAAGAAAGTGCGCAGAATCAGAGCCAATATATTGTACAAGAAATTGCATTATAGTATCAAACAAAAAAATCTGACAATTTTGGGTACAAGGTATTATACCATTTCTTGTACTATTTATTGTCCCATATATAGGCCAGTCTAAAACAACCTTAATATACACAGGTTCGTTTATATTTTCTTAATTACCTACCTATAGTTGGCAATGACAGATATATGTACATAAAATGCAATTAAATGCGATTAAATAATATGAACACAAAAATATAGAATCAAATTTAATTATATATTTTTATTGTCAGAAAAAAAAACTGACATGAATTAATTTCATCGTGAAGATACCATACTTACATAAAAAAATAAGTTTTGTTCTATATTTTTATGACGAGAAAAAAACTGACTTGAATTTATTTCATCGTGAACAGACCAATTACAAAAAGAAGTACGTGGTGACTTTTCCACAAAAAATTAGAGTGGCTAAGTGGATTCCTCCACACTACAAAACGAAAAAATATTTTTTTTCATTTATTTCAACGGGTAACAAGCTGTGATAATATATTCTGAAAGAAGTACTATAAATATAAACATTTTCTGTGGAACAGATTTGTTTATTTACATCATTTCTTCAACAATTGAGTTCTAATAATAATACATGGAAAATAAATATTTATTTTCAATTGTTTCTAATAACAAATGCGGTTTATTTCAGCGCTAACACATGTACCAAAAGAAACAAAACTATTTACAAACTTTTCACAATAACAATAATTATTTTTTTCTGTTCTACAAACATATGACTAACTGATAAATAATTCGCAGTTGTTCTTGTTTCAGAACATTAAAACGGTTTTTATGTTGTAAAATGTATTTTATTGGGAAAATACTCCGTTATATGAAAAACTGAAATATGGTCACGTGATTTCAAGACTTATGAACGTGTTCGTGCCTGTTACCAATACTATGTGTGGGTAGATTAGATTAATTATACTGGGTTTAAATGATCGTAAACTGGTCCTACCACCAAAATTTCTTGGAATTTGAAGAAAAGAAGACCGAAATTTACATAATTAAACAAAATTGATTTTTTTCTAAATATCACCTGTATTATATCAACTTGAATTGTACTGTATGAAAACCCTATTGTATGCATTTCGAAGAAAACAAAATCATTAGTATTGTGATCATGCCAGAAAAATTGAAATAAAATACGTCAAGATGAAAAATACGATCGTGATAACAGCAGGCCATGAGATTTATATCCTCGAGAAAAACAAAGGAATAAAGAAATAAAAATGACAATCGACAACTCGGATTGTTGCACGAAACAAATATGTATAAAACAAAACTTTACCATTGTTTAGTATCAGAACAAATTACAAAACAATTGAAAATTTACTCATAAAAAAACAATTAACTGTATCAAAAAATAAATGAGAATATAAAAATATGATATTTAGTAGATAGGTATTGTTTAAATATATATTTTTTGTGTATTATAATAAAACCATAACAAAGTAATGACATTAACGTAGGTAGTTATAAACAAAAAAAAAATAATTGAGACTTTAAACATGACAAACAATTAACTGATCAAAAAATAAACATTATTTTTTTAAATATAGATGATATTCTGTAGATATTTTTATTTTAAAATAAAGAAAATGTATTTATTGTCTGGTGTAATACGAGCTTTACAAATTAATTGTATTAACCTAGGCATTGTTGTAGTCAAAGGTACAAAACCATTGTTGTAAAAACAAGAATAATAAAAAGGTTGTAAAGGTATGAAATAGCTGGAGATTAAAATACAGCAACCCCTATTTGAAAGGGAAGCAATTCATTCAGAAACAGAGAGAAATGATGCACATTTTCACCCCTTTAAATGCGTGGCAGTGCTAAAATGACGTAATATTTACGCAAATGCCATGTTTTATGCCTTACGTGGGTGCAACAGCTTGCGTACCATGTGTTAAAATTATTTGAACATCAAGCGAATTTACCGCAGGGTGAAGGGCAAGGGAAAGTCTGTCCACTGAGGGGGTGGACGCTAATTATATATGCATAAAGCTGGCTTATAGAATACCTGTGACTCACGAAACTACACATCGGCTTTAATAATAAAACAATACCGAGTCAATAGATGCATACTCAACAAGCCAGACTTTGTCACATTGCTATTGTCACCCCATGCAGGATGTTGTAATTTATGTCTTCAGATAAGCGAAAACATAAACCGATCGAGATAAAGCTGTTATAAACATCAACAAACACTGTTTATTACCATTTTTTATAAATTAAAAAGTATTTTATTTGTAACAATAAAACTATAAATTAAACAATGACTTAAATCTAATTGTTATTGTTTTTTATTCGGAGTGTACATGAGGTAAATGACATGTCAAACTTTTAGTTAAAAATCCAAAATAAAAGCTACTCACTTGGAGATATTTGTTGTTCGCGGGCTCGAATGTTCTCAAGGCACTAACACATCGGTAGAGATACAAAAATATATTAGCTTAGTACTATTTACACAGACACTACCATACAAAAGATAAGTTATTTCTGCGAACTACACAAGACTCATCAACACACTGTACTGTCAGCCATTTTCATACAACTTCTCTTCTTACTCGCTGGTCTCATTTGGAATACTCCATTGTTGAAAATCGGTTGCACGTGCAACCTGCTAGAAATTATAATAATGTTATTGATATTAATGTTAAAATTATTATATGTATTATTAAACACTTTACAATATGTTTTGTAAACATAATTATTTATGTACATATTTGTTTTACAATTTTATTGCAGCAGTATGAAGTTAGCTAAATTTAAACTGTCAGTGAAAAATAAATGCCGTTGTAGTTATTGTTAGACAATGATTGTGTTAGACAAATGAATATAAATGTACAAATTGTGAAATAAAATAACGTAATATTATAATATTCTGAGTTGTGCAAAATTTTAATAAATTTTGAAAGTAGCGCTTGTTCATCCATCTTTTTAAAAGTAAGAAGAGACATCTTACATAACCAAAAATTGTACTTCCATTTCTCTGAGAAAGAGAAGTATCGGTCGATCATGGCTTCGAAGAGAATTTCGCAGAGTGCTGTCGATTGGGCTAAAATCGCCGAACGAGTACCTCCTAACCAGAGGGCCCATTTTTTGGGATTTAAAACAAGAAGTGATGGTTACTTGAAGAGGTAAGTATTAACTTATTTGACATTGAAATGTATCACGTAATGTATCCCAATATCCCATTGTAGAGTAGTTAGCACTCCTAAGGAGCCTCCAAAGATCGACTGGGCTCTCTACAAGAGCAAGGTGCCCATCCCTGGAATGGTAGACACTTTTCAGAAGTCATATGAAGCCTTGAGTATTCCATACCCGGCTGATAATATTACCAAGCAAATTGAACAGCAAGAAGCTCAAGTTCGGGCTGAGATCGAGGATTTCAAGAAGAACTCGCAGTCTAGAATTCAAGAGTAAGAACTCTGAGCACATTTATTTCCTAATGTATTATGTCATTTAAAATGAACTACTAATTAAATAATATTTTTTACATTGCAAAATTGAAAAGATACCTTATCAGATATAATTTAGTAGTATAATATAGTTTTAATGTTTTAAATACTACGATACTAATTTTGAATTACAACTTGAAGGTACCAGAAGCAACTGGCCCACTTGAACAGCCTATTGCCATTCGAACAGATGACCATGGAAGACTTCAGAGACTCGTACCCAGAATTGGCTTTGGATCCGATCAACAAACCAACCTTCTGGCCTCACGATGAAGAGGAACAGAAGGACTTCAGAGATAAGGGACATCCATTGTATGGAGCTGACCCCCATGGCGGACATTAAATGTTTAAAATTGGGTAGTGGTCGCGATATACTGTTATATATTAGTCAAAAATAAAAATTCTCCACCTTAGAAAATGTGGTTTCATTTTTTTACTTCAAATAGGTAATTTTGTCTCCATAAAATTATTTAATATTTTGTTTCCTATGTAGCATTAGTGTTGCCATCTAACGGTTCAGAAACACACTACTAGTAACTTATATAATATCAAAATGTAGTTCCTATTTTTATTTGTACTAATAAGTAATTATAATCTAAAAATAATTCAATATTAATTCTTAAAGTATAGAAAAGGTTCAGTAACAGAATTTGGTTAGGAAAAGGGTACGAAGGATTTTTTTTATTTTTGCACATTTACGATTCTACATCAATTTCTCCGATAGGTTTAAGTACAAATACTGAATCGTCCAACCAGTAGTAACACTGTTTCAAATCGCCTTCGCATAAATATGGTACTCGGGTCCAAGAGTAAACTTCGTAGCCAGCAGGTTGAAACACATTTCGTACCACACTTGCCACCTGTTGTTCAAAAGTCTTACCAGAAATAGGTAGCGCTTCTGTTGGCTTATGGTCCGATCTCCCTACAACAGATGGAGTTGGTGAGCAAAAAGCGCGGGAAAGATATTTGAGGAACAAACGTTGAAAACTTTTCTTTGAATATTATAAAATATAACAACACTTTCACAATTCTACGTATCGTTGTGAATTAAAATTAATGATTTCTATTTATTGCAATAAAAATTATTTAATTATTTTGTACCTGTTTCGACGTATTGAGAAAATGGAAGTACAAGTGCTACAATAAGTATTCCGTCTGGTTTCAATGCCGCTTTAATTTGATGCAATAAAGAAATTGGAGTATCGCATCTGTCTAATAAATTTAGACAGGATATAACATCGTATGTTTTATTTGTCCAATTGTTTATATCCAGGACTCTGAAACAAATGAAATATGAAAATAAAATAATATTGTACAGTACATACACATAAAATTGTAATTTATGATAATGCATAATGTAGATCTTTTTTACACATGTGGCTCAGGTTAGAGCACGAGCGAAGTGGGTGTTCTAAGAGGTACAAGTTTAAAAAAGACACATTACGCATACCTATATATTGTGCACTATTTTTTATTTATTATTAATTTCTCTTACACCGTCGATACTTAAAACAAAAACATTTCTATTGTTGTTTAGTGGTAAAAATTAGTTCAAGTAAGAGTGACGTTTCAGGTACTCGAATTAAGAAGAAAAGTCATTGATGATACTGGAAGTAAGGATAAACAAAATGAAAAATCCAAAAAATTAAAGTATTCATAGGTAGTATTGTTTAAATAAATAATATAGTGCATAATTATATAATCTTCTCATTGACAATAATTGACAAAAAGTATTTACGAATTAATATTCTTTATTATAGAATAAATTAGATATTTGTATAGATATATGAACATTATTATAAATATACAAGTGATGAATATTTTATTAAATTACTACAATTGTATATTGAAATAAATATAGTCATCTTTAAATTTGAAGTTTAAAAAAACCGTTATTTTTATAAAATGCTTGAAAGTATAAAATTTTATAACTTATTTTATTTTTATATTTAATTTCTTATTTTGATTTAATTTAATTATTACAGAAAAATGTTAATCGTGGTACACATCCCATACCAGCTATAAGTGTCACAAAGAGGAAACATCCTGTTGGATAAAAATTTGTTATTTAATTAGCATTCGTCAATTGTCATTACCCAGTATGTAATATACTATGCATGATATGTACCTTTTCATAAAACTGGAATATTGAAGTAATTATTTTAAAATTTATATAATTTGTGACCAAAAACAAATAAAAGAACAAAATAATAATAATAATAATAATAATAAATACTTTATTGATGTACCCAAAAGGCGAGGTTCAGCTTGAAGCTGTTCTTCCACCCAACCATACAACAAGATTTTAACATAAATATAACCAGTAGACGCAATTACACAATAGACATAAGCATGATTATTATAATTTTTATATATTATATATTACAAATATATGTATTTTATAAACAAATAATGCAGAATAAAGATACTTGTAACTTGAAAACATCTTTGCTTTTTCTGTGGCTGCTGGCAGCTCAATAACTAAATTCAAATAACCCTATTTAAATTACTTAAAAAACAAAATAAAAACGTTTTAAAACCCATCACCATTTGCAAATTACACATCATAAAAACTTAGCATCCGTTTAAGACGATTCGCTAATCGCCTACTCCGCTAGCGCAAGAAATTCCGAAACTAATTTGAAACAACAGCCATAAAACTCGAGCGAAACTGTTAATTGAGACGCTACTTAGCTAATTGCAGGCGTCTTACGAGTCTCAGATGGACGATTCCACTTTACGACGGTTCATCAGCTAAACTCTTGCTTAATTATTTCTGATAATCCACACACGCAATCAAAGTGATTAAGGTATAAACTTTATACTCCAAACACGACGGACGCAACGGACAAATGTTTACAGCTGATTTTATAGCTGAGTATTTAAAATATTTAGTATATATTTTATTGAAAGTCAAGTCAAATGCATGAATTGCTGATAGTAAAACTTTAAGGTTATAGAACAAGATTTCCAAGATTTTTTAACGGAATTTATTGGCCAAATAGTTTCATACTAATAGTTTAAACTGCGATAAAATATCTACTTTATTGAAATTTGTCTTTAAATTGAACCTATAAACAAAAAAACTAATGTGAACAACAAATAATCTCCCGCTATTTTATGCTTTATATATTGTTCCTTATTTTATCGTTTAATATTTTATGGAAGCTTATTTTTTCCGTATTATACAAAGCTTGAAACTTCCGAATTTTTTATATTCGAGGACATGGCATGGGCAGATAGGGGCTGTCCTCCTAAATCCTCTATCGGAAATTCTACTAATTTGTAGTAATAGGAGATTATTTAAAAAAAAAATAATTGTTGTAAATGAGTGTGAGTTGACAAATTGATAAAAAGTATATTTTTCTACGACCATTCTGGAAACTGGTACATCTCTCATACTGTACAGGATATACGTTTTACGAGAGTCGATGTCGGTCAAATTGGGACTTGACCATTTTAATTATGTATTTGTTTTTTCAAAAAATCATAGCTCATTAGTTATGAGCTTAAAACTGACTTTGTCAAATTATCTTTTTAACTTATAACTTTCTTGTTTCAATTAATGCGGTAATCGACTTCGGTTCTCGAAATCCCAATGGTTAGCCAGTATAAAGCTGCAAAGATAAAATGTAAGAAATCATTTCTCAAAATACTTATTTGTCAACAGTGCGCATGTGCAGTGTGAGAAATATAATTTCTTACAGTAATTGCCAATACTACCCGTGTATAAAGGTATTCAACGTAAATTTATCTAATCCATATTGTTCTTACCTATGTCAAATAACTTTCGTGCTTTTATTTCTGTTCTATAACATACAATAATCCATCTTGCTTGATTGCAACACTCCACTTCGTCTCATACCGAAACTTTTACCCCTCATCGGAAATATTTCCTTATATTAAAAACGAGTAACATTTTTGTCAGTTTGTAAACTAACAATTAATAATAAAAATTAAATGCTTGCAGTAGAAACGATTGTTGCATTAAAAGCAGGAATGATTATCTTATCCCTAACATCATTGTTGGCTACGCCCATGATCGTAGATTAGTATGAAATATCATCTTTCACAGTAGTTACCAGCAACACGCTTGTGCAGTATGAGCAGTTGTTTCACATGTTGCTATTACTACGTTTGAAAATAGGCACTAATGGGGGCCCCGGATTGAGCTTTGTTACATTCGCTCTTGTATATACTATAAACTACTTACATGAAAAATAGCGACTTCTCACCAATTTTTCTTTAGTCTAAAATTGTATTTCAAAAGGATGTAACATTCAATAAAATATTTTAACTTTTATAAAATAGACATATAATGTAATACGGAGTAATACTACAAGATTTAGAAAAATGAATTTAATTGTTATGGCAAATAAGTAAATAATACATTGCATTTATGTTACATAAGGGAAAACATTGTGGAGTTATATAAATTGCCAAACTTTGACCAAACCCATTGAATTGAAAGAAACTAACAATTTGTATAACACAAATAGACGTAAATACGATTTACGATCAGTATAACTATTTATTTTTACATTATTTTACTGTTTCACATTATTATTATTCATTATTGGGGAGAGGGGGTTTGTTCACTCTCATATTTGCGGCTGGGGTTTCAAAGTTCAAAGGACGGTCCTCAGCGTAGATACTAGTTGTGAATTTATCTATGATATTAGTAATGTGATCGTAGAAAAAAGTATACCATATATACAGAAACATTTATTTCCCTTTTATGTGTTGTGTAATTCTAGATTCAACTTGTTGTTTTTCGAAACTTTCATATCTTACGGAAAATATTTAGATATCTAATGCCCGTTTGCACCAACAAGGCATAAATTTTAAGCTTGCCTTAAATAGACAATATCGAATCGAAATAAAATGTCAAATGTATGATTTAACATTGCTGTCAAAAATTCGATTAGATTTTTTTTGTTTAAGTCTAGCTTAAAATTTAAGTCCTGCTGGTGCAAACGGGCATTACTGCATCTATTGCATAATATTTTATTGCTGTATTTTCGTTTGTTTTTGTACAAAATTTAATTGACTTACTGGTATCCGCGTCTTTGCAAAATGCCTCTCATAGTGTGAGACATTTCAGTGACAAAGACAGTCTCAAAAGCTGGGGCGATCTTTGCGGTAACTTCTCCATCACCGGCCCCCAGGTCTAGTAAAGTCGAACGCCTCCAACACTGACCTGAAGGAACCTTCAGCAGCTGCAGAAGTTGGCCAAAGGATAGGACGAACATTGAACCTCTTCCCAACAACCTACGAAGAAAGGAAATTATTATTTTTATGTATTTCAAAATGGTACAAATATTTATTTTGTCGAAAATATAAATGGGAATTAACCAGGGCATGTAACCGAAAAAAATACTGGTTAACGGTTAACCCTTATAGAGAACGTTATAATAATAACGGTTTTAGTTCGAAAACCGGTTTTTAAAAATTGGAAACCGGTTTAAACCGGTTAATTTATCGGTTAAAAAAATAATTAAAATTAATTAAAAAAAGTAATTATAAAAATTTGATTAAAAAAAATTACAGAATAATTAATTAAAAAAATAATAATAAAAAATTACCATCTGAGAAAAATATAACAATTAAAAAAAAAACAATTTAATTAATGAATATCTTCAGAAAAACGCAGGTCACTTTTCAATTTTAAACTTGCCTGTGTTGACAAAGGCCGTATTTATTTCGGACTTTTTAAGTAACCTTAACGGCCAAAGAGACTACCTACATTTATGACTCTCCAATAAAATGTTAATTGTAAAAACTGTCATGACTCATGTTCAAATACAAATAGAAAACACAGATACAAAAAAATATTAATTTTTTTTCTCGCTAAATTTGGTTAACGGTTACCGGTATTTTCGGCCTAAAAAATATCGGTTAAAATTACGGTTAAAGTTCACAATTTTCGTTGAAAATATCGGTTACCGGTTTTTATTAACCGGTTTTTTTAACCGGTTACATGCCCTGGAATTAACTGATTAAAACACATGAATTAACCCTCATTAAATAAAAGTTTAATTTTATTATTTCATATTTGAAAATAATACAATACAGTAGCTTTGTGATATCACATATTCAGATAAGTCAGGACTTATCAGGTGCTGCCACCTGCTGCTGCTATGTAATAAAATAAGTACTGAAATAAAGTTATATTCTTTTAAATGGTAAAACGTAGTAATTTTTCTGATTTGAATAAATATAGATATTTTATAGAGTTCAACGCAGTTGCCTATAATATGTTTAAAATATTTAAAATTTCACGAGATTGTGATGCAGCAGTAATATTTAACCAATCTTTATTGAATTATTTATCTTTCATTCTCTTATATCACTCATTTTAATAAATAAAAATGTTTCCATCATTGCAAATGTAAAATTAGAATAGTACTCACTTATTTTTGACAAGAGTCAAGTGACAAAATTGGAAATAGGTAATTCTACTTGAGTGGCATACTGTACTTTTTCTACGACTACACTGTTTAACGTTACAGAATGAAAATACATACACAAAATCTATTTGCCATAAAAAACAATATGGCGGACGTAACCTCACAAAGAGTATCTTCACGCATGCGCAGTGTTGGCAATTATTGGGAGAAATTATATTTCCCACACTGCACATGCGCAGTAATGACTATTACTGTGAGAAATGATTTCTCACACTTTAACTCACGATTGCAGAAATACGCTACTTTGCAGCTTTATATAGTATAAGAAAAGTGCCACTTTCTATAATGGTCGTAGAAAAAAGATCTTTAAACAAGGTTTTTAATAAAGTCGCATAAAAGCTGTTATAGGAAGAAAAGATGGCATTACAAAATGGTAAATATAAAGAAATTAGCGCAAATCGTTTCCATTCATATAAACTAATTATTTCTTTTGTATTTTAAATATATTAAAATAATTTTGATGATTAATACAATTAAATTTAAGATGCCTTTTTCGCTGTGAATAAGTTCTGATTTTTTTTTCTGTAGCGTTTAGTAAGCTAAAATAATCGTAAATACTTAAATGTAATTGATGTATAAAAGTTTGTTACCTTTAAATCTATTTTACATAAAATAAAATTAAACAACAGCGTGGTATTTTTCCTGCGCGTGAAATGTTTATCTATGTTTGATCGATATGGTTTGATTGTTTCCTGTATTCGATCTCATCGGAACGAAGTGAATTTAAAGTGGTTGGCACTGCGGAATCCACGTTGCATTTAGGTTAGCGGAGGGACGTGGCTCGGCTTTCGTGCTCCGTGGCCATTTCCACGGGCATCACATGTAATGAGTGTTTAATAATACAAGGTGTATCGGAACTCGCTACAGCTACAACACACTCCACAAAAACAACCCGCCACGGTTTTAATGTTGCTCATTGTTTATTTAATTGTTTCAGGAACAATTCTATCACTGCTCACTTTTGTAAACAAAGATTTTTCAGAAATATATTGTGTTTTTCATAGCATCGTTTTGAATTTAATGAACTAAAGCAGGACACCGTTTAGTAATTTTTGGGTCCTAAGCACATAAATACATACAAAAAATCATATACCGATATACCTATTATTAGGTATATGCAAAAAATATTTAAAGAAAATGGTTTTCTTTTGCAGTTATTATATGAAATAAATTATTTTTCTGCTGTTAATATTATTCTCGAAATCGAGTATTTATTTTAATAAATTATTATCTTCGTTGTATATTTTTTAGTCAGCAATTTTGAATCTAATTATTCTTATAGTAAACGCGTCTCTAAATTAAAATTTAATTTTTTAGAACTTTAATTATAATACCTATATATCAAGTAAAAGTTCAAAAAAGGGTGTGTAAGGGAAGATTATTTTGGCATTAGAACGATAGTTGATAGAAAAGGAAGGTAACTATACTATATATGTACGTATGTCGGACGACGCACGGTACGATTATAGACAAAATAATACGATTATTTAATAGGGCAAGAGTCATGTAATCAACAGTGGTAAGCACTGTTTTCATCTAACTAAAATATGATATTTCACAGTCTATAATAGAGTTGCTGAAAGAAATTGTCGATTTGGAGGACATAACACCAAAATATATTTCTAAAATAAATAAAAATAAATTAAGTTTCTACTACTGTATTTTTATAATTTTAAACTTAGAAAAAAGTATTTTTTGTTTACTTATTTATTTTTCTATTGTCTTATTTCCTACTTCATTTCTAATCGAAATCAACACTTAACGAAATTGATAATTTGAATTACGAATTTTTGAATTTCTTATTTCGAATTTTAACGTAAATTGGAAATTTTTGATTTTTTTTTCAAACGAAATTTGATTATTTTTTTAATTGACTGCACTAGTCTATAGTTTATACAAGAGATCTACATATTATAATGGTCTTGGTTCTGAAGCCCTAGTAGAATGGGCACGTCGAGTTTCTAAAATCTGGTGGGGAGACACCACAGATGTCATCACGGCTGACTTGGCTGGACAGGTAGTCGCGTTAAAGGTCAAGTGGGGAAGGAGCGACGTTGCTATTGTTCGGAAATTTCATAGAATCCAGAAGGGTCTAGAATGTTCGAGAGATTAATAGGCGGCAGGTATATAAGGGTTGCTAATAAAAAATTTTGAATCCAAAATATACTACATGATCTCTAATTTATACATGAAGATACAGGAATTTTTAAACAAACTCTTACAAATTTTACCTATTTTAAAAGAATTTATTTTATTACCTACTATAATTTCATTCTGTTGAATGAACAGGACTATTTATTTCAAACTAACAGGAAAAGTAACGTGATTTATTTCTACAAATATATTTGGATGAAGTGTTTATTGTTATCAATAATTATATTGTTCAATAAAATTTATTCATGTAATATTGTTGTGACGGGCACTGCCCCATTGCCTTTCACAAGTCGGCGCCCCAGTACACGGACACAGCGGCATTTATTTTGTTAAAAGTTGGCTTTTCTGATATTTTAACTGTATATTTCACACTGCACTAAGTTCTAATCGGGGTGCAGTATCGAACTAAGCGACCGTCTCTTATAATTTATTTATAATAATAGATACAAATGGTATTAAAACGTCACTTATTTAAAAGTTTATCTTGCACTGTGATATTTAAAACATAAGCGACGTCCAATACATTGTTCCTGAAAGAAGGCTAAGGAAAATCTTCATTTATTTATGGCATTGTTTGGCGTACAGTTAATATTATTAATTATATTCCCTCGGTGTAAACTCCTTGTAAATCTTGCATTTCTGAGAAGCGCGCATCATAAACAAGAACAATTAATGTAGCGCCCCGCCGCGTTGACACCGGGTTTGTGTGGGGTTAACACTCCTGTTTCACGCTCGCCCCACGCCGCTGCTCGTTAACACGGGGCCCCGTGTCCCAACGCCGCTTACGTGCTTTTAATTACAACGAGAAATCGCGCTCTTCTGACGCGCCGCCGATGAAATGATCACTCAGCTTCAGCGGCTGGACAGTGGCGGAGATGTGCGGCTGTCATCTGAACTGGACACCGTAAAATGAGTTACGTATTATACTCAGCACATAACTGACATAAGTGATGTGATCATAATTTAAGAGTAGCGGTGCCTCAATTGATTAGTGCGCTCCGACTCGAATTAGGCCCTTATTTCGTAGTTAGAAAGCGATAACGAATTCAATTCGTGTCGAAAAAGGAATCTCCCACCACTACTACTAAATAAAAATGCGTCATCATAATGGGGAAGTTTAGCGTGGTTGAAATTACATGTGAAATATCTTTTAGTTGTAAGTATATGGATAATCATAACTTAAAATGTAATTGAAACTTAAAATTATGTTGTTAATTATTTATAATTAATGATTTACCTTGGAGGCACTCTGACGTCACAAGTGAATTATTCGCTTGCGCAGAAGGGATGGTGAGACCTGACTTTTTGAACGTAGCTTGTATTTTGAGGCATCACACCACACGCTTCTCTGTTGCCATGGGAACCCAGCGCGCGCTGGTTAAGATAGACGATACGTTCTCCGCGAGCCAGACTGACGTCATTTTTGTATAAAATTTCATTTTTTGAGAAATTTGGGCATCTTTGGGTGAAATAAAATGTAGAATATCACTTTTGAGGGCAATCTTGATAAAATAAAATAATAAAAAAATACGCTAAACTTCCCCATTGTTTGTAAACAGTATAGAATTCGAGTGGTACCTATGATATGAAACACAATACCATTTTTATGTAAAACAATAACCGAATAATGGTGATGGGAGTTTTTTATTTGACACAAATTGAAATCGTTAATACGGGCCTTTAGGTCTATCTAAAACGTAACCAACTATTAACCAAATAAAAATACAGCTGTGAACAGCTAATTAGGTTTCCAAAACTACGGGAGACTGTTTTTGTCAACCTTTTCTTAACAACTAATAATCATACATTGTTATCTCGAGACTACTACTAGAGGTACGATATCGAATTAGCAAACAATTTCTATTTTACAAGACTATTAAAAACAGCCATACAATTTTTTTAAACCAGTGGTTCGTAAGATATAAGGCCTGATTTCCTTTTTGTAAATGGAACACCTTATATATTTTTACATATCTAAAATCTATCTACAATTACAAATTCAATGACCTTTACGAAGTTAATTTTTAGTTAAATAATAATTCTTATGTTGGCATTAATTTTGTATACTTTTACCTAAAATAGCCTCGAATAAATAAAAAACAAACGTCAAATTCTGCGCTAATTCTATCTTTAATTTAAAAAATCTAGTTATATATAAGAATGCCAACATAGGGATTTTAATTTTTAACTAAAAATAAACTTCGAACATATCATTGGATTTGTAATTTGATGTAGATTCCAAATATGTAGGTAATCCATTCAAAATAAGAAAATTGAGCCCCATATCTTGAGAACCACTGGTTTAAAAAAAATGTTTTTTCTATAGCAGATGTTAAAGTGCAATTTTATCAACTCAAAATAGTGGATAAAGTAGCACTTTAACCGCAAGGGTAGATAAAGTAACACTTTAACAGCAAGGGTAGATAAAGTACTTTAACTTTTGTTTATTAGAAGTACATTTCCATAACAACGCACACTACTGACATTTTAAAATTGTTCCTAAATAATAATTTATTTTTTCTAATTCTTTTCTCTTCAAAACCTGCTATAGAAAAAAATAGAATTTTATACACGACGATAAAATTAAATTATCGACTCGCGAAAAATAATTCACTCGCGATTGTATCGCTCGTGAATTAACACTTTCCGCTTGTCGATAAAATATTATTTTATCGTCTTGTATAAAAAATAACTATTGTTTCATTTTAATAGTGTTGTAAAATAAAAATTGTTTGCTAATTTCGCCGATCTCGTAGCTCTTATAGATAGCAACAAGTATAAAATAACTTATTTTCAAGGGCATGTGATTCTATAAGTCCACTTTTTTAACTGAGCTCCTAAAATATTTATTGTAAAAAAGTTCATTCATAAGCCATGTAAATTTAAAAAAAATCTTTTCTTTTCTTGTAATAATGTTTGATTTGCAGAAAATAGAATGTACGTGAGATATAAATACCTACATAATAAATGATGTAAAGGAATACCCCACAAGTTGTACATTCATTATAAGAACAAATGGGTTTAAAATACTTATCAACTTAATGTAATATAATATGTAATTCAGAAAGTAGCATGTTTAATTCTGATCTGTAAATTTAATCAAATGTAAATTAGATCACGCATTCCTGAATTACATTTGATAATTCTGAATTAAAATTCATTAATCTGAAATGCTATCTTAGTTACAATTAACGCTTTTTGTAATTAAATTTGAAATGTAATAGATTTGAAGATTTGAAGGTACTTAATAATTATGAAGACCAAATTTGAATCAATAATTTTAAATATGAAATGATAAATTTTTGAATTTAATTTGTGATTTATCTACACGAGTTTATGTTTTATACGGGAGATGGCGTTGGTATACTGAATGGTTAGTTTCTTCTAGTCCAGCTGTAATTTAAGTAACAAAGAGTGATTGTTGCTATAGAAATTAATGTTTGGAGATTTTTATTTTTTTTCATAAGTAACATTTACAATATTATTCTAAGTATGAGAAAATAATTTGAAACATCAAGAGAAGTCCGTGGAACAAGAGTCGAGGTTAGAACAAAAGATAAGACAATTATTTAACAATATTTTCTTATTTTCAATGTTATAAATAGGAAGAAGTAAAAATCGTACGCCAATGGAAGTCATCATCAATATTAATCGCGTAATTTGTCTCTCTTGATAAACAATAAAAAATCTGCACTGATCACAGAGTCGATATAAATGAGTTTCTATATGTGAAGAATTTTAATGTCGTTTGCTGAAAGTGAAGTGTCAGAGGAATGATAAAATATTTGATGATTCTCTTAGGCTAATTGTAAGTGAGTTAGCGCACAGAGCACCGGAAATTGAACATTTTAGGAGCGTTAAATCTTGTAATTACTAATTAGATTTTAATTGGTAATTAATGTCACAGCGTACAGCACTCGCACTAGTAATAATAACAGGATGTGTGTTTTATTTTTCATGCGTGTGTGGTATGTGGATGGGCTTAATGATTTTCTTGCTTTCAATCATTATGGCCCTCTGAGATTAAGATGTCCGACTTTTATTCACTAAAAACGAATTCCTTCGGTCACTGCTATCATCATTTTTACTTTTTATTTTGTTATAAATTATTTATTTGTTTTGTAGTTTTTTGTTGAATATAACTTCTATAAATTTGTCGGTATATTGCTTCAATTTGAAAATTAACATTATAAAGAGATATTTCAAATTGAATGATTAAACAGGTATTCAGATTATTCTTGTATTCAAAATATTTGCATTATATTTTCAAATATAACCACAAATGTAGCTACGATGACCACAAATTATACATACTGTCTCAATGTCTCACCACTTTTCACAATTTTTAACAATTATTTAATATTGGAAAACCACTTTTTGTTAAAATTACAAGTCTGAGAGTGTCCAAAATGGTAAAAAGTCAAATTTTGCTAGTTTTCCTACAACAAATGTATCCGTAGATTTTTTTGTAAAATATTGGTAAAAACTATTATTTTTAGTAAAACTAATTATTTCTCAAGATTTTGTTTCAATGCGTCCATGTTTATATTTCATGACTGAAGTAAAAAATGAGTAGGTATTTCCTACGATTAAGTAGTACCAGTTGGAATCTTCGGGCAAAATTACAGTGCTGTAACAATCTTCTTAATTTTTAAATGTGCAGTGCATGTTTTAGAAAGGGAACACTGAAAGGAGAAGAATAATATGAACGGAAAACATTTAATAAACTGTAATAAGGTATCCATAACTATCAAATGACATTTATGGCTTTTTAATTAAACTTTCCAACCCTCGCCAATAAATCATTTTTTAATTTTATCGTAAAATCATTAGACCTAAATTGGGTAGTAAATTAACATTCTGTACGGCGAAAATGTGCAGAAGATCCCTATAAAAGAGTTTTCCAAAAATATTTAACGGTAGTGTCTACGCTCAACGTTTATTGTTTAGTCTTAATCTATGCTACTACCTATTGGTTATTTGTTAATTAAATTTATGACGTAAAACCAATAAATTTAATTTATGTTAACACATTTCCCAATTAATTAGGTATGTTTTATATTTGCACTCCAGAACTGTAAAAGGGTAGTTAAAACTATAAATATATTTAAACTTATTACAGTACAATCGCGTTATCGTGAACACTTGAATGTGTGCACTACTGGGTATTTTAAACAAAATATTTCCTGACAATATCTATCGTATAAGGTTAACAATCTAGTTCTAATTAATATGAACACAGTATATGCTCTCTTGTAGACTTCCCCAATGTATTTTTAAATAGTAGAAACGTAAAGGTAAAAGTTGATAAGTAATGTTCCTGTCCAATGTTAATTGTACTAGTATTATTTTCTTTACAAAATATATATAAATTTAAAATTTATTTCTATGTGAAAAAAATGTCTATATACAACAATGATGCTAGGTTACTTGTATAATCATCCAAGAAATATGGTATAGAGAAGTCTACTATTTGCAGTTAAAGAAATACTTGTTTTAAATAAAACCGAAAGTCAGGTGATGAAACCGCGTAACAAACGCACTTTAAAATTAGCTGAACTGCTAAAAATGGAAGCAACAGTCTTATATAAACGGTTTCTTCAACAACGCAATAATTGAAGTGAAAGTCGTATATAACGTCCGTCAAGGGACTTGAAAATATGGACATGCTACTGGATCTTATTTACGGCGGCGACAAAATTAATATTTTTAATCAGAAAAATTTACAATAATATGTCTCACGTTAATGCATTATAAAGTAAATAAATACAAGTTCATGAAAAATCTAAATCATAAACATTTGTTTCAAAAAAAATTAAGTAACGCACAATATGTAGATAGATAAAATTAAGGATGCAGCGGTCCTTTGGACCAATATCCGACATTCTATGAGCCTTCGTAGCTAAAAACAACGACGCTAAATCCGAATTATTTTACAATTAATTCATGTGGAAAACCTACCATTATCTTTTTGTTACAAGCGACGGTGTTATAAATAACTTTCACTGTAATAAATAATATATGTACCTGTTTATTTATATACAGGGTGTTCATTTTAAGTGGCGCACTATTGCTATCTCTAGAACTATAACGTAACGATTTGTTCGAGAAAAATAGATACAAAGTTTTATATTAATTTGATTAAAATATGAGTGCTATGAAAGAAAAAATTGAATACATGTATTTTTAACGCAGAATTATATTGCCATGATAGAAAGAAGTGAATAAAAGTATAATGAATGAAAAAAAAATGTTTATCTACAACTATTGAAATATGGGTATATTATACGTGTGATACTACATATAATATACTACTCATATTACACAAGTGTAATATGAAATGTCATGATACACGCTACACTTTTCTGTAATAAATAGGGCATATAATTTAACACATATTTTGTTAAAGTGTTAATTTATTAATAACATATTTTTTATTATAAATATCAATATATATGCTTATAAAAGTATAATAAATACAATATGAAAAGTTATTTTGACATTTAAGTGCTACTGTGGCGCCATCTGTTAAGCTATATATGAACTAGTCACACTTTACTGAATATTTTACAAATAATATCAGATTTTTTATATGCCTGATAGTTGTAGATAAAGTATAGTATTTGACTCGCATAATACGGCTACATTACACGCGGATGATTAAAAATACTCGCTACCGCTCGTATTTTTAATTACATCCTCGTGTAATATAGCCTACATATTATGCTTGTTAAATAATATACTATTATATATTTTTTTAATATTTAATTATAATATTACAAAAATTAAATGAACTTTTACTGCTATAAATTTATAAATACTGTTCAAAATTGCTTTCATTTTCATTTATACATAACTCATAGCACTCTAATTCCAGGTTAAAAATTACTTATATTTAGTTTTTTCATTCATGGCACTCTTATTGTCATAATTAATCTAACTAAAAAAACTTTATATGCATTTTTCTCAAAAAAATTATTGTATAACGATATAACAATATTACATCATTGAATTCTCTATCGAATAAGAACAAAAAAAATACATCTTCACATTTAAAATGAAAAAGTTTGATAACGTATTTTGACAATCACTGATTGAATTTTTTTTGTTCTTTTAATTTGCCTTTTAAAATAGAAATTATTTGCCATTTAAGCGTTTTTGTATCTCTTATAGTTTTCGAGATAGCAATAGTGCGCCACTTAAAATGAACATCCTGTATATTTTATAGATGTGCGTGTTTTATTGTCCATATTATTTTAAATTTTATAAATGCTTGTTGATGTGAACAGTTGAATATTATGAACAAGCCTAAAATTAATCTGTTTGTACTAACGCGATAGAATTGTACTTGTTTATGATTAATTGAAGTCTATGATCCCAAACCAATCATGTTAATTTATGATTACACTTTTCGCTAATTAATTGAGTAGCGTGCCTCCGAAGGGTAGCGAGCGGAGTAGCGGCCGCCTCGCAGCAGTCTCAGGCTGCAGCCACCGCCCTCAATCATTTTCAATATGAAATTTTTATGTATTGATCGGGGTTTTTTAGCAGCGCTTGGACGAACTGGGGGATGGAAGGGATTCTGCAACGGGCGGCGGCAAGTTTGAATATTTATGGGGGTGGAAATTATAAACAACACAACACATCGTTAAATAAATATAAATAAATAGGAGTATATATCATCCCAGTTTATTACCAATTGTTGGGTGTACCAAATTGTTTTATATATTTACAGACATTCTCACATGTTACTTCTTATGTAGTTTAGTTTGTTGTATTGTTGTTATACAGAGTGCACCACAGATGCCATATTATATTAGAAATAAATGATAAAGAATTTGAAAACCAAAATTGATAAAATCTTGACTTGTTTGCTATGTTCCCTCGCCAACAACCTATAAAGTGCGCTATTTTTAGCTTTTTATTTGATTGTTAAAAGATAGTTAAAATTCTAAATAATTATCTCGAAAAAATGTTTTTGGTACTAAGATCGGATTGTATTTCAAGCTTCCATTTGACTTGTACTTTCTTTCCCACTTCTAATTCAGAAAATGTGGTAAGTACTTCACATGTAATTCAGATTTATGAATTGTTTTTCAGAAAGCATGAAATGTAATTCAGAACAGTGTTTTAATTAAAAAAGCATTAAGTGTAATTCAGATTTGTAATTTCTAAATAACATTTGCTACTTCCTGAATTGCGATTGACAAATATAAATTATTTTTCATTATTTCTGAGTTATAACTGAATAACGTTGATGCTTTTTAAATTACAATCTGAAATATGTTGTCAGAAATACTGGAACATGTAGACCACAGACACTATATTACATAAATGTTATTGATGCTTTTTTGTCTACATTAGTTACTCTATTGCACTAGAAATCTCATCTAATATAAATGAAAATGGGAAACTACTAGATACAAAATTTAAACTCTTAGGATAGGTCAGTTCACGTACATGTTCAAATTATTTGTACTATTTAAACTCATTCTATTTTTCTGACACATTTATCGACTGTTGGAATTTCGAAATTTAAATGCATGTCCATGAATTAAAACTTAAATTATTCATATTATTGTTTTCACTGAAAAAATAATTATCCAAAATGTAAACATTACCTTTATCTGCATGCAATAAAATATTAAAATATGTAAACATAAATTTTTCTGTTAGTGATTTAAAAGTTGGCGCGCATTGCAGAATCCCGTGCCGTGATTGGCCCGCCCCCCACTGTCACCTGTCCCCCCCAGTGCATCGTCCGGCATTCTTTCTCTCGCGCTTTGCTCTATTTTTAATATGTTTCTTGTGAACTGTAAGAGAATTTTATGACGCCTGCGATGGACACTATTTCGCTAGTGTGTCTTCTTTCTCTCTCATTGCGCTGCAAACTGAAGACGTCTGAGAGGAAATATATCGCGCAGCGTCTCACAACACTGAATTAATTCTGTTGTTTAATGATAATGGAGGAAAAAATTGTGATATATTGCCACATAAATTTTAAATGTTTTTATGATCTATTCACTTAGAAGAAACAGGACGATAAATGATGGAATACTAAATGATTTCTGTAACATTTATAAAATCTATTAAAACAAAAAAATTATATACCTACTTAGCACGTTACCTCCTGCTATTATTCGTTCGTTTTTGTATTTCTTATGTTTAACTTATTTACGAGTACCGGTGATTTGGTTGATTAATAAGCTCTTACTTGAATTGAATGGACTGTGGATTTAGTATTCAATTCAGGTGTTGTTAACTATTAACAAAAACAAAACCGCTGTGTTCGAGTGTTTTGGAAACGGCTGTAACATGTAGGTTCTTCAGATGCTGTTAGCTGATAACTACTAGACGAAAAATTAAAATATATTATTATCCTATAATATGTTTTTTCGTGCTCGCACGTTACCCCTTGTATCTGCTTTGGAATGGGAAAACAAATATTTAAAAAATGGAAGGGAAGGACATATTGCAAAATGACTAGAATATGAAGAAATTTATTTTATAAAATAATTATTTATTACAACTAACTCTGCTGTACCCCCAGGCATGGGCGTAGCAAGAAGGAGGCCAAGGGGCGAAAATATACGTTACTGGAATTTTACTTAATTGATATTTTAACAAAAAATATAAGTATATCTTCCTTTTACTGAAATTGTTTCTGCTATATAATTTAAAAAATGTAAAATAGGAACTATGATTTTCATATTCACTAATAGATAATTGGCGCAACGTAGTTTATACAAGTAACCTACAGATTGCATGGGAAACATACTTCTAGTACTTAACCTTAAAATTTAGACTGGCTTACATGAATATTCAATATTCTTAATTCTAATGGTATGGATTTAGGAAAACATTTCAAGAAGCAATTGTATTGATTGTAATATATAATACACAGGAAATAATAGAAAAACGCATTTAAAATAAAAAAATACCCAAAGATCATTATGCAGAGGCAAAATTAAGCACATTCATTGTTAATTTACTTATACTGAAGAAGACGAATACGACATTGGTTAATATAATAGCCAAATTGAGAAATTATGTATAACATAAACTATTAAGAAATACGTTGGCACCCGAAAAAGATTATGATTATACATTTTTATGGTTATTAAATTATTTTAAAGATAATGAAAAAAATTGTAATAATTTTGGCGCCCCCTGGAAAAAAAACCTGGCTACGTCCATGTCCCCAGGAAGAACATCCCGCACCCCTAGTTCAAGAAACACTGTTATATAAAAATGTTTATGAATTAGACTTGTATAAAGATATTTTTATTTGTTCATGGAAATATGAAAATATTTCAAAATATGTACAAATAACAATTATATTTTTTTTACAAATTCGTATTTCGTATTTCCCTGCAATTACATTAAATTAAATGTATAAAATTTTATTACGTACAATTCTACTAGCTCCCTACAGGCATCTCTTATTTCAAAAGATAAAAAATAACAATTACAAAGTCTAGACAATTCATTACATTTCTATAAGAAACTCTAATGCATGTATTTTGCAATTCAATTAAATATCAATATACAATTTTTAGCAAGATTCCTAAAACCTGTCTACGACGGAGAAAAAATAAAAAAGTATTATTATGGTTTTGTCCGAATTGTCGGCGCATTGTTTAAATGTAATTAAGAAAGAAATTAATATATCAAATGCAAATATTTGAATTTCATAGCTAGAAGTGAGGTGGTACGTACTTCCGAGTTTAGAGTGATACATTTTTTTTTAAATAAAAGTGGATCTCACACAAAAAATGATTATTAATTTTTTCTCCTAACATTTTTTTATGTTATTATAATTACTATTTCGTATCTTATCTATTTGTGAATGAAACATCTCATATAATTACTCTCCCATGTACAAAAAGCGCAATTTTCGAATTACAAGCAAAGAAATCAACAAATAAAACGATACCGTGTGAGGTACCACTAATTACTTTTAAACACAGGAAATAAAACAAAAACGCATCTAATTTTCCTCATTTATCAAACATGATTCTAACACCTAACCTTAGTGTGCTCATTGTGAGGTTATGTAAAAACGTCGCGTGACAGTTGTGGTCAGTGCTACCAACATGCCTGCAATAAACGCACTAATTAATTAGTAATTCTGTTAGTTGTCGACACTAATGAGGCTCAATCAGGGCAGGCTGATTAATGTCATTCATTAGAGCAATTAACAAGTGACGTCAGAGATTTGATTGTGCGTGGTATGCGTGTAATTGTCGCGGGGATTTATGCAATTAATGCACTGGCCTAATTCCCTTCTAATTGAACAACTTAATAACACATCTCAGTTGGCCAAGTCGTAAATTTGCAATTATGCATATGCCTAATTGGAATTGATAATAATTTATTGCTAGGAAGAAGAAGAGAATTGTGCGTCATTCATTTTGAATACAAAAAATAGTTTAACGTAATATGAATCATAATTAATTAATATTTTTTAACTGCCCTTAACCATGGAAGTAAATAACTCCCCCTATGTTCTAACTCATTGGTTAATTTTTATGCAGGTGCTATTTTTTTTCTCCAATGAAAACAGATAGCACTGTAGAAAATATCAAAACATCACTTGTAATGTATGTTTCTATTATGTAAAAAATTTAGCGACTGGTTAAAAATTAATTACTGAGTTACAGAATAAATCCCACTATTAAGGTCGTTTCATGGTAATATTGAATCAGGGCATATAAGAAGTTACTAAATTAAACGTATCTACACTTTTCATAATTTGTATGACAGTACAAGGATCGTTTAATATTTTTTTGGTATTCTAGACAGTTGTCAGAAACAGGTATGACAGTATGTAAAGATGTAATTTTACTAACATGGTCTTCCAATAAGTACAGTAACGTAAATTAAGAAAGTTAATTGTATACTATGTAAATTGTTAGTATGTTAATTAAGATTTTTCTAATTTTAACATAAGAAGTGTCACTTTTCAAAACTGGCTGACGTTTCGAAGCGTTATACTTTTCATATCTAGTTAGGAAACAAAAAATTTTCTTTACACAGTAATGAAAAGTGAATTGTGTGCCGTTTTTAAATGTTAGTACTTGTCTGTCTCCAATTTTATATAAATTGATAAAAAGTTTTTATTAAATGCACCTAAATGTGAAAAACAAGTTTAAAAATATATATTGAATTTATTTTATCGTTACGTAACTTACACATTAACCTGCCTTGAAGGATTACGTAATCTAAGCCCAATACCCTAAACGCATTTATAAAAATTAATTACTTGTCAAACTGATGTAATAGTTATTTTTTGTATTAAGTGCGCGAAATTTGTGTTTTTAGTGTGCGTGAGATGTCAATCAATCGAACGCACTAGAAATATTTCGCGCACAAAATACGGACAATATTTTTTTACATCTAATTTACAACACTAATTATAATATTTTTATTTATCTATATAAATTGATTGCAAAAATGTTTTATATGGAAAAATGTTTTCCCATGTACCTACTTCGACCACAATGTCAAAGGTTACAACTATACTTTAAGCATTGTTATTAGAATAAAAATGTTAACACTTTTTGTCAGTTGTAGAAAATAGTGTTTTTACAAATAGATACTATTAAAGGTACATTATGGTAACCTCCAAATTTCTTTGTCAATTTTATACGGAGTAGCTTCATTTTAAAATTTATCCCAAAGCTATATAAATTAAAATTTTACCACTTTATATTTAATATGAATGAACGATATTCATGCTACAAGGTACAAAAAAGGAAAAATTGTTATGATGGACAAGCTTTATTCCGGGGATATTCCTATGAAGAAACCATCCCGATTTATTACGAAAACGAACGAAGTACTTCAATTGAAAATTTTAAAAGGCATAATGCTAAATTATTTTTCTTTAATAAAATTCTACCTACAATTTAAAATCTTACCTATAGCGACAATATTTAATAAAAACTAAAAAGTAATTTCTGAATTCTTAAAAAAGAGAAGCAATACTTTCCTGCGTCCATAGACATTGCGCTTTTACTATTTTATGATCTACACTCTACACATCTTCAGACTGTAACTTATAGTATAGGGTTTTGAACTGCTTGATCATTGTGATCGTTTTTTGGTACTCTGGTATTGAAACCTGGTATACCAGAGATTTGGAAATAGTTTTTAATTCCCTTTAGATAAAGCGGCTTTTGTTTAGTAGTCTTCCAGACCTCCGCCACGCTCATTTGTATACACTATGAAGCGAAAGAAATAAAAGGAATGTGGCGAAATCTCCATAGTTAGTATGATGGTGGCTCGTGTGTGTATGTTAATTTGACACGTGGTGTATGGTTAATGATCCCGGTGCGCGATAAGGGCGGCTTGCCCCAGAACACCTTCGCCGCTCGAGTGGAGATGCGCTAACGACTGATCACTCGCGGAATTGTATCGTATCGACACGTGCTGTCCACCCGCACGATGCAGCGGCACACTCGAATGGACATTCTCTAAACGCATTCATTCATAACCATATTATTCAAACATTCAATTATAAACTAATAATATATAAATCGTTAGTGCTGATATTATTCTACAGTAATACCGGGATATTCCTAAAATATCTATAGATATATGTACGGAAACAAATACCTTGTAGGTAACGTATTTGTTTCTTGACAAATTTTTACCAACGTTAGTTAAGAGCTGATTCTTACCTTTTCCATACAACATTCGTCACTATCGTATTCATTGGGAGAATTATATAATAATAATAAATTATAACACTTGGTTATATCACAACTTTTTTAATGTGGCGATAGTTCCGTATCTTCGGACATTTCAGACTGGCAGATATCCGAAGCCGAAAGATGAAGCGATTATCACGTTGATAAAAAATATTTTTTTGGGATAACCAAGACCGGGTTGCATAAAGCATTGTTAACTGTCATACCCCCGTACTCTGTATCTCAGTGGTTAATTTTTAACCAGTTGCGAATTTTTTTTTCTCTAATGAAAATAGATAACATTGGAGAAATTATCAAAACATCACTTGTAATGTTTGTTTTAATTTGTCAACAATTTTAGCAACTGGTTGAAAATTAACCACTGAGTTACAGAACAGGCCTCATAACTGGTTAAATTTTTGACAGCAAAATATTTTTAATACGTTACCATAGTAAAAACGTCAATTTAACCAGTTGATTAGTTATTCACGCGTTAAACAACTGGGTCCAAGTGTTTTAATAAATTATTATATAATTTTAAAGAGTTTCACCAAGTTTCAATTACAAGTTCTCTTTCATTTCTTCAGTGGATATTACTAAATCATTCTTCCCTTTAGCGAGGTTTTCATTCTTATGGTCAAACCACGAACTGCACAATATAGCAAGCTTGAAGTTTGAGATCGGGATAAAAATCTTCGAAAAATTTACTACAACAATAAAGAGCTTAAATATAATTGGTTTTGATGAAGACCAAAATATTTTTTCCATCGCCTAATCATGTCGTAGGCAATTATTCCTTTTGAGAGATAGTATGTAAAAACCTTGCTTATATATTGTACAATAGTATTTTAGTTATGCACTTGTAAATAAAATTAAAATTATAGCCAAATCCTATCAGTTACTAACGTGGTGTCAAAACAATATCAAAATACAAATTTCAATAATGTAAACAATGCGACAAAACCAGTTAACTTTTAGAAGTTTTACAGGTTAGTAGCTTGTAAAGTTTGGTTTCCCTAGTGAAAAACAGTTCAAATAAACGAAGGATTACAAATGAGTAACAACTAAAAATTTTAAAACAACAATTCCAAATGACTTAATAGGTTTGTTAACTCGTTGAATTAGTGTTAGTGCTAGCATATCCCTGAAAATGTCCATGGCCCGTGAATCACAACATTCCTAACTTAATTTTGAAAACATTTCATAATTCTTGTCGGCAAAAACATCTCCTTGAAAGTAATTCAGCTAAAATTATAACTACAAAATAATTGTAATAATTAAGTAATTATATGCGTTATTAAGACAGCAATTAAAAGCGGCGATGTAGATGGATATCAGCGAAGTGTTGAGCTGCTTGCAGCGATCCGAGTGTTAATGTAAACACGACCAGCGATGAGAGATAGGAATATGACACAGCTATAATTTCCCAGCTTAATGCGGTAATTAATTCTCCCGGTCAGGATTTTTAATTCCTCCCAGCAATTAGGAATTGTTATCGGAATTGAGGATGTGTGTGTTTACTGTCATTATGAATCATTAATTTCGAATACTAATCACAACCTGCAATACAAATACTGCGCAACGATACGTAATTTCAAAACAATTAATGTTTTGCATATAGCCTGAACTTCCTAGCAAATTTTTATAATTAATAGGATCAAGTTATTCTACCAGCACGACTTTGATCAAGATTCAGGGATAGTTTGAAATCAGTCTCTTGATCAACATATAAGTATCCTATTGATGTTTATCGAACAATTTCGTTGAGACAAATGAACAAATATGAAAAATATACTGGCTATGAGCGGAAGAAAAAAGATGCCGATTATGTGGCAATGTGTCAGAAAAAAAAACATTAAAACATCTAAGATTTAATTGTAGAAAGATTGAAAGAGAAAGTAATGGTTTATATGCGAAATGATGAAGGGGCAGGAAGAGTTTTAATGATGAAGATTCGGTAAAAGAATAGGAGAAAACTTTTCCACGTACAGAGAAGTTTTTTGTCAACATTTTCGTTGATGAGTTTTTAGAAAATGAGTCTTTCCTTGTATTTATATAATGATAAATTTCAATGACCAGTTCTTAACCAATCCTGTACAACACTTGAAAATTCAAATGGGAACAGTATTATATTTAAAATTTTCAGCCTAAAAACTATCCAACCGAATCCCTGTACATCTAATCACCTGTGCGAAACTAGCCAATCAAAACAAACTTATACTGAAAAGAGCCCTAAGACTCATATCACTTACGTATGCCAAAAAAAATTTTCACCGAACATCTCTCGATCATTGATAAATAGTATATTTTTATCCCAACTTCCACAAGCACGTCGTTTGCAAGTAACAGTCCTCAGCTTTCGGCCTCAATCGGTTAGTAAGCAACGTGTTTTCGGTAACTGTCACAAAATTATTACGTAATTATCAATGACCTAGATATATTATAGCCGACAAAATTTCGTTATCTTAATAAATTTCCGATACTAAGTAAATAATTAGTTATTATTGCTTATAACTGTCAGTGGGAGACTTAATTAATATTTAAAAATAATTATTATTACATTATTTCATTTTGCGTTGTCCTTAGAATTTATCTCACAAAAAATACTACAACACCTCTATGGTATTCTCAGATAAACTTTTATTTTTAAGCAATCATTATTTTCTGCAAACTGCCAAGCAAAAAAAACCGTGCAAAATAAAAATTTATCGATAAAATTAGGAAGTCTTGTGATACTATACTTCTGATGATTATGAATGTATGAGACCATTTCTTTTTCAGAATTTCCTAATTTTAGTATTTACAATTGATTTCTGTAGGTAGAAATATTGAACGGTGTTTTCATTACTCATTTATGGTTATTTTCCTTGGCTACCCCTGGGCAAAAATTCACCATATTCGTCATGAAAAAATGTTATATAAATAACTATTACTGACTGATATCTGATATCACTACATTTTTATAAATAAATATATAGAACGCAAGTGTGCTACAAATTAACTCACTGCTATAATTTAATTAAAAACCATTATCTTAAAGTATAAACTTGGTTAGAAATTTATTTTAAAAAATATAGTGTTTCATTGAGTTTGTGCCGCTCAGGTGTGCGTGTGAGCTGGGTGGACAGCGTGGACACGGGACATATATCTTGAGGTCTGGAAGCGTTGGTCGCTTGGCTCGTGCTGTCCAGAAACAATAGCGTGGCCATTAGGCAAATGAATGCGTTGCCGCGCAAGCCGCAACAGTCAACCAGCTAAGTCTGGGGTGCTCGCTACGCACTCTGTGTATCATCACACCTCACACACACATGCAATCCCAAAACAGTGCATACAAACTTCTTTTAGTACCTCTTTTACTTTCTTCGTCCATGTTTCCCAATATAATATATTTGCTAGCATCTAACACACTTTGAACTAGTTCATTCATGGACAGGTACTATGTAACATTTCAAATGAAAATAGCTATGAAATGCCATAAGCAACAACTGACAATTAAATTGTTCTGAATTAAATAGAGAACTAAACATTATTTTTATTATTGTTTGCATTATCAATCTCCGCATAACTTATATTAACGTCAGTTAAAAGTGCAGAGTTGCCCATTTTGCTATTATTGCCAATTTACGCAAATGAATAATAATTTTTGGCCTCCCGAAGTGTAAACATAATAATCACACATTGTTGACATCTCCGGTTGTAGCGATTTTACCCATTGCAGTGCGGTAAAGTAACCTGATATATTTTATGTGTTACAGGTTATTAAAATAATAATAAAAATAATAAAGGTGCTTACAAAAACGCAATCTACTTCAATTTATCGTTCTTGAAAAATTACAAATTTTTAATTATTCTGACTAATTTTGACGTTTCCTTGTTTTTGAAAACGTCTTGTTGCAGGCATTACCATATTTGAGCGTTTTAAATGTGGCAACATACATTTCGCTTACGGACATTTCTTGACTCGATGGTGAATGAGTGAAAGAAATACTGGAATTCAGTCAGTTTTAAAATAGTATATTACTAACCGAGGTGGAAAGTGTTTCATTACCGTTGAAGGCGAAGATTTTTTACCAAGGCGCGCAGCACCGCATGTAGCTATATGAAGTTGTTATTTTCCAACCCGAACTATATTCAGCACTATACTTCCCAACCTCTTGAAAAATAAGGTTAACAATAACTAACTTCCCACCTTTTCAAAAGGTAGAAATCGCAATATTACTACCCGATTTTGAATAAAGTTTATTTTTTGCCTCGAATAGTTTTGGTACTTTCCTGAGGAAGTTACATGTGGTGCCCCCCATCCTATTCCCTATAAACGCTACTTTGACTGCACTCCCCCCCCCCCCCTCCACTTGAAGTATTGCGTAATTTAAGGACACCCCCTAAACCTTTTAATATCAGTTATAAAACAGATTGCTACCACAGCAGTCGGTAATCATCTATCATCTATGAGTGATATAATTTATTGTTTTGTTACTACTAGCCTAGATACTTATTATTATTAACCTTTACTTCATATGACAAATTGTTTTCCACTACCCTTTACTTGATAACCATGATCACCTAAGTCAATAATATATTATTATTAACTATGGTCGAAAATGAAAACTGTCACTTTTTAAAAAAACACAAGTCTCCAAATCCAAATATTGTTTGAATCATTGTACTTAAGAAAAGTGTAAAGTATGGATTCATAATTTAAATATGTCGTCCAAATTAAATAAGTAAATCAAATAAAACCAAATTAAAAATCAAAAGTGAAGTAGGCAAACTGAAACGTCAAATATAAAAACATTGACAGCCTACTTTATTTTGGTGAATATGAAGAAACAAGTTACTGTTCTTGTCAAAATGTTATTATTAATATTATTTTTTTAGTAGTATAGGTATACTTCGCACCTCGGGACACAACTTAGTACTAGGTCAATAATGACAGCCTTCTCAACCTTGGTGCATAATATACTATTATATGGTTATGGTACACATTTTAATCTTTTCCCTAGTTCTTCAAGTAGTACGAATATATTTTAAAATACAAGTGTAGAAAATGATTTGGTACTGCTTCGATGAAATGATTTAGTGTTATTTTGGGCGACTGTAGGCTTGGTTTTGTTTTCCCGTTTTTGCACACCTGTGCTCCGATTTAAAATTACAAATGTGGAGGTCCAGGTTCGAGTCTGATTGTGATCGGCATTGTTGCCGCGCGGCTATGTAAAGCGGGAAGATCCCGCGATTGCGGATTTGCCTTTACGGTATTTATCGCAACGTTCCATCAGCCTTCTCTAGCCATATTTCGCTGATGTGGACAACGTATAAATGATTCTAAGTGACAGATCCTGGTTACACACAAATTACGCTAACGAGAACTGAATTTTCACTTGTGAAGCCTATTAGCGGAACTCAAGATTTATTCTCAACCTTATAACTAACTGTTCATCGCGAGTAGCAATTAGAAATTAGCAACTAACTTTCATTTCACTTTTAATTTTCCCATATATGATGCACACATTCATTTTATAAGCTGAAAATTGTTACGGAAAGGTAATCAACTGCAAAATATTTTTTTTAGTGTAGTAGCAGAGCCATTCCAATAGACACCAGTTATAATTTGAATTAAATATTATTGGCGATTTTTGAAATCGAAACCTAGATCTCATATTATCATCCATACTCCATTTGGTGTAAGATTACAGGAAGAAGTTTAATAAGACCAGTTGTCGCAGCAACATTTTAAGCTAAAATACAAATATAAGTTTTATTTTAAAACTTTTAATGTAAATTTAGTTGACATTGAAACGTCTGTACTCATCTATTAAAATTGTCAATGTCCTATGATTTTTTAAAGGCTGTTTAGTGTTTTACATATATAGTTTTAAAAATGAAATTTTTATTTTTTGTTACAGAATCATATTTAAAACGGAAGAAAAAAAATGGTCATATATCCCAAGAAAGACAAAATATTTCATCAATTTTATTTTAGAATATTATTAGAATTATTCATAACTATGAACATAGAAAAGCAATCTTAAGAAATAACAAAACAAAACGATATACTTTTTCTTTTATTTTAACGATAATTTTGATATTTTATCGAAATCCGCCCAGTGGCTGATTCAGGATAATGTTCTAGGGGGGGGGGGGGCGATTTCCTTTTGAATGTATATAAAAAAAAAACATATTCTATAAATAATAGCGGGTACTGCACAGCGCACATTGACCGAATGATACCGAATATAATACGTAAAGTACCGAGTGCCAGTTCCGAGTGCTAAAATAAGAAATAAGGTTTTAGTATTTAAGAAATATTTAATTTGAAAGTCAAAAGAATTGAATAATCATTTTGTTAATAAATTTATAAAATTTTGTGTGTATTAAGACACTTAATCCTGGGGGGGCGATCGCCCCTGTCGCCCCCCGCGTAAAACCGCCACTGAATCTGCATTTGTCACGTTAAGCACTTCTCTTTCGGCTACTTGTAAGATCTTGTGCATTGAAGAATAAAAAATAGCAATTACTTGAAATTATAACAAAATCCACAGCTCAATTGTAAAAAAACGTAAGTAAAATTAAGGTAGTCTTGATGCTGGTAAGAATGATTTTAAGGCTGTGATGATGCGTAATGCTCGCTCACAACAACGTCTTGGTCGCGAACATATTTCAGGTTTTGTATTCAATGCGCGGACATGTTTTTCTTAACTTATAATTTGAACATATGTCCATTTGCAGGCTGGCATGACAAATGTTATATAGAAACAGCCGTCATATTATATTTATCTCAAATAATTATCTGCGGAGGTTTTCTGTCAGACTCGATATATCGTCGACGTGCTGTGTATATGTGCGTGTGCGTGTTTGTGTGCAAGGGCAGTGTTTTGGTTTCATTGTTGTGTGATTGCTTGATAGCTGGAACATCGTATATTGTTGCAATCAGGATTTAGAATTTGTTTCACATACCCGTAATACAATTACAATGCAGTACGCCTTTTACCCTTAATTTGCTGTGGCAGCACTGACCGCGACAAATCTTAAACGGTAATAAATATTAGAATTAGAAAGGTTACCAGTTGATATTTCAAAATTTCAATAAAATAAAATAGGTAAACACTATGAATATCTAAAAATAATTCAGTGATACTTTAAAAATATGATAAATTATCTTGAGAAAACTTTTTGGTTTTTACTAATGTTAATAAATGATATCTAAATTCTTATAATAGATGGTTTCACTTGTACTAGCTAAAAAAGTAATTCATTTTTGGTATATAAAAAAAATCTTATTTTAAAATTGTCATTATCTGTGGCACAATAAGTCTAGATGGTAAGAAGCCTCATGTACAAGGTATTTGTTTCGTTTTACTTGCAGTTTTCAATTTTAGATTCGTAACCATTTAGACATAGTGATATTTTATTTGGCTAATGGTTAGTGATGAGAATCGAACCCCTTATCATTAAGCATTCAATTTAAGTCGAAGCGAACCAGATGGTCGTATTATATTTAAATATCATTTTTAGTAATTGCCACATTATCACATACCGAGCGAATTCTTGAAAGCCGAACATAGAGATTAACATGCGAAAATGGTTTTCGCAGATTATTGCTCCCCAATTTAACTTGGAGCGTTTAATAATTACAAAAATCGAAAGGAAAGTATTTTATTGTTTAAATTTTCACGTATAAAACTTTGCTATAAAATAAAAAGGGGAGCAACAAGAGCTAAAAAACTGTTTCCCCATGTTAAATCTGAATCTATGGACGTTTAAAAATTTTTATTCACAACCACTATTGTAATATGTCTATTCCTAACCTGTCAAAGGTTGGAAACGTATGTCATTTTTAACTGCAATGACAAGCTCACGGGTGGGAAGTACTTTAAAATCCCTTGGGGGGGAAATGTTTACTATGGTTGCCTAGTAATACTGTCATAAATCTCTAAAAGTAAGGTGATCAGAGCTGTCAAACATATTAAAATAAATTTAAACATTTGTTTTCATAGACTACTACCGTACATTAATTTAGTTTATTGGAAAAAGGCGATATACGAGTAGAAGTTAATTTGGATAATTGTGAATAAAATAGTATACATAGTTCGGTGGGAGTTTCATTACAGCCTTGCGCTATATCTGAGCCTCGAGGCTTCGCCTCTCGGTCATATAATGAGCCCTCGGCTGTAATGAAACATTTCCCACCTCACATGTAATATACTATTATAGATGCCAACGAATTATAGTCTATATAATGACATTTTAATAAAATTACTTATAGTTACTCATCTTGTACGTAATTTTTTGAAGGTCTTCTTTTTAATATTCGAATGGGTAATTTTCAAAAATATCAATTTCAAAAACGATCAATTTACATTAGTCTCCCCCTCAAAAGTTAAATATCAGGGAATAATCTATCTTACTACCCGGTCCCTCCGTGCGTCGTAGTTATTCATATGGCCGCAGATGTCCCTGGCGTCAAGGATAGTAGAAGGAGCAGGACCCAGGTGCTAGGAAGAAAGAAATGCCACTTACTGCGTCTTATTACTTAATGGTCCTGGCAGGGTAAACAAATTAGGGACGACTTACACACGACCAAATGGGAGGATCGTTCCCAAAATTTCACTCACAAATATATCTATAGCCTTAGCCAAAAGTAAAAATCTAAAAACTACAGCTATCCTTAACATTAAAATATATAATCTGACTAGATTCTTATATATTTAAATTCAAAATTAGTACATTTATCAGAAAACTTGTTATAATAAGTGTGTCTTGTGGAACAGGAAGTATATTCATGTTGTTGTAATAAAAAAAGAGTTTTCTAAACAAAAAAACAATAACTGTCAATCCTGGATAATTTTCTTGCAAAAAAATCCCACATCATTTAATAAAATGTATTAATTAGAGTTAGTAGAAGAAGTGTATAATTCGAGTGGTACAATTGAGAGGAAATGATGGTGTTGGACTGTTATTGTTTAATAACGTGCGAGAATGTGGCGTGTGTGTATGTGTATGACTGACAGACGGACAGATTTTGAGTAAACAGCGGTAGGTTGGCCCACGCGGCTCAAACAATTACTGCGGATGCTGCCAGTGCCGTTCGTCAGAAAGGGGTATCCTTCATAATATATTCTCATTAAATCAAACTGCTTCATTCATAAAATTAAACATTATTCTTTTATTTTTATCATCATCATCTCTAACACAATAAACAATATTTCTAGGAGTAATCGGACTTCAAATAATATAGATACTTGTTCATTTGTTTTATATGTGGCTAAATTATTTATTGACGTTTATATCAAAATTACGACAAAATTGTTAACTATTAACCATATGAAATACCGTTCTATCCAATATGTATGGGATTTACTATATTATAGATTTATTTGCATATATTTTAGGCTATAACATTCATCACTATAATGCAAATAGAATTTTTGCTAAATAAATTCCTATTATAGTTGTTCTTGTATCTAAAGGGTTGCAAATTAAGAAAACAAAAATATACCATAAATTTATAGTTTTTATACAATGATTGCTCTTCAGTCTATGATAAATCATATGATCGTGTTAACTAGCTTCAGGTAATTCACGTCTTATGAAAAATGTATCAAAGTCATAGTTGTTCTTTAACGCCATGGATACGTGCGTTCATATTTCGAAAATAGAAACAGCAAATTTGAAGATGAACTGCAATAAAACAGAAGAAAGAGAAACAACTTTCAACAAAAAGTCATGCTACATTTTAGTGTACTTGATAAAATGGCATGGGTCATTTCAGAATTTTATTTTTAAAAATATCAATATTTATAATTAGTTATTTCAATTTTATTAAAAAAGGATATACTCGTAAATGTGACACAGAAAAATATATTAATCTGACAAAGTAATCCTATTTTTAATTTATTTAAATGTTTACTTACAACTAGTTAAAAACAAGCAAATGTGGTGAAAAAATAGAATGCGAGAAATATTTCCAATTAGAGTTCTTTCAGTTTTATGGTATTTGGTACATAATTTAGATGCCCAATCTAGAGGTTTCGTACTTTTCAATCTTTTCTATAGAATTATCTAACAAATTTATTTCTAATTTATTAATATGATTATGTAATCGATTTTCATATCTAGCAGAGTATATTTCCATTAGTTTTTTGATATTTTTAAATTTTTACATCTGCATGTTGTTATACATTTGAAAATAAATTGATAATTTGAAAAAAAAATGCGCTTTCTGAACTACAGCGGAAAAAATATAGAATGAATATATTTTAAAACAGTGAATGTAACCCTTCCTAAAAAAAAGTGGGTAGGGACGTGCATGGGGCACAAACAAGTCGTTAGTGCCTGCTATGCACACAGTCCCACAGACACCATGAATATATTATGAAGTGTGACGCAGCACAATTTTAATTCGATTTGATTGCTCATATATAATTTGATAATAATCGAAGTTCGATATGGACAGATGAGGAATTGTTTTCTATAATCGATTGTGTTTTTTTGCGGCGGCCGCATAGCTAACAAGTCTTAGGTTAAGTCGCGGAAAGTGTGGGATCTTTTATGATTTACTGGCGCAGTAAAATTGATGTTTATTTTGATATAAGTGATAAAACAGCCAGATATGTGGAGTTGAGCACTTCCCGGGTGTGATAGTTGTAGTAAATTTCCAAGATGGCCGTCGTAAAAATCTCTACAAATAGTTGAATAACTTCAAACGGAAGCTGCAACAGTATTATGAGATCATGGCTAAATCACGACTCATAAAATCATTTTGTTTACAATTTCATCTTTTCAACCACTGCCACCGTTCTCTTTCTCATAAACCTAAATCATATTTCAAATTACCTAAATAAAAAATACTTTTAGTATTTTACTAATTAATAAGGTATGTATGAAGTAAATTATGAATGGGCATTCAGTCTGAAATTGGGATAAAGTGTAGATTAGATACAATCGCATTCATAGACTATTTCGCAAATTTTATTTGAATAGTTCTAGTACATAATCTATATATTAAGAAACAATAGTAAGGAACATTTGTTTATTTTAATAATCTTGTTGTAAATTAGGTTTTAGATAATTTAGCTCAACCGATAGTACGAGTAGTAGTGTATGAATCACTAGAAAAAATAAGTAACCCATACACAGATAAACTGTTATGACAATAAGATAGCGAATAGTGAATGCATATTACCCATTGCTAGATAAACCAGATGTACAATGGCGTGCACTTCATATGTGCATTGTAAGCAGTGCACACCCTGGAAAAATGGCAAACTTAAAATTATATTATGGGAGAAATATTAGCGAATTGAATATGTTGAACTTGAGCGCGTAGGCCAAGTGCACTCATCCCTTGTGCACGGTTAGCGAAGCTCATTATTATAGGCAGAGAGATGTAGAATACTGAAATCTAATCGCCGAGTCTCTGTTTTTCGCGTGCATTGGAAATTATGCACTTTCGTAGAGATAAATGATTCTGATTACGATTTTCTAATTTGCATCTAAAATTAAATTTTGGTTTTAGGTAAAAATACACATCTTACATACAAAATATTTTTATTACCTGCGAGTATTAAATTATTATACTTATTCAATGAGACTGATTTATTAAAATTTCCATTTTGTAGACGCATTGTTATTTAAAAAAAATATATTATTAATGCTATGAGGCTAACACCTAAGATAAATTTATCACAAAAAATAAGAAATATAAACAAAAATGTATGCGTCATTTTTAATGTTGTGTATGTATAAAAAATTTAAATGGTTGTGTTTTATTGGCCATGTTTATCTTTTGTTACAATTGACAAAGATAAATATATTTGAGTTCTATATGGCTATGATGATAAACTTACAAATAATTTATTTTTTTCTTAATTTTATGAAAGCATTTTTTTTTCAAAACAATATGACATATTTATGAGAGAAATTTTTTTAATGATTACTATGTTATACACAATTACAAAATACCACTGCACGCCACTGCAAATCTACCTTATCATACGATATCGTTATATCGTTAGTGATATATATTTATATCGTAGAAGACTAAATAACACTCTTGGGCACTCTTGCTAGAGGGGAGAGTGCTCCACAGTGGCATATGTGAATGTGACTCGAACTCGGATTCTCAGAACCACAACTGATATTTCTACTTACTAGACCATGAATCCCATAGTCTTATAGCGATTTTAAAATTCATTTAGTTTTCTAAAAGTTTGTTTAAATGTTAATACATATCATCTACGATAAGTACGACGCAGTTTTTAAAAAGAAAATTATTCAATATTTACCTAGAGGGTCCTTTAGAATAAAAGACGTAATTATAATCCCAAAATATAAATAAGGTTCTCATGCTTATCAAGTTATTAATTTAAATTTCAAATTTATTCTTCATTATAAGAAAATAAATTATAATTTAGCATAAATGCCCTTAACCTTAACATGTCAGAATCCAAGTTATCTGAAAATTTTAAAATTTGACTTGGATTATTTTTATTTAATTTTGTGTTGTTCTGCGAAGCATTTAACGTAGCATATTTGCTTATTATTTATTCAATATACACGCCCTGAGCTATAGACATAAATTCAGATTTTATTACATATTAATGCTACATAAATGGAAATTAATATTAATGTTGAATTAGAATTTTTCATAAAATTTCTTCCAACTTGTTTCAATATTATTAATGTATAAATTCTGATCTCATTAAATCATTATCTATAATAAAATATTCTCTTCGTGTTTTATTAAAAATATTGAAAATCAATCATTGCATTAAATTAAATAATCAATAAAATATAAATTAGCTTTTAAAACATATTAGTGCTCTAGTTTTTCTTAAAATATAATGGAAAAGGAATTGTTTTACATTTGATTTATATTTCAATTATTGATACTAGTTATGTTGAATGCAATACGGATACATCCTATAATAAATTCATATACTTTATATCTATATCAGAAAAATAAGAATCATATTAATTTTATTTGAATTTTACTAGACCTTTTTTGACAGAAGAAATTTGTCTACTTCCATAACTACCTATTTTATAAAAAATAATAGTGAGAGTTTAAGTCTCACAATCCAAGCATTGCAATTGCAAGTTCGAATCCTGAAGAGGCATATATATATGAATATATGGCTTTCATTTCATTGTATCATACTCATTTGATTGCATATGAACTTAGTAGTTAAGCGGTCGTAAAACTTTATAAGTAAAAAATACAAATCAAATCATGTGACCATAATACATGAGTCTGCTTGTAGTCATGTGGTAACGTAGATACATTTCTGCCGTGTCATTTGAATTCAGAATTTTTTTTATTAGGTTAAAATTTAGGCGACATTAAGATTTGAACTCCAAATCTTGCACTCCGCCTAGTTTAAGTCAAGCTTCTGCTCGGCTGTTTGTCGAGTTTTGATTACACCAAATAGTTGACTACAGAGATTTTACATTTTATTCAATGACCGTTTGTGATTTAACAAACTAAGTTTAAACCTGACCGATATAAATAAATCATTATTTTTTCAACACAAAAAAATTCCTTGACGTTTATTTTTTACAAAATCTACAAGTGTCTGGAAGTTGTCTAGTGTGTGCAAAGAAACGCTAAACATAGGACTTTAACATGAAAATATCAAAATATTGTGGGTAGTCTGATAGATTTGAGCAAAACTACAAAGTATAAAATTGAAATCTACATGATAAGATCATAATTGAAGCAACAACAGGTCTGCAGTAAAAGATTTATTAAATATAAAATGTAACGTTTTCGTTACAAATAAGTCTCCCAAAAAAATATCTATATGACAATTGTGATAGTTAATTACATACATGTCATTATAGATAATTTAATTTTTTTGTAATATTGGTATATCATTTAAGAAAACGAGTCAAAATTCATATTAAATAATATTAAATACACAAAATCAGATATTTCATTAAACTGTCATGTAGATATTTTCTTTTATTTCCACGGCTGTCTGATTTTTAACGAAAATGTTACATTTTATATTTAATATATTTCTCGTATTGCAGACGTGCTAATTGCATCAATTATGATCTTATCTGATATAGAATTTAATTCTGAACAACTTTGTACTGTTGTACTTTTGCTCTAAATCTATCAAGAAAGAGAGTATCAGCATTTTTTTTTAATCCCATGTTATAGTCCTGTGTCCTGTGTTCTGTGTTTCGTTGCACACACTATATAGTCTTTATAACCGAAATCTGCAACAACAGAAATCGACACTCATTTATTAGGTACTACTTACAAATCTTAACTGCTGATCGTTTGAATAAGTAACAAAGTCCGTCCAATTGGATGGATTACTGCACGACGGCTCGATTTGTGCTAACCTGTACTAAAATGTAAGTAAAACTTGTCGCGAAGTAATAACATAGTGCCTAAAAGAAATTTCGTGCTATTTGTGTATGATTTTAACGATTAGGCTTTGACTGTGGCAAATTCGAACTGACCGAACTAAAAAGATCTACATGACATCAAGAATTATAAAATACTGTAAAATATTACAAAGTGATTCGGAGGTTACTATTACTTGTAAAAGAGGTAATAAATAAAAAATTGTCCACAGACAAATACAATTTCTATTTCGGCGTAGAATAACAGGATTTTGTGTTACAATTTTGTCATACGGGTTTTGATATAATGGATTTAGATGATGACGATTTCTTTATTTTACGATAAATTTATATTTACAATTTCTAATAAAAAAAATCTGAAATCGTTCTTGAAATTCTCGATGGGTAATTCTTAGTCTTTATCGCGATTACACGTGGCATATGTGTCTATAATTGCACAGTCTCCGATGCGTGAAGTGTCCGTAAGGGGCTTGGGCCCGGGCAGAACGCGTCACAATTTGCATCTGGAAATTTACATTTCAACTTGACCGAGTGGCAAAGGAGTTGAAAAAACTTATAACGCTTCCTCACACATCCCGCACACCCTGAAAAACGACAGCGACGAGCGAAACAGAGGAAGACAACGAACAAAATGCGAGATTCGTTGGGAGGTGCACACACGCACGGCGGGACCAAATTTCCCTACAAGGGACAGATATTCATAAAACTTATAATTTAAACAAAAATTTAAATAATTATATCACTAATGGTCAGATGCTTCAATATTTTAAGTTTCCCTTACATGGACAATACCTGATTAAAATAAAAATTATTCAATATTGCTATACATACATAAATAAAGCACTGCTTATAAATTGATTATATATTTCACTTAGATGCAAGTAAAAATTGTTATGAAATTTATATGTTAGGTAAATGAGGTCCCGTATCATACTGAACTGTCGCGTTTTAGAAAATATGAGCTAAAAAATAATGTCTTAAGGCGGATTGACGCAGACATTTATTCACAGTTTAACTTTAATTTGGATTTAATTTGCAAAAGTCCTATTCATTTTAGATAACACAACATCGCTAAACTCTTAAAAATGAGTAATAAATTTGCTATATATTTACATGTAACTTAGTTGCTGTTTTTATGACAGCTTAAAACCGAAAATATGGAGTCTTATTTTTTTTACAAGCGGGTATATTCTACAATTTTATTAATGGCGGTTCCTGATATTGTACATATTATTTGACTTAGGGTTAATATAAAAAATATAAAGCTAACAACATTTCAAATTTCATATCTCGTAACAATCAAATTTTGACGGACCCACTCTTATTGTATTTCAAATGTTAGCCAATTTTATGGTCATGTCCACTTTTGTTTCTATAATAATTAATTATATATAAACTAGGTCAATATTGAACAAAATAAATGTTGAATACCCTTTTACATTATTAAATCGTTTTTGAAGTTACAATTGATACATTATAACAGTAATTTTAAATGTCTTTTCATTTCTTTAGACATGCAAATGTTATCCTAATAAATGAATAAATATAAATTAAAATAGTTTAATTTTATATTGATCGGAAGTACATTTATTATTCATATGGAAACATTTATTTAGTCATGTTTGACGTGCATACGAGTACAACAAAGTGAGGCTTATCATTTTTTAAATCAAATGATCACGAATAAGTAGTAGACAAAGTGCAGTCTTTACAAAGGTATGAGTGTCTAGTTACATACAAGTAAAATATCGTTACGGGAAAATCGAAAATAAAACTTCGCAATTAATTAATAACTGTGTTTATATAAAAATTTCAACTACATATTTCTTATGCGTACTCTAACAACCTATAATGGCTAGTGTTGGCAGTTATACCTACCTCATTTTAAGATATATTTCTACAATTTTTTTAGATAATTCAACATTAGGAAAAATTTTACAGCAGATGAAATGAAGAAGTAGATTCCAACTATTTCTAGACAATTTTTTATATGTAATTTAGTCAGATAGGTTGTCAGTGTACCTACAGCCTCTACAAATCCCCGGTCAGTTCGCTTTAATTGAAGCATTAATAATTCATGGGCAGTAGTGGCTCAAATGTTTAGATCGTTCCTGCGCGAATTGAGCAACTAAAATGCAAGTAAAAATATTCAGAAAATTTCCAAATCTCTACGCTTAACAGCATACCTACATTCTGCGTCACAATATTTCTAAATGAAGCGGGATCCTTAAATTCAATACTGGTATGGTTGAAGTTAATTTTACTTGCATTAATTTATGCAGGTTATTAATCTCTAATTAACAATTCAGCCAAATTAATAATAAAGACAAATGCTTATAATTGGTGAAATTGACGCCGGCGCCGCCACTGCAGTGAAAAACAAAATGCTCGGCACTCCTGCAGGATCTCCCCTCCCCTCGCCGCCCCCACCCGCGTCCCTGTACAGGAAGGAACGGAAGCGCGGAAGAGAAATAGAAGTGTGAGATGTATGCATTAGACTTTCAAAGTGTCCCGGCCGTTGCCTTGGTAACTGGGCCTTCCATAGCCTTCGCTCTTCGCTCGGCCTGATATGACGCCCGGGCAATTTAATAAGATTCCGCGTCCTAGCTCGCGTACACGAACACCCCCGACGGGGGGCGGCCGGGGAATGGACAGAGTTTAAAATTATACACGCACGGTCAAAGGGAGATGCAGTCTGGACGAACAACGACTACGATATTAAATATTCAAAAATCTATGCACTAGCCATTTTAACACAATTTCTCTAACACCCATTTCTGGGCATATTTAATAATCATATTTATTATTATTCACCTCATTGATTATATAAGTATAAGTTAAGTAAACAAAAAAAAAAATGATAAAATTTGACAGTCATATTAATCTGCAGCGATGGCTTCAATGGGTAACACTTTTCGACTCTAATTGGGCAAAATGTGCGTGATCTGGCATTCGATTACTAACATCGCTAACTATTAACCAAATAAAATATCGTTGTGTCCGAGTAATTCGGAACGCACATTAAAGGTCTTTGAAAAGACTGACAACCCTCTACATTACAATGCTTGTAAAATTTATCACGAAACAAGTAACCTAGGTACTTGAGGCCCTAATGTATTTGCGAATGTTGTGCCACAGATGACAAACTTGTTTAAACAAATAAATATCGAAATGTTGACAGCAATATTGAGTAAGATTTTTCACATTTAACTTCAGTTACAGTATTATCTATTTCAATGAAACTTAAAATTTAAGTTTTAATGATGAACACAGATTTTTTCAAATAATCTATTGATAAAAATGTTACTTAATTAGAGAAAAGGAAAACTTGGCACAACCTTCAGTGGAATGCCCCAGTTCAATAAAATAATGTCTCTTTTAGCGTTTTAGCACGCATAAATAACGGATTTTACTTAAACATCGAAAGTATGTTGCCGTATCACTAGAAATACATTCATGTATTGTGGGTCACTTTGTCTGGCGTATATGTGTATATTGTGAAGTAATTTACAAAATCTAGAGAGTTATAACGCGCTATATAGTTTGGAAAATAATAAATTGTAAGAGAAGTAAAACAAAAGTAAAAATTACAATACAATTAGTCATTGATGTACTTACTAGAGCTAGATTTATTTTTGGTGCATGTTCGGTAAGATTTTATAAATTTAGTAGCATAAAATCTAGACTGCTATAAAAATACAGCCGTCTCCGAGTAGTTCGAAACTGTAAATCATAAGACAAGTAAAATACAAGTAAAAATGACGATACAGTTAGGCACTGGACTCGCTGGAGCACCTTTATATGTTCGATATGATTTAATTAATAAAGCTAGTCGCAATGTGATCTACTTTCAATGTTATGTTACAATAGTCAAAACAGTAAGAAAGGATAGTTGCAAAATGAAACGTATTGTGTCCCTAAATTGGGTAAAAGCGAAAAGTCGGAATGACAATAGCAGGTAAATTAATATCCGATATCAGTTTGGAAATCAGTGTGGTGCAGAGAGAATGATATGAATTTGTGTTGAATAGAAAAGCAATTTAACAAGCGGTGGTGAATGAAACAATGGCCGTGCTTCCCGATATGTCAGCACTTTTCCATTTGCTAACTACGGCATACGCGCGTTGTTCTTTAATTATAAGTAAAATATGTCAGCGGCAGTTGTTAAACAATGGCGTGGTGTTGCGGAGAACAACAGCGAAATAATTGAATATCGGAGGCAATTGTGTATGCAATTGGCATTTGTTTGCGCGTTTGCGTTTTATTGAGTAATAGATTGTTACGGAGATTGAATCGGAATAAAATAGTTTCCCGTTTTTGAGTGTTTAAATTGAAAGTGTGGGAGGTAGGGAAGAATGAGGAGGTCTGTGGTGCTGATAGCCATAAAATAGCTTTGAATATGGGAATCGTTCAGCTAACGATAATGCAGCCGAGCTTCAATAGCTACAAAGGTGTTAGCGCACGTGAGACCGTGTCAGCGATTCCAAAACTCAGGCGCACCAACGCCCTTTCATTTCACTTTTACACCAACATTTTATCTCACAACACTATTCATTACATTCATTATTAATATAAAAATTACTCCACATATTAGAAATATGCATTTCGATAAATGCATTTTCATTTCATATGCTCTACGAGCCATATTCTTAAAAATTATACTATTTTTTTCAACTAATGTTTAACGAACGAGTAACTACAAGTACTAAGTTCATATGTAGAAGGATTAAAACTATCACCATAATACATAGGGTTGTATAGTCATAGTTCATAAGTTCATATCATAATATTTACAAAATGATTGAAAGACTGAAATGTGAGGATTGAAATTTATCTCTGACATTCGTCATTAGAGAGAAATAGAAGAATATATGAAGAATATGTCTTCAGTAGTATTCAAATTCGCGTTATCATTTATTTGCAGCACACAGTAGGTACATTATTATACTTGTTATTTACATATGTAAATAACTAGATAAAATTAAATATAGAACGATCATATCATGTCAAGTAAAAGCCATTAATGTAACAACTAATGTTGCTGAGTTACCGTAAGTAAATTTTTTACAATTTTTGATCATGTCTACCTATATAGGAATCAATTTTACGCAGAAGATTATCACATTATCAAAAACTACATATTAATAGTTATATTATAAGTGGCCAGTCCTTATTTATGAATTACATGTATAACGCGCGGTAAATTCTCACAAATGTATAATGACGTTTCACTCACGTGTGATGTACGACGTCGTATATTACAGTAGCTTCTTACTATATGAAATTCATTTGAAAATGAAGTTTTTAAAAAAATAACATAAATTCCTGAGAGAACGTTATAATCGATTGCTATGGTTGCGCTATTTAAAAAATGAGTTGTTAATGAATAATTTTGTTATTATTTGTAAAAAGTCATTGCTGTAATAATATAAAATGTATTAACTTATTACAAATGTAAGCATAATTTACAATAGTTTTGCATCTGGTAACGGTTTGTTTGTTTAAAGTTTAAGCTTTGATGTCGCAATGGTGTATGTCACCTTTAGTTTTTGTAAAACTACTAATATAATGTCATTTTGTGCGGCTTTGTGTTGTAAAAACAGAAAATCGCGTAAATCTGTCGTGAAATTGTCTGCCATTTCTGTAAGGTATGCTTGAAAACCTCATTCGTGCCATGGCTTCATTCCCCTCACCTATAAGAAATTGGTTAGTCATCTGTTATATATCGTAATTTATATATATATATATATATATATATATATATATATATATGATACTAGACAAAAAATATATACATATATCCGTATATTTTTATTCGATTCCTTATTCCTATCTACTTACGAGAAAATAAAAATAAAAAATCTAGAGAAGAGGTATTGTAACGTCTACATGGTAGAATCGTAACCATGCTGACCTTTCATTGTTAATAACTATATTATTGCATAGTAATGTTTAGTTTTTATTATTATAGCTATAGAGATTTGTTTTTATATTTTACGACTTATATACCACATTTGGCGTTTGATGTAGGATGCTGTACCAACAGTAGGTGTATATTTTGGAAAAATTCGTTTGGTGCGCACTGAATCGAGAGTAGGTAAACGATTGGGCAGTGTGAAAGCTGCAAAAAACAGTGATCTCACCTCCCAACGCGAGTGGCTTACCGCTGCATCGCCACTTACATCTTCATACCAACACTCCATCATGTCGTCCATTGTCCATCTTCTCAGAATGAGGAGAATTAATTTCTTTGCAGCATAAAATCGCTGCTCATTATTCAGGCACGGAACGATTTTTTACCGCTGGCTCGGCACTTTGTGGCGATGTTGCTGAATAATACTCCCGCTCCAGCTCGATTTGAGACAATAATTACCACGTTAGGCTTTCTTGAAATAGGTTTTTAATTGGTTACGGTGTAAAGTGGTTCGGATGGCTACTGCACTGCAAACGCTTATAACCTCGCCGTCATCAGCGCCGACCCAACTAAATTGTGGAACAGGTGCTTCCACACCGTCATTATAACTTGTCCATTACACTATCACAGGCGACAACATTATTAAATATACAGATCATAAACAATCGTATTACCACCAGCATTATTCCAATATATTGTAAATACGTGTGGTAATATAACGCATACAAATAATTAATTATATGGTTAGGATTAAAAGATATGCGGGTGGAATCAAACAAATATCCCTTTTAATCTGAATAAGACGTACAACTGAACAGGATTGACACAAAATAAATTTTTAATAATAATTACAAAAAGACAAAACAAAAACAAATACATTACGAAAAACACATCATTTCATTAGAAGAAGAAGATTTATAATTTAAATTAACCAAGCACTAAATTATATATACTTATTTTACGTTACTCGATAATTTTTAAAAATATGCGTTAATTTCACGATACATCCTCTTTGGAAGTTATGCCTTTCTTCTTTGTATTATTACAATAAACTGTTGATTCGCGTCAACTAAGCAACGTCGGAAATCTAAACTTCTCAAGTCTCCCCTAGATTAGCGTGGGAGATTTTTTGGAAAAAATACGCGTATTTCTACAGCATTTATTTAAAAAACTATATTTATAATAAAAAAGTATAATGTCTCAAATAATAATAATGAAAGAAAATAGTGGATTATTAAATGAAATTTAATTTAGAAAAAAAAATTGTACATTTCAATTTTGACAGATTGACAGCACATCTTAGTATTGAAATATGACCACAAAATAGTGTGTATACACAAAAAATATAAATGTTTGTGCAAACATAAAAAATAATTATTGGTTTTATGATTTTCGTACAAACATAATGTACAAACCTCTTGCTTAGTTCCTGGAATCGTTATATTGCAGTCATCTAGGAGTCGATCGTTCTTACACTTGATATGCCAACTGCGATTTTATTTCTAGTGTTGTTCATAGTCATCTGTCAAATTTTGCATTGTCCAAGCTATATGTGATGTTTAAATTTTGTATTTCTACATTTGTCTAAAAAGGTCGACGGAAAATATTAATAGACATCTCCACATAAAGAGATTTTTAAAAGCCTCACCTCCCACTACTATAATTTACACTTTTTATTCTTAATACATAAATATTTTCTTTTTATAACTACTATTTTTTGAAGCTAGAATATTTCCACGAGTAAAATTTAAAAAAAGCTATTTTTTTTCATTATATGCTAGTATATCTACACAACATATATTTTCAGAGATAATTAGATTTACACAATTTTTGTACAGCTCAGTGAAATTACCTTATAACAATCATTGTAGTATTTACTATTTTTTTAATTTATACACATATTGATACGGCGATAAATATATTATTTATAACTTATTTTATTTCAGTTTATATATAGAGTACGCTATAAAGAATTGTATATGTAACCTATTATTGTTTATTAATAAAAATTAGATGTTACATCCTTTATCGAACGATAAATATTTGAAAATTATTGAAAATATTATACAATGCAATAATTTGATAATAAATTTTATTTCATATTTTGTACATTTCATATAAATTAGTATAATGACGACAATTCTTACAGTATCTACTTAATTCATAGATGTATTGTCACGTCGATAAATTTATCATTTATTACTGGTTTTATTTGAGTTTAAATATAGAGCGCACTATAATAAACGTTATATTTAACCTATTATTTAATCAGGTGCATTTTCTAAGAATTGTATTTCAATAATATAAAGATGTTTATGACAATTACAGCTGTTTCCTGTTGCAAATTTAGTTCTAATATAAGTGAAGTAATCTTAAAAAATACTTGAAAATTTTATATTTCCTTTCGACAATTTACATTATTGAAATAGTCTGATGAATGTTTCTTACAATACAATAATAATTATTAATAGAAAAATATTCTATTACTGTTTACTATCTTTCATTTTTAATTACCATTCGAATTTTGATTTATACTTCAAACTAATTGCAAACAATAATAATTTACAGTTACGTTTTCTAACAATTGATCATTGTGAGTGTAGCTACGACGTAGGTTATATTGAAATAACAACTGAGGGAACGAGACAGAGAGTTGTAGTGTTGGTGAGTGTGTATATGAATGGTAATATTTATGGGCTAATGTTGTTTAATGTTGTAATTATGATTGCAAGATTGTTGCACAGTGTCAATGTTTCGAATAAAATCGATAGCCAGGGGCAGTGCTTTCCAACAGGTTTTGTATTAGTAAATTGTGTTTTTTACTAAGTTTTTTGTATAACATGAAATATTTATTATAACTGCATGATTCATAAACTGAACATATGTTTTTAAATGTTTACACTTACTAAAAATTTGAACAATACCTAATATATCTATATCAAAGGGAATAAATCAAAATATCACCAAGGTACTATCAAACGCAAGCACCTAAATATTTCATTTAATGCTAGAAATTTATTTTTATCTCAGAAAACCAATGTCTCTTTTCTGTGACTATATTTTCGTATTCTCTGCTTTCCTAATAACGAAACTGCAAAAAATTTCATAATTTTTATAAGAAACGTATGTAAGTCTGTCTTTAATCAAAAAAGATGATATTTTTTTAATTTGTAGATGAACGGTAAGAAATAAATTCAGTCAGTAAACGGAAGTTTTCTTTCAACTTCAATAGATAGAGTTGAAACCGGAGTCTTCCTAAGCGAGGTAGAAACCGTTCGGAGTGCAAAATCTGGGGTTCAAATTCCATCGTCGCCAATCTTTATCCAATTAAAAATATCGCTGTATTTGATTGATTCAGAACGCGCTATAAGCTATAGGTCCTATACAGAGGCTGTAAGCTGACAATCGACAATAGTAAAAAGCAATTAAAACTTATCACGAAACAAATACTGTAAGTACTTGAGGCTTTGTTTCGTATAGGTACGCCGTGTTACAGATAATGATGGTTATTGAAATTACAAGGATGAAAGAAGCGGCTCACTTAGTTATAGGACATCTCATATAGAAATAAATCGGTGCGAACGAATTATTTTTGTACATATTTCAACTTCAAGCAACCAATAAGAGAAGGTACCCCCGTTGGGTTTTTCCTAGTTCCTAGTTCATACGGGGAAAGTCTATTAGTTCGAAATTAAGAATTGAAAAACATGAAAATGCAAGAAACAAAACCAATACAAGATTTGTCAACCATTGTATTAGCAGGTAATAATTATTTGTGGCAGTGATGTTTCAAAATTTTATATATAGCAAAAAAAAAAGATTAACTATGAATTAGCTGTCAACGACCAAACCCTAAACCGATGTAACCCATACCCTTCTGGGTAAATTGAAAAATAGTTTGTATACTGTTAATTTGTACATCATTGTACAGATGATATCCGAGACGAAAAAACGACCGTAAAAATAAAAAATGTTTATTTTATTAATATCATATTTATAAATTACAATATTTAAGTAGCAAAAATATACAATTAGTTTTAATTTGCTAAAATTTCTGGAAGTTGAAGCGATTAATAACGTATCAATTCCACTAACTAAGTTAAGTTGATTTGAGTCAGTATACCTATTATAACTGTATAGGGCTACTGGTAAGCGACACAAAAGACCGTTACGACCTACGACATTTGCAGTATGTACTGTACGGCACATTGCATATCATTGAAAAAAAAACCATACGTTGCAGTTTCCTTTAACTTGTTTGTTGTATTAGATGCGAAAGAATGATTGACAGGTCCATTTCTATCTGAGAGGACGTGTACATATATTATCTATACACGATATTATAAATATAAATTTCTCGTAAAATAAACATATCTTTCAGGTATTGATAACTGTTGTAGTGGATAAACGATACTGAAAATGTTTGTGTAAAAAAATAATGAATAATTTATTAGGCCAGGTTTAAATTCGAATTGTCAGAATCACAGTCAGTCAACGAATTTGGTTTAACCGAAACTAGACAAATAGTGGTGATTCACTTGATTAGCACGCTTCTTCAATAAAGAGAGTTTAATTTTTAAGTTCGTCGACTATTGAGTCCTGCAGATATGTTAATAAAACATTTAACAACACCAGTATCTTGGGCACGTACCAAATATGAGATAATAAGTGTTAATTTTCCTGTTCAAGCTTTGTTTCTGTAAATATTTTTGCATATCTGTTTCCTTGACTTGTGGTATCTTGTGCTCTCCCATATTTCACTGGTTATGTTCCGCCGTGGGCGAGTCTGTAGCGTGAAGGAATCTGTTTCGCCCGGAACAAGATTACCCTAATCACACTAATCGAACAATCGAAGATTTGTAGCATCGCGAGATGAAGTACAGCGAGCAATGAGAACTTGTTCCACACAAGCCCATTTGATTTATGCTGGATGAATGAAATGGATGCTTATGCTAAATCATGACGCACATCGTATTTCACAAACTGAATAAACTATGCTAATGTCCGCAGGACAATGCAGCGATTGATTTTGTTTTCAATTATTTTTTATTGTCACCGGCTTTGAAACAAGTGACAATATAGACAATGAATCTTAATTTTGATTTATTTCTACTCCTTCTGAATTAAATTTATTATTATATATTTCCCATCCAAAATAGTTCCTCTAGTACACTTCAGCCAGTTAGAGTACCCAAGAGGTGACGTCTAGTGAACGCCCTTTAAGATATAAAAATTTCATCTACCTATATCTGCGATAAAGCAGATTGGCACATCTAGAAATTGATAAATGTGGTGAATTCAATATTTATTAATTATTTATTTAAGTTTAGCTCAAAAGTTACACATATTTACTTGCATTTTATCTAAATAGTAACTGTATGTAAAATTTAAGTTTCGCTTATTATAAAATTCTGATTAGCTCTGAAAATGCAGGTTTTGGATTTAGAAAATTTGTCATCAGAATATTTTAAATTTAAATAGAACATGTGTACATTTCTCTGATAGATAGAACAACAGAACACTAATTATAAAAAAAACCCTGAATTCGAAACCCATTACATTAAGGAATTAGATAACTGATGAAAGCATAATAACCAAAATTGCAGTGCAGATAAAAAATAAAAATAACTTAATCGAGTGGTACACGATATTTAAATACTTGTTTCAAAAATATTTTATGCACACTGTATCGTAATTGTTTATTTACAATTTGGTAACCATGGCGGAAACCTTTACTTTACGCTCTTGGGCAGTAAATTAGAGAAAAACTCCCACCAGGCAGTAAAGAAAATGTTAAAAATATTTATCCAGATTTGTAATACCTTGTATTCGTTTTCATACCTATCCTTTGATTTACCAGGACATTATAATCTGCTAAAATTTTATTAACTTCTAGCAAAATTTAGTACAGAATTTTGAGAAAGCTCCATACTTGACAAATGAAATTTTTATTTATTTGCAATTTGCTTACGTTGTTTATACAAAACACTAGGATACCAATGCGATGCATCTCCTTAATGTTTTTAGGATGTCATCTTTTAATTAAAAATTACAATCCATTTGATAACAGTGATGTGTAAAACGTTGTACATACCTCGTGCCGAAAGAGTTACGCCTATGGAGTCTTCTCTTTCGGCCCTTTATATTTAAATAATTATTACAGGAAAAATGCTTATTCGTTTAAATAAAAGAAATATGATTACAGGGTCAAGCATATTCTTTAAAGTTATAATTTCGATGGGTGAAATACAGTGTATATGCGACCCCAGTTATAAAATGAGCTCTCCCTAATCTTTTAATTTGTTTTGGAAAACAAAATATTAATAAAGCGATGACTTTATTCTTTGTAGTAAGCAATTCGCGTTCTGAAAAACGCATTTTCAACAAGAAATATTTGTCATAGCCATCTAGATTATCGCGAGGTACTTCTGCAATAAGGCTATCTCCTATTTTCTTTTATTTTACCGGAACCTTGTGTTATATTTATACGGATACAGTATTTGTAAAATAAAAATTAGGATAGGGTGGAAAAATGTGTAGATTTGTGCGTGCGTCCAAGCATCGCATGAGACAAAATTCACTCTCGTTGTAAGTGCCAACGTGAGATCCAAAACAGCTTCGAAACTCCAGCCGTTACAATACCCCTAAAACTTTCTCCCATAAAATCCTTCAATTTTACTATCACTCCTCCACAGCACTGCCAACATAACAGCCTTAAATCCCCATCCACTCGCTGTCTCTCTCGCTCTCGGCTAATACCAACCCTTCCACGACACAACCGCGACGAAAAAATTAATCGCAAATAAAACAATCTCGCAATGAGAGGCCCCGCCCAGCGCAATTTCTCCACCAATGGGCGCTGAGTACGCATGCCCGGACCACGTGCTGTCCCCCCAGGCTACGACGCACGTCCCGCCCCCCGCAACGGGGGCGACGGAGACGGGAACAGTGCACGTATGTCGCAGATAATCGATAGCTTCTCATTTGTGGATATGACGATCTAAGTGACCGGGGGAAAGCATAAGATACGGTTTCAGGGGTCACGGACATCGCGGGATAAATAACACAACACCAAACACTGCACCCATTTCTGTACACGGCAGACGTATCTTTATAAATAAATACATCACTCACGGTCTTTACTCATCACTGCATTATGATGTAAGAAATGGATTAAATTTTGAATTCCTTAAATAAAATTTATTAGTACCGACGTACCATACTACCATTTGAGTCTGATTATCACTAATATTATTTTTCTAATTTTGACATATAAAGTGTCACTTTTCAAAACTGACTGACGTTTTGAAACGTCAAACTTTTCGTAACCAGTTACGAAAGAAAAATCTTTCATAACTGGGTGACGAAAAGTAAATTTCATCACCAGTTACAAAAAAAATTAAACAAATACCATATTTTAAATTTATTGATAAATATTAATAACACAGTTTTTACATTCTGTTATGTTAATTCCTGATGTTACGGAAGTTTGATTAGTAGAACTTGTTGCAGTAATTTGGGATACGCACCTTCTTTCACCAAGAATTTCAGTTTTGAAAAGTGACACTTTATATGTCAAAATTAGAAAAACAACATTAACAATCGAGATAAAGCGCACCCACGTATTTGATTTTTTATTATTCTTAAAAATAAATAATTTCAAAAGAGTAAAATTGCAATAATATTATCAAAATTAGAAAAAATCTTGTATGTAACACGTTAGAAAATGCAATTTTGTGTAACTTGCGCGATTTTGCGGGGTCTCGCTTCGCTCGCCCCGCAAATATCCCACCGTTACACAAAATAAGGCATTTTCTAACTGGTTACATAAATAGCTATTTTAAATCTATCCCTGTGTTCATAAATAATGTTGTGTTGTACTATAAGAAACCAAATATAGTTATATTTAAATTAGTCAACTAGTGATTTACTCGTACAGGTTCATTGCTTTGTCTTTTAAGTTTCTAATATTGTCAATAATACCCAGGCATATTTTAGGTATACAATGGGGGTTTCCAATAAAACGACTTTTTAAAATATATATTCTGCATATCAATTTTGGTCGTGAGTATATTGTAATAAAACTAAAATAATATATAATTGTTGAATACTTTATTTAAAAATTGAAATTAAAGTTTTATTTAAATGACCTTGTGACGTCATTCCCCCGACAAGTGTTGCCAACTATAAGTATATAAGTTTTGATTTCACCGGTTCGCAACACTGCCTCCGATAGCTAGCTTCATGTGATAAAATGACAATGCAAGCTCGATTTCATTTATATCCTGCCTGGATTTCAAAATATATGAGAACACACACGTGGTAACTGGTAAATGCAACTATCGAAAGCATGAATCACGAAAGCAGGTTATGTTTATATTCAATGCTTGAATTTACGCGGTACTCGTAGCCTAACTTCACTTCAGATTTTTAGCTACTTATAGTTCTATCTCATAGCGCACATGGACTATCTTTTTCTAGTCAGGGGAATGACGTCAAACCCATTGTCCGTAAACTTTATTAATTTTTTTCTCGGATACTATCAACTTTTTGGAAAAATAAAAAAATATGGGTCCAATATTTTGTTTTAAACTTTATCATATAAAAAAATCAAAAAATCTTGGAAACCCCCATTGCTTAGCGTCATCGAGCAAATAGCGGTTCATACCTAAGATATATGTGGCTGGGAATTCATATTGAAAAATTGTTTACGTTAGAATGCATTTCAAGAATAATCATTTTAGGAATGTGTAACTGAATGTTTCTATTTACACATTGCTATTCATTTGCATATCTGTGGTTAAGGGTATTGCTGACCTAATATTCGGGATTTACAAATCAAAGAACTATAACTGGTCAGCTGATTATGCTACAGTATTTGAAATTATATTGTTTTTCTTAATAAAATGCTACTATATTCCTTTTTTTAACAATAAATGTTTATCATTATTAAAACTAAAAGAAAAGATTAATCGATTTTTTGTGGGTCTGCGAAAGTACTTTTTGAATGGTTTAATAATTATAATGAACAATTTATAGAGATTTTACCCATCATCATCATATATTTGCAAGATACAATAAAGTATTTAGAATGTAAAATTCAAAAAAAATAAAAAATAAATAACAGAAAATAAAACATTTCTAACCTAGGGGGAGCGTAAGTTGGAGCCGAAAAAAATAATTTTTAATGTGCAAGAACTATATTTATTCAGAATATGGTATATTGTTTTGTAATCCATGAAATACATGTTAATATAGGACAGCTTTTATTAAATTTGTTTAAGTTTTTATGAAATTACATTGTTAAGATAATTGTTGCGGGCACAATATTTTCTTTTATGAAAAAGAAGGCAGAGGTAACGAAAGATTGGAAACCAGTACGTTAAATAGTGTGATATAAGGTATTTTCTTTTAGCTCACTTTAATTTAAAGTGATGTGACGGGAACTGATAGTTTTCACTTTTCGGAATATATAAAGAGTGACAATTATTGTGGTCACTTATTATTATTTAAAAAAATCTGTACTATTCCTTCGAACTAGGAATAAATAAGAAAACAAAGTATGCGTATCATTTACATGTTGCTAGAAATTTAAGGAAGGTCGTTTTTAATTATTTGTTTCAGTATATTAACCTCAAAATTATTGCCAATTTTGATATTTTTGCAAATAAAATAAGGATATTTTAAATTCTGTAATAAAAGATTTTTGATGGCTGTTAGCAAAACATTATCCAATATTTCAAGTGACAACTCAAACATCAGCAAGCACAACCGTTACTACGTCACAGTTGATGTGAGACGAAAAGAAGGGACACGATAAGTTACGTAGTTACTATGATCTGACGAATTGTGCGAAAAGAAAACATCTAATATGTAGTTTATACATAATTTTTTACTCAGATGAGATTAGGAACAGCATCCTTACAACTTTCAACATTAAGTTCACTTCTTTTACTCCCTAACATTAGGTCAACAGTATACTTAAGTTTTAACATAGCTTATCCTTATCAAGCAAAAACTAGTTGTCCCAAGATGTTTTCTTGGTGAATATTTCTAGAAGTTGGAATGCACTACAACTACAAGAATAATCACCATAAGAATGTTTTAGTAGATTTTTCAATGTTTACAATTTCCAGGACCATACCAAAATTGTATTTGGAGTTAAATGTATTGTTGCTCCAATATCATGGATTGGCGTGAACTATACAAATATCTATTCAGGATTTAATTCGAAACCCATATTATTTATACATTTGTAACTTTATGCATACTTGTATTTGTATAATAAGGAAAGCTTGGATAAAATAATGATTGCGTTCTAAGGAATGATTATTGTGACAAGAAAAATGTAATAAGAATCCAATTCATATGTGACAAATTTGTGTGGAATGGTGCAAACATATATTTATAAACTCGACAATGACAACATAAAGCTAGCGTCATTACCAGCTGAAGCTCCATACACGCCTTGCGCGATAAACAAACGAACCCAATCCCCACGAACGTATTATGACACCGGCCATATCTCATCGCGGCCGCACGCAATGCTGCAACTCGCCAGCCGTTATCAGATTATCGCGATACCGGCGCGTGGGTGTATTCTTTTAAGCATTACAGATCAGTAATAACTGATATCCGGGATAAAAATTGTCTCCAATTTGTTTTGTCACGTTCCCAACGCCTACGACGACGGGGAAATTGTTTTTAACTGTCGCACTTCGATCACAACTTGGATAAAAATACAATCAAATAATAGCGGTATTAATAAACCCGTAACAAGATACTCCTACTTATTAATTTAAAAAGACCCTCTAGATATATATTATCTATTTTTCTTTTTAATTTGACGTCTCATAGCGTTTGGTTCTTACACAAATAAATATAAAAATATAACTTGCAGTTTATTACACTTTGCTGGGAAGACGTCAGTTCTCAGATACTGTATCTATCGTGAAGGGGCGACAAGGAACTATTTTATTTGAGAAATTGCTAGCTACAAGTTTTTTCATTCAAATATTTAAAGATAATGACTTGTTTACTGTTTACTGCAATAGGTGTTTCTATATTTTTACATTTCTTATTTTGAAGAAATCACAATAGCGAACGAGTAATATTAAATAAAAACTTGGTGATTGCAGTTGTCAGCACAATAGGAGACAGATAAACAAAAGTATTTAATTTCCATTATTCATTTATGAACATTGGATATTTTTAAATTATTATTATTACATTGTACTCTATTTGTCTATTTAATTCTAAAATTAATTTTTAATATACATATATTACTTTAAAAAAATATTTTCTAAAAATCTAAAAATAGAATATTGTAAATAGTCAATGAAATTACAATTAAAACAATTTGAATGTAGTCATAGTTTACCGAACCAAGTAATGAAAACAAGCCTATAAATATACCTAAGGTATTTATTAATGTATTTGTAGGATCACCACAAATTTAGCCATAATTCGGCAACCTCATCTTTGCTTACTAATAAAAATCATTGACTCTTTAACCAAACGGTCTGTAGCGACCGTACAGAACTTTATATAACAAAATTCCATGCCCAGCAATTCAAATTTTGATTGGATTTTAACTAATTTTTATCAAACATAGAGTGATTATTCCAACGTAAACAGTAGTAATGGAGTGGTTAAGGTTATTGGTTTCGGCTTGTTACTAATTTAAATTATGAATAAACTACAACAGAACTGTTGTCCATTTTCAGGAATTCCATTATTTAATTTTCATAAATCACTTTGGTACAACAATGTGTTCTATCCCTAAATCACTATCCAAATCTCGCATTTAGTGTTGTATGAATGACAGAAGCCAGTGAACCACCATCCACAGCCCGAGTCCACCTGGGCCGACTAGACTATTTATGTAGACTTTTATGCTCTCTGAAGCATTGCTTTGTGTAGAGGTTAATTTTACGACCCTCTCGCGTCGGCCTGGGTCGTATGCCCCAGGCCTTAGAGAACAGAATCGCGTGCCAAGTTTGTCATAACTTACATGGCTAGTTGAGGAGCTCGGTGTTATTTTATTGTCAGGTTAAATTTGTTGCAGTTTTGACATTTTTTATTATGGGTAGGATGGAAGCAATTGGCATAAGGATGAGATACATAATTGGTATTTGGGAATGGATTTTCATGTGTTACAATATTGCAAAAGTATTACAATATTGTTCTTAATTCATTTTTTGGAGGGATTATGAAAATGTACAAAACAAATGTCAAATTCTTTAACTAGACCAGTGATCCCCAAAGTGGGCTAGAATGATCCAGGAAGGCGACAGTAGCCTCGGATGCATCTGGGAGGCTTTGAATAAAAATTTAAGGGTGATGAGAGCTTAAAGAACAAAAAGAAGATAAGAAAATTTAGAAAAACCGTTCCTACATATTTCATCTGATGAGTAACATTATTTTCTAAATAAACATATAAAATGCAAGTTATAACCGATCGGCGATCAAGTCACAAATCTATTAACAAAAAAAAAGAAACCGTCTGCATACAGCTAATCGCGCTGATTTAAGAATAATACTGACAAAAATAGAGCCGAGGATTGATACATTGATTGCAGCCCATCAGGTCCATCCGTCTCATTAGGATAATTTTTATTTTCATATTTTTTTCCGTTATTTTAATTTTCTGCTATTTTAATAAATTAATTATATAAGTTTTAAGATGTCTTATTTACAACATTTTTCTTTACTATATTTTAGGACGTAGAATGTACATATATTTCCAGAGGGCGCTGAGTTTTTTTTTGTTCTAAAAAGGAGCGATAGGCCAAATAAGTTCAGTAATCACACAAGTAAACCATTAATGCTTTCAAATATATGTGCTCTGTGTCCGTACCAACTTTTAATTCATTTTTCTGAAATGGGTAATAAAGTTATGTTCTAATATTCCAATATTTCTTCCTACGTACGTGATTTAACTTAACTGTTTCTTTGTAAGTATTCCAGGTTAAATTTGATTAAAATAAAAGTTATGAAAAATATTTTTGATACTGTTATTCCTCAGTAATGTTTATTACATATATTCAGAATTGTATGACGATTCAACAATTAATATGTCACTCTGTTTTGGAAGGTAATAAATTTTACTATGCAAAATCAGTAATGTAGAAATATATTCATAGGAGTGTGGTCCTCAACCTCTAAGTAGCTTTCAGAGAATATTGCTCTGGGAATTTAAAGTTCAATTGATAAAGCATCCTACAAAAATTATCCTGAATTCAAATCCTTGGAACGTCTATAAATTTTTCAAAAATTGTTTCTTCAATTATACAAAATGAATTAAAATACACACACAATATTTTATGTCAGTATTTCTAATATTCTTTGACTTCGATGTGAACTATGCTTCACTATTAAAATAATCTTGAATTCCATATCTATATCTGCCAAGAAACATCTAGCAGTTACATTAAAAATAATATAATTGTAACGCCTGGTATGTATGTTGCCACATTCATTTCAACGCAAGCATGTAATATTAGTCTTAATATGTAGGCTCAGATATAATTTTTAGACTTAATGAATTTCTATTATATGATATTACATATTTAGTGACGCCGTTAATATAGTAGAGATAATTGTCTCTATATACAAACACCATGAATCTGGTTGTTATAACCTAATAGTTTTGATCTTACAACTTACTAAATATTATTCAGGATATAATCAATGGTAGATAAACCAGATATGTTATATCATACATATTGGTAATGATATATTTATACCATAGAGAGATTTTACTAAAAAACACCTTTTGAACATTGATCTGATGAGGGGTGTGCAGCACAATTTAATATACGAATATATTATTATACCTTTATTCCTACAAAATTAGAAGCTCAGAAACTAAATTTTACGGGTAGCGGTGGCTCACTTAGTTAGCGCGCTCCGACTCAAACTGAGTGAAGTATGACGGCTTGGGTTCCATTCTCAGCTTCGGCAACTATTTACCAAATAAAAAGAACCTCTGACTCCAAGTGGTTAGGAATAGGAACCCACTATAAGTTGACAACATACTCCATCAAAATGCAAGTACAAATTATTAGTTCTCTTTTCAATTTCACCTGCGGCCAAAACTCTTCTAGGGTTGTAGCGCTAATAAAAAAGAACTAAATCTAAGAAAAAGTTAAGTTGTTTGCCATTACAAGTAAAAATCCTTGTAGTTTCAGGGATGGAATTCTTTAACTTATAACAACTATAAATAACAACTGCACTTTTAAAAATAACAATTACAAACGTCAAATGGCAAATGTCACCATGGCGAATATTCAAATTTGCAATGGTTTAAGACATTCCTATATCAGTGTGAACTTGTAGAATGTTATTTATACATGTATGAGTATGTAAGTATAAATGTTATAGAATAGCAAGTAGGTACACTTTGTAGTTGATATTTGTAATTTATATAATAACAAGTCCAAGTGATAGCAACTATAAAGTTATAGAATCCCACCCCAGGTTCCAGGTTTGATTTGTCATCTGAACAAGTTGTATCTGTTCTCCATTGTCTTCCTCTGATCCCCCAACGCCTAACCCTTCCGGCGCCGGGCGGGGGCGGCTAATGAACGCCAGGGTGTCACGGGGCGTCATCGTCCGGAAATCCAAACAGTTTCATTGATTCGCCGGCGTCCGGCGTCCGGACGCAGCCAATGAGCGCGCGCCGCTGCCGACTAATGAGCGGCGTTAATTAGCGCGAGGGTGAGACGCTGCAAGGGTTGGTCCAGCCGGCGCAAGCGTCCCCCGGACCAATCTACCCGCACGGGTAATTAAAGGGTTGTGACGAGGATGATGGAGGGGGTAATTAAAACACTATAGAGGGGGTGATACTGGATTTTGCTCATTACATAATTACATGTGATAAAAATCAGCATATGCCTACAGACTTTATAACACAGGTTCTCATTTAGATATCGATGTGTACTTTTCAGAACATATTATCATCTTTATTGTAAATAAGTACAAAAAACAAAGTTCATGAAATAGTAGTTTATGATACACTTCTGTAATGTAAATCTTTTTTATACATATAGTCCAGGTTTAGAGCACGAGCGAACCGAGTAAAATGCACAAGTGTAAAAAAGAAACATTACGCATATGCATCAAACACTTTTTTATAATATATTAATTATTAATTTCTTTATCTACTGCCGTGTAGTTATAATGCTGTAACTATGATGTTTTTAGATAAATAAAGTAGATCATAAAACAAATGTGGGTTGGAAATTATAACTCACTGTTTGATGGTTCTTATTATAGTAACTACGTTATAAAATGTTCTCTACTCTATTTTTTTATTAAATGTCATTTTAAAATGTCAACTGTCAAAAAACTTTTATATATTTTATATTAATGATTAAAAGGTATGAGCTACACATTTCTCACGTGACTTATTTTAAATGTAACAGACTTGTACCATAAATAACTATTATTAAAGCTATTTGACAATAGATGTGATTTGTATATTTATCAGAAAATAATTACAATTGTTTTGCATGGCTCAATCACTTTCGATCCTTAAAATAAAAAATAAAAAATGTGTCAAACAAACATAAATGTCAATTCTAAGTAAAAACTATTGTTGTTTTGTGGTAAAAGTAAACTTGACTATGAAATATTACAACGTACTCGAAGTACGGAGGAATGCCATTTATGCTACTGCTTCCAGAAAATTCTCGACCAGTTTCTAATAAACAATAACAATGTTTGATGAATGTGTGCAAAAAGTTCAAAAATTCCCATCTGGCGTAAATATATAAATAACTATAATATGCATATCACAATAAAAAATAAATAAATTATTTTGATTTAATCGTTTTTCTTAAATAACACTCGAGTTTTACATGTTTTTGTAAACTGCGAAAAAAAACATCTTATTTGCACGCTGTTTAAAAATGAAAATTTATTAAATGACATTTAAAAAACAGTGTCGATCTCGTGTTAAATTTAATGTCGATTAGCTTGGTCTCGCCCGTTTTAAATCTGAGATTTTCGATTTCACATGCCAGCGGGACTAGGTTCGATCCCGGAAAAGTATGTTTATTGTAAGTGTCTTTTCATTAGGTTATCCGCATCCAAATAGTAAAGTAAAGAAAACTTTATAACATATTCGAGTGCCTCATCGACAATGCCGTGAATAGACGATACTAGGCTTTCTCGAATCTCGTGGCAACGTTAATTCATACGCATGATCTGAACTGACTGATACAGCTTCCATCCTTCCAATCCAAAACAGAAAGCATCTGTCATTGTGCAAAAATAAATAAATTATAATATTTGTCCTCTGTTTCTGTTTCTGTATTCTTAATTTGAAGTTAGGAAAATTGTTGTATATGATAATAACATTTTGATGACATTTTGTTATGAATTTGACAGTTATATAAATGTATCCAAATTATTATTATTTTAAAATGTATATTCGGAAATGCAAAAAATTGTGTATATACCAATCAACCCCTCAAGTGATTATTTTCCTTGCCTACGGTAATAAATAAACCTCATTCTCACATGGAATCATGCACTTTAGTCCCTCACATTTGATAGTTTACAAACGTCAACTGCTTTCTGTGTATATGCACTAAATAGTACGGTCTTTTTAATTTTAGGCCGTGTAAAATTTACCTAAGCTCCAGCTTGTAAAAAATAAAATAACAATTTATATTAAATTATAATATAAATTGTTATTTTTACAGAAAACTTATTGTAATATGCAAGAAACGCTAGATATTTCCCTAGCAAAGTTCAGTAAAAATCGGTATAATAAATATTTGCAGCATGTGTAACCGATTTAGTGAATAATTAAGCCAACATCAAAAGCGTGAAGTACTGTAGTATATCACAGCGGCCCAGTTCGGTAGTCCTGCCCCCCAGAACGCGGCTCCGGTCCCGGAATAGACACTACGTAACTGAGCTGTCAGTTGCAGTGATTTGCGACAAACGTAAATCGCAATTACGCAAATGTCATAATTTGCGGATTTTTATCTCTGGAGGTGGCTTTCGTAAGAGTAGTTTATTGGTTCATGTGAATATTCATTTGGCACTAAGCTGCTGTACAAAAATCTCATTTCGTAAGATAATTATAAATATTATTGCGCAGATTTAGTCAACCGGCTATAAATTTCCTTTTGTGAAATTCAATTATGAAAGAAATTGAGAAAAAGTGAGACCAGACAGTCATTAATAATTTTTACATCAATTTGATTATTGGCGTAATATTTTATTTTTCTATTATAGATTGATAATTTATATTAATTCGTTATTTTTAGTCCCATATTCTTGCTATAAAATATGCCCAGCTTTGATGTACTTATTTTCTCTAATATTTTCTTGTTCTAGTGTTTGTCCCTGTTTCAGAATAATTTCCTTCTAGTTTGATTCAAAATATAATCTAGTTTATTTAACTCCTAATCTATATATTGCTGTACATTTTTGTTCCAGGATTTCTTTCATAATCCAAAATAATTTCTATATTTATTCGAAGGAAAAGTGTACTAATTTCTCCGATAATTCTCATTTCATTTACCTCAGAATTTTTTCCAATTTGTCTAACTGGTAATTTATTTCATGATACACATTTTTATTTATTTCTATTAAATATGGTTGTATTGATTGTGGTTTTTAATTAAAATGATCTAAAATTTTAATACATTTGTAATGTGTTTATTGCTTCATATTTTTTTTAGTATTTACACTAATTCCAATAAAGTATTTACCTTAGAATTTGTTCAAATTAAAATCATTTCTGAACTATTATGTATTTTTGCTCTAGTTGGTCCTCATTTCTACTAAATTAATCTTTTAATTTGCTTTACTTATTTTATCAAATAATTACTTAAAAAATGCAATTTAATTGTGTAATAATTCATGGACAGCTGTGGCTTACTTGTTTAACAACTCGAACTAAACTGGAGTTCGATCTTTAGCCGCGCCAACTATTAACCAAATAAAAAAACTGTTATATCCGAGGAGTTTGGAACCTACTAAAAGCTGTAGGTTGATGACAACTTGCTCCACCAAAATACAAGCAAAATTATCATGAAACGCGTAAAGTTCACTTTTTAATTTCACCTGCGACCAAAACGCAATGATAGTTGTAGCGCCAATGATTATTATTATTATGTTTTCAATAAAGTTTTTTTCTTTCATCAGCTGGAATTTGAACCTAGGTTTTTTATTATAAAGACTCATACTGTGAGAGGCTACCTTTAAGCTACATTAGGTTAATCATCTAATTAAAACTTGTTTATATTTTTCGGTAGGAATACCACTGTATATTTTACCCACGTAGTGTTTACGTGTGCAAATAATTACGCGTATAACAAATTTACAAAAATGCCATCACCCACATCCATTAGTGCGTACGTTAACATACAATAAGCAATTTAGAGGTTGTCTTGAGCTAACAAGGTTGAAAATCAGTCCGAGTAGCTAGCTTAGCATACAACGGCAACGGACGCAGCTCGCGAGATACGGGATAACATCTCCGGGCGGCTAAACAAGGCCCGGACTCGCGCTTTTTACCCGGCGTGATTGGCAGTGAGTGACGACAGACAGCCGCCCGTCACCACGCACTGCCTGATCATATAAGGAGAGCGAGAGATTTGTGGACAGGAGATAGCGAAGGAATTTCCCAAATCTTCGAAAGCATTTGCTACTTATTTCCCGCACAAGTTAATCGATCTGGTAAAACTAATGTTTCGGTCCAAATTCATTAATTTTTATTAGATAGTGTGATAAGTGATTAGCAAGTAGCTACACATGACTAGCATTTTGGTAAACAAATCAATCAAAGCTTAAAGTAAGATTACGGGAATGGGGTAGGTGACCAATTTTTAATTATATTATATTATATTATATTATATTATATATATACTTCATTTATTTTCTTCAGTACTAGACAAAATTACTAATTTAAAAAAATAATGTGCCCGTCTTTAAATGCATGAGAGGTGGACCACGGTTGACTGAGACGGAATAGCTAGTGTGAGTGAAATAATAACAAGTTCTCTCGCCACGCCTTCAAATTTAACCAATCAGCATTTGCACTTAATGTACGTCACAGTAACGAACCTCGTTTCTGTTTACCTCGAATTAATAAATAATTGCTGATAAATATTTAATTTTTTTAATGTCAACAGTAATAAATACATACATTTTCTGTAATTCTATTATGGTCACCTACCTCTTTGTGGAGAAATCATATGTAGCTCAGAGCACAGTCTACAGCAGCCAAATTTGCTCCAGAATGTGCTCTGGTTTTAGTAGGCCAAGAATTAGAGCAAACAGTTCCAAATACTCTAATTCCTGTTCCTGTCCCGCTGAAACCAGAACACAATTCAGAGTAGCTAAAACTACTCCAGAATGTGCTCTAATTTTCGATCCATTGAAACCAGAACAACCAAAACTGTTCCAGAATTTGCTCTGGTTTTAGTAGGACAAGAATAAGAGCAATCACTTAAAAATGATGTAATTCCTCACCCACTGAAACCAGAGCACAATTTAGAGCAGCCAAAATATAAGTTGTAAGCTCCACTAGAACGTAAATTATAACTTATCATGTACTGTGCCGTAGCAACAACTCTACGGGCCCAGTTTCATAACTATTTATTGGACCCCCTGCCTCCACCCGCAGTTTTTTAGGGTCTATAAAAAAACAAATTATATACGGTCAAACAAAACTGAAATTGATTATTTTGAATGTTATACGTAATTATATTATGTTCATCTAAAATGTTTTATAGAATAAATAATATTCTGTATTATAATACATCAGTATTACTATTACTATTAAAAGCATAACTGATATACATATCTTCTTCATAAATTGTACACAGGTTTTCAGTCATTTCTTGTATATAGCTATCACCTGCATTAAGTATAGAATTTCCCTATTAAAAAAATTAAAATTATTTACTATTAATTGTAAAACCAGTTGTTCTAATTTTGAACTGATTAATAATGACATCCAATGTCTTGTAAAAAACTTTTACTTTAAAAATATCACCAAATGAGTTTTTGTATTATTTATTCACGAGAAGCAATCTGTAAGTAAATAATATTTTTGTTTGCTACTTGCCACTATTTTTTCTTGTTGCAGCTGTTTTTTGCTCTATCTATTTACGGGCCCCGGACCCGGGTATCGCGGAACCCCGCTAACTACGCCAATGGTCATAAAACAAGTACTTAACCCTATTCTTTCTAGTAATGTTACGAATCCACAGATATCAGGTATTAATAATATTTAATAACACCCTTATTAAAACATTGTCCACTTTCATTTACAAATTGGGATACATTCGAAACGTAGAAATGAAGTTTATTCAAATTGTTTCGATACTCGTATTTATTATTTGAATTTCATTTTTAATATGAAACTTAAATAATCGGTTTCGTTATAAACTAGTTAATGTTAACAGTTTGTCTGTGTACTTAAGAAAAAGATGATATGAAATAATGTCAGCGGTGTTTTCTTTTTGGGATGAGTTGTTCGGTATTTACTTTTTCTAATTAAGAGCGAGTTATTGAACTTGATGAAGTGAAAGAGACAGAGATCTCTGCGGCCAGGGTTGAAGGCCACTTCACACTTCGGCTCGTAGCTAATTTGTTTTCAAATAAAGCTGCAAAAACGACTGGCAAAAAATCCGTCATTAAATTAGTTCGCTAAGTGGATAGCTTTATGATTTGCTGCAGGCGGCCCAGACAAGCTCTCGACATGTGCGTGCGGGACACGACTTGCTGCATTCCACGCGGCCATATACAGCGTGAGATACCAGAAGCGCAACATACGCAACAAGCACATTCGCCTATCAAACATCAACACAAAATGGGATCTTATCATTTATATTTGTTCCGAGTTTAGTCACACTCACTGTACATCATCATTACACCTAAATATATTTAGTAAGAATCGTGACCTGTACGTGTATTTTAAGTATTTTTATACAAAGGGAATTTCATAGTTATGTGTCATTTACTACTGATACATGATAAACTGTCGTTGATATACACAAATTTGATGCATTGCTACCTGAAAACATTTTGCTAAAAGAAAAATATATAATTGATTAATTTTACCTAGCATGTTTTTTCAACTTTTTGCTAAATATTTGCCTGATATTTTATTTATTTTTGAAAAATTAATATAGATACACACGTGTATAAACGTAGTACATGCCTAACTTAAAACTTGGGCAGATGTATCTGGGTACGAAACTCGTTCTTGTTATCGCATCGTTCAATGATACAAATTAAAATAAGATAGTATATGAAGGCATTATGTGATTATAGAAAATTGAATACAAATGATTCATATCTTTGGCATTCCCTTTGTATAAAAATACGACTGTAGGGTTCTAGTGGATAGAAAAACTGATAGTAGTTCTGAGAATTCTAATTCAAACCCAGTGTCAATTCGCAAATTATTTTCCAGGTAAAAATAGGTTTAGTACCATAAAACTATCAAATTTTTGGTAACCTAGTTTGAGTTTTGTACGATCCTTTATTCTTATTTTAATATCATTTATTTTCTCTAAGTATTGCCGAAATGGAAATGATAAGAGTATTTAAATGTTTTAAAGTAATTTTGCGTTAAATTAGCAATCCTTTTGTCATTTTATTCGAAAATGCAGCCCAATCAATAAATACTGATTGAACTCATCATTCAAAACTATAAAAACTTGCGAAACAAATTTTATGACGACAATTTCATCAGTCTGGATAAAAATAATTATAAATCGTTACTAGACAATGCTTTATAATTCCAGTTAAAATAACACTGTTGATTACTTAGCAAAATACCTACTTCATCATCTTCTGTGGCCCTACATTCTTAGATAGAACAGAGCCTCAACTACGTTATTAGATATTTGTATTTTAGTGATGTAGGTTGGCAACCTACAGCCTTTACAACAGACCTGCAGCTTATAGTAGGTTCCGAACCACTCGGACGCGGCAGTATTTTAGTTAAAGATTGGCAAAGCTAGGATTTAAACCTTAGTTCAATAAACAAAAAAAACTGAATCTTCGAAATAACAACTAGTAAACGCCTTCTACAGTACATATGAACTCATGTGATCAAAATTTATTACAAAGAAAATTTACAATATTTGAACTAGATAACACATAATCCATGATATCGTATGTTTAAATAATAATATATAATTCAATGACCGTGTAATATGTGTTATTACTCACGAGAATGAAGTTTGCAAACACGAGCGAAAGCGGGTGATGTAAATCATTCGAATGAGTAATAGTCATTGCATAATTCCATGCGAATAGAATATTATATCTTATCCACAAATGAAAATATATTTTTATTATAACCAAATATGTCATCATACTTTGACAGATAAATTTCCTAGCATACTTAACGCAAGGTAATTATTTCCTGTGTTATTTAGCTACAGTTTAAGCTTAAAAATAAAAGAAAAGTATAAAAAAAGACAAGTGTAACTTTGGCTTTTCATGTAGAAAAATTACTTAAAAGTAATTTGGTTTGTACTGTTTTGAAAAGTGCGGTTTAAATTTGATATAACAATTGAATAATATTATTCCATCGAAATGTCAATATTATTTAATAAGCAACAGTAACGAAGGTTATTAATTGATAAAAAATAATTGAATTGTAGGTATGTTATTTGACAGTTGTGATAAATATTTTTAATATCTTTTTTTCGAACTTCGATTACATTTTTATGATGCAAGGAAATGAGGATGATGAGTTAAAGAAATGATAAAATTATTAAACAATATTCTCAGGATTCGAACCCGCGATCATTTTGCGAAGTGTTACACTATCGGAGTCAACGATAATTATTATTATTTAGTCTGGTTGCAAGGTAGTAAAAATGTGCTTCCATAACTCATATACGTCGAACGTTAAATATGACACTTTTTTCTGCGGATTATATTATTCGTATTTTAGTGTTGGAAAAGATTTATAACTTCTGAAAATTGAGATGGTCAACTTTGTGAGAACAGGTATATGTACAACACTGCGTATGTTTCGGCAAAATGCAAAAAACAAACTTCTTTTATGATATTTAGTCTATGATTTGAATATAAAATTGAATCGATCATGACATCTTTATAATTGACTATTTGAACGACTTTAATATTTATACCATCTTCAATTGGTTCAGCTAAAATAATAATTACATTCACACATGAAAATATACCCGTTATTATAATTCCAGTTTATCATACCATACAGAAAATATAAAAGTTAGATAATGATTTTCATTTTTCTCGCCTTATTTTTTGTAATACAACATTTTGAGTAAACCACGAATTCTTTCTTTGTATGTAATATTTAGACAACAATGAAATGTCAATGTCACATAATATGACAGATTTCTCATTTTTTGTCGATATAATTTTGGCAGAATTCCTGAAATTCATGCCTTGAAAGGAAACAAGATAAAATTAAACAGTTTCAATAATGAGACGAAATGACATGAAACAAGTGAATTCTCAACAAAACAACGTCGAAACCTCGCTGTCACTTATCAATTCGTTTGTCGGAATTGATTTACAGTCGACATCTCCACATGTGACTGAGTTTCATACACTAGCTTTGCTTTATTAGTTCAGCTAATTGACTTTTATTGTTTCAAGAGATTGGTTTTGTAATTGGCTGTATTTTTACCACCACTACGTCATCAACAAGCAATGAAATAATGGTGACAAAGGCTTCCTATATTTATTCTTGTTTACTAATGTAGAATGTGTAGTAATGTCGATTTCATATTTGTTCTAGAAATGCTAAGAAAAGTATTCACTTTTATGACCCACCAACAATTATAAGCAATCTCGTAGTACTATTGAGTAATACCGTGAGTATTTGACATGAAATATAGGGATTTATAATATCCATAGTTACGACTTGATATTTGATTGATAACAATGTACAGGGTGTCCCATTTAAGATACGAATGCATTGGTATCTCGAGACCCGTAAGAGCTTTTTAATTTACTTTTTTCAATGAAATTTTAGTATAAATAACATTTTTTGTTAATTTTTCTGTTAATTATAAAAATAAATTATTACTGTTTTATATCATTGTAAAGCTAAAAAAAATCTCTATTTAAAAATACCATAACTTAATATGACCTTCATATGAAAAATAAAAGTTGCTATCAGTAACTCGTAAATGGTTAGATATAAAAAAATATTGAGTACTTCTGCAAATTCACCATACAAAAGTGCCTTAAGAAAGTGCAAACCAGAATCTCGTATTATTTCATATAACAAAGTTATAAGCAAAAAAAGAAAATCGCTAAATTTACATTTTTCCCTATATCTAGTGACCTATGCATTTTTTCGCAAATAACAAAACACTATTAAAATAGCCTCCTAACGGGGCAACTTTTGTCTAATTTAACCAACCTCGTAGCTCTTACGGTTCTCGAGATACCAATGCATTCGTACCTTAAATGGGACATCCTGTATATTTGCCTGTCTCATTGAAACTGAAACATAGGGAATGAAAGAAATATTAAATTTTAATGTTGTAAGAACTATTAAACAATAATAATTTTCAAAAAAACCCATCCATTAACTGCTAAACAATAAATTAATCTGCTACAAAACTCTTGAATTACGTACAATATTTGGGTAATTGTAACATTTTGAGAAATTTGAACTATTAATTGACCTAAATTTTGAAGATTTATCCTGGTGCAAACTTCCTGATTTTAAAGATCACTACTAAAAAGAATCTAGATGTGCAAAGATCGAATGACCATTCTACTATTCTACCATTTCCTCTAACGTTATTACCAATTCTTAAGATTGTGGTTGCACTTGGGGTAGGCCTTACAGAAAAATGTATTCCAAAAAGCAAATGTTAAATTTGTTCTCTATTTCCCTCATTTGAAACCAATCAATCAAATATCAAGATGTAAAAGGATATAATAAATGCCATGTTTCACGTTAGAAAATAATCACAATATAGAAAATAATTATGACAAAATTATTATAAACTATTCAATACTTATAATAGTTAACATGTCGCTTTGACGTTGAATCCCCGGCTAGTAGTGGTTTGTCATACTCTAAAGGAGGACATCACTACTTCTGTCCTTTTTTCACTTATTGTGTTATTAATTTATTAACCGTTTAATATTGCTTTTGTATCAATTAAAAATATCGTATGTATGTAATATTCTTATATAAAAATTATACATGCGAATACATCCCTAAAATATATAAAAATCAAATAATGTGGAATCCTCCATTATTTAATTCGCACTAGTTTTTGTCTCTTTAATGTTTAACCATTATTCAACTAATAAAATCATATGCAGTCGTATGGTGATAAGATGGAATAATAGGTTACACCCATAATTCTGCGGCATTCGAATCCACATCTGAGTTAACTTATTTCATTAATAATATTTACATTATTACTTGTAGAAAACAAATAGAAGGGAACGTGTAATTCTTGCAATTTTCTGACTGTACTGTTCTTATTTTTATTTGGTGAAGAGAAACGCGAAGTTGTGCGTTGGAGTGTACTTTTACAATCGATACGTCATCAGTAAAACAAATGAAAACGAGAAAACGCATTACTGGTTGACAGAAATTTAGTAATTAAAATTTTTATGGTAATTGCAGCGGGTGATAAAGTGTGGAATGGATTTGATTCGGATCTCAGGACCGAAATATAACTGCGTGATAAATAAATTCCTGACATTGGAGGTTATGTTATCGAAAGTGTGGGAGTCTTTTATTTGCGGACAGGCATTTTATGTTGTGCTAAGTAAATGAAACATGTACGCCACATTCTGCTAGTTCTCTATCAGCGATACATTTCTTTATGCACTACGATTCAAACCAACAAACAATATATTACAAGAATGTATAATGTTAAAAAAAAAATGAAGGGTGATACCCATGTCTTTATTCTGTATCATTATTTTTTTAATTCGAAAATTTGGTTTAATGTTTGAAAGCAAACAATTTTAAGCCGTAAGTTACATAGATTTATTATTTTATTTAATATATAATATTGTAAGTTATTAGTTGTTAACCAAGTATTATACTTATAATATTATTTATTCTTCTTAAATAAATATATAATTAAATTTATGCATATATATTAATATTTTACTCCTTAACTAAATAAGTCAATTTTGCGAATATTTAAATAGTTATTTTTGTAAGTGCGCGAAGTTTATGTTTTTAATGCGTGAGATGTCAAGCCTTGTCAAAAAAGTCAATCGAACGCACTAAAAACATTTCGCGTACAAAATACAAAGAATATTTTTTCTACAACTAACCATTAATTACCGTTTTCCAAAAACTTGCAAATACTTTTTCCGAGATACTTCGCGTCTAGGGAACCTAACAAATGTCAAAAAATGCCCTATTTTATGCATTATTATTGGAATAAAACAACAACATTTTTGACAGTAGCAGAAAAAAATATTTCTGATACTTGACAATATTACAATTTTTTTCTTTATATTTGTGTGAGTTCGACTTTTCTTTTTACAATTTTCCCCTAATTATAAAGATAAATGGTTATTAGCAATAAGAAGAAATAGCTACATATTTATCTATACAATAAATAAGTTTAAACTAAAAGATGGAAAAACGTAATTGTCTGTCATATATTCTTGGAATGAGGCAATTAACGTTTAAGAATTTCGCGACTACAGCCAAAGTGCTAATTTCGTATTTTTCAGAAAGGATAATTCCATTCCTTTTTAATTATTTGCGTGTGATTACTGTCACAAGTTCTCAGAAGGTAATTTTGGACGCTCACAAATGATTTATTTAAGATTCTTTGCAACATTAAGTTACAATTTTAGTAGAAATTGCGATATAAAGCAATAATAGTACTTTAGTTCTTAAAGATCTATTAATAATCTGCATATTAAAGTTGATTTCTGTAACAAATGTTTATATATTTCTGGAACAAATACGCAGCCATGCTTGTTTTGAACAATTTTACATGCATTTTAACGTTAAAGGTTACAAGCCTTTAGAATGAGATATAAATACTAAAAACTAGATATTATGGAATTAAAATACGTATTTATTCTAATTGTTCTGGCCAAGAAAATATTCATAAATAAATTCGTTTAAATCATAATATTTTTGTTTCATTGCATAATAAATGTTTTTTTCTTAAATTGATGACGATTAATATTTGATCATTTGTTTCTAGCATAGCATAGCACGCTGATTCCAATGACATATGAATTAAAATATAGTCAATTTATCACGATTTTTCTTCAAAAAATTGTAGCGCAAGGATATTGAACAAAATATCTTACTGCATAAAAAAAATTCTGTATTAAAATAAGAAAGTTGTATCTCATATTTTGAGAATCATTTGTAGAAATATGTTTTTGTTAGTAAATAGTCTAGTAAAATGGTATTTCTTTGCTAGTTCTCGATATAGAAATCGTTGTACTTTTAATTGAACACCCTGTATACAATCATCACAAAAATTAAAAAATCGAATTACGGGGTTTACAAATCTTTACAAACTATGTTTTTATTTCGCATACCAATCAACTTTATCGCACTTTCTACGAAATTTAGTTGGTGTGGAAAGTGAACCACAGGGTCAATTTTATGTGGAAATAAATTACATTTTGTCTTGTAATTTGGGAACAAAAATGATATTGCTGAATGATAATATGCTTATATTACTTTTGTAATTATTTATTATAATAATTTTGACGTTTCGAACCAAAAATTGGTTCTACATTAGCTATAAAATTATAGGTATATACATATATTGAAATAAATGATAAATAATTTAATTTGGATTCAGAAGGGCGTTTAACTGAATATAGTACAAAATAAAACCCTAGAAATATGTATTTCCTATTTATTTATTATTATTATTATTATCTTGAAGATCACTGCTAGTTAAGATTAAATTATATAAAATGAAAATAACAAAAAACTAGAATAATTTTTGGTAAAAAAGATATGTAAACAATCGCATTGGTTTTTAATTATTAAGGTGTAATTAGTGTCACGAGAACGCAGAAAGTAATTTGGCGAACTGAGATGATTCATGTATAAGTTTCCGTAATAAACATAACGTTTCGTGCGATTATACCGCGCAGCAAGAAAAACAATCACAAAGAAATGTAAAAAAGCCTGGGCTGAAATTAGCCAGAAAATACATAAAGTCCAATAAAATTCGTGTCGAGAAGAAAATAAACAAGAAGTCATTATCGAAATGGGCCACAGAACGATGCAACCAAACATTCAGAGCTTGCGAAAAAGATGGCAGTCATTAAAACGAAAATAAAAATTCCAACTACAAAATGTAATGTAACACCACGCTCGTATCGCGGACTGAGCCATCAATAAAAATTTTAATTGCACTTAAATTACAGGTATAAATAAACCAAGATTAAAAGATAAATTTCATTCAGCTTGTTCACAAACTTCACACTGCGCTCATCAATAAATAACAATTACTCGCGGCTGTACGATTGTGCTCGCTTTTTTCCTCACGCGATTATGTCATTTGCCGACTATTTTAATTTCTCTTTCACCAAATATCAAAGAATCCACCGGCCGTTCCTAGATTCGGACCCATTTGCTGCCTAATGTCTTAGTGCCTCGTTTCGCTTTTTCTGTAAATCAACATTACTTCAAAACATATTTTAATATACCTACATTATTTCTGCCATTTTTATCTCCCATTACCTATAATTTTAAAAATGTAGTAGCTGGAGATCTAATTTACAAAAGAAAAAACAGTTGAAGTTGAAATTGTGTAGTCAGTTAAAAAGTTAAATTTGTCTAGTGACGTACGTACGTTGTGCTATAAAATTTATTGACTTATGTACAAACAAAATTAGCGCATTTGGCTATAAAGATTGTAAAATAATAAATATGTAAGGCAAATTTAATTATTTTTTTTAAATCTTTGATTTATGTCACTTGTTCTGAAATTGTTACTAAACATTCCAGACTGACGATAATTGGGGGAAGAAGCGTATGGCAATACTTAAAAAAAAAACGCAGAATTTTTTTGCACTAATGTGTGGTATTTTTACTTTGAAATGTGTTACTGTAAAATGAGTTTATAACGACATCGACGAGATCCCGAAAATTTCGTCTCTGTAGCCGACAGTCGCTATAACCGTTAAAAGTAAACAATTTCGACATTATAATCAATTTGTCATTATAAGCGGTATCGTTATAAACTGATTTTACTGTACTTTTTATTGTTTCTTTTAATTTTTACTTCTTCTTTAAAATATGTTTCTTTTTTATAGTAAATGCAATATTTGAAACAGGTTTTTGAAATTATGCTATACCTTCTTAAAATAATCAAAAAATATAATTTAAGTCAAAAAAATCCTATTTAAATAAAAAAATCTATTTTTTTAAACGGATCTTCATGCAATCATGCACAATGATTAATTGATCTTGCTAAATTCATCCTGTCAAGATTTTTAAAAACATGTTTTCATATTTTTACCATCCTATTTTAATATTACATATGTTTAGGTTTGTATCAGTATTATAAATTATGTTGCAAGATATTATTAGGTACCTACATTGGGAAAAGTTGATGAAATCTAGTTATAAAGGGGTATTACAAATTATACTAGACAAAAAAAATACCCGATTTTTTTTTTTAAATCGATTCATTATTCGTTGTTGACGAGAAAATAAATACTAAAAGTTTGGGGAAGCGATGCTGTAACGTCAGCGTGGTAGAATTGTAAAATAAAACGATGATAGACTGGGAGCGAAAAAAATAAAGAGACAGTCATACCCCATTATCAAATCATTTTACTTGAAGCTCTAACTAACCCTGATTGAAAAAAATATTATTTTCTTTAATACATCTAATGAAACTTTGTTAATAATGATCATTGGTAACTTGAACTGAAAGATATTGATGGGACTAATTCCTTTTCCAATTATTATATTATTATATCAGGTAATGCCATGTGTTATGTATTATACCGGGAGAATGTGAAACATGGGATTTATCATATCCATGGTTACGACTTGATATTTGATTTATAGCAATGTATTTGCTTGTCTCATTTAAAATGAAACATAGGGAACGAATTTGACATTTGATTTTTGGATTATAAAATTTTATGACAGGCCTACACCAAGTGCAACAACAATTTTAAGAATCGTTAATAACGTTAGAAAAAATGGTAGTATAGTAAAAATGGTCTACTACATCACCCGACTATACACACTTAGATTCTTTTTATTGATGACCTTTAAAATCAGAAGTTTATACCGGAGGAATTCATCAAAATTTAGGTTAATTAAAATTAAAATTCAAAATATTTCTCAAAATATTACAATTGCCAGCCCAAGTATTGTAGCTACATAATTCAAGAGTTTTGAAGCAGATTTAGTCATTGATTAGCCGATAATGGATAGTTTTTTGAAAATTTATTGTAATTATTGTTTAATTGTTCGTTTTTATACTTACTTATTTGATAGTTGGTTTATTACTTTTTATTTTGCTATTTCTTACAATATTGAAATTTAATACTTCTGTCAAATTTATTCCCTGTTTCATTTTAAATGAGACAAGTAAATCTACATTGTTGTCAATCATACCAGGGATATGATAAATTCCCATGTTTCATGTTAAAAAATACTCACGGTAGGTACCTATGCAATACTGTGCATTATCATTTTGAATTGTATTTGTGAAGTTGAGCCCCCTACTTGTTGGTCGCTCTGACTCCAGCATAAGATTTGGGTTTCAAATCGCAGCTTCGATAATATTCACATATAAATACCACTGTGACTTGAGTGGTTCAACATCCAATATAAGCAGGAAAGCAGTACGTCCCTTAGAACCTGTAAGTTGATGCAAAAACACATCCTAAAATAAACTTGTCATGAAATAAATACCTTAGGCCCTATTCCATCAAGCAAGGTTGTTATGAGTTGCTTATTTTCTACATTTTATTCCAAAGTTTGTTGATAGTATTACTATAGTAATTCATAATATATATTGTACTTAAGTCGCTAATAAACAATAACACGCTTGTTAGACAAAAAAATATTGTGCGATGCATAGATCATTCTCATAAGGAATAAAGCTATAATTTAGGTTAGCATTAGTTGGATACTTTGAACCTATGACCTCTCCTAGAACTATGTACGTCTAGGTGCGAAGCAACACCTCCTCTCCTCTCCAGTGTCTCTCTAATGAAAGGAGAATGATTATAATAAGCCGCTGGAAGTGTCAGAGTTCATTTGCTGGCGTTTTGCGCGGGCTGCAAGTATTTATTAATTTATTATGCAAATCAGTTGGAAAGCAATTAAAAGACGACATTCCGACGCTGCGAATGAGTGGGCACTTAATATACATTTGCAACACCTAATTAATAATGCGACTTGTTTACCACTCGTAAATAAATGACCCTAAGGAGGTTATGGATGTATGATTGTCACTAAACAGCCAACGTGTTATTTCTCTTTACGCAAAAAATTAAAACACCTACGCATACTATTATTCAATATATCAAAATATGTAATTAAATGTTATTAATAAATATGTCATCATATATTCAACTAGTTACGCAAATTTCAAAGAAACACCATTTAAACCTGAACTCTTTTTGTAGAAAACCGTCAGTGGTAGCAGTATTTCTTTCAGGCATATTTCCAGAGTAACCACACCGCTTCTCGAAAGGAATTACAGATAACTGAAAATAAGTCCGAACTTAAAAAAAATTAAATATAAACATGTGAAATACACTCTACGTCCTTAGTGAATCTTTGAGTTCGATTTATTTATTTTATTTATCAACGTTGCAGGGATTTTTTTATATAACAATTTTATAGAATTATATAAATCTTTTGTATCTATAATTACATTTATTGATTTATTTAGTAGCTAAGTAAGATTAAGCAAACCTTTTTAAACTGAATTGATAGAAATACTTTCAATATTTATTGAAACTTTGTACTTACCTAAAAATGTAAGGCAATAAACAATTAATATTATATTATACGTATAACTAAATAGGTAATTAATCTAGAATCTTGAAAATTGTCTAAAAATTTGTCAAGAGTCTTGATCTAGATTAATGAAGTCTTGCCTTGTCTTGTCATGAAATAATCTAGAAAGTCTAGACGTTTTGGTTGTTGAATTGCATTTACTAAATCTTCAGTTGAAAATTGGTATTTCGCTACTATCTTCATCAGGCATTCGGTTTCAAATTATATAACGACGAAAATAAGGTCTCAAAAAAGTTAAAAAAAAAGAAAACGCGAAGACCATCCGTAAACAATGCGTGTCACCCAAATTGTCTTGGTGTCACCTTTGACATGCGTGGTTTGGTTTGCCATCACTTGTTTATTATATAAACAAATTTATTTAAATGTTGTTCTGTTTTCATACGTTTAAGTTGATTTACTTTTGATTCCCCGGTCTTCAGAAATGCTCCCCCGAAGCAAATAGTCTGAAAGAATCTCTGGTTAGAACGTGTGTCCATCGTGAACAAGATATATTCCAATTGTTCTTTTCCAATAGGGCTTCTTTATTTTGTAATTTCCATTAAATAGTAAATGAGATATATATCAATAAAAATTTCGTGCCATAACTATCATCACAATAAATGAAAAAGAAACAGAAGTAGTGATATCCTTCTTTGGATAATACAATATATGACAAACCATATACTCTTGCCGGGAATGCGACGTCACAGGAACACGTTAATTTTTTAATCTAAAATTTATTTATGAATATTGAAAATTTCACATTAATTTTTATATCATTATCGTTACTTCACACTGCAAATTTCTTCAAAAACTGTTCATCTGTTCTCTCGCAAACACCGATGGTATCTTATACTTTGATTTGGTTTCTAAATTTGCCATTAGATACGTTGTCTTTATACATGACACTTGATATAATGCGTTCCATTTTATGTTACGTTATAAAGAAGGTAATGTCTGATTTTGAAAGGTGAGAGCATATAAATTACCATTCACGGATTATCGTCCGTTATTGCTTTTGTCAATGTCATTTAACGCAAATATCAATATATACTGATCAATTTTTATATCATTACATCATCCGGAAACTTCAACTGTCATGGAAAGTGCAGCATAGTGGTTTCTTCATTAATATAGCTGGTAATTATTTTTTGTTTCTAATTTATTATTATCATTTCTCAAGAATTAGATTCATTTCATGTTGTTTGTTTATCTGTCGATTTGCATGCGTCACGTTGCAATATAATACCTTGAGTGGTGTATGTATCTTGTATTTCTTAGAATAATTTACCTAGCAATCAAGCGGCGATAATTAAACTCGCTTAATTACTGCTCGTAAATTATAATTTAAGTGCTGTTTTAACGCGGCCCTAAACGTCACGCCCGAACCAACTCCAAATCGCCAAAACTAAAAAACTACAATAAACAAAATCGAAAAAACAACACAAAAAACATCTCACAAAAGTCGTAAATGTCATCCTGCAGCCCAAACCGAAATCTCTACGAACACCACATTCCCCCGAATCTACACACAAGTTAGAAGAAGACAGCAACAGTTACAGCAGTCGTTTCTTACCGCGAAATTCGGGCAATAATAATTTAAATTTAAGCACGTAACATTATGATTGTTATATTACTAGGTGCAACACAGGTTGGCGCACAGACTGTGAGTTTACAGAGAAGATCTATGCCTCATTGAAGATGTATATTGCAGTAGAGGAACATTCTCAGGCAGAATTAGCAAATGTGGGTGTTAAATAAATCATTTTGCACACCTTAGCATTTAATAGTCTCTACAGAGGTTCTCAAAATGTGATGCGTCAATCTAAACAATACCTATAAAGTTGATATATGATTTTTTTTATTTAATGATCGTTAAAAGTTATGAGCACGAGGCAAATTTAGATTTGAAGCCTTCGAAGGATGTTTTGTAAACTACGCGAAAATAGAAATTGTTTTATGAGGGAATTATGGCTTCTAAGAGTTCTATAATAGTTTGAAATATGATATTTTAAAAATGTGATAGGCATAAACCTGTCCAGCCGAATTTATTACTGCATTCATGAAGATATCAATAAGCTTATTATGTACGCGATTCTTCAGATTGTTTCTCCATGTATCATCACGAACTAGGATCATTTTACATGTTACGAAATATACGTAATTATTTTTTCTAATACCTAACCTTAACAAAAAATCAACTGTGGCCAAGACAGGACCAACCACCACCATTTGGAGGTAATGAGGGGTCGTGAATTTTTGCGAGTCACAATGTGACCCACTTGAGCATGAGCGTTTAAATATTTTAGTCGTGATCGTGCATGAACTTGATTGATGCTAAATTTATCTTACTCACATTCACGCTTGCCTAAATTTGAAGTTCAATTTATTTCGTAGATGTTTTGGCTAGCATAAATATTATTAATTTATTGTACGTAAGAATATGTATCACATAATTATTTATATTTAAAAAAACCAAGGGACATTTATAATCGAGAGACAAACGTGATGATGATTTGATATGTATAGTTCATTTCTTCTGCTTCTTCTTCTTTCGCAATGATCATTTTTGTTTCTAAGAGTGGACATTAGGAAATTATCATAACATTTTACTTGCATTTTTAGTGGAGTGGTTGTTAACCAATGGGCTGTTCCAGTATTTGCTATAAAACAATGGTAACAAATATATAATTTCACTTCAAAAGTAGGTATATAGTTTATTTAGAACAAATTATAAAGTTCTATCGCTATTTCGCTGTGATGTATCAGTTCCTATATAGAAATGGACATCTAATATGAGAGAGACGAACATATAATATGCCAGCATGCCACAGAAAATTTGAGGTAACTTTTGGAAACACACAAAAACATTTTATTTTCGTTGTCAACAGGGTTATTTTTACATACAATTATACTTATATTTTTATTTTTCGTGCTTATTTATATTATATATTTGAACAGAATAGTTCTCATTTTCTTGATTTGTGCTAGCAGAGATGTCCATTGCGGCGCTGTTGAAACGTCAAAGGCTAATATAAATTTGTAGGGAACTTATATCTCGCTTATTTGTCGTAAAAAGGAAATGAAAACACGAAAAATATTCATACATAAACTTCTATTTTTGAAAAATACAATAAAAAAATTGTGGAATGAGCCAATTGGCTCTACAAGGAACCTACAGATTGTATTGGGATCCGAACCACTCGGACACAGCTGTATTTAATTGGGAAATAGTTAGCGACATTGGGAACTAAACACCAGACCTCACATTCCTAGTGAGCCACCGCTGCCAGTCTAAATACATTATTCTGAGTTTTAAATATCTAATATTAAGACAACAATAGCCACGTATACTTTAGAGATTGCTTAAATTTATGGTGAAAAATTACTACACAACTGAATTTAAATTTTCACTTGGCAAAACTTATATCCTATAAAAATAAAAATGGCAATTATATTATTTTATTTTAAATAAATGTTACTTGTGGCAGTCAGTAAAAAAAATGACGGTTTCTTGCGCACATTACTTTCATTTTTTTTCTTAATTAAAATTAACGAATTAACTAAAATAACAAAAATTGTCATAAATTTTTACATTCATTTATAACTCTATTCGTTAAATGTCAACCTATATCACTTCTTAGAAACTATAAATTAATATAATCCCATTTCTTCGAATATATTAATCCTTAAAAACATGACAATGAAATGAAACAATCAAATCCCATCAGATATCCACACCCAAAGAGGACAAAAAACAGCTGTAAAAATTAACTCCATTTGCACATGCGCCTTTTTTGCTTAAACGAGACTTTATAATTAAAATTGTCATATGACGAGGGCAGTAAAAAGTTAATTAATATGAAAACTGATACCTGAGAAGAATAAAAAATCTTGTTTTGTTGCGGATATTTTGCTGTGAGTTATTACTCATTAAAATGCTTTGGAATATTGAATAAATTTTTGTTCAACTGTATTTTTATTTTAATTAATGTTGTACTGTTATTTATAAATGAAATTTGAGGATACTTGAATGTCTTATTAAAAACTGCAAATTTATATACGAGTATTTCAGGATTAGTCATTTTATGATTTTTTTATTACTATGCAGTTATTTTTAACTGTATTTACGAAATTGGTGAAAATATATTCATTTATGTCTTTTTAAAAATATTTTTATTTTGTAAAACTTGAAATGTAAGACACAACGAGGATTGGGATGTGTAATCCCTTCAGATAAAATTAAGTAATATTTAACACAAATTATAATCACATTACATTTCGAAACATACTTTGTAAAAATTAATAATAGCAATTGACACAGATAGGTAATACTGTTCTTAAACAAAAATTGAAAACTAACCAAAACTTTAACCTAACCTAACCTGACTTAACCTAATATCATTAATAATTATGACTCATTTAATTTGTTCCATAGGCTTTTTTCGGTCCCTAGGAGTGTAGTGTTGCCAGAATGCTAATTTTTTTGTCTAACGCAAGCGCCCTGCCATTTTTTAGGATGTCACCACATATCCCATAACTTACAAATTTTACATTGTGTAACAAGGAAATAAAATAGCTTTTGTCTGTTACTAACTTGTAAACCGTCATTTATTTGAACTGTTACTGTAATACAATTTTTAAAAATTCTATTTTTTAAATATATTTAGTTTTGTAATTTTTTTAAACTATAATTTTCTAATTACAGTAGTGCCTCTTCCGATCTTCCTTCACTTTCCAATTTTACAGTCTGCACCATTTTATAAGTACTTTTTTTGAAACACGAATAGTAATTTAATACTACTGTAAATGGGAGAATAAAAGTGATATTTATTTCAAAAAAAGTAACAGTAAATATGTTATAAGTTAATTATACTCTAAATAAATGTTATCCTGTATATTTAAAATGCAAATAAAACACCAATCTAAGGTGTCCTAATTTTAATTCCAATTCCAATGCACAAAAACTTAATTAACATAACCTAAAAATAAAACAATCATTTCACTATTTAATTTCTTTCTTGTTTCCACCGTGTCACTCCGATTCTTCTACTTGTGTTTCTCCCTGTTCTGGCATGTTACCTGATTGTCCACCCCCGGCCCCCGCCCGACCCGTTTGGACGCCACTGATCTGATTTTAATTAGCGGCCGACACATTTCCACTTAATTACTCTATCGGCTGCCGCCCAATTAATGAAGCGAGCGAGAAAAATCCGCTCCTTGTTGCTTACTTTTATACTGGGAACTGATTTTGGAAAAAGCAGGGGTGGAGTGGGAAGTATTTAGAGGGAGTATAGAATTAATTAAAGTAAACTTATTTAAACAAGGTATTAAGTATCCAAAAAGGCCTTTCATATCTAAACAATAAATTAATTTTTTATTTGTACTTAATGACTGCATGAATGACTCCAGGAATCGATCTTCATATTTGGCTAACACGATTTAGAACAAATATTAATAATCTTAAATCTAAATTTTAAGTTGGTTTGTTATGTCAGTGGTTTTGTAAAAGTCGGATTAGGTCTAGTCAGTTTTGTTTACAAATTATTAAGTACGTTCAATATATTCATAATATTCTTGTTTTTATCTTATTTTACTTAAAGATACATAAAACATTTAATATATAAAAAATGAATGAAAAAATGACCGTGTCCAATAACGCAATAACGACCTTACCAATATCACAGAGATACTAACCATTTTGCTGTAAACTTTAATTAATATGAGTCTAACCTAAATGGGTCATTCTAACATGAAGAAAATAAAATAAAATAAAAACAGTTTATATTCAAATAAAAATATACGAAATAAATATATTCTAGCCTTTGTGTAGAAGCTGATTTACCTATTAAAATATATATATATATATATATATATATATATATATATATATATATATATATTTTAAATAAATTCCCTATTTGAAATCATTGATATATTTAAGGTTGTTACTGTTAGGAAACGATTGGCACAAGAGAACTAGAGAATTTTCTGACCGGCACCGACCGGCAGCGCGCAGATCGGCAGGCGCTCTAGGCGGCTCGACAGCGCGGCGATTCGAACAGAAATCTTCAGCATTCTTAGGAGAGAACCTTTACCAAGGTTGTGCCAATTTCATCGCGCCGCAGTCAAGTGTGTGATATGAAAAGTCCATATTGGCAATATCATATACCTTAATATACTAATAGGGAGTAGATGTATGGGCAATATATGTAGCTAGCCGAAAGCATACAACAATCAGTTGTTTAGATAAGTATCTGTTAGTTGTAAAAGATATTTGGCTATTTTGATATCACAGGACATCGCAACAAAATTTAATCTCTGATAGCTCACAAACTAAATAATATTAAAATGATATATTTTTTATATTCTTCTGTAAAATGGCAATATTTCGTCAACGGATTAGGACCATATTCTGCCGATCGGCGCGCCGCTGGTCGATTCCAGTCGCTCCCGATCAATGGGCCTTCATTCATATACAATTTCTTAATTTTCTCATAAACGTTTTTAAGAACTTATATGAAGATGAACATAAATGTAACAATTTTGATTGTACAAGTATACGTATCTACCCATTTTTAGAATATACTAAAAAGCACACTTTTCTGAGGTGCATCTTTGAGATTAAATATATTTATATAAATATATATTTTCCATAAAAATTATGGATGCCAATTCATTAAATGTACTTATCATTTACAATTTTGCGGTACTTATTACTAATCTTAAGTTATTTCTAATAATAATTAATACTATGAATCACTCTTTAACAGTATATCGGTAAAATGCTACATCATTAATTGTGACCTACCTTAACACATCAGACAACTATCTACGTTACAAATATTTTATTTTAGATGAGAAATACTAAAAAGTATAGAATATAATTAAGATTACAGATACGAAATGTTAATGAATGTTATGAGAAGTTGTAAGATTACCATGTCCTGTAATTGATGAACATGTTGTTATTTATTTTATCATGAAACTCATTGGTGTGAAAAGATTTAAAAGTGAAAATTTCCATTCCTCCCCTGCAATGCGCAACAAGAATTCGGTGTGTATTCGATGTAAACAAAATGTTGGGCAAAGTAAGAAAAAAATTAATTAAAGCCAGTGCCTCTATCACTGGCGGGAACATTTGTTACACTAACGAAGCTGGTACGCGGTTAATTATCGCGCGGTGTACGGGCGCGCGTTATAATCGCCGATAAAATAAAACCAGCGATCCTCGCGCATATTTTGACGACTCTGGAGCGCTCGTGGGCGCAGGCGACCAGTAATTAACAACGGGCTTAATTAGGGCATTCATCAACCTCAGCGCATAACTTACAGCCCATTTAATTGTTATAATATATAATCGTTGCACCTTACGAGGATATACAGCTCCGTACTTCTCAGACAATTCACGATTTCGTGTTTGAACCGAATAAAAATGTTTTTCTACGACTTCTATGGAAAGTGGCACATTTCTCACACAAGCTTGAAAGTTGCGTATTTCCCACAATCATGGGTTAACAGCATGAGAAATCAGTTCTCACAGTAATTCCAGCACTCGACTTCGTCTCGAGCCGAAACTTTCACACCCTCTTGGAAAATAGGCGACTTTCTGCATTTTTTGCACAATATACTATTACTTATTACTTATAATTATCATATTATCATCATTCCACTGCCGCGATATTCTTAGGAGGAACAAGAAATATTCATATTTTACTGTTTAAAATGTATCTCCGATACTTTTAACTATTAGATCATTGATCAACTAAAAATGAACATTTTAATATTAAATATTTTTTTGCCGCCTAAAAGAGCATTACATTACGGAACATTGAAAATTTTTAATAAATTGTAACCCTAACTGCTACTTTACCAAATTATTATGAATGTACCTAAACGACCCGTTAAGTTTTAAAAAGATGAGATTTCGAAAAAAAAGTTCCTAATAAACATTGTAGCTCTCGACAAGATCTATTGCTAAATTAAATGTACTTATTTTTATTACACCTTGGATATTTAAAAAATAGATAAAATACAACGACTATACTATTTGATTCCTCGGAAAAAGTTACATAAAGAAATATTTTCTCCTCTCCACATATGCTTTCTTTGGGACATCGGGACGATTGGAAAAATTAAAAAATTTCATTTTTTCAAATTTTTTATTTTTAGGATTTAAATCTCTCTTTTTTTTAATTATACGCTTTTTCGACGAAAAATTAAAAACATGTAATTTTGTTGTTAAATTAACACTTCGAGATATTTATTACTGTTAAAAACAAAAATTTTCGATAAAAAATATGTATTTTTCAAATATTTCTGGTGGTTAAAGATAATTTTAAATAAAAAAAAACCTTGAAAGAGATTAGAATTTAGTATTCAGCAAAAGTATCAAGAAGTCATTCTAGATTAAAAATTCACGTGGGACTCACTTATTAACAATATTACAAAGAAATCAGCAGAGTCGCTAAATAAAGGCCGCAGACTTCTGGTTAAAAACTGGGGACTAGAACCAAAAAAGAACCATTGGGCATACACCAGTGTTGTACGACCCCTGATCAGCTATGCTTTACTTGTATGGTGGCCATAAGTGACACAAATCACAGAACAAGCATCACTGCGGAAACAACAACACCTGGCCTGCCTCAATATTATTGGTGATATGAGTACATATCGGACTGAAGCCATGGAAGTGATAGTGGGACTAACACTACTACACATTCAGGTGGAAAAAGGGGAGATGCAACAGGCACTGACCCTTTGTAGATCGAAACTCGTTATGCCCAGATTTATCGTAGGCCACTTGGAAATTCTAAGGGAAGTAGAACCAGATAAACTGGCCTTGTCTATTTGTGACACGACGACAACAAAATACCATTTGGACCATAAGTATAAAGTTGTTATTGGTAACGCTTTGATGGGCAGTGGGAAGACTTGTTCTAAAGGATTCTTTGTCCTGGTTCACTGATGATTCGACACAAGAGAAAGTGAAATGGGTGTACTTGGCCCAGATTGCCGAATCAAAGAATCCATAGGCAAGTGTTCCACAATTTTTCAAGCTGAAACCTAAACCTAGAGAAAGGTATAAAAGGAGCAACAATCAATATGATGACAGGCAGCTAGACAGCGTTAAAGGCACAAAATGCCTTCACATGTAAATCGAAGCTATTCTGGAACTGCAGGGACACCCTACAATTTCTATCCAAAGCAAACAAAAAAGGATCAGAACCTTCAAGTTTTCTTCCACAGTGCCACTATAAGAAGGTGGTCAAAAACTGTGAAGAATCTGCCAGCTTCTCGTTTTGGAAAAAAAACTGCAGGAAAGAAGAAAATTCATTTCTCCTGCTATGAGAAACGCCAAGAAGTTATTAGCTCTTAACAAATAGGACCTTAGAATAATGACAGTACAAAATTGGTTAAGCAGAAAATGACATCTGTCGACTCTGTGAAGAGGACGAAGAATCGTTCGAACACATACAGTGTGAATGCCTAGTCGTAATCACACACTCAATCAACTAGGTAAGAGGTATCTTACATCAGATGTGATCAAAAATTGACTCCTGGAACTATAATTGGCTTCATCAGTAAACTGGAACTGTTTCCGAAAATGTAAGCAAGGGCTGTGTTACAGTCGATCTTCTAGGTTGCGATGACAAAAGCGATAAAACGCCTTAACTCTCGTTTGCAATATAAAAAAAGAAAAAAAACCTAAAAAAATTAGAAGATCGAGTTGTGATTGCATATAGTTTGGGAACAAAATAAATACTGAAATTTTTATTTAGGTTATTAATTTAGTACTTACTTACATTAGTGAAATAGATTGTATAGGTAAAATATTAATTTTTAACTTAAAAAGTATAAAAAATACTTCACATGTATGTGCTGGCTGTATAAGTTTTCATATTTAATATGGGCGCGCCCATAATAAATTTCATTGCGTTCATAATTGCAAGAAGTAAAATATTAAAATTGGGTATGTGAAGAAAAACAGTTGATGTTTAATATGGTGTAATTATGGTGTAATTGCGTTACAATTTAATCGAAAGGCGACAGTGGTCGGTAAGGACAACAATTTAAATTTGAGCTCGCGGTAATTTCGGTAGCCAGAGCTCATCTCCGGTAGCCGAGAAAGCCGCTTGACAAGATGATATATGCGGCATTATTACTGCCCCGTAATTAATATCAATTATATTAATTAATAACCGACATCTGTGTGTCTCTAGAATAATTATTTCAATTAGTTTTGTTCATTATTCGTGAAGACGTGTTTTTGTGGAACGCGGGTTTAAGTAAATTACGGTTGATGTAATGCAATTTGTTTATTTAGCACACAAAGTTATTAAAATATCTTGAAAGAAACCGAGGCGATGATTACGGGAAAGAAAGAATTCCCGACTGTAATCAAACGGCCCTGATTTTCTTTTTATAAGCGATTGTGCCTTTATTCCGGCTTGTTCAGCCGCTCAACGGATTTGTTTCAAACGACAAAGGATTCTTTCTTGCACCAAATTAAACTCATTCAGCATTTCATTCGTTTCCTCGACCATTCTCTTAATTATAACATTCCAAATTAACAATAGAACTCATCTCACACATTCACTTGATGCACTCTCCTTGTCAGCTAGAATGCCTAGAAGGTGATATCTACTAAAGAGTCTCTAATATTAAGTATTATTATAGATATCTTATCGGCAATAAGTATATTTTTTATAAATTCGATGACAGCGAATCGTAGTAAAATTAAAATCAGATTTTATCAAGTGGGCACTAATTTCACACATTTCCATATTTTGACATATACAGGGTGTTTGGCGGAAGGCCGGCACCCAGAATATTTCGTTCATTTTGAAAGATACAAGAAAAGTACAAGAAGCAAAGTTAAACTAGACAAAGAGACTCATAAAATGGCCCTAGTAACAATTTTGTGTCACTTCCGGTTTTAGCGGAAATGTGTCCAACTTTAATTCTAGCATAGGGAATCGGTATTTTTATATTTTTTTTTGAAATGTACATAAAATTAGCTTTACAATGATACCAAAATATCATTGTTTTACTTCAACCATTTCAAAATGGCGACACTTTATTTTTAAAATATTTACTAATAAAAATTCATAAAAAAATACATCATAGCCAGTTATTTGAAATTTTGTTACCTGAAACCAAACAAATAATGTCAAAAAATATTAGATCTACCTTTCCTGGCGATGTAATGGCAAAATTTGTTATATGTGACAAATTGTGCAGAGAATGACGGCGGCCATTTTGAGTATTTTTAGTTTTATTTTTGTTTGTTATATTTAGAAAGTTTTTGTATTGTTTTGATTATTGTAAGGTATTTTAAACATATTTTTTTTCATTAATTACCTACAGTTGGAACTTGGAAGTACATAAATAGGAAAATAAAATGTCGCCATTTTGAAATGGTTGAAGTAAAACTATGATATTTTGGTATCATTGTAAAGCTAATTTTATGTACATTCCGTAAAAAAATATAAAAATACCGATTCCCTATGCTAGAATTAAAGTTGGAGCCATTTCCGCTAAAACCGGAAGTGACACAAAATTTGTACTAGGATCATTTTATGAGTCCCTTTGTCTAGTTTAGCTTTGCTCCTTAACATTTTCTTGTATCTCTCAAAATAAACGAAATATTTTGGGTGCCGGCCTTCCGCCAAACACCCTGTATTTATGAATAGTTTTTATTACGTACTATGGTATTTAGTACTAATTTCAATATATTTCAAACATTATAAGTATCTCTTTATTTGTATATGTAATAAAATATCTTTAATTTCATAACTATAAAAATAACGAATGCAGACAATGGAAATGCTTGAACTTTTAAGTGTATTTCGTCTTTACATTGTAACTTGATCGTAAAAATCTGATTTTACTGCTTAACTTCGAGCTGTAATTATACCTCTGTAATTATCATCTTGCTGTAATTAACAACAGCATTTGTTTTGTAAACAGTGGTTGTAAAATTTTACTCTTAAAGATATTATTAATACATTGTATATTTGTAACAAAATACTGCAACATTTAATTATTTACCTGTCAGTATCTTTTCATTTATAACATTTCTAGAAGGAACACTGGTTCAAGTACTTGATATAGGCCCTTTTACCAGGGGCGCCGATTAGATGGGGGCGTCGGAACTTATGTCCCAAAGGTAAAATTTTGTAAGGGCAATGCCACCAAGGAGGCATTTACCTTAGCGCAGCATTTTTTTACAACAGTAATAAAGCCCTAAATTGTTATTATTTTAAAGAATTATTGTACCTTCTTCCATTTTTTAGTAACTGATTACTACCCTAATATAAGCGTGAGTTACACTACTACAGCCACAATTACAGATTGAATATCAGCCAATCGGAAGCGATATGACCGGTAATAATGCGCGTCTCAGGATATACCGGGGATCTTCGGACGCTAGCACAGAGCACATTCTGGAGCAGATTTACCTGCTCTGGTTTCAGTGGGTCAAGAATTAGAGCACTTAAAAATGTTTGCTCTAATTTCAGGACTGCTGAAACCAGAGCTCATTCCAGAGCAGATTTAGCTGCTCTGGTTTCATTGGGTCAAGAATTAGAGCACTTAGAAATGTTTGCTCTAATTCCAGGACTGCTGAAACCAGAGCACATTCTAGAGCAGATTTAGCTGCTTTGGATTGTGCTCTGGTTTCAGTAGGACAGAAATTAGAGCACTCAGAATTGTTTGTTTTAAAACCAGGTCTGCTGAAAACAGAGCAAATTATGGAGCAGAGTTAGCTGCTCTGGATTGTGCTCTGGTTTCAGTGGGTCTGAAATTAGAGAACTCAGATGTGTTTGTTTTAATTCCAGGCGTGCTGAAACCAGAACACGTTCTGGAGCAAATTTAGCTGCTTTGGATTGTGCTCTGGTTTTAGTTGGTCAGGTATAAGAGATTTAAAGTGTTTGCTCTAATTCTTGGCCTACTAAAACCAAATAACATTCTGGAGCAATTTTGTCTGCACTGGATTGGGCTCTGGTTTTAATGGGAAAATAATTAGAGCAATCTCAAATGTTTTCTTTTCTTGCAATTTTATGTTATGATTTTGGCCATTACAGGAAATTTTGTCCCCAAGGAAATTTTTAAAAGTCGGCTCTGAAAAGTGAGCACTACTAAACTATTGTGTAGTGACCCATCAAATTGGACTGCAACACTGCAAGGTTGATTATCAATCTTCATCACTCGACAGTAACTATACAAAACCAAAAAGACTTAATATAAAGTTGTAAATTAAAAAATATATATGAAATAATGATATATTTATCTTCAAAAATATACGGGAGGAATTATAACCACACTAATTTTAACAGTTTGAGATACTATAACTATATCCATCCATTGTGATTTTGTGTGGTATCTGTAATGGCGTTGATTTTTTTTCGTGTAGATCCATTCATTTTGACCTTATGTATATATATTTTTGTTTCAATTCATTATTACATATAAGATTTCGCAAAATCTAAGAAGGAGTCAATCTATTAGAGTCTATTTTCAATTAATATTCGATAAAAATTAAATCACACAACATGAGAAAATAGACAACAAACATTACATAATGTGATTTTGGGTGTAATTTCAATTGACGTTTGTATGTCTAGCTCTAGATATTTTTAAATAAGTATGAACTGGGAATTATTGTGCGCTTATCATTTAGAATCACTGCCCTTAGATTTGTCTAATAATCACCCGAAAAAACCTGTAGAAAAAGTGTGGAAATATTTCCCTTTCCCTTGTAGTGATTTGTATAATTCCCATTACGCTATCAGATTTAGTCGGGCGCGGAATCATTAAATCCCCATCAGGTGGAACAAGGCAGGTAATTACTCCTCGTGTAACGTACTCCACTGCGCGACCAGGTGTTGACAGGGGAGGAGGATGTGACGTGCACGCCACTGCACTAATTAGAACAAAAGGAAACATCGGAATGTGGGAGCTAATGAATTTATTGCGTTACGGAAAAATCATTAGGGATGGATGACGTTACAGACAAATTATAATCATATTTCATATCTTCTTTTTTTTTTCTAAATGATGCAGCTACCCGAAGTGTTAGTCTTATGGCTTTGCTGCTCAACTGACATCACTTTAATAACGAGTTCAGTTAAATTTGCGATTTTTATTTATTATTAAATATGTAACACTGTGTAGAAAGATGTTTGTTCTGGTATTTCGGTTTTATTTTGTAATAATTAAGTAGGTACCATGAACTATTAACATTCTAATCTCTGTAACATGCTACTCCACTACTCAAAAAGAAAAAAAAGATCATGTCAAATCAATTGTGTTATAAATAATTATTGGTAATTTTTAGTGTTGTGACGAATAGCAGTTCAGACGAATGACGATTATTGAACTCTTCTGGTTATTATGTTTTTCTATAATCTAAAACTGTCATTCGTCGTCCTTGTTGCCGAATAGGGTATGTTGTTTTTTTATGCTGAAATGATCACCTTGTTAAGGTACTTTATTCTTTTACTTATTATTAATTTTAATTATTTCAGTTTTAAGAAAAATTAAATAATTTGACGCGAAATAGTAGAACTAGGTAATATTTAAATTTCGTAGATACCTAAGTTACAGTTAAAACATATTTTTTATTTAATTACATAATTTATTAACTATAATTTTATAGTTTAACGTAATAAAATAGTGTTGTAAGCAGTTTCGGAATGAAACTACTGAATAGTGAAAATAACAGGCCGAATAACAATAATTATTAGAGTTCGGTCCCATTTCTAGTAATTTCATAATGAATCCGTAAAATATTTAAAGTATTATTTTTACCGTCCACCACATATACCTTATATGGGAGATATTGTAATCAAATCGATTCTGAACTTTTCTGATTATAAGAAATGTCCACGAATTTAGGTTTATAACGTCAAGTTCATGTGTTTTTATACCCGTTCATTCTTTTGGATATTTATAGATACATATAAAGCAAATTCTATTGAACGAATTTATATTCATTTTAAGGTCAATAACTGTATGCTACGATTTGAAGTGATTTTGTCTTTTTTTTAAATATTATGTAATAGAAAAATATTTCCGAAAACACTGGTAGTAATTTACGAGTATACAAGTACGAGCAAATATTAATAATCGTGTCCCATAGCTAATAGTGTATAATATAAGTTCCAAACCACAGAAACACTGTTGTATTTTTTTTTGTTAAAAATTGGCCACGTTGGTATTTGACCACCAAATCGCACATTTCGCTCGGTTCCAGCAAATGCAGTAACCAACTATGGCACCGCGCGCTAATCAAATATGTCACCGCTTAATAAGCAAGTAAGAATCTTTATTTGAAAATACAATTAATTTAGTGAGGTTTATATCCTAGCGCCCATATTGTGTCGATTAGTTTTAGGGTTAATGTTAATTAAAAGACTAAAATATTTTGGACAGAGTTTCGTGAAAAAATACTAATTTTAAGATAGATTTTTTTTTATTTTTTTCACTACTAGCCTAGACATCCACTATTTTTAACCTTCATTTGACTAGAGAAATCGTTTTTCACTACTGATTATTTGGTAACGAACCTTTTTAAATGGAACTCAAATCTCACAATTTAAATTTGCCATGTAATAAACGTAAATAAACCAAATTAAATATCAAAAGTGAGGTTTACAAATTGAAACGTCAAATATAAAAACAAAGATAACTTACTTTATTTTTGTGAATATTAAGAAACAAGTAAATATTCATATCAAAATCTTTGTCTATCTAAGGGCTTATTACAGCTGAACGCCACTTACCCTTCTAAACGGACTCACCTAACCATAATTCTCGAAACTGTTGTACTACCGGTTAGATTTCAGCTATTATCTTTAAAATGTGTAGGAGGCAAGCTCACAGCATCCGAGCATGATTTTTATTTAACGACAAATCACACAAATTGTCGGTCGAAGGGACTTGAACCAGTGATCTCTGACTCTGGTTGACGTCACAGCAAGGAGATGTTCGCTAACCCACTCAGCTACCGAACAGACTACAAAATCTTTGTTATTATTAATATAATTTTTTAAAGTAGTATTGAGATTTCAATTCTAGTAGTAAAAAAATAATATATATACCACGATTGAGAAAAGACCATTATTAATCAGCAACTTATGTCTCACAACTTGGCGCTAGGTCCTAGGTCAATAATGATATTCTTCTCAACATTGGTGCGTAATATACTATTGATTGACTATTACGTCTGCAAAATGAAAACATGAAGGTAATATTTTTATTTGAACCCTATTGTGTGAATGTAAGCATATTAACTACTGGATATGAAAACATGTAGTCTAATTATTTAGTAATTTGTATCGTTATTGAATAATGGATAGAAAGAGATTTTTTGTAATGAGAACGATTGTGGAGTATGTTTTCCCTGTCTCATTAGCGCTGGGAACTTAGCATATTTTATTAATTTGACAGTGTAATGACCAGGGCAGCGTGTAATTATAAAGATTAAAGTTTGCCCGTACACCACATCGCCGTGATAAAAGCCTGTCAAAATAATTATTCAAATTATACGTTTCTATAGTTTGACCCGTTCACAAATTTATGCATTAATATATATTTTATAATACGTCAATTTCTATGGAATTTTCTAATGAATAATTTGAAAATAATTGCCGGCAGTGCTGTTATTTATTATTTTCGTTTCAGGATTTTATTGTAATTAGTTGACTATTTGGAGTTAATCATGTTTGACGCCATGGTGTGTACTTAACCATGTGTTTGACATGCCGCAGATAAAGATATTTCAAATATAGTCATAATTGTTCATTAATTTCACTTCACTATAGGTACATACATACACTTCATTATTCTATACATTTTTTATCTACATTTTCATATAATAACAATTTTATATACATTAATACTTATATCAAGATAAAATTACTACTTTAACAACTTCATTTAAATATTTAGAATTATCATTATAAAATTTTGTCAGAGCTTTTAGAATTTTAGCACATATATATAAAAGAAGATCTAGAATCTATGTATTGGTAGTTTCGTATTGTATATTTTTTTTAATTAAATTTGATATGTTAGGTTATTACCATAATTGGTTATAGTTATTAGTTATAGTTATTCAATGGAATCCAATAGAAGTATCACCAAATGTAAAAAGTATATTGCAGAACTATTTTCATTTTTATTTTATTTTGTGAGAAGTAAAGCATTCAGAAACCAGTAATTGACAACTATGAAATATTTTTTTTTTATTTTTTTTTGTCGTTCTTATATAAAAAATAGTCAAAATTTAGGGAATTTTGTGTCAGTTGTTGATACTAATATGAGTTTAAAAATTCAATTGTCGACGACAATTTGTTGTTATTTATTTTTCTAACACCAATCATCTACGATATTTGTCTTATTATTTCAAAATCTATATTGTATGTTTTTCTTTTAATACTAATTTTACTTTCAAATTTTAACAAATTCTTAAAAATTATTTGTATTTGTTTCTCATTTGATGCTTTTTACATTATGAAACTAGCAATCTTAAAAAAATCAATTATACAAGATAATAACAGTACTTCATGTCGTTTAAATGAACTCATATGGATGCTGTTATAATAATAAAACAGTTGGAAATAGAAAAAGCTATTTTCTTCCTCAAATTACAAATTCAGTTTTTTAAGAAGTTAGGAGTGAAGAAGTGCGAAGCAGAGTGAAGCAAGGCACGTATTGTGCTGCGCGCGCAGTGGTGCCAACACAAAGCAATAAATTACACAAAAACACTGAAATTATCTCTTTACAAAGAGCGAAGTGGACGCGTGAATAAAAACTGGACAGAATTATTATAACGTGCCGCGTTGCCGTGGCAACGTATCACGATCACGAGGACAACACCGTGTTTTGTTACCGCCACCTGCATAGGCGCACGATTATCGCAGCCTCCTAGATAGCAAGAGCAAGCAAGAAGAGGAGACTTTTTACTTACATAAATCACAGCAAGCAAAATGCACTTCATTCATTAAATATTCTTCAAAGTAAATATAATGAGTTTGTAGTACACGACACTTTTTTACAGTATTAACTAATTTTATATACGATACTTCATGAGTTATATTAAATTATAATTAAACAGAAAAAATATTTCTTTCATTTGTTCGCAATTGTACATAGTTACGATCTTATATATTAATCCTGATGTTAAACATAACATACATTTATAGCCCTTAGGACATGTTGTACCATTTGCTGGATACTTTATTAATTTCCAAATTATGTTGTATGGTGTTTTGGACAAGTCCCTGTATTAAATTTTCTGTAGTTATTGGAAATATTGAAACTATTTTTATAACCATCGGAAATTAATCATTAAACGAGTACTGACGCTCATAATAATTATTGAATATTTTATTATAATTTTAACTTTTAACATTATAAATTTAAAATATTTATTTAAAAATAAATAGCGAAATAACTAAACTTTACTTCTATAAAGATTTTGTTTCCTTAATTTTCTTTACCGGTAGATCGGAGAGTAATATTCTGTATGTCCAAATGATTCGAGACATTGAGATTGACAAACGTGTTTATGACTTTACAAATTATAATTTTTATTTGTTAGTACAACTGAATTTTTTTTTTGGCTTTTCTTTGATTTGTTTGTCTATTTGGATATATGAGGGTTTTATATTTTTTGTGTTTGAAGAGTTTTGTTCAAAAATATAGTTAATGTTAATTAACTTTGTTTAAGTCTTGATAATATCTGTGACTTTCTGAAAAAACCAGGTAAGTTTATTTCAATATAATTCGAGAAAACCGCATTTAGTTCTTTAATTTTTTAGACAATTCAACGATATAACTTTTGTACATGTCATATTTTATCATTTTTGAGCAGACCTAATGCTTTAAGCAAAAATTATAAGGAAAATGTTACTAACTCAATTTTACCCAAAAATGGATTTACTTAATTTTTCCGGAAAATCCCAGATATACTCGTACTCGTAAGTATACATTGGAATGTATATTTAGGCGGCTATTACATAATAACTATTTTTTTACTCATATAGCAGTCTTTAACTTTTTATCCTTTTTCTTTTATTGTAATGAAAGGGTTTAATTTGAGAGGAAAATATATAATTCAATTGTAAGTACAATGTTTTTACAACTGGGTATTTTATGTGGGTTTAAAAGAAATCAGTTTATTTTGGGTCGGGTAAAATTACTACAACTCTGGTTGAATGTGCCCTACTGTCCGATCATTTCCTCCGCCAATGAGCTAATCATCTCGCGTAAGCCAGTAGCCATCTGCATCCAACAATGCTCTATCTTCTGCCACACCTATGTTAACTCACCATGCAGCCTGCCCTTGCCCCCGCTGCCCTGACACGCCCTACGCACCTGACTCAAATCTCCAGAAAAAAATGATATTATTAAGACGATAGGTGGTAACCGCCAACCTCTCCACGGTAGCTCCGTCAGCATACCGACGTATTTAAGCGTTGGGTTTATTTTTAATAATGTACAACTCATTCGGGAATGCACCAGTGGCGTACGCGCACGCATTAATTACCGGGGAACTCAAATTTTAATAGGGGGCTATTATTTTGATTTACAAGTTATGTGGAATATTTAAATAGGGATGAGGATAGTGATAATGTAATTATAGAATGGATATCGGAATTATAAATGGGGAAATTAAAAATTTGAATTTATAATCAGACGGAATATAATTACCACTACATATCTCAACTATATTATCTCAAATTCTAGATCATCATTTATCTTATACTTGCTCATAAAATATAAACATAATACATAATTAATGTGTCAAATATTTTCTTTATTTATATAAATACAATACTCATGCTAATAAAATAAATGCATGTGAACATATTTAGGTAATGGTTTACTAAATATTTATAAAATCCATTATTAATTTTCTAGTGTGGGATGGTAGTAAGCCATGATTTTTCTTGCGCACTGCACATAAGCGACTAGGCATGTTTTGTAATTATAGCTAATGAGTTTGACATATGATGTATCTTTTTGCAGTATTCCTGAAGACTTTTGGTGAAAATAAAAAAATAAAATTGATGTAAGTATTATTATTTAATTGTACACGGTTTTCTGATTCCAATGAAATGTAATTTGTTGCTGAAGTTAACAAATATAACGTAAAAACATGATATTGCATTTGTTAATCGAGTGGACTATACACCCACTCATAATAAAATATATGCAGATATGTAAAATAGGGAACAATACGATTATATTTATTTTAATATTCAATATTGAAATATACTTTTCTTTTAGTGTTTGAGTAACAACAGAAATTAATCGACTTCAGACGGCGTCACAGGGCCGGATTTGATGCAAAAGCAGTCCACAAGGTAAGAATTAGTAAGTAGTACATTATTTAATTTATGCAGAATACCTCAACACGGATGTATTTCATCTCAAATTTCTGTTTATTGCCCTGTTGCTCTGTTCTGATTCACAGTAATTGCAATATGTACTTATTTGTTTCAATCATGGACACCGATTTTCCAAAATTCTTTGTAATGACCAAAATCAAAACAGAAAATAACAAGAAAAAAGAAATTCTAGAAAACCTTATTTTCAATGAAAAATACTAAATTAATTTTATTTTCTTCACTTTCCTACATACGTACTTCTGTTCATCTAGTTTAATATATATTTGATTGGTATCCCTGAGTAAATTAACACAATTCAATGCTCTTTTGTTTAAACACACCAAGAATCAGAGCATTCTGAATACTTGCTCTAATTTTTGGTCTACTGAAACCAGAGCACAATCCAAGAAGCCAAATCTGTTCCTATTGTTTTAGCTGGCCAAGCATTAGAGCGAACACTTTATAATGTTCTAATTCTTAACCCACTGAAATCAGAGCACAATCCAGACAGCTAAAACTGCTCCAGAATGTGCTCTGGTTTGAGTATGTTAAGAATTAGAGCAAACGTTTCAAAATGCTCTAATTCCTGACCCACTATAACCATAACACAATCCAGAGCAGCTACATTTTTAAAGCAGTAACTCACAGTCATTTTAAGGTAATAGTCAATTACTAAAAATGGAAGGAAATACAATAATTCTTTAAAATAATAACAATTCAGAGCTTTATTAGGTAGTAATGAAATTTGCCTCAAATTGTAACGCAATTTCTCCTAAAACTATTCCAGTCACTTGTCAAAGAATTTATTTTGGTTTCTCTAATTCTTCTTCTTATTGTTTTAAATTTCAACTCTAATATATGCCTTAACTACTGTATGTATTTATATCTTTTTGTTATCGAGTTTTCATATTGCTATTTCTTGCAGCTGCTGAAATCAAACCTTATAACACTTTATTTCGAAAACAGATACAAGCTATTGTTCCAATTTCACAAAATGAATAATTAAAATATATATTTATTATATACACTTACTTACATATCTATATATAGTTGCTGAATTCCTACTCTCATATGATACTAAATATACATATTTTTATTTAAAATTTTGCAATGACGTACGTATACGTTATAATGAATTCAGAAGCATAAAACAAAATGATTTGAGACATTTTTATTCAGTAAGACTTGGTTATGGGAGTAAGGCGTATGACAGATACATTCTGGTTTTAATAACCGTCGTGTTAGCAACATTTGGCCGTTCGGTAGCGATTAAATCTGCCGTGAAGAACTCGTTGTTGAAAACGATTAAGCTGGTGGTAGGATGATTTTTCATCGACTAACAAACCACGAATCGTCGTATTTTAATTCCAATGGTTGGAACACACCCCGTAGATAAATAAATTAATAAGCTAACAACGCTGAAGGTAATTTTTCGAGTATTTACGACGAACACTTGATAAAATTTACAGGGCAATAAGCAATTAGGCGCGATGATACGAGCATCCCGTATGAGGAAAGCTGGGGACTTGATCTTGTCCGCACCAGGGCCGTCTTAAACTAAATTTGCACATAACGAATAATTTGCAGAACCTCCATAATTGGTGGAACATCACTTGTAGTTCTCATTATCTATTGAGCAGAAACACTAAAGGCATAGAATTTAGCAGTTTGGAGAAAGAAAATTTAGAAATATTATTGAGCCTTCTTAGATTTGAATTCACGATGCATTGTTAAAAAACTTATTCCGTCAATACGAATTATTGAATCATCATACTGTTCGACACATGTGATTATGTAAAACCAGTTTATAAGATTTTTTGTATTCGTATTCCTCTATCCTACATTTTCGTATAAGTTACAATTTGGTTCATTTTTTCGGTTTTTTCTATTAGGAAAGTTATTTTAAATGCGTAAGTTTTATATCTAAATTCAGTCAAGGTAGGTTGTGCTCTTTACAATAGATATGTAATTTGACGTTGTTCATAAAAAAAAATCGTTTAAGTGATTTAAGAAAAAAACATTAATTTAAATTGTCATTTAAATCATGATGTAATGGTTATTTTTTATACAAGACGATAAAATAATACTTTATCGACAAGCGAAAAATGTTAATTCACGAGCGATAAAATCGCGAGTGAATTATTTTTCGCGAGTCGATAATTTAATTTTATCGTCGTGTATAAAATTCTATTTTTTTCTATAGCAGGTTTTGAAGAGAAAATAATTAGAAAAATTAAATTATTATTTAAGAACAATTTTAAAATGTCAGTAGTGTGCGTTGTTATGGAAATGTACTTCTAATAAACAAAAGTTAAAGTACTTTATCTACCCTTGCTGTTAAAGTGTTACTTTATCTACCCTTGCGGTTAAAGTGCTACTTTATCCACTATTTTGAGTTGATAAAATTGCACTTTAACTTCTGCTATAGAAAAAATAAAATTACTTAACTCAGACTAACCATGGTAATAATTAATAAAATGATTTTCTGATATAAATTAAGATTAAAAATTATTTTCATTATCTACGTACGTATCTATACCGTTCGAGTATACATATGTATATTGTAATTTATAGTGAATTTTTATTTTAAATATTATAACGCCGAGTTGACTATTATGTAAAACATATTACGTTCTTATTTAAATTTGAATAATTGTCTAATTTACATGACGGAATTATATTATTGTTAAAATAAAAAACCAGTGATATATTACACCGACGAATTGTAAAAATAAATACATTGAAAAAAATTATGTTGTATGAAAAAGATTTCACACAAGGAAATTTATTATGAAAATTTCCCATTTATCATTTACAAGAAAATAATTAGTTTGTTAATTTCAACGAATTAATTAAATACTGAACAATAATTCATATGAATCACAGACACATGAACAAATAATATTCTATTATTATTAATTGCGTCTTTGAGTCGTATGTATAATTATTCTGAGTAATTAACATTCTGTTTTTATGCTTTACTAATTTATTCCTTGGTGATAATTAAAGCTGCACCCACACGAGATTTCCGAGTGGTCATGTAAAACAATCGGTGGTGTTGTTCCCTAATTGTTTCCACGATGATGCTTGTTTGTCTTGGAATTAAGAGTGGTCAATTAATCAAGTTGCCGTCGAATGGAATATTTAAGCAGCCAGGGTAGAATAAACAAACGCATTTGCAATTAAAAATATCTCGCAGCTCAATCAGAGCATTTTAATTTCAATTTTCAGTTATCACTCCACGCCCAGCTCATTATTCACTTCCAGGGAGGTACGGGACACTTTTTTCTACCTCTCCCAATTCTACCCATCAAATAGTAAATTGTTTTATGAATTTATTTTAATTTAATTTTAATCCAGTAATAAATTAAATATTTTAAAGAAAACATGTAACGTAATTTTTTAACACGATTATTTCTTTTCTGTATAGGGTATAATTTTTTTGAACATAACCACTGGGATCTCCAAAAGCGTAAGAGATACGAAGTAGATTAAATTGGGAAAAAGTTGTTGCAGTTGGCCATTTTAATATTTTTGTTTCTTTTAGAAAATAATGTATAGGTGACTAGATAAGAGCAAAAAAAAGATATTTTTTTCGAAACTGACCTTTCGTAACTTCACATCTCGACACCTCACCATTATCCAGCGCAATTGTGTACCTACTCGCTATTCGTAAAATCAGGAATTTTTGCGGATTATCATAATTATTAAACCATTTTATATGTTATAGTCAAAATTTATTTGAAAAAGTTGACATCTTGGCAAAAACAAGTGTTTCCTTATATTTACTACTGGATAAAATTATTTTAAAAATATCTAAACGACTCTAAACGATTTCTATATATTTTTAAATAAAGGAATGAAACTATAAAATGGATCTTTAAAAATATTTTAATATTTATTATTAAGTATTTTAAGATTATCTTTAACACAGTTGACATTATATTTATACTGTATGTCCCAAAAATTTCTTGTCGTAGGTATTTAACAAGGGAAATAGTTTTTGATAAATAAAAACTGTCCGGCTTACAACCAAGTCACCATATTACGCAAGACGATATGTAATGTATTTCAACATGTTATTTAATACAGATTACTTTATTTTAATAGCATAACAACGAAATTTACATAAAAGAATTACTTTTTTTCGCATGATGTTTTTATTGTTTTTTATACGCAAAGTGACAGTTGCTAATTCGTGTTTGTATGGGGTTATTAGAATACAGGCCTACAGAAACATAATTGTGCATTTAATAAATTTGTTAATAATATTTCTTGATTAATCCCGTGAAGAAATTTTGTTAATAAATTTGTTCAGTTTTTTTCTTTATATCTTGATTAATTTTAATTATTTCTCATTACATATTACAAATCATATTCATAATATTGTATTAACATTAAAAAAAGAAATTTTTACAATTGGTATTGAACTGAGGACCTCATAACAACCAATTGACATCTGTAATTTTGCACAAAGAGTAATAAACGCATCACGTGAAAAATATTAATACTTTTTTGTAAATTTCGCTGATTCATGCTACTGAAAAGAAATAATCTGTATAATAAAAATTTAGTAATTTATATAATATTGTCCTGTATAATAAAATCTCTTAGTTTTTAGTCGGACAGTTTTTATTTACCAAAAACTATCTAAAAATAGTGTTCAGAACTCGAAAAATATTTGTCATATATTTTTTATTAAGAAGTATTTTGTGTGGTTGTGGTTTATATAACATGATCAGAAATATTTATCAAATCATAAAATAGTTGTAGACCAGTTTCGATTCTCGTTATATTTATACCTACATAAATTTAGACGAAATCACATTTTGAAGAAGTGAAATTGTCCAATTGGTTGTGTTATCGCACAACGGTTTGATGTGTGCTGGCTGTGTGTTGTGTGTTCACTAAAATGCAAGTAAAATCTGTCATGAAACAAGCACTTGAGGCCTTGTCCCACATAAGAATGTTGTACCACAGATTATGACGATATCAGAGTTTTAAGGGGGTTTCTATCAATTTTTTTTATAAATTTTAAAATATGAGGAACACGTAAGATTATTAGTGAAAATCTGATAAAAATGTTTATATTAATAAACAAATTACAGACTTTCACACTTTGAAATAATGGATGCGACGAATATGAATTTTCTTCTCAAACTGTTTTATTCGAGGACCAAAATATTCTTGAGGTATATGCTGTTCCTATACTATATTTATAAAATATAAATTCATATTAAAATACAGTACAAGTCTAAATTCTTAAAAATTGCACGTGTATTTAAATTATATAAGTTTAAAAATGATATTTATATTCAAATAAAAACTATTTGAGAATAGCAATAACGCTAGTGATGCACACTTTTAACAAATTATACATAACAGGTAGTTTATGCACTTTTCTCGTAAATAATACTATCGCAGAAAGAAATAGTAAAAATTAATATAAATATATAAAACACTATAAAAGTACACAACTGAAGTTTACTATGACTTAAGGTCAAGCCCACTGTTTCTTCAAGCTCATTCGTCAATTCAAGCTCATTCGTCAAACTTGATGGCGGGATTTTTCACTTGCCAATCAAAACATTCGCGGTCTTTTAAAGTCCCAAATCAAAATATTGATGCAATTCATATAGGTGACGTCACCCTATAACAAAAGTCCTCCGTATTTCAGTAGTATTTTATTTATATCATTTCTTTCTCAATACCCATTATTATTCATATCCTTTCATTTTTTAAACTAATTTCTCTAAATTCGATTGGGCTAGAATTCCCCATTGCTTACCTACATAGTGACATTTCAAAGAACTGAAATAATGAATTTGGATATTTCTAACAATTATTGGGAGACCATAGTTTAGTAAGTCGGATATTGCTTTCCAACTCCCAATAAAATAATCCTTACTCACATGCAAGTGCAAGTCTAATTTGATAATATTCATTTGAGAAAGTAAAGAGCTGTATTAGCATTGGTCGAAACGAAGCGCAAGCTCCGCGATTTACATATTATCCCCGATCGCGCATCCAGAACCATTTAATTAAAATGACTAATGTTTATTTAACATAACAAAACGTGTAATCATAAGTGTGTACGTGCGGGGCAAGGGGCGGCTGGCAGACGGCCTCCACACCTGAGCTGGTGGTTAACGCGTCTCTCAGGTGAGGATTAAAGGCGGACTCGGCCCACCTCTTTGTCTCTCAGAGTTATTGCCTTACACACGGCCACAGATGTTAGGGCCTTACACTGCTGCGAGAATGCAGGGAGGATCTATTCATGAAATTATCAATGAAAGAACTGCTTCAAATACAAATAGTCTAAAGGTTTATTAGCCTTTACTGGGTGTGTCACATACTTAACTAGTTTGAAAGAAGCACATTCAACAGTAAAGTAAATACTAAATATATCCTGCATTCTAACTCGTATTTCTCTATTTAAATCTTATTAATGATTATTTCTATTAAAATTGAATTTTCTGAAATCAAAATAAATTCTAAAGAGCATCACTTACCTCTTCGAAATTGTACTCAGGTTGCAGTAGGCCAAGAATTAGATCATTCGTAAGAAATTACTCTGATTCTTAGCCTATTGAAGTCAGAGCACAAAATGTTCTATGGATTGTGTTTTAGTTTCAGTATTCTTAAATTGATCTGATTCTTAGTTACTAAAGCCTATGAAAATTCCAAAGAATCAAAATCTGCTCTGGGATGTTTTTCAGTAAAACAATAATTAGAGCAGACACTTCTGACTGCTCTAATTGTTGACCTGCTGAAACCAAAGCAAATTCCGGTAAACCCACTTGCTCCAGCATGTGATGCAATCTTAGCAGATCAATAATTAGAGCAAACACCTATGTATATAATACCCGGATGCTCCGAAAGGTAATGTAGTCATATCACCAGGTGGAGAAGAACAACCTCTCCGCCGGAGCGCTCTTGCTTAGGATTCTCCTTATATACCCGAAATCATAGAGCATGCACAATTACTTGAAATAACGCTATTTGATTGGTTCAATTTTATTTTTTAACGAAAAATTGTATAAAAATGCATTTTGACTTGATAAATCCAATGGTGGCATCGTCTAAGCTGTATCTAACACTCATTTATTGGTATGAATCAATTATTGAAAATTGGGTGGGTATATATTATTTTATTATTTTTATATTTTTTAGGAAATTTAATTCCGCATACTTCACTGTTATCCTAAACCACTGAGAATATATCAATAATATACGTATTAGTCTTGCACATAGCTAAACATAAAAGAATTACATAAAATATTAAATAAAAACAAAAATAATCTGTAAATTATTACGAATCTATTTAAAACAAATAATTCATAGAGTAAGTGGGGATGAGATGGAGATGGACGTTAAGTCTTATGTACATGTTTATAATGTAGATATATGAATAATTACTTACCTGCCGAAGGAGTAATTAACTAATTGTGTATGTAAATTACGAAATTTTTTTGGCAAATTTTAAGTAAATCTTGCATTATTCGGTGTTGACTGCATTAATTTTCAAGCGGCTACTTACACTGTCTCTAAACAACAAAGTATTTTTTAGACCAAAAGATTGATTTCTCATTACTCCTGGCAGTCCATCTCTCCTCCACTTACCCTATATGAAAAATGCAAATTCTAGAGTAAAATAAAAATATTTTTATATTCATTCAATTGTCCATGTATTCTGTAAATGTTTTGTCCTATGTAAATATTAAATATGCTTAGCAATTTATAAAAAAAAAACTTAGGAGATTTGTTGCTGTGTCTTTCTCTTTCTATGGATTCCTTTGTCATCGACTTGCTTAAGTCATATATCCCATCTTAAAACATATTTCTCATGAACTACTGATAATTACGAGATTTAAAATATTTGTAGAATCATAAAATTTACTAATTACAATTTGGTCACATTGTCCATTTTCACTTAAATCTTTCATTGCAATCATAATCCATTTTTATGAAAAAATATTAGAAGTGGAGTCAAACCCAGGTTGTAAGGATGGAGAGTCCCCACGCAGTGTGTTTATTCCAACATTTATTTATTCCGTGTGTAAATTCGATTCCAATAAGACGTCGACGAGCAGGCGAACACGTAAGCATCCTGACTATCTATCTCTGTATCGAGTATCGACCTATCCTGCCTACCATATCCTACTATATGAATACAGGGCGTGTCGTAAAAAACGAATGACACAAGCCTCATCTCACAACGTCCGGTAGCTATTAAAGATAAATTGGTGCTCCAACACTGATAGATATTTTTTTGGGCTACCCAGAAATACAGAAGCTGGATTTTTGTTACACCATTCTTTATATTTTGTTCTGTCACAATGGAGATATGATTTGACACGGGGTGATTAGGTTGTGTGATGATGAAGGGATAAAAAATTCCACGGACACTTCATTATAATTTATACCCAATTTGGACCTAGACATATTCTCATTAATCTATATTTTTAAATAAATATAAATGTGTTCTTCATTTTAAATTGGCATAACATTCTTAGAAGCAACAAGACTCCAAACACTTCAGGTTTATGATTCATGGCAGTTTTACTTGCATTTTAAAAACACTTCATCAGAGCCGCAGCGTAGGTAAAAGGCGCCAATGTGCAAATTAAATTTAGCGCCCTATTAAAATTTTGTACTGGGCACCTGCACATCCCTGCACTCCTTGACAAGTTACAATTAAGGCTCTCAGACGTTCCGGAAAACCGGGATTATCCCGATTTTGAAATATATGGCCCGGTGTCCCAAAATAAGGCCTCGAGACATCTATTTGTTCCGGATTTACATATTTTCATAACTCACTACTAAACTGAATTTTATTTAGATGGTGACATAGTGACATTTTATGATTTATTCCGACAGCGCGTAGTACACAATTCATGACGAAAATGGACAAAGAATTTTTAGAACAATATATAGACCTATTGAAGTCATACATTTATTACAATGGCCAAAAACGGAACCTTCGTTATCTACAGGTTGGCAGATAATTTGTATTATGCAAAACAATAAACAATAATTTATTTTAATACATCTCATAATTTTATGTGGATTTGTGAGAATTTATCAATAATTTTGATCTAAATTGACAGTTAATCATTTTCAGTCAGATAATCTGAAGGTAACAATGGGTAAAGTTATTACAGATGTAATATTTTGAATGAAGAAAAAATGACACATACTTATGACATGTAGAATTGTGTTAATATATGTATTTCCATAATTGAAAAGGAGAGATTTTTATGGAAGATAGCTCATCAGAAATAATGAATATGTAAAACAGTGAAATATAATTCCATATGATTATACGTAGTTGATTTAATATTTCCAAGTAAATAATCATTGTTGGGCAGCATTCTTGCAGCCATTATAAATTACATTAATTATTATTTTCCCTGCAAATTGACACAGTTACATCTGGATTACTCGACGACAGAAAGTTGCAATTCACCGTTGGGCAGGAATAAAAACGTTTTATTGTGGAAACAAAACAGGCTCGTTGTGGGGAATAATTTAAAAATGAAATAGCGTAAATGCCCTTGACAAAGGCAGTCGCGGTTGAAAATCCGAGTCCAATTATTCATTCAGCGGAGGACTGCGCAGGTAGAGTAGGGCCACGGGAATTCATAACAAACTACTGCACAAAAACCGCTCCACCCGAAAACAACACACTGCACTGGCGCACAGACCAGGACTCAGGAGGGATTGGTTGCTGCTGCCCTCTTACCCGCACTTATCTAGTATGAACATATTTTTTTCTTCCATTTTATGTTTCTGTACAAAAAATAAAAATACCTGTATTTTTTTAAATCGCTTAATTGGTGATAATCCCGGAGAAGAACAATATTAAAGTTTTGAAGAGGGGATATGTGACGTCACCTAGGAGAAATAGATAAAAAAACATATAGAATAATCTACATTTGTTAGATTACCACGGTTTTATTTTTAAAAGATGTATATAATCACTAAACAGCTTTCGAAAATCATATGACATTAGGCGATTTTCTACGACGAACCAAATTGGTTTATTAATGAATTTTATGAACCAAAACCTGGTTTGTCAAATTATGAACAGAGCTACCAGCTGAGATTTGAACCGCAAAACTTAAACTCTACTCATTTCGAGACGGAGCGCGCTAATCAATTAAACCACTTCTTCGCAAAGCAATTACGAATATATTGCATAATACAATGACAATGACAAAAAAAGACAAAAAGAGCGATATTTGGACTAATAGAAATTGTAATAGAAATTATATAAAGATAAAATTGAACCATTCAATGCGAATCTCTAGCTGCAAAATCAACCATTTTTGTTGAAGTTGAAGATCTAGCAAGTTTCAGAAAAGTCTGGAACTGCCCCCAGAAAACTAAGCAACAATCATGTTACAACTGATATTTAGGTGGCTATATTAAAAAGCGATTCAATGTTTAAGCTTTGAGTATAATAAAAATTAAAATTGAAAACAAGAAGAAGAAAATTTACCAGCCCCAAGTAGTGGCTGAAATGTGAATTAAAATTTTGATGAGGCCGACGTTAGGAATTGAATAAAAACTTATTGAAATGCCATTCATTTATTATTAACAATATCTTCAGTGTTTCGAACGTCATTTATTATCTGCATTTCAGAACCTGCAGCCTTTTTAAAAGTAAACATAAATTTGAAATCCAAATATCTCCAGTATCCATGTCCACCCACTTGTACTACATTTTGAACAACTGCAAATACAACAGCCAAAATTTCAAAAGCATGTTCGGTCGCATATTCTCTTTGACCAAGTGTACACAGACCAATCAGAAAACAATTGAGGCATGCCTCAAGACTCTCTTTTCTAAAACAGGTAGTGCAGCGAGAAAAAAATCAATAAACGCTGTGAGTATTGTAAAAACAGAACGGTCCTACTCATACACAGAAGAAGTTTGAGGCAGGATAATTTGTACCTCTGTACTTCTGTATAGTTGGCACTGCTTTACTCGGCAGTTTATACCGAATAGGAAAACAATGGGAATTTGAAAAGTAGATCTTATGGACATATTGAGCGCTAAATTCAAAATTTCTAGAATATACACTGCAAAATTTTCTAATCCTCAATTTGTATTGTAGCGATCCCAGGGTGGAGGCGCGGGCGGCGGCCGCTAACGGACAGGTTACAACAAGTCCGTCCGCTCCCCATTGTTCTGTTTTTCAGAGAAGTGGCGAATATTCTAGAATGAAGTGTTTTAATATAAATATCCCGAGCAAAAGATCGCGAGGGCAGTCATATATTGATACGGGTAGTGAACACATGGTGATATAAATAAATATCGCGTAGTTCTAATTGTTTAAATAAATTATCTTAGTATTTAAGGCTTTATTAATAATTGTTAGTCCTAAATTAGTGTTTATATTTGTTAATTCTTAGTGTTAGTTATTTTTAATTATTCTTTATATTCATATTTCTTTTATTAAACATAGTTATATAAATTCTCATGTTTTAGTCAATTTTACATTTCACCTAAATAAATAAAACGTTACAGTATGGTGAGGCACTGCCTCACTTGCCTTCCTTGATGAGCGTCAGTGGACCCAGATTAATATTCAGAAGTAATAGAGGACTTAAGTAAAGTTGGAGTTATAAAATGGCAGAAGAAAACAAAAAATAAGAAGATATAAAGTAATTTGTCCAGAAGAAATTCTAGAAATAGATTTAGAGACCTCCGATAGAAAACTAAAAATATGTTATCATTATAAAAAAAAAATCACTGAAAGTCTTCTCGTATTTTTCATTTGCGACAGAATTCTATCTAATTTCATGCTTACTTCATTCAAATTTTTAGGCATGCAATGGTTTTTCCTTGTAAAAAATTACCAAACTTAATTTTTGCGATTTCTGTGACATCTTTTTTGAGATCTTCTTTTGTAAATGTGTGTTAATCCGATCCTGTGGCCCTCCCTCCCATTTGAGCTACTCGCTACTGTCTTACACGAGAATTATGATATCTGTGATAGCAGCATCACGTGTTCCCGTAGCCATTATCTAGTGGCTAGATTCTAGCTGGCTCTGGCCAGGAGATGGATGTAATCTGGTGGAGGAATTCGAGTAATTGATTGTGGTTTTCAGGTGATTATTGAGAGGAAATGAAATAATGAAATAAGAATTGAGATGAGAGTTGTTTTTGTATCGAAACTCAGGTCGAACGTAGGTGAAGAAGCCAATGACTTGGGGAATTGCTTTATAATTCTTAAAACAATATCCAATAAAAACGTAATTTGCTTCAGATTGAATCGGGCCATTAACACCGAATCTATCACTTCTTTTAGTCATATTCAATTTTTTAATAATTATTATCATATTTGAAATAGAAATACACTAAAAAAGTCATTCATCTTTCTAATTCAAATAATAATACTTTAATTTTTTGCCCAAAACAATCAAATAGAAATCTCAAAGTTTTGGTCTACAAATTATACGATAAATGATTTTATTCATTTCTATGTCATCCAAATATTTGTCCTAGAATGTAACTTAATTAACAAGTTAAAAATTATGCTGTTTTTTAAGTTTAGCTATTTAAACTATTCATTCACCAAGTACCTAAGTTTTTTTTAATTTCTTCAAATCCTATTAATTTAAGATATGATTGGACTATTTCACATTGTTTTCAAAATTTCAAGGAGCATTTTCTTGTTGAACTTAAAATTGAAATACATATTTAAAGTGTATGGTTAGCGTTAGCGCTCAAGTTTCGCAAAGCAGATATTGCGGGTTCCAATCTCGCGGATTTTTGGTTGTGTGTTTCATTCCATTATATCAGTCCAATATTTGTTGTTGCTCGATCTCTAAACAATACAGAGAAATATTCTTGATGAAAAGTAAAATGTAAAAGCTGAAACTGAAATTAAAACAGAAATTTTGTTTTTGTAGCCACCAAAACTGAAATAGAACCGTTAATTTAAAAAATTAAGTTATGTACTGGGGTCTTTGCAAAATTATATTTTACATAGACTTGTCTAACACAATGTTTTTTATTAATACTGGTTGTATTTGAAGATGTCAGATTTTTAGCTTCCACTCCGTTTCAATCATTATTATTAATCATATTCCAATTCTTGCTGGATATCCGTATAATTCACATTCCTCTCATAACTTACTAAATACCTACAAATTGTATTCTTTGAAGAGACGGCAAACATCGTTACACGCGAAAACAACGGCGAAAAGGAAAAAACCAACGTGTATACATTACCCACATAATAATAAGACCTCACAATGTGCGTATCACAGTAGCTCGACTCGGTTCAGCATCACACGCAAGCTGCTACATGCCGTTCCTCAGGCTAATGGCAGCGGATAGTGAAATTTTGCCTTTGAGGTTAAGTTACCTAAATTCAGAAACTAATTTATGAAATGCCGTATAATATTTTCAATTAAAAGTTCTATCTTCTTAAAATACTACAATTTATGTCTGCCAGCAAAAACAAATATTGTCCGTTATAGTCAGTTACGATCCTGCTGCATACATTGACTCTTGTCCTCTCTGTCATTCTGTTTGAGGTTTGATACGCTTTTTTGTCAATTTAGTTTTTTTGTGTACTTAACTCTTCTTTACATATAAGTCGAACAACTCATTAGACACCAAAAGACTTCTTCTTCATATACGTATGTGTGACTTCAAATTGGAATTAAAAAGTTTGGAGCTTGCAAGCTCTAAAGTTCAAATTGCAAAGTAAAATTTTATAATTTGAATGCATACACCACAATTCAAATTGTATTATTCTATACATTGTTCTTTCATGGAATTAGGACACATGCAACTCCTATAATGGTCAACAGGTAAGAGTAATTTCCAGACTACCTGACTTCAGCGGTATTTTATTTACTTAATAATTAAAAAATAATTAAAAATAATATTTTTACGGCTTTGTATGTATATCATAAACAAAATTTTTACAACCATATATTTTGTTTCAATGTCTCTGTTTACCTTTTCAATTAATGGTTATGATTTCAGTTTTATTATTTTAAAATTAAAGTTCCGGTTTTGGTACTTTTTCCGACTTTTAAGTAACAGTGCTTTTGTAAACTAAATATACAAAAAAATAAAACAACCTCTCTAGCTTGAGTGGAACATATAAATTAAAAGATTTTTTTTCATTTCGGTTTGAGTGATGCAGACGCCAATACAAATTGATAATCCCTTGAAGAAGTTGTGGTGACATCCTACACCACTAAAATACAAGTTAAACTAAGACCAAACAAGTCCCTTATGTACATGAGACCCTATTCCATCTAAGAATGTTTTTCCATCATAGGTAATGTTGACGATGAGGATATGGACACTAATAATTTTGACGTCACATGGTTCAGATAGCGGCTTCCAAAGTAAAGGACAATAAGATAGTAAAGAGAGTTAGTTGACAGACCAAAGCCCATTAGATCAATTATTTTCTTAATGGCCCCCTGCAGTACAATATGGCCCGCAGTTCCGCAGTTGTATGTCAGATGTTAATTGCATGGTTAGTTGTCAAAAAATCTATTTCGTGCTGTTTGATGCTTGGTAGTATGTGTTTAAAAATTGAGTTTAAGTGAAAACGCTGTTCCGGGGATACGATTAGTTAAAACATTAAGGATCATTGTTTTTTATAATTTAGTTATGTTTATTTGAAAAACTTCAAACTTAGGCCAGTATTCATCCGTATGCGCCACTTAAATTTCAATTTTTGATGTGTCTATTTCGTTTAAGGTTTTTTTTTCGAGAAACTATTTCGATTCTAATTTTGATTACCAGGTAAATATAGTTTCATTAGGACGTACTTTCTTAAAAGTCAATCTAGGAAAACCTAATTACCTTCGTGTAAATTATGAAGCACCCTATATACATGTGCCGCTCAGAAAAATCCCTGCCTGACTACCCAATCTGAGCGACAGGATGTGCGCTTATTAGGAAATTATCAAATTTTCAACGCATACTTGATACGTCATCATGAAAATAACAATTAAAATTTTAACACAGATTGTACCGGAGTAGCGGTGATGTGTATTGTTTTCTCCACGAAAAAATCACGAACAATGGGTTTCGGTGGCCGGTCGAAAAAAGGCGTCACGAAATTTAATTAAGTCCAGAGATGGATCAGGTGATAATTAAATGTGTTTGGGCTACGCGGCCGACAAGCGGGCTTTCTTGTAGCGGGTAGCCGGCTGGAAAATTAATGTGAATTATGTGCAATTAGACTCCATGTTGATGAAATTACTTTTTAATTGTTTAATGCAATTTTAGTGGAATTACCACAGTGACAGAAAATGAAGAATGGTGTTATTGTTACGCGAATTTGTTCTTGAGGTAATGAGGAATTGTTAACCTTATTAAAACTGCACCGCACATCAATTACCACATGTCTTTTGCTATATCACTACAATAACATCAAACAGCAGTTTTCTTAAACAGTAAAGCCTTTTACACTTCAAAAAATAGTTGTTGCCTTTTCTAACGTTTAACTATCGTTTAACTTCTAAGGTCGTACACAGTCGGATTGAATGATACGATGGAATGAAAGACATACATCTATGCCTTCGTGGAATTGAAACCAGCAACACCTAAATTGCAAAGTCTGAGTACTAAATAGTAGTCCAATAGGGTTTTTTAAGCTTTCTGATTTTTTTATATGTTAATCTATATTAAAAAAATATGTGGTTCGTATATTTTATTACCGTATATAGAGCCATAGAAAATTGACAAAGTTCGAAAAATATACTCTTGCAAAAACACTAGTATTTGGTGACGTTACGCTCACCACCTAGGAAGAGAATGCTGGAATGAGTGAAACAGGTCTAGTTCTGAGTTTTATAACGCTGTTTATTTAGTGCTGTGTTGTATTTTCTCGATTTTAATTATTTAATTTTTGTATATTTGTGTTAAGAATTAAACTTCATATTTTTTGGTAAGTTAGATATATCTATATCAATCCATAAAATGCATATTATAAAAATAGAAAATGTTGAACAAAAATTCTTCGGCTCTACATAGCGTTTAAATTTGCTTAACCTATTTGGAATTCATGACTATTATGATTTATGATAATTCCTTTCTTGACTATTCTACCAAGCTTAAAGTCAAATAGAGACTACACAGATGCCTGCGTATTGTCTAAGTTTTAAAAAGTTTTTTTTATGCTCAGAACTTCAGTCTTTTGTAGAAACTAATTCCAATGAATATACTTTACGAACCAATAAACCATTCTTTATCACTGCACAGAACTTCTTATGGTATCTATTCTCCAGTTACCACCAGACATTCATCTAGACTAGGAAATGGCATTACTTTGTTACCATTGACTACAGCAACTCTTAATTTTAAGTGATTCTTTGTAATGAAATGGATACCTTATTATATTCTTTCTTATGTTTTATGTTACTGTCTGTTTTACGAATAAATAAATGATTTCCCATATTTAAAGTTAAATGTTTTGCACATACATGTTTACCATGCATTGAATCTTTAAATTAATTCGAAATGTTTAATTTCAGATTGTGAAGTGTTATTGGTACCTACATAACCCAGAATGCGTATAGATTTTGTTATGTTTTAATTAATTTGGCACATGCATATGTTTTAATCAAACCTAATGTCGGAATCAATGGATCATAAGTTATTCTAAGTATTTTTTATTTTCTAAAAGAAAAGTTGTTGAAAAGTGATTTAAATCTGAAACTACTTTCATTTGATATGAAAGTGACGTAAGCTTGTGCGTATTTTGTTCACTAATTATAATTTTACATCGAAATATGTCGAACGAATGAAACTTTTTCATAGGCATTGAAAAAGTCGGAATCAATAATAATAAAAAAGCAATCTTATTTGCTGCCTTACATTATAATTAATTTGCTTGTAAGAAAAATGGACAAGCTGAAAGTACACTGTAACTAACTTAAATAATTAATTTATAAGTAGTACAAAATTAAGATCGCTAAGTTATGTATGAGGATAAAAACATGTATGACAAATTTCACATTCTTCCAGTAATAAACAATAAAATACTAATCGAGAAGGCGTTGACTTCAACAATAAAAAAGTTTAGAAGAATAAGAATTCGATTTGTTTTTATCGTAAACAATGAAAAAAATAAGTGAATCTATCATCATTAACAATGAGATTGATGTTCCATAATATTTTAACTTTAAATCATCAATAATTTATGCATAGAAATTAATAAGTAAATCATTTGATTAAGATATAAATGTTTATCTAAAGAAAAAAGAATTGGGAAATCGGTAGTTATCATACAAGAACGAAATAAAGTGGTGGTAAAATGGTAAGTGGCCGTTAGAATTGGTATTCCAATATATAAACAGCGGAAACACGCTAAGAAGAAGAATGAAATTTTCAATTAGTTTCAAGAACCAAAGATGCTTTGGAATAATATATTTCTTCAATAGATCATAGATCCAGATTTCCACGTGCTTCATTATTAAGTTTGCTTGCATTCTGATAGTTAACTTGGTTATATAATGAGCTCTACATTTCACACCAACAACTGCTCGTTTACAATAATTTTTGTTTTTCAAAACGTTTTAAAATTCCGATCATCAAAATAAACCAACACGACTGTCTGAACTTATATTATTACATTACTAGTATCTCAAATGACAAAAATATTATTCCATGAGTTTAGATCGTTACAAAGTATCAAAGAAATCGAAAAATATTTACAATAAAACATAAACACAACATTTATATATGAATGTTACAATTTTTACTAGAGAATCAATTGTGAGGTAATAGTATTTTACAGTATTAGCAAACTAAAATAGTTTTTACTGACGATAGGAGAATTTGACTGGCAAGATGTGTAGCCGTCACCTCCTTGAAACTGTAAAAACTGTTATCCTTCATATACTGTACAATAAAGTATTTGTTAATCATTTTTAAATAAAATTAAAATTATAATCAAATCCTGTCAGTTACTAACGTTGTGTCAAAACAAAATATAATGTAAACAATGCAATAAAACTGACAAATTGTAAATATTTATAATTTGGTTAGCTTTCAAAGGCTACTTTCTTTGATGAATAAACAGTGCAAGCAAACGATGGATTGCAAGTGAGTAACAAATAAATTGTGTATCTCATTAGTGTGTTTATTTATTTAATAATACAAAAGTTCCAACATTATTATTAAAAGGTGTTGAATAAAATAATTTTAATTTGTATTGATGCGTTTCAAATCTGTCTGAGTATTCTGCCCTATTTGTAGATAATAAATAGCTGAAATGTTCCAGATAATTCCATAGTTTTTCTAGTTTTTGTCAACTGTAGAACCACCTGAGTATTATTATTCAAGAGAAGCAACCAAAGAACTGAATCCAACTAACAATCTCGGGATCAGAAAACCGTGATGATATATTTATACGATTGATATATAAATACATCAGCGAGTCGTTTAAAAATTCACATAAATTTGCACACAAAATATAGTTGGCTTAGAAAAACCCCCCATTAAAAAACCTAGAGCCGCCCCAGTATTTCAATCGGAGAATTAACAGCCTCTGCCTTAAAAATTTCAATACAATAATGCGTCCGTTGGCCATTATTTAATTCGGGTGACTAAAATGTCTACCAATGCCGCCATCCACTTTTTAATATTCCTGCTGCAGTCTGCGACAAGCGTGGCTATCTCTGTCTTTGTTCAACACATGCGGGAGGCATGTAAAGCGAGAGAGATGGGCGCAGAGTCAAGAGAGGAGCCTGGATGTCTGGCAGTCCTTGCAATGTGAAGTTGATGTATGGCCGGGCAGAAGAACGAAGGTCGAATACTTTTACACTCTAATTCGCGTCTCCGAGCAAACGTGATCTGAAACGCGCTTGCCTTTTGTTTTCGCCAGGGAGGGGCGCGGGAGATTTGAATCGGAGATTTCAGTTTGATTAAAAAACAATAAACAAACAGACATACACTGCCCATTCGCAAATCACACTTACCCAAAAATAAAAACACTATATTAGGTTTATTAAAGATCAAAGTAAGATGAAATAAGGATTCTGTGATCTAGTGTCTAGTGGATAGAACTTTTTTTTTTATTATTTACGATAAAATATGATCGGTAGGAGTCTATGGTTTGAAAATTCAAATCCGAATCCCGCCGAGATCCAAATCATTCAGTTTTGGTATAAATATATCATTGACAAAATTCTTTACTATCTATTTCCCACAAAAAAGGCTTTTTCTAGTAAACGACCAGAATGGTAATATAATTATCGATAACTGCGAAACGTATTAATTCGTGAGCGATACATTTATTTTATTGTACTCGTAGTAGTCATATGTTCGATTATGGTACAGAGAACCCGAATTCGACTCCTACTTAAATTCTTTACTATATATTTTCCATAAAAAATGGCCCTTGAAGTGCACTCTCCACATCTGCCAGTCAACCCTAGAAATTATATCAGTAAACGATATCTACTGTATTAGTACTATCTGCTACAAACTAGATCTGTCACCTAGCAATTGTTAATAAACCGTACCTGTGAATGATATTTATTTATTGTTATCTTATTTTATCCTTAAATATTTTTTCGCAGGTACTTGTATTGTACATCAACATATCATGTTTATTTAGTTATGGCCGCAATATTTTTATGGGGAAATAACAATGACAACTAACAATGAAATTCAAAGTTCATTGATATCATCATCTAGATTAATCTTTCTTTATTCCTTTGGTTCAATTAACACGATTAATAACAACTTGGCAACATTGTCATTGTGTGATATAATTAATTTTTGTCGGTTGGCAGCAATGATGAAAGTTAGAAGTGATTGATTTTTTCAGCTGGTAATTAATTTTGTTAATTAAATTAAGACGGTAAAGGCGTTTTTTGTGCGAGATGATTGTATGTAGACTAGGTTACAGTTTAAATTTAAGGTGTGGTTCTGGCTTAATTTAACTACCGGTTTTAATGAAAGAAATTCTTTATTTGGAATTTATTAATCTTCAGATATTATGGGACAGACTCAGGTGTTTTTAATTATGTTCAGCTCTGAACTCGTTAAGCATGCATTCTTACAAGAAACAAGACAAATTTACATAAACTACAAAACATCTTTGTTGGTATATTGCGACGTAAACTTAGAGTACATACTGCTACTAAACACTCTATTGTGTACACATTCCATTATTACTAAAATCTATGATTAAAATTTAGCATATTACCTACCGCTTTTTGTCTGTATATTTTCAATTTTATTTTGTTCTTCGTTACATATTTATTTTTCTAGTTTCTTCTTATCACTAAATTATGGACTGATTTTTTGTTAAAGTTATTACTTTTCTAAATCTACTAAATGTCAATAATAAATTGGAATCTTCTTCTTCTATGGCACAACATTCCTCTGAGGAATAGGGCCTCAAGTACCTGAGGTACTTGTTTCATGACAGTTTTACTTGCATTTTAGTGATGCAGGTTGTCAGCCTACAGTCTCTGCAAGGTCAGCACACACCGAGCCGTTGTGCGGTAACCCATCCAATTGGACAGGGCGGGCTATGTTGCTTATCTACACGATCAGACAAGACACGCCACGACCACACAACCGTACTGGCTGACAATAAATTGGAATAGCGGTTTAATTTTTCATATTTTTTAAATGTTAGCAATATGTTATGTGTAATTAATTAAATGAAGATGATTCTATGGAATGAAAAACTTACAACATATCCATCCTTCCGTGGGATTAGAAGCAGCAGCATCTAGGTACTAACAAGAACCACTAGCCGAAGACGGTTAAACTTTAATTTTCAGGGTATATTCACAACAGAATGCAAATTTTAGTAAGGACATTATTTAGGTACCTTTTTCAGTTTTAGTACGACTCAGTCAGACGTAATTATTTCTCAAATAAATTATGGGACGTAACCATAACGAAAACAATTACTGCATATTATTAATAATTAGTTCAACGGACAAATAAATTTAAAAACGTGAAGAAAAAGTAATTCATATAACGGCGTTCCATTCACGCTCGTCCACCCCGACCATTAATTCTTCCCCACGTCGTCACCTGATGATAATTACCCAATTCTTTTTCTCTTTCTGTCTGTGTCTGTGCGTTTACCGGGTTCAAAGCTAATGACTGTCGTACCTGCCTGCCATCACAAAAACATAATTGTATAATTAGTTATGCCCAAAATGACAGCGGTAAACGTGGACAACCTCTTATAATAACGCATTTTTTATACGCTACAAAAGTGATGGAATGACCATTGTTTTCCACGCACATACGATCCCAATTATTTATTGCTTCATACGTTCATTCATTTATTTTCAAAAAAGATTACAATTTTATGGCACAAAAATTTTGGACACAGAATATCTTGAGATTCAAATATAGTAGAAATATTTCCTAACACATTTTTTTCGAGATAATTGTAACTACTTTACATGGACATAATCCGGTAACTTTAGGGACTTTTTCTACTCTATGAACCTCAAGGAATTTGAAAACTTTGAAAACAATTTTTATTAAATCTAATAAATTAAAACAAAATAAATACAGCCATAAAAGAGAAGTTATAGAAGTTCTATTTTATGTGTAATATTTGATCAAAACAACAAATTTACTTAAGTTTTTTTCTAATCTTCAACTACTGTTCAACTACTAAGAACATATGCAATCAATGCCAGTGATATGACGAAATAAAATACACAAAGTTATAGGTACAAACATTTATGCCTCCGCGGAATTCGAACTCACACAACTGGATTACGAAGTGTTATTATAAACGTACTTATATACCGCAGAGAAATTGATACTATTAAAATGAATCCTTTCGATAAGTTCCTGTTACTATGAAAATATTTCTTTTGTTATGGTTCCCGTTCCTGTTTGGCGGTAAGTATACGATTTTATTGAAAGGGTGACGGTTTTTTAAAATTTGTCATTTAAATGTTATGAATCATAGTAAATTTACTTATGTTAATTGTCATGTTCATAAATTAGCATATTGTAAAAATAATGAAATTTCCAGGAACACTCGTAGTTTAGCGGAATGAATAAACAAATCGTAGAGTCTTAAAAAAGCAAGGCTGTTCTGTTTATGTTCTAAGTTTACGGATTTCGTTTGCAATTTTTTGGGTAACGGTTCTGGTTTAAATTTCGGTTCCCATCCTAGCCTATAATATTATTAATAAACATGATTTCAGCTAGCACGGATTTGTGGATAAGAGAAGAGTTGATAAAATCTGGAAAACAGCCTGCACTTCCAAAATAATTGGATGGGTTACCGTCGATCATCTCGACGAGTGTTGACTTTGCAGTCAAAATACGTCTCGAAATAAGTGTCTTAAAATATACTTGAGATTCTATCCTACATGCTTTTCTAACATAATTAGATGGGTTACCACATAAGGGCTCGATATGTGTTGATCTTGTAGCTAATAACCTAAACCACTAGAATGTATGTAAAAATTGTCATAAGCGTCAAATGTACTTGACGATTGCTAAATTCAGATGTGGTGATGAAGATAGAAACAATACGTACTGGTTATCAAGACGATAGAAGGTGTACGCTTTACGGAAAGCAAGAGGAACGTCCGATGCATCTAAGGACAACATGCAGGGAACTTCGGAAACAAGAGAAGATGTTCTGTTAGACCATTTGGGGTCAGGACAAGATTGGATAAAATAAGTTTTTAAAATAGGTTAATGTATGACGTACGACGGTACCACTATCACTATGTATTATTATAAAACAGTAAACACAAATGAAGATTCTGAGTCAATTAACAAGAATAAATAATAAATAAAAAATACTTGTAGATCTATTCTACGTCGATAAGCAGCATACTGTTCAGAAAATAATAAGATGGGGTACCGAATAACGGTTCAATCAGGGCCGGATTAACTACTTTCGGGGCCCTAAACAAATGAAAATTTGGGGCCCCCTTTTTATATGTATTATATTTAAAGACAAAGTTTAGATGTACACAGAATTAAAACTTTTTTCTATACGTTTGAATGCCATTATTGTCTTTGTTTCAATAATTTTCGATAAGTATCGAAATATTTTTATACATCACAGGATATAATCAAATGTGTTTAAAAATAAGGAAATTATTGTTTAATATTGTTTAATAATCATACAAACAGAGGAGGCCCTCTATCGATGGGGGTCCTAAGTAATTGTTTTGTTAACTTTTGCGTTAATCCAGCGTTGGATTCAATATGTGCTGATCTTGCAGCTGGTAACCTACACCACTAAAATGAAAATAAAGCTTGCGTCGAACTTATGAACTTAACGCCTTATTCCTTCTAGGAAGAAATATAGAATGACATGATAGGAAAGGTTTTGTTTCTGGTTTGTAAAGCTGATATCATAACTTAATTTATTACTGGGTATAAAACAGTTTGTAATAATGATTCCTTTGTGCAATTTAGCACAGCTATTGAGTGTGGCGTTACAATGGGCTGAAAACAAGGCTCGCCCCTACCACGGCACCTAGCTACAACAGACGGGAGCCTTGTATCTAATTAATAGCACACCTTGCTGATTTTTTGCAGGTGTGTTCTCGGAATAGACGTTTCATTTAATTAATTACGTTCATTAAATTTGTGGTAGTCCGGGTCTGCATTGTGCCGGCAGCATGGAGAATTAGCCGGAATTTTCTAATTAACAGCCGAAGAGGCGCTATTGCAATTCGGTGTTGCAATATCATTTATATTGTGCACCTAATACACCAACATCTCTAATGAATGAGACTTTAATTACTCTAATTAATACACACTTATTCGGGAGCTCTAATTATTATTAAACCGTAACGGAATTGGGAAATCCAATTATGAAATTTTCTATGCACCGGAAAAAATAATTACACATTTACAAATATCGCAATTGTTTATTAGTATTTCGTTTCAATTCTAAGATTTTTTAATTATTATTTGAGCCGCAAGGCATGTTAGCATACATGTCATCATCTGTGATACAAGGTGAGGTAATTGTTTCGTAAAAAGTTTTGTATTTTAATAGTAAAGCTTGAAAACCCACAACCACAATAAAAGACATACAACTTATAGTACTTTCTGAACTATAGAATAGTACTCTTTCTGTTTACCATAGCCGAATACTTACGGTAAAGTTTCTGACGCATTTTATCTATTTTTTGGCAGTACTTTTCTTCCGTGATGGTTTTGTCCGAATTGAGGAAACTGTGATGAATTAAACCAGTTGCACACCACCATACCGTCACCATGATCTATTTTGGTGTAGTTTGGGCTTTCCAAAGTGTTTTGTGGCTTTATCGCGGTTTAATCGTTGAGTTGATTATTTTCGATTGGGGTACACAATCCTCTTTTTGTCGCACGTTAACATGCAGTCAAGAAATGACATTCTTTGGTTGTGGAGAAAATGTGCGAACGACAACTCTAGTCGTTGATTCGCATTATTTTCATTCAAATTGTGAGGCACTCATCGTCTAGTTTTTTTGACAAGGAAGCTATCAAAAAAGTTGTGGAAGGATCAGTTTCAATAAATACTTTAATTCATCATTATCAAATTGCCGTGGTCGACCACTACGCTCTTTATCTTCAAGACAATAATTTTTTCTATGAAACTTTTTGCACAGTGCGTTCGTTAGTCGTTCCTACACCAAAAACAAAATTAATATCGCGAGCTTTCGCCACTGCATTTCGGCCAATTTGAACTGGAACAAGAAAATAGCTCGAATGTTATTTTTCCATGTTTTATTTAAGATCTAGAAAATTCTCATTAACTATGCTTGAATGGAAAGTAAATTGTGATAGAGTAGAGTGAGATTTCATCTTTAAAATGACATATAATTTCATAGCTATCTAAAAAAAGTATTTAAAATTTTAGCATCAAAGTGCAAAAAACCGCAATAATTTTCTTTATAACGTAATAGCATACGTACGCGTACTTATTTAAAAGTTTAATTTTTCGTTATAACCCGACATGAAAATGTGTGTGCACCAGAAAGAAAGTGAAAAGTGCAACTTTTTACCTAAAAAATATGAAACTTTTAATTGGTGTTTAAAATTGAATTTTAAAAAAAATTGTCCGCGATGCATTTCAGTCAATGTACTACATGTTTCACAAAAAAATTGATTTAGCTCTCCCGAAAATACAATCGTAAATGCGCCTCTATTTTTGGGAATCGAACCCCGGATTTTACACTTGGCACGATTCGGGTCAGAGCCATTATGCAGTGAGTCACCACAACCATGTGCGTAAATAAAATAAAAATATTAAGGACAAAGTTCATTTTAGTAATTCGTTTCGTATATATTAAAACGAAAACTTTATTACCATATCTGTCTAGTGTTAAGGTGTTAATAAAGATTATAATAAAAATGATAATCATTCCAAATAAAATCTTGATAAATTCTATAAAGAATTAGTCAAGCAACCATCCTAGAACATCTTAATGAAAAACTTAATTATCTATTAAAAAGAAGAATTTATAATGACGTTTTTTGTGGCTTAGAAAAAAGTCTTATTTAACAAAACTTTTTAGTAGGAGTAATAATTATTTCTCTCCGAAAAAACTAATGAAGCATCAAAATTAGCCAAATTCCACGACAAAGAATCAAAAACCTGGTAAGAATGTTCATTTTTCCAGCACTTAATGACATAGAGGGCCCTCTGTAAGAGAGCGACAGACTGCGCTGGTTGTGAGGGTTGGAGAGAGACAAACTCCTGCACTGGACATATGCTTATAATTATGACCCACGCTTCTAGTAATGTGCTTATGATTGCACGGTAAAAACCATACAAAACACATCTTCCTGTTACAAATTGTCATTCTTTAATAATTTTATAATGACGACAGCCCCTGTGGTACGCACATGGCCAGGCAGTGCTGCCTCATTTCATTCTGGGATCTCAAGTTCTTCTCATGCAATGTACAAATTTATTACATCTCATTTTATAAAGGTCTATTAGAATTAGAAACACATAAATATATAAATTATAAACGGGGTATATAATCTTAGTTAACAGTATATCTTCAATATTGTACCTCACACTTTACTGTTCCATATAAATTTTCTTTTACTTATTAATTCATAATTTTTGATCAAGAAATTTAGTACGAATTGGCTTCAACTATTGTTTTTCCTAATAATTTATCTCAATTTTGTTTCTGGATTTACTTATTATCACACATATTGCTCTACTAATTCTTCAATTTTCCCAAGCCGTGCAATTTCTCTCATTATTTTCGCTAGAAATTTGTCTAATTCGTTATTTATCTATTAACTCACTTTCTAGCTCTGGCATAAGTCTCATTTTATTATTTGTTCTATTTATTTCTCCTAAAAAATGCTGTACAATTTTTCTGATAATCATTTTAGATATTAGCCTTCGAAATTATCTCTTTTATCTATTGTCTAATTTATTGTTTATCAAATTTTTCTGACCAATAACTGAGTTCCTACCAATTGCTCTAATTTCTTGCCCCAGCTTTTGCTTTAGTTTATTTAATTCCTAATCTATTTATTACCGAATATTAATGTTCTTTGTGTTCTAGTTTCTGTTTTTTCGGGCAACGGTGGCTCAATTGGTTATCGTGCTTCGACTCGCTAAGTGAGGTGTGAGATTTAGGGTGCAAAATTGAATGTCGACCAACCTTTAACCAAAAATAAAATACAGCTATTTTGAGTGGTTCGGAAGTATAGGTCCAGTTCGGTCTGTTGGAAAGTTTAAATTAAAAATAAATAAATAAAGAAATTAATAAATATGTTCTTCAGAATATGTTCTTGATTGTTTTATCTCAGTTGTTTGGTTTAAATTGGAGCACATGTGAGCTTTTTATAGAAATGTTTACAAGAAAAGTTGTGAATTAAAATTAACATTGCAGTTTTTATAGTAATGAATAATTTATAAGACGACATATTGGTATTTTATTAATGAGCATTTAGAGTTCTTAATTTGTGTGACAACATAAATAAAAAGTGTCCTTATTTATTAAAATTCTTAATTACTTTTAAGGTCTTCAAACAGCAAACGAAATTGCCTTCACCCTGGCTGGAAATTAAAAATTCCAATTAAAACCATCATTTCCCGGGGTTGATAAGAAAACAGGATTCAGGATACAATTATCCTTCTAATTGTGATAATTTCTGGCGCGACAAAACTGTCTCGTCATGCTGCTGACAATTTAATTTGGAATTTTTAACTAAGGCGGCTACGGAGCGAGTGACAGTAGAATGCGAGTAATTAACACGGGCGTTAATTCCGACCGGGTGTAATTATCTACCGACCGGCGACTGTTTTGTCTCCGGAAACAATGGATGGGGGCGAAACAGTTGAATATCGTCCAGTCATTCACGATGAATTATCGCCGATCAGGGGTGGCAGATATCTAATATTTCTCACACCCAAACTTAAAAGCGAAACAATTATTTTATTTTTCTGACGACTACGTAATATATAATAATACCACTGCAAATAATAACCATACAAATATAACATTATAATTTAAAAAAAAATGATGATTAAGTTAACATATATAACTACATAAGTACTTGAGGCCTCAATCTTTGAAAGAATATGATGCTTTTGAAAAATTAATAAGTTATATTATCATAATATAATCATGAAATGTTATGTTAAGTTTTTATTTCCATTGATGAGAATTCAAAACTCCTCGTGAGAAAAAAACATTTTAATACAATTTTGTATTTTAAGACCACATCTGTAATCAAACTGATTTTTTTCCTCTTCCTTTGTTTGACATGAGATATTGTTTTTCACTATTGTTTGGGTACCTGGTATCGTAGATCGCTAATAAATGGTTCAAATCGATCCAAATATTATTTGACTCATTAAATTAAAAAAAAAAGTGTTAATAAAATGAAACGTGAAATATAAAAATAAATGCAGCCTATTTAATTATTGAGAATATTGAAAAACAAGAAAATATTTATTTCAAAATATTAGTTACTATCAATATTAAAATTTTTACGATTTAATAACTGAAAGTTAAAAAAATAATGCATATACGACGGTTGAGAAGACCATTATTGACCTAGCGTAATATTGTATCTTGAGGGGCAAAGCAACCGAGGGATACAACGCATCGAAGACCATTAAAGACCAGCGCTTTGCATCCATCGATTGCTTTGCATCTCAAGCGCTAGGTAGGTATAATGATAAGTTTTTTTTTTAAGTATTATTATTATTTACTTATTATTAATCTTACACTTAATCCCACACGATCCTCTTTAAAAAATGTTTAGTTGTTATTTGTAAATGACTACTCGTATATGCCACTTATTATCTATTTCTATTACTCAATTGAAAATGTTATAACAGTGCTCGTGAAATTAAATCAGCGTTGGTTTTTTCTCCAATATTTTTCCGATACTATTTAAGTAATGTAGTTATTGTGACAAAGACGCAAAAAATAGTAAAATAATTTTGACTTTGTTGTCTGAACAAAGGGATATTTAAAACACTCAGAGGTTAGGTCTCCAATCCATTCATAACCTCACTTGTCTATCTCCATCTCCGTCTGCGTAGTGATTTATGGGCAATATGACAGATGGTGCTACCGCACATGTAATTAAGACCGCGAGATTCAATTTTGACATTTCATTAAGACAGCAGGTCCATACAACTCTTCAGCAACGGATGCGGAAAATAATTAGAGATGTGGAGCGTATGGTAGCGCGAGATAATTATTGTTATTATTCACATGTTAGAGAATTTAAGAGGAAACATGGCTCACTTGATAGATGGATGATGGAAATTATGTTCGGAGGATGGACATTTTGAAAGATACTAATTGGGAAGATTATTTTTATTAATTGACAGGATTCGAAAATTGAATACTCAAAATTCTCCATACCTGTTCAATAAATACGATTAAAAATAATTATTTATATAAGAATATTACCTGTTGAAATGCTGGTTGATAGGTTAGTGTGCTTCTAGAAATTTAAACTACAGAAAATGTGATATTCGCGGTTTGATTATTAGAATAGTTTATTGGTTCGAAGCACAGTGTAATTGTAGATTTATTGAAGATTTAATATATTAACGACTTATTTAAATAAAATGTAGTTAAACTTGTCATAAAACATATGTTGTTCTTTCAAGGATTGTAGTGTCATAGAATAAATGCATATAATTTTAAATATTAATTATTTGTTCTTAATTAGAATGTTACATGTTCTTTCTTTATATATTTATGGTAGGTATTATAGGTACACATATTTTTTCTAAATTTAATTGTTATTCAAATATAAGGAATACCTTTTTCTTCTTTGTATTATAATGCTTTATTTTTTTTTATTATATTACAGTTGCAGTATGTAATACATGGTGAGTACTTAGTAAGTCCAATTATTTTATTCCAAGATTTGTAGCCCATATACCTATCACTGTCAAAATAGTTCCGATACGTCCTTTTCTATATATACCTTAATCTGAACATGTCAATTCTAGTTTTTCTTATTTCCATAGCAACATACGTCGTCAGTTCCTGATAACTTCTGATATTCGGTTACCATTGTCAATGGGAACATGGGAAGTTATAGCAATACCTGTACTACTAGCATGGTAATTATGAAAAACATACGAGTTTCATATACATACAATTTGGTAGTCTAGCAAAGGATAAAATAAACTATAAAAACTTGCAAATAAATATGAACTGTCTCAAGTGAACTCTCACATTTTAACATTATTTTACGTTAATTGCTGCTGGTGGCGCGAAAAATATAATAAGCGACTCGAAATATAAATACCAAACAACTATTTTCGTAAGGTAATATAAACTTCAGTTCCGTAGGCGTCACCACAGTTCATACCTTCTCGAAAGTTTTAATGTAATTTTATTCCTTATAGCTTAAATAACTTTTAATTATTTTTCGAAAAGTGCAAAAAATGTTATTATATGTAGATAATTAATTTCATATTAGATTTAAAGTGAATGTGAAAAATACATATTCTATAGAATAGAGAATAGACCAATTTATTATTTTTGATCATAGCGACATTGTTTGTAACGACAACACGATTATAACATCAGAATCAGTGCCAATTATTAATATATGTAAAATTATGTTACTTTCTTCGATTATAATGTCAGTTAACCTCAGTAATACCGACAAAATATTTAACAACTTCACTATAATTCGTCGATATAATGAACACCATCATATCTGTTTCGGAACACACTACATATGTAAGTGCAAAGTGAAGGATATGATTTCTTGGACATAAACGATCGTGTTTTCTAAGTATGCGACTTTATCTGCAATTATAATATTCCATGTGTAAGACGATTCAGTCACAATGTTGTTTTTAAATATCGATCGCGAGAATGTCGCTATAAACGACCTGGAATTGACCGAGTAAACATATAATTCGTGACTTACCCATTGATGTTGGTCTGGGTCATGAACCAGCTAAGGAAAGACTTCGCCAAACTGTGCCAAAGTTGCGTCCACACCCAATCCGACTTCTCCACAGATTGTTTCAAGAAGTAGTCGGTGTCCGTGTCGAAAGACAGTTTGATGAACTTCTGCGACAACTCCAGGGGAATGTGGTTCAAGTCGCACTCGTACCACTGGAAACAAAATATATTACTTAAAATAGATTTTACAAAATATGGAAGTATTCATCATCATTATCTGTGGCACAACATTTCTAGATGGAATGGAACAGCGTCTCAAGTATATAAGGTAGGTACTTATTTCGTTCGGAACAGGTTTTACTTCCATTTTACTGGCACAGGGTGTTTATAGTTTGTATCAAATTATTTGCAAATATACCTGCTTTGATTTTCGCAAAGGATAGCTTCTTAAACGGATTTTAAGTGTCACCGAACAGGGTTGTAACAAAATATTCGAATTGCGGCCTCATGGTTGCCACATCTTTTTCTTTAATTTAGTTTGAATTTGCTCGGAACCACAACTGAACACCTCAATACGTTATAGTCGACTGATATTACATGCAATTTCTACAAATTACTGATAAAACAATTATATTAATTAGCGGTATTTTATAAATTTTAGTAATCCTTCCCTGACGCATAGGAACTTAAATACTCTGCTATGATGCTGTACACCGAGTCTTTACGAAGTCAAGTCATTTGCAAAAATGTTGGTATAAAGTATACCTACAGCCTCTTCAAGGGACATAAGTCTTATAGTGGGTTTAGAATTTTTTTTTGGATAAAAATTGGAGAAGCTGGAATTTGGACTCCAAATTCCGTTCAATTCGACACGGAGCGCTCTAACCAAGTGATCCACCACTGCACGTAGAAGTAAGTTTTACTAACTTTCAAAAAATTGTGAATTGAGGACGATAGTATAAATAATTTTATCTACAACTATTGAAATATGGGTACATTATACGTGTGATACTACATATAATATACTACTCATATTACACAAGTGAAATATGAAATGTCATGATATACGCTACACTTTTCTGTAATAAATAGGGCATATAATTTAACACATAATATTTTATTAAACTGTTAATTTATTAATAACATATTTTTTATTATAAATATCAATATATATGCTTATAAAAGTATAATAAATACAATTTGAAAAGTTATTTTGACATTTAAGTGCTACTGTGGCGCCATCTGTTAAGCTATACATGAACTACTCACAATTAACTGAATATTTAACAAATAATTATCAGATTTTTTATATGCCTGATAGTTGTAGATAAAATATAGTATTTGACTCGCATAATATGGCTACATTACACGCGGATGATTAAAAATACTCGCTACCGCTCGTATTTTTAATTACATCCTCGTGTAATATAGCCTACATATTATGCTTGTTAAATAATATACTATTTATAAAAAATAGATCATGATAATGACAAATACAATGGTTTTTTTTCACTTTTGATTATTTATTATCAATAGACATCGAATGATTTTAATTCTCTATTTTACATTCATAAACAAATGCAACCCTTATTAAAACTAATTCGATGCAAACAGATTTCTAAATAACAGATTTTCAAAATCCCAAACTTCAACAAGCAATCTCTTGTAAAAGAAAAGGTGTTAAAGTAGTAAATAATTTATTTTTTTCTTAAATTCTTAAATATGTGTGACACATATATGTACATAAGTAATTGTAACGTGCATTGAATTAATCATAATCATAATTTGTTCTGCTTGCAACTACCATATGCATTCAAACAAATGTAATTAATAACGTTAATTACAAATTACTTTCCACCGCAAGAAAGCGTAGAAAAAGGTGTAAAAATCTAACCAAACATTACAATTAAAACAACGCGAAACAAATCATCTAGTTAGCCATGGGAACATTGTTTGCAGAAAGCAAGAATATCAATATTTTTTCTCAATTAATACTAATACTTTCTAATACATGTACTTTCAATTTTACAACAATATATAATTACAATTCGCCCAAATAAACAGTCACGTACGATTTACGAAGAAAGATATTAATTATAAGGACGACTGTGGTTGGTTTAATTAGTCTCAAGATGACGAGTCGATTTTAATTCAAATTACTCTCTTACAAATGTACAAATTACATTTCAGCCATTGTTGAACCGGCAGTTTTTTCTCTATATTTATTTTTATTTACACATATCTGTTATTTACTTGTTTGTCAGACGTAATTTCCAATGCTGTGTTTACAGGTGATTACTGAATCTGGTTTTAAAAATAACCTAGTCACTTTTTCTGATTCGACGGCAGTTTTGTTTCGGACGCTATTGTTAAGGGAGGAAATAAACTAATAAGAATCGTTTGGAGAATTATTGTCTAATTAATGAAGAGTTTTTTACTCAGGACTCGAGTGGAATTAATTTCGAGGAGCTATATAAGTAAAGATATTCCAAGCTCGGCCGTGTTCATTAGTTTCAAGTCATTGTTCATTTCAAAAACAAATTGTTATTTTCTTCACATTCTTCTGCACCTGCACCAATACATATCTTATCTCATCCTTCACGTAAGAAAGATATTAGAATGCGATTGCACTATTTTCATTTTCACACCAGATATGATTCCCAAATGACAAATGTCTTTACTGTAAAGATGTGAAAAGGATAATGGATAAATTCCTGGTATCCAGTCAATGAAACAAATAATTCAACTTAAACAACTTCAAGTAGGTGCATTAATTTTTTATTGATATGCGCCAACAACCAACAATTAATTAACATTAGTAAAAAAGTTTTGTAGGTACTTGTACTGGTAAAACCCTTGAAAATTGTAATTTGGCCTAAATTGCAATTCGCTAAAAAAAAACTAGAGGCACGTCGGAGGATGTTAAATTCCCCTGAAGAAAATGTGTTGAAATAGTGCGTTAGATAAATATCTATGCATATTTTGTAGCATATTTTAACTAAATATAAAAACATTCATAAAAATAGTCCAAACGCTATGAAAAGTTGGTGGCATATATTTTTTAAGTTTATTGCAAACGTTAAGAACCACAAAATAGAATGAATATATGTAAATATATAATAAATAATACTTCCGATTAGCTTGCTAACAAATGAAATTTTTCCACTCGCGATTTTTCAAGGGTAGCTTATTGAAACGGCATCCTAAAAGGCATGTGACTGTAAGTGCAATATCATGCAGTTTTAATTTTAACTTTTATTTTATTGCTACAAGTTGTCAATCTACAGCTGTTGTCTACCCACATTATATTGATGGAAAATTGTATTAATTAATTGTTATTACATGTTAGTTATTAGTTATTCCTTGAATATATCTTCCAAATCTATATTTGATATCTACCTATCTGTTTTAATGATTCATGTTATTTTTTTGCATTTGTAATGATTAATTGTTTGTCCTGTATTTTTTTTTAAATTCCTTGAACCCAAGCGTCATATCACTATACTAAGTTATATTTCTTTTACATTGTGTCTTACACCATTTTTACAAAAATATATGATCAACCTAATCCAATTTGGTGAGGCATATCTTCAGACTCTCTCTCATCATCAAAATCATACCATCTCTCTTTTTCCAAAATGGCTCTCAGTATCTCCGACGTCCTGCGTTTCATTATTTCGTAAACTGTATTTTATTAAAATTACAGATTACAGAAATTAAGTGCTGCCATAAACTCGAGACCAATCTCGGTCTTATCTCGAAAATTGAGGCAAGATTAGGATTTATTGGGCTTTCTGTTCTGTGTTTTGGACTTGGAGAATAATTAGAACAGAAATAGAAAAAATAAAAAAATTCTGATTTTTATCGTTCATATCGATCTTCCACTGGACATGGTGAAAAACAAATCATTTTGAACTGAGATAAATAAATACATACATTTAATTACTACATTATAAAATTAAAAAAAACTTTACCGTTTCTGTTCCATGTAATACGAATTAAATAAAAAAAAATATTATAACCATACTTCAAAGAAGGCTACGCGCATAGGTCTAATCAATGTATTTGATTTTTAGGTTGTCAAATATCACCACAAATCTTTCTCTGTATCTTTTAGATATGCCAAACTAGTGGAGTGATCTTTTGGACTAAATAATATACTCCTTTTTACGAATTGGGAATGGAGTTAGTTCGATAGTTAACAATGGATATAATTTTGTGGCTAACTTTATTCGGAGTTAGTGACTAATTCTTTTTTTGAAATCGAAACGGAGTCAAAAACAAGAATAAATATAGAGCTTTTATTAATCTGGTTATAAAGTTTATAGTTAGAATGAACTTTGTGTTTTTAATATTTGTGACATAATTTTAATTAGTTCTTGACACTTTGATACGCAGAGCGTAGCTCTACGGTGTGAGAGGAGATCAAGGTGTTCCGAAAGCAAAGCATTTGTTTTTTCTGTTGCGGTTTGGGCCGGCTTCATTTGTTAGTCTGTTTGGTTAATTACAGCTATTCCCAACACTAGACACAGCCGAGCTGGAATTCCGGCGCGTTGTTGGGAATGTCGGAGTGTCCCGCGTGTTTGCATTGTAAACACTCGTGATCCTGATCCTCTCTTTTAATTACTAAAGGTGATTAGTAAATGCCGCAACGGATGCTCCTACACTGCTAGCGAGAAAGCACAAGGGTCTCTTCCCAACTTATTGTTAGTAATATCATTTGTAAATAAAAAGAGTAAAATCTCATCATTTAGATGAATGACGTTTTTAAAAATATCAAGTTTAATTTAAATTGGCTATTTTTGTATAGTTATTTCGCTTATTACTAGAGTTTACCGAATGAATTGTTCAATTTTTTGCATAATTAATTAATTTATTGTCTCAGTTTAATATTCGATACAGTAATAACTATATGAAAAATTCAAATGTTAGGTATGTGCGAATTAGTTTGAGTATTACAGATAGTCATTTTGTTACATGTTTAAAGGAATAGAAGTAAAAAATTCTAAGAGCAAAATTATCTTCCATTGGTATTTTTGATTAGGTAGCTTCAATAATTTGCTTGTAGGTACTGTTATTTTTCAGGAACAACCAAAAAATTTAATATACAAGAATATTGAGCTTTTGGGCAGAAAAAAAAACGAAAATGCGCATTTCTTCTTCAAATATCTTAATTCTTAATCTTAATATCGCCCATCTAGACATCTATTGACTTCAATATTGACATTGATATAAGAATCCTTAAAAGGGCAAGATCTCGCATTCAGCTCAGCCTGTCAAATTAAGCTTGCTCTCGCAAATGTTTAGTTTCTGGACTATGTAATGACTGATCATCAGTTACGTAGGTTTGATTAAAATCTATTTCAAAACAGTTTTAGTATGCCAATTTTCACACCATATTCATTCAAAAAAAGTTTTAAAAAACTATGAAGCAATATAAAAACAAAAATTATTTGTGAGTGCGATTGAAACTATGAACTAGTACTGATAAATAAGACTTTGTGGAAATTTAATTTAAAGATTTTTGAGACAAAAGAATAGTAAGTAAATGCGATATCTTCTGTTTGCTACTGACAGTGTACCTAGTTGGTGTTTGATGAAAAACCCCTGGTGGTGGCATTTTTATGGCGTTGCGCACACTGGTCGCAGGCGGCTGCGGCCATTCCTCACATTCCTCCACTCGGGCGCGAAGCAAGGCCTACGCGGATCAGAAAAACCCGGCCCGGGCCACTCAAAAAACCGCGCACCACTCGCCAACCAAGATGGTTTCATTTAGGCGCAACCAGCGCAAGAACTAGAACTTTATTGCGGACTACTGCCATAAGTTTAGGCACCAACGAAAACGAATTGTTAAAGTTTTTTGTAAAATTGTGTTCCAACAGATTTTTAAATGTTGTTACGCATAACAATGAAACAATCGAAAATATAAAGCAAGGGACAAATGTAGTTTAAATTAAGATGATTTGTTAAACCTTAAAATCAAAAACATATCTGGTAAACATCTTATTCTTTAAATATAGTAATAGTTTTTTTTTGAAGTGCAATACAATATTCTCGAAAAAAAAATTCATTTAGGGCACGGCATTACTGTATGAAACAGGGCCTTAAGCATCAAAGTACTTGTTTAACGACAAAATTTACTTGCATTTTAGTGATGTATATTGTCAAACGAGAGCGTCTGCAAGATCAGTATACACGAAGCCGTTGTACTCTAATTCACAATGTATATAAGCATAAGAAAAAGTAAGCCGAAACGTAAGCGTAAAGTTTGAGCTATAGGATATCAATGGCCGTGTTCACAATGTTGCTACATTTTTCTTACGGTTATGTAACTACGTAAGAGTTCCGTAAAAAAACATACAATCGAAATCATTTCAATTTTACGTCGCTCTTACGAGTATGTATGATTCGCTATAATGCGCAGACGTCAATACATGTTTTTAAATTGAATATCATGTCTTCCATTATAGATATAATTTAATTCGAAATTATGAATCTCTTTATGACACAAAGCACAAAAATTATATAGGTATCAAGAAAAGAAAATATTTGGAGAGACGTCGCAGAAACTTTGAAGTTTGTTGCAACAATATTCATTTTATTTTAACGTAGACACACTGAAAATATTGCTTAAAAAAAAATTTAAAAAAAAAATTACGGGAAAGAAAAATATGAAAAAGAAAAGTGGAAATGGATATGAGGAAACACATATTAGAAAAATCTTTTATATCCAGAAAAAAATTTAACTACTTTGCTGAATTTCACTCAAACTAAATATATGATTCCCTATTTTAGAACCAACTTACTTTCAATACCACTATAATCATGATTCTTATGTTATATCCATTGTGAATTAGGGCTGACTCGCCACAACCTAAATCCGTACTGACTATACTGGCCGTAGTATTTTGGGAAATTTCAATACAACCCCTAAAATGATCCTGAACTTACCCGTGTTGGTACCAAATAAACAACGAGTAAACATTAGGTACATCATATAAAATATTGTCTTATTTCCATGGAAACGTCAGAATGAAAACGTTTCGTATTTGTATCATAGAAATCTGTTCATTTTTTAGACTTTATATCGCATTCACACCCCCCAGAACCACGGAGGGTTTTAGACCTCGGGCCTGGAGTTCACACTCGCATTCACACCCCCAGAACCACGGAGGGTTTTAGACCTCGGGCCTGGAGTAGTCCACACTCACATTCATTCCCCCCGAACCACGGAGGGTTTTAGACCTCGGGCCGGGGTTGTCCTCACTCACATTCACTCCCCCCGAACCACGGAGGGTTTTAGACCTCGGGCCGGGGTTGTCCACACTCACATTCACTCTCCCCAAGACCACGGAGGGTTTTACTCCTCGGGCCTGAGGTTGTACCCATACCCTGGATCCCCCCCGTATACCCCGTACCCCTCGTACCCCCCGTACCCTCCATACCCTCGGTCACCGTAGTGCCGGTAGGGGTGCTGGTTTGGAGGTATATATCTGAAGGTTTTCTTGGTTGATCGACTTCTACTCCTCGCGAGATATCTCTCACGGAAGTTAGCCGACCACCAAGCTTCATAGAGGATCACTGTCCCCGCGATTACAGCAGACATGAGCAATAGGTGCGACATTGCATCAAGTCAAATAAAAAAGTGTCTTATTTCCAAGGAAACGTTACAATCACAACTTTCTGTGTTACAAACATACAAAACATATATTGTTAGTGTTGCTAGGTTATTTGTCTCTACCTAATATATACCTGTAGTTAGACAAATAATTAGGATATTGTTGTCATGTAGCACCATTCATATTTCAGAAATTTAAAAACTTGAACAAATTATACAAAAGATGTTTCACTTTTCTTATTCAAAGTAATGTCATATTTCCTATTAATTTTGATATAAAATGTTTGAATACTTGATAGGTTTCTCATTTTAAATAACTGTTTATATTTGTTCTAATTTAAAAACTTTGGTTAATATTTATAGAGTAGCTTAACACTTAACACTCCCATGAGGTTGCGCAGCTTCTTCCGAATCTTTCTGGATCTTATTTTTATTGGCGTAGATCAATTTCCTTTACTATTCCTTAGAAGTTCTTTATGATCTTCTTCCAGAACTCCCTATCACTTGTTTTGATCTTCCAATTGTTAATTCCTACTTTGAAATAACGGCTTCTTTAATTTCTAGAGTTTCCAGACAATTCATTGTTAATCCTTTTTCTGTTACATGTGAAATTTTGAATCATCACTGCAATGGAATACAACTGTAAGCAAATCCTGTCTTGTTTTTTGTTTATTTACTTTAATATTTAACATGTAGTAGAGAAAGGATTAACAATGAATTGTCTGGAAAATCTAGAAATTAAAGAAGCCGTTATTTCAAAGTAGGAATTAACAATTGGAAGATCAAAACAAGTGATAGGGAGTTCTGGAAGAAGATCATAAAGAACTTCTAAGGAATAGTAAAGGAGATTGATCTACGCCAATAAAAATAAGATCCAGAAAGATTCGGAAGAAGCGGCGCAACCTCATGGGAGTGTTAAGTGTTAAGCTGCTCTATAATATTAACCAAACCTATCAAGTATTCAAACATTTTATATTAAAATTAATAGGAAATATGACATTACTTTGAATAAGAAAAGTGAAACATCTTTTGTATAATTTGTTCAAGTTTTTAAATTTCTGAAATATGAATGGTGCTACATGACAACAATATCCTAATTATTTGTCTAACTACAGGTATATATTAGGTAGAGACAAATAACCTAGCAACACTAACAATATATGTTTTGTATGTTTGTAACACAGAAAGTTGTGATTGTAACGTTTCCTTGGAAATAAGACACTTTTTTATTTGACTTGATGCAATGTCGCACCTATTGCTCATGTCTGCTGTAATCGCGGGGACAGTGATCCTCTATGAAGCTTGGTGGTCGGCTAACTTCCGTGAGAGATATCTCGCGAGGAGTAGAAGTCGATCAACCAAGAAAACCTTCAGATATATACCTCCAAACCAGCACCCCTACCGGCACTACGGTGACCGAGGGTATGGAGGGTACGGGGGGTACGAGGGGTACGGGGTATACGGGGGGGATCCAGGGTATGGGTACAACCTCAGGCCCGAGGAGTAAAACCCTCCGTGGTCTTGGGGAGAGTGAATGTGAGTGTGGACAACCCCGGCCCGAGGTCTAAAACCCTCCGTGGTTCGGGGGGAGTGAATGTGAGTGAGGACAACCCCGGCCCGAGGTCTAAAACCCTCCGTGGTTCGGGGGGAATGAATGTGAGTGTGGACTACTCCAGGCCCGAGGTCTAAAACCCTCCGTGGTTCTGGGGGTGTGAATGCGAGTGTGAACTCCAGGCCCGAGGTCTAAAACCCTCCGTGGTTCTGGGGGGTGTGAATGCGATATAAAGTCTAAAAAACGAACAGATTTCTATGATAGAAATAGGAATCGTTTTCATTCTGACGTTTCCATGGAAATAAGACAATATTATATTTGATGTAATGTTTGCTCTACTCCTGTATGAGGTTTGGTGGTTACTTCAAACCAGGGGTATAGACAGTGGCGGTTTTTACAGTGGCTCGAGTCACTGAGAAATTGTAATATTATCCACACGCTTTTCCCCCAATTTTCGTGAATCTGGAATGTTAAATAATAATTACAGAACAAGTGATTTAAATCAATGATAAAAAAAAATCAAGTGATTTAAATCTTTGCAACGCTGTTCAATAAATTCATTTATTACGGGATTTGGGAGTAACGTAGTAAGTTATTAGTATTACCAGTACGGGTAAGTTCAGGATCAGTTTAGGGTTGTATTGAAATTTCCCAAATGAATGCGGCCAATATAGTTAGTACAAATGAGGATTGTGCCGAGTCCTATGGACGTAAGCATAAGAATAACGTAAAATAAATATTACGGATATCTTACGTATGTTCACAATGAACATAACATAAGAATCTGTTTTTACAGTGACTCGAGTCACTGAGAAATTGTGCAGGAGGACATAAATGCTATTTTGGGAAACACGTTTTTGAAATTATACTACACCTTTTTAAAATTCAAAAAGATTTGATAAACAAAAAAATCATATTTTTATGCAACCCTGATATCGAATAACGATTTTACGTAAATAGGTAAATACTATATCCGATTTTTACCGAATGCCATTTAGATTTTAACGGATATTTACGAATTTTCCTCTTTACATTTTGACTATTTTAAGCGTAATATCTGTTGATCTGTTCGTCTGACTGTAGACGCAAATTCGACTGAACAGATTTTAGTGAAACTTTGTTCTTCAAATTCTGAAATGAATGTTACTAGTTGATCAACTTATAGAAAGAAATTAATCAATCGGAAATAATAGTTTACTTTTTATATTTAGGTTTTATGTAAATATTTTAAAACATATTTCGAAAAAAAAATGACGAAAGGTATAAAATACATAATAAATAATACACTTAAAAGGAAAATTAAAAATAATATTTCGTGACATATTTTTATTGTACGTTATCGGTTCTCTGCTGGATACAGTTGGATTTTTAAATTAATAGATAACCAGTATTAAAATCGAATAATCATTTTTTCGCTCCTGGTATCTATTTATTAAAAAATCTGCTAAAAGTTTCGGACCACAAAGTCCTATTACTACTATTTAACATTCTAGTGTCCAGTTGATTTGAAATCTCCTTTTCAAGTTTAGATAATAGCAGTGACATGGAATATTGGTGAGATCGGTGATGAGTTATTCCGCGTATGAATGCGGAGTTGTGGGCTGGGGCGTCGTGTGCATCAGGTGTTCGGCGGCGCGGCGGCGGCCGAGTAAGTGATGGATGGTGCCCGGTGGACCCGCTCTGCTCCTTTCCATCATACTTACAGCGAGACACACGCGTGTGGGTGCGGGTGACGGTATGCAAATGATGTATGGCGAACCGCCAAATTGCGCACGGGGCTACCAAGCTCATATCACTTGCTTGTTAGTAATGGACAATGACAATCAAATGAAAGTTAATGTCTCATTTGGAATATTGTATTTATTTAACATAAATGATATTAAATTGTTGCAAAAGTAAGAGAGGTATAAGAGAGAAGCAGAGGAAGAAAATGTTTGAAAACTACTGCACTAACAAATAAAAATACCGCTTTGTCCAAATGGTTTTATACTCAATATAAACTGTATGTCCGGTGCAGAAATTATAATTACAACTTACTTGTACAACACTTAAATGCAAGTAAAATTATCTAGAAACAAAGGGAAGTCTCATCTTCATTTCAAGTAACCTGTTTTCCTCTATGGAATAATGTACACTATTATTATTTTTTCGTCGCAGTTGCATTTAATGTAGTTTGTATTTGACCATAAATCCATGTTGATCAAAGATAGATTGTTTGTGTGAATAGCGAAATACCTAACACCGCATTTCTAGCAGTTGGTAGAAATATTACTCAAAAATTAAAAAAACAACTTTTGTAATTTTAATTTTTTTTATGGATTTTAATTTCTGTTTCCACACGTTTCAAACAAGTTATTTATCCCTAGAACTAGTACGAGTGTCTGTTTCATCACCGATTTATCTTATTTGTCAATTTGTCGGATCTAAATGTGATAATTTATTTTTTCGTAGTCCCAAATATTTTAAGAAACTGTCTCACTTAAATTAAATTTTTATTTTTTCTGTTTTTTTGTACTGTTACACATTTTCTATTCTGTTATGAATTGCCAATTCAAATTATAATATTAAATAAATAAGTTAATAATTTGTCAAACTGCCATAATATTTGTCACGAATAGATTAATAATATTTAATTAATGAAACTAGTTTAATAGTAATGATTCATATTTTATACTAATAATTTTGAGTAATATAATGGGTAGACTGATGCAACTGACAATGTAACTTCAAGTTTCGCTGGTATCAAAAATCTTTATCGACTATTTCCTATATAAAAATGGTCAATTTATTTATGCCACACTTCTTTAAAAGTATTCGAATTAATAATGAGTATAATTGTAGAATGAGAAACAATAGACATAGTGTTGCGAAATTTGAATATGTGGAGAACTATTCTACTGGGAGTAATCCCCCTTAATATGAAAGTAGTGCAGCGAAGCAGAGTAAAATCAATTTCCTCCCCCGAAACTTGGTCGCGAAAGGAGCAAAGCAAAGAGAAAAATAAATAAGTTGAAAAATTTTCAGCTCAATTCACAGAGAAAAACCCTTGAAAAAACCGTCAGCCTTCCAAGAACAAAAATGTAAAATAATTCTCGCCTAGAGATGTCGCAGTAGAATAATTTCAAATAAAATCCCATACTCCCTCGTAAATTGTGGCTCTGACACAGAAAGGAAGCGAGCGCTGGAAATGCTCCGGGCTTTCTTCCCCCACGTACCCACCTAACGGACTTTCTTCAGCACACATTACGCCCTTCTTTCGCGCTGCTTCAATTAGCTTATTCCACATTACTTGCATACCCTCTCAAATCATCAATATTCTCACTATCTTCACTTTAAATTAAATACCGCAACGATATTAAATAGTATTGTAAAAAAAATTGAAAACAATTTAAAAATGAAATTATCTTATTGATTGCTTTAAATGAAATGAAAATAATTTTACAGTATATGGTATACATTAAAACAAACTAAAAATGAACCTTTAATTTGATTGTTTTTAGTTTTGCAAAATCCTAAACACAGTTTTTATATTTTTATATTTATCTATTATTATAAAAACCTTATTGAACTTTTTGCATTGAGAATTATATTTTATTAGTAAAATATGTTCAACTTACAAATATATGTACATTTTTATCATATATAATCAATGTAGGTATTAGCCATAAAAGAAATAGACAATGGTATATGTTATTGTTCAAGGATCCGTTGATCTCACAGAAGCTGCAAATTGACATTGGCGATTAAAATGCAAATAAAATTGTTATTACATAAGTACCTCACATACTTGAGATTCTATTCCTTTAGGAATGTAGTACTATTAGAAAGAAATTAACCAATATTGCTGATAATAATACGGGATTTTTATAGTAGACGGTACCCTTTAGTACAGTGTCTGCCAAACTTTTTTACCTTACGACACAATAGGCGAAGAAAATTTATTTTTCGGTACTAGAGCACCCAAAATAAAAATCCCATTTAATTAAATATACGTTATTAGTAAGAATAACAATAAAAATTCTAATTATAGTAACATAAAATAATATTATTTTATGGATATAATATTCGTGACATAATAATGTTAATAATAATGGGTGGAATTCATTTTGAGAATGAATTTTATCATAACGCGACTCTAAATTAGATAAATAAACACGTTATTCCTCATCTACCGTCTGTAATATCCACTTTTTTTCTATTTCATTTCCTCAAACGCTGAAAACCCCAAGTCCAACGGACAACAGATTTAACGGATGTGCAGTATAGTAGCGAAATCAAAATTCTGGTAAACACAGAAAATAAGGCTTTGTGAACAGGATCGTTTTTCAAAACTACTAAATATTAATAATAGCATGTTAGCAATTAAGTGATGGAAAATTATTTGTAGTTTTAAATCTTGCGCGGCACACGTACATTTCTTGCGGCACTCTGTTGTGCCGCGACACACAGTTTGATGGACACTGTTTTCGTAGATAGTTCAACATAGATACTATACTATATTTTTTTCAGTACAATTAATATTTCTTCCTTAAATACTAATCTGCTTTAATGCAGATATCAACAATGATCTACTTACATAGCAAAAAGCGTTTACCAAAAACACTTCCCGTGCACATAAGCAAAAATTGGTGAGGAATTTTGAAAATTGATGTTGAATAAATCATTTGATATTTTATTTTATATAATAGTGTCTATTAAAGGTAAACTTAAAATTTAAGATTTATTTATCCAATGGACCATTATGAACTTTTGTAGTTGAAAGGTTTATGGGCGCTTTTACAATTGCCCGGGAGCCCTGGAACGGTAACGAGAACGAGAACTACAACGGTAACAACGACAGATTTTACGGGAACATTGTTGAATAGAACATTAACGCATACATGCAATTGTCAATATGCTAAACCTTCCTTAAAATTCATAATTTATTTCGAAAGCAATAATATTGCTTTTTTGTCAAACTGAAGATTTGATATCACCAGTTTCGACCTAATATGCGTTTTTCTCGTTTATGAAATATTAACTGAATTCTAGAAATTATTCCCTTATCCTAAAATTAATCTTCAATGTAAATTTCGCTAAAAATTGTTTTCTAGGAAAACCTCATTGTCTGTAAAAGAAATGTTTATTTATATCGATGAATGATAAGTATTTAGTTATAAACATTTTGGTACATTTAAGTTGCAGGGTGAGAAATCCTTGTGCATTTATATGCAAAGTACGTTCTTAACAAACTGATGTAATATTAAGGGCGTTTGTAACATTTGCATCATCTCGTAAATAATAAAAAGCGTGCGAGGCGAGCCCGTAACCGCTCAGAATTTCCTTCCTTACTTTACGTATGTGAATTTAAAATGTATCGGAGTGTCAGGCTGTGAGATTCAATTCCAATGCTCGATACATATATTTTTACTTAAGGGCGGAACAGAGCAGAGCACCCTGTTCGGGTGCAGAGCCGGGCGGGGGAGGGCCGGGGAGGTTTTTGCACGAGCAGCCCCGTTCGTTCTGCATTTCTCGCCATTTTACAATATCGAGAATTTACGTATTTCAAAACACCTCCGGGTAAGGGATGAAAACCTAGGGTGACGTAAAGGCGTCAAGTAGGGGTGATAAAAAATTTATTCTATTGTTTATTTTCTCACTAGACTCAATTGTTACTATTTCTTCATTTGCACGGCTTTTCTGCAAGGAACTGGTTTGCAAGTAACACACAAGTAACTATTTCTAAAAAATGTCACTTCTGACTTATTTATCTATTGTTAGGTTTGTCAGATCAAATTTATAGTTTATCAGACGTCACCTCCTAGGTACTGTAGTTGGACTGGAAAATACACTACATTCCCTTGCCGGTACTTGAACTCAGATTCTCGAAATCACAATCGGTCATTCTATCCACTAGACCACGTAATTTAATATTACATTATACAGTATGGTTGAGAAGACTATCATTATTGACCTAGCACTAAGATTGTGTCTCAAGGGCGAAGCAACTATGGGATACAAGGCGCTGGTCAATAAAGGTCTTCTCTGCCGTGATTTTAATATGAATATTTACTTTTCTTATATTCACAAAAACCTCATTATTATTATTATTAGTATTATAGATTGTAGTAATTTATTATTGATCTGTGTTACCATGTTTAGAAAGTAAACGGTAGTGGAAACAATTTCTCATTTCAAATAAATAATAAATGATGAGTGGCTAGGCTAGTAGTAAAATAGTATATTGTGCATCAAGTGCAGAAAGTGGGAAATAGGTGATTCTGCACAAATGGCACTCTATACTTTTTCTATGATCACATTGCTAAACAATACGGCTCAGGTAACCTCCTAAAGAGTACCTTCATGCATACGTAGTGTTGGCAATTACTGTGAGAAATTATATTCCCACATTGTTCGCAAATACTATGAGAAATGATTTCTCACATTTTAATCCACAATTTTGGGAAATGCGCAATTTATAGTGTGAGAAAAGTGCCACTTTCCATAATGGTTGTAGTTATTTTTTTATTAAGTGCGCGAAGTTTGTGTTTTTAGTGCGTGAGATGTTACTTTTTGATGAGGCTTGCCGAGTTTTCTATACAATTATCATTTTTTTTATCTAAATGGATTGAGTAAAGAAATGTTTTCCATCATCGTAAAAACCAGGGAAACGTTTTCCAAAACAGTGAAAAAACGTTTTCCCTGGTATTTCACGCACAGTGTCAAGGTCAAAAAAATTCCCACTTTATGCATTGTTATTAGAATATAAAGGTTAACATTTTTTGACAGTTGCAGAATAAAAGTACTTTTAAAATTGCAATACTTCTTAAATTATCTGCGTAGATGCTGCTAATTTCCAAGTTCTTAAATTTTTGTAGAGAACTTATATTTTCTTTATTTTAATATTCTGTGTATTTCTAATGATGTCTTTCCTTTTTTCTGTGACAGCTTTTGTCGTAATCAAATTTCTTCTTCTTCATAATGTGCTCAAACAAAATTAGACACAGTCGAATTCCATGTGGGTTAAATACCAGTCTAACTAAATCAGCTCTCCGAATCTTTCTTTCTGCAATAACCGAATTTGCTTGCGCGGAATCCAGTTAAGTCATTACGCAAGACTAGCTCCTCTTTGCGAATTAGCCTTTCGCGGAGGCTGATTTCGCGAGGGCGGCAAAGGGGTCTAATTACAAGCAGAGATGATTGCGCATGCCGCTTGCTGCAGATGAGGGACGCAGCCCTGACCCTTCCAAACTGCTCATGCATAGCCAAGGGGTAGCCCAGCACCCTTGATTGGAATTTTCAGTATTGATTGGATTTTTTCAAGTCCTCTTTCAATGGTTTGTTTAGATGTGGTTTTGAATCCACTTTAAAAAATTCAATTTCGATTGGAATAGTCTTATACTCTTCCAGATATTTTCAAAAGTTTTTTGCAAGAGTTCCTATAACTATACAAAGATGTAATAAAGTACTATTTCTCTCATTAGATAAGATTTTAGATTCGGCAGGTGAACTAGAAGTCTAAAAAAATTATTACACCGACAATTCCACTCATAACTTGTCATCCAATTAAATCACAGTATTTTGATGAATTGAAGCAGTTAGACTCAAATCTCACTGAGGCTCAAAGTACTCAAAGTAGGCGTTGTTTAGATACAAAGTCCGTCAATACAGTGAGAGTAATTTATTCAAAAAATATATATATTCCGAGGAATTGTCATGTCAAATACCATTCGCAACTAGAATTTTAGTAATTTTTGCCTAACTCATTCGTGCTTATTGCTTTAGAAAATCGTCATTCGTCCAGCAAACTCGTTTGATTTTCGTCGCAAATATAAAAATTTCTTGGAAATCAAGGTTGCATTAATTTAAATCACATTGATTTTTTTATCATTGATTTAAATTACTTGTTCAATAATTGTTGTTTTACTCCCAGGTTTATGAAAATTGGGGGAAAAAGGGTGTAGTGTAGATAATGTTATCATGTACCTAGTAATACTTTTAAGAACTACTAAATCTGTTTCACTTCTCTGGTAAAACGACTTTTTTGGTATATTATTTTGAATATTTTTGCAATGTGATTTTTTTCTTTAATTTCCTTTAAAATGTGATACCTACAGTATTTCTTTTTTATTTATTGTTTACAATATGTTTTTTTTTTTATAATAAATATTTTTTGTTAGTGAAACAAGTTTTTGAAAATGTACTACGTATATCTTTTTAAAAAGTCAAAAAAGTCTGATTTAAATAAAAAAAATGATTTTTTTTCAAATATCGGATTTTTATGCAAATGCTACCCTGTTGGAGATTTTTCATTACTTGGCTTACCTAAAGCAAAATTAATAATTAGAATTATTTTCGTGTCAAAAATGTCAGTTCGACAAAAAATATATTGAGTTATCATTGTAGAAATAGCAAATAATTCCTTTAGTTATTCTATCGTAACTCGATAATTTTAAACAAATTTACTTTCTGTGTTGGTGTCGTTACGATTTCCTCGTGTTCCACTCGTGTTGATTAACGTATTGCTGGAAAGCACTTGAGAAAAACTTTTGGAAAGAATCAATGGTCTAGGAAGGTTATAAATGATAGTCTAAAATTAATCATTTTTACTGAAATATTAATGTACTTGAATTTGATTAGTTAACGAGCAGCGGTGTTTCAATTGATTAAAGCGCTGCAACTAGAACTAAATGGAGTGTGAGATCCTTGGTTCAAATCCCACCGTCATCAACTATTTTCAAAATAATATTATTGTTACATCCAATTGGCTTGGAATCCACTATATACGTTGTAGGTTTCTTGAAGAGACTGTAGAGAACAATTTTTACTACAGATATGTGAATAAAATTTTCCAGGAAGCTGCGATACTTGAGACCTTGTTCCATCTAGAAATGTTATGCCAAAGTATATTATTTGAACAATATAATCAGCGGCTAGAGTTGTAAGGACAACTGTGGAAGTAATGTAGATTTAAAAAAAATGAATATGCTACCGCAGAACGACTAAGCGGTAGAGATGGTCACGAGTCGTGACTGTTTTTCAGTTTTTCGTCGTGATCAGGCGTGAACATGAACGTGAAAACTTAACATTACATATGCTCGCTCGTTTAATTTTGTTTAAGACTTGTTTCATTTTCTGGATGGAAATAGTTAAACTAGAGAGGAGAGTGTATTTTTACCACTCGAGCTGGAGTTTGACACACGAGCATAGAGAGTGAGGCATTCGAGTGGGAGTGAAAAAAGTGCTTTCCTTCAGTATTAGACACAACTTTTTATTCACGACCTGTTTCAAAAATTGGTTCATTCAAACGAAAAGGCGCAGCAACATAATAAGTTACAGCATTGCCAATATGCCAATTCATATTTTTTTTTTAGAGAATATCATTAATAAATAAGAATTTTAATATAATAATGAATTTTTGCAATATTTCATTACGTAATATTATCAATGTTATATTATTGGTAAATTTGTTGCTAAATATTGTGAGAATATTTCTCACACTTTAACCCACCATTGTGGGTGATGTTACGAAAAGCCACTCACGTGCCAACCTCTATTCAGTGGTGCTGATCTTAATATTTGATGTAATGTAATGAAATGCAATTAAAATTAAACTTTGAAGCAAATGTAAGCCTGCTTTGTGCTCTAAGTAGGAAAAAAAAGGAACTTACACATTTAAGTAATTCCGAATTCTTTATAAGTAACTGTGTTTCCCTGAAAATAAGGCTAAGCCTGAAATTATTTTCTGTATACAATGTACAACGATCTACATTTATTCTATACAGGCATGTTATCTTCTTTTGAAATATCATCATAAAACTCCCGATTGAAAGTCTTTTCTTATATTTTTTTAAAGCAGTTGATCTTGACTAGTGTTTATATTAGACAGAATTTTGAAAATCATCATCATATTTATAAAGTACGTGTAATTCTTCCGATTAAAACTTTTTTCTGGCGATTCTAAATTTTTATGTCAGTTAGGAAATTATAGAGCATTCTGAAAATAATCATGTTTACGTAGTAGGAATTATTTTCGGAGAAATATGTAATCTTAACTCTGCAACAATAAAATTAAGATTCTTATAATGTTTAAGGCCTTGGCAGGTAAATTTTGAAGTGAGTGTGTTTGGCGGCAGTGCCTAGTATTTAGCAGAGGCAGTTGGGATGTAAGGGCTTTGTTGTGTATGTGTGTATGGAATGAAAGTTTCAGTATGCGTGGAGCCGTAGCGACGTGGATGGCCCATACGTGACGGCAACCCCTGCGTCTGCACAACACGCTGACACCCGGCCCGACACCACCCGCAAACCACACAGGGTGCGACGCAAACCACCGTAAAACGCTTCTTTCTTATACACGTCAATCCCTGGTGTTGTACTTGATAACACAATGACGATTTCATGTTTTCCATATTACTTAAATTTTAATGCTGGGGTTGTCAGTCCACAAGTTTTATAATGGACCTATAGCTTATAATGAATTTTAAATCACTTGGATACCACCATGAAAAGTTCGAGCAATTGGTATCGAGATGATGATTCTCTTTGGATAATGATATTTTACGGGCTTATCAAATACAAATCTATGTAAGGGATCCCTAGTTTCGAAGCACTCACCATTGAATTGAATCGCTTGAATTAAATCAGTGATTAAAATAAGGTTTAAATCACATTGATTTTTTCTTAAAAATCATTTATTTAAATCATTTGTTCTGATTCTCCAAAATTGGGAAAAGAAGATTATGGGTAATGTTGTGGTTTTAATAATTATTAAATCTGTTTAACTTCGTCGGTAAAACGACGGTAACACTAAAGGATTTATAACGCAGATTTTTTTTTGCATTAATGTGTGATTTTTTGTTAAATTTACTTTGAAATGTATTACAAGTAAAATAACGTTAGCGTATACGGGCTTTCAAAACAGTCATCACAATTTCGACGTTATATCCAGTTTGTCGCTATAAGCGGTATCGTTATAAACAGATTTTAATGTAGTTTTTCAATGTTTCTTTAAATTTTTACTTATTCTTTAATATGTATTTTTTTATATAATAAATGCTATTTTGTTTCAAATATTTTTGTAATCATGTTATACCATGACAAAATATTTGATTTAAATAATAAAAAAACGGAGTTTTATGCAACCCTGACCCTCACATATATTGATATTGTATTCATGACGGAGCATGCTACTCAATTAGCCATCATATAATTATGTAAGGGAAGTTTATAGTCAACTTATTTTAATATTTTGAAATTTTTGTCGGATGTCTCTGAACTAAAATCTTTACAATTTATTTTGACATGATGTCTATCGGTATTCATCATTCAATCTAAGAACAAGTATAGAGCAAATTTGGTTGAATGGATTCTAATGAAACTATCTATTTAAGATTCTGATCATTGTTGATAAAAATCATGTTTTTTTTTTCTTAACGGCCTGTCCTTAAATTACGTAACGCTTCAAAAAGGGGGGGCGGATTCAGAGTAGCGCTACGCAGAAAAATATTTGTAAAGTTTCTTTTTTTTCTTTTTTCTCCAGGACAAAACTAAAATGTGAATTTTCACACACAGTGCTATTGCAGGGATCGAACCCCATCTAGTAAGCAAAGCAACCACCCCGTTGTGTGACACCCCGTATAGGCAGCCCGAGCATGAGTTTGTCACGGGTTGTGTTTTACGAGCGGTCCCCAAGGTGCGGTAACCTGCTGCTACCTACGTTCCCTTTTAGCCCTGCCGCCGTGTCCTGACTCCTGCTCCTGCCGCCCTCCTGCAGTCCCTGCAGGACAACGCCAGCGCTATGCTAATCAAATCGAAAGTACACAATGCAACTTCACGGATAATAACTCATTTAAATAAATATTAAACTCTTACTTTCTAATCTTACATAGCTTTTAAGCTGACACTAGGAAAAAATGTAAAATTGTTGCGAAATATGTGATTGGATGCGTAATAGCACCCTTTCTGAAACTGTCACAAAATAAAAAAATAATATGAACAAGAATCCTCTATAGTCACGTTATATATTATTTGTTTGAAGTAAATAATAATAGAATAACATTTCATCTTCACTGTCGTCAAACATTTTTTTGTTATTGTTATAGTGGCGGCGCTAGAGATTATAAATTACAGAGGCTCAGACATAAAGAAAAACAAGTTTTTTTTTAAGCATAGCCCACCAATCGATTCCTTACATCATTTTTAATTTTTAAAGAATTTTGTTTTTTCACCGAGATCGTATTTCTACTTATTTAGAGAGCTATACTTGAAAAACCTTCTACCACCTATATGAATTGCATCATTATTTTGATTGGGGATTTTAAAAGACCTCGACTACGGTCTCCAAATAACTTTTAGAACTATTCAAATTCATTATTTCAGTACTATAAAATGTCATTACGTCTAAATTTATATAGATAAGCAATGGGGGATCCTAACTCAATCGAATTTAAGAAATTAGAAAGAATAGGCATAATAATAGACATTAATAAAGAAAAAAATGATATAATTAAAATAATATCGAAATACGGAGGCTTTTTGTTATAGCGTGACGTCACCTATATGAATTGCATCAATATTGTGATTGGGGACTTTAAAAGACAACGAATGTTTTGATTGGCAAGTGAAAAATCCCGCCAGCAAGTCTAGCAAATGACTTTGAAGAACACATCGGGCGTGACCTTGAGTCACAGTAAACTTTATTTGTGTACTTTTAAAGTATTATTACTTCTGTTTGGGTCTTATACGTATATTGACTTTTATAATTTCTTTACATCTATTATTTACGAGAGTAGTGCATAAATTACTTGTTTATGTGTAATTTGTTAAAAGTTTGTATCATTAGCACCACTGCTATTCTCAGTCAGTTTTTATTTGAATATAAATATCATTTTTAAATTTATATAATTTATATACACGTGCAATTTTTAAGAATGTATACTTATACTGTATTGTAATATTAATTTATTTTTTATAAATATAATGTAGAAAGCATACATTTCAAGAACATTTTAGTGCAAGAAGAAAACAGTTTGACAAGAAAATCCATATTCGTGACATCACATTGATTATTTCAAACTTTGGAATTTTGTAACACGCTTATTAATATAAACAATTTCATCCGATTTTTCACCAGTAGTCTTATGCCCGGTTGCAGAAAGGCTAATCAGGCTCTAATAAAAAAAATCAGTGATTAATTTGACGTTGTTACCATGGCCACGTATTAAAAATACATTGCTGTCAAAAAATTAATCATTAATCAAAATTCAAAAAGCTTTGTGCAACCCGGGCTTAGTATCCCTCCTACTTTAAAATGAAATTATAAAACAAAAATAGTAGAAACTCTCATTTCATTAAAATCCGTTTAGTAGATTTTACTCTATACATACATACACACATACATCGAACGGACATCACGCTAAAAATAGTTAAAATATATTATAAAGATCTTAATTTGTGGAAATTCGTTAATATCTAGTAATGTTATTAAGAAAAAAATATTCCTCACAAGAATTCCTCTTAATATTAGCACTCTAATTTATTGCTTGAGTTTTTACTTTTTTACTCCTATAAGGCCTTTCAATATTTCTGTAAATTAATCCTTGAAACTAATAATACAATTATAATAAAATTATTGGAAAATAACTTGTGATGTTATTCTTTCCTATAAAAAATTTCGTGCAATTAAAAATTTGTCATCTCATTTACTTGTTGTTAAGTAAAAATATTTTTTTTTGTAATTTTTGTAATCAAGAAAAGATTATTGAAATTAGATGTAAATTTAAATATTGTGAAAACTTTGTATGCTCTAGTTTTAATTATATCTTTTATCCGTGGTATCACTCTCATTCGACTGCAAATGCCCTTAAAAGTACCGGTCATTAAATCAAAAAAATAACAAAAATATATGTTAAATATTCTTTAGAATATATTCCTAATTTGTATAAAGAATAATTCAGCAATTCACCTATTTGTTCATTAATGTATTCCACCCCCTCTACGTCTAACAACGACTGCATTGATTTTACATTTAATATGTGTGGCAAGAAAATGATAAGAACCGAAAAAACACATTTTCTCCGAAAACTCACACCCCCCTCTCATAATCGTGACATGGGTGCTATTTTATCGATGGCACAGTATATAATAATAACATAGTCAATTATCCTCACGAAGTACTATTTACTTACAACCACTACAAATATCCGTGCTCATTATCTTAGGACGGGGAATTCGCCCAGCTGAACAGTCAATGGAAACCTCGGGAAAATTATACAAAGAACGAGCTGGCTGCATGGAATGTCGGCCACACTAAGTATGCGTTATAAAATATTCACACAACAAATACTGATTTATTATTGAATAATTGTTAATGATTGGAAGATGGTTTTGATCATTTTCATGATGAATTAACAGTAATTCGGTTTGCACTTGCCGTAGATTATGTTGATAAACTGTATTTTGGGTCAAAAATAATTTGGCCATTATGGAAATGTGTGTATACAAATTATTCATTAAATACATTCATAAAAATATACCGAAATACATGTATTGTATCAAAAATAAATAAAATAATAAATGAGTAGCACTCAGGCTTGACAACCTTAGTGTAACGGATTCAAATCTCACAGAGAAACAACTAAAATTGTTGTAATAAAAAAAAAATATTATTAACGATGCGATGTCAATATATTTCAAACTAGCACTTCTTTTATAAGCAAGAAAAAAATATTTGTAATAATTAAATGTAAATTAAAATACTGTGTATATATAAGCTTAATTTTAATTACATTTTCATATGTATTTCATATCATATTCCATCATACTCCCTCATTCAATTCAACATGACCAACAAAGCAGCCTTTTAATATTAGAACAAACAAATGTTGTAATACTAACATATTTTAAAGTACTACTTTTTGTAATCAAGAAAAAATATCGTATAATACTCACCCTACTGCATATGAACAATAATAGTTGAGCATCAGTTAAAAACTATAAGAAAACTTGTTGTAATCAACGAATCATTGTTGTAGTCACTGTTTAGTGTTTACCATTTCATTTTTTAACGATTTGATGCTGATACACTTTCCTGTTGTATCAATTGAATTTTTTAGTTATCACAGTTTTATTTCATTATTTACGATTCGATACAACTACAATTAATATAGCAGCACTTCTTGTAATCAAGAAAAAGTATTGTAGATGATAATTAGATGTAAATTTAAATATTCTGTCGACTTTATAAGCATTAATTACAAATCATGTAAGTTTCTTTCATTCCATTGTATTTCCCTTATTTAAATGCATATGACATTAATCGTTATAATTATATTGAAAAAAATATTAAATACTCATATCATTACATATTAATAATTTATATTAAGTGTATAATTTGCTTTGTTACAAATTTCGGTAAGGACAACATATTTTTACAATAAACTACACTTTTTACTAGATATGGCACCGAAGCCGAATAATTATTCGGTATTCCGCCTATTCGGCCATATTTTCACTATTAGGTATTCGGCTTATTCGGCATATTTTAATATCGCATATTTAGTTACAAGAAGTAAGTGAAATACAACGCTATTTTGTTATGTTAAAACATATTAATATACAGAGTGAGTCTGGGAAGACGCCCCCCCCTTTAACATTTTTATTATAAGTAATAGAAAAAAATGGCTTATATAAAAGTTTTATTATTTTACATATACTATTTGATGGCAGATGTAGATATTTTTTATAAAGTCAGGTTTACAAGATACGACTATCAACTTTTATTTTTCAAATGGTATCCTATAATTATTTTAATAAAATAGAAACCGCCATTTTTTTCTCTTTTCAATGATGTATTTATTTTTATTAATGTATTTGAAAATTTTCGAGAAAAATGAGATAATTTAAAAATATTAGAAATCATTTTTACACAAAATAAACAAAACGTAACAATGAAAAACAATTAAATTAATGTCAAAAATGTATACATTTGTTTGTCACTTAATTTAACTTATTTTGTAAACAAAAAAAAATATTTTGAAAAGTTCACGATGAACGAATTAATTGATACGATTCTAATAATTGGTTAATCGACTTGCATTATACTGGGTGGCGCAAAAGTTGTCACCCGATGTTCTTTGGCTGCAATTTTTTTTCTGAATGAAAAACTTTGGTTCTGCTTTTTGATTATTTTTAGTTGATGTCTTAATTTTTTTCCTGTTAAGTCGAGAAAATGATATCGGCCAATTGGCCGCCGCCAGAATGGATGATCATACGGGCCCGATTTATGGCATTTTTCATTACTCTTGCCAGTACTTCCGGCGATAGGTTCTCGCATTCTTGACGGACATTCTCTTTGAGGGCTTGAAAAATCTGAGGCTTGTTGACATAGAGTCGTGACTTAAAGAAACCTGACAAAAAGAAGTTTGGAACGGTTAAATCGGACGACCTTGCCGGCCAGTGCAAATCACCAAAACGAGAGATTAAGCGACCCGGAAATGTAGCCCTCAGAATTTCCGTTGTGGCTCGTGCAGTATGCTCCGTTGCTCCATCCTGTTGGAACCACATGTTTTCTAGTTCAAATTCATGCAACTGAGGAAGAAGAAAGTCGTTGAGCATGGCTCTGTAGCGCTCGCCGTCCACAGTAGTCGTCTTCAGCCACAGCCGCGATATTCTGAGCAGAACAGCTCCTCCGGGGCCAGCCAGACCTGGCAGCATCTCGTGTTGTACCATATTCTTCTAGGCGAGCGGCTGAACGCCGCAGTGTTTGCCCAGTTGGTGTCAGGCGACCGGGAAATCTGCGCGTGAATTCACGCTACGCCAACACCAACGACGAATTATTCCGCGAAAAAATCAAAGTAGTTAAACCGCGTTTTTGAGGAATATAGCGATTCATGTTTTATGGACATGTATTTTGCATTTGTTTACTTCACAAATGTCAAAGGAGATTTGACATTTGCCGCTATTTGCAAAAATTATAGCATGTTTCAATAGGGTGATTACTTTTGCGCCACCTTGTACGTTGCAGACGTTGGAAACCGAGTTTAAGAACACTGAGAAGGATTTTTACCCGGTTTGGAGAAACATGGCCACCTATAATATTTGTTTAAAAATGATTTCTAATATTTCTAAATTCTCATTTTTCTCGAAATTTTTCAAATACATTAATAAAAATGAATTTCTATTTTATTAAAATAATTATAGGTTACCATTTGAAAAATAAAAGTTGATAGTCGTATCTTGTAAACCTGACTTTATAAAAAATATCTACATCTGCCATCAAATAGTATATGTAAAATAATAAAACTTTTATATGAGCCATTTTTTTCTATTACTTATAATAAAAAAGTTAAAGGGGGGGGGCGTCTTCCCAGACTCACCCTGTATAGATAATAAATTTTAAACAAAAGATATACATACGTTTAGTGATTATTAATGTATCTACAATAAGAGTAAATAATTCATCTAGTTATATTGTTTGGCGATAAATATCTTGAAACTGAAATAATTAAATTTAATAATAATCAAACAAGACATTACCTTAACAAAAAGTAGGGCGAAAATTTCAGAAAAAATACACCCTTCTACACGACGAGGACCATCAATCATACTTTCAGATTGTACAAAAATATATTATTCGGTAATACCGAATATTCGGTTAAAATTCCACAGAATATTCGTTATTCGGCTATTTGGTAGAACTGCTATTCGTTACATCACTACTTCTTACTGTGCCTAGAAGTTGTTATTTAAAAAAAAATGCATTATTCAAATTCTTGTTCCTGTAGTACAAAATTACTCATACATTCCTATAACATATGGATCAGAGATACTTATTTCGTGATATTTTACTTCCACTGCGAAGTGAATTCACCAGCATAATCTCTGTGAACAAATTACAGCTTATAGTGAGTTTCGAATCGGATATAGAGGTATTTATTTTTTTAAAGAAAGCAACGTTGGGATTTGTACCACAGATCTCACACACCGCTCAGCGAGTCAGTGTGCGCTAATCAAGTGAGCCACCACTTCGTTTGAGTTGTGACGTTCTCATATTTTAATTAGGATATCATATTATTCCGCTGATTCGAAATGTCACATAAAAAATAATAATCGGAAATTTGTCGTGGTTAGTATATAATCTGTCGTGGAAAAGAGTCATTAAGAGTCCCCATTTTATTGAATTTTTAGGATGTTAAACATAAACACCATTATGTATGAGAATTTTTTATCTACACATCTTTTCACTGCCCTATATTAATGTAAAAATAATTTAATTTGAATTAAAAACAAATTAAAATTTCACATGCATTTAGCTTATGCACTATGCACACAATATTCTTCATTTCTCATAATTAAATAAATATTTATATCATGTTAATAACACACAATTCTCCACATTAAAATAAATTTCCCATTAGCAATAATAAATCAAAAATTATCTCAAATTAACAATTCCTAGCATAATTTTCAGCCCTTCTAACGTACGTCTATGTACACTTCTGTACACCCCCACCCCGTGTACGGCAATGTAAATGTCATTAGTGTCCAGAATAATAATTTATGGAGTTAGTTGACACCTTAATATCACTGTGATATAACAGGGGCGTACGTCAAGAGGTATTAATAATTCCGTGCCCCCGATACGGACGTCACTGGAAACAAAGAAGTGGTTACATAGTCTACGAGATTATTATTTTATGGGGAAATTTGATTTAACACAGAAAAAAATATATTTCAATTTTCAAAGTCAGGGAATATATGAATATAAAGTTACTAAATTAATAAAGAAATTTTACGTAATTTATACAAAACATAATTGTTTTATATTTTATTATGTACCAATTTTTAGTACTAAAAATTTCATTTATTTACTCTTTAACAGTGACCACATACATCCAGAACGACAGATTGACAAACATCTTGCTAAAAATGGTCAAAACTTAATGTAATGATCTCAAATGATGGACATTTGTTAAAAAGGCGAAATATTGTTATGTTTAAATTCTTCGCTTATATATGTGGCAGTCGGAATAAAGAAAATAATTTCAAAAACTGTTTAGATATATTTTTATTTACTACTTTATTTCTTAATTTAAGAGTTATATGCAAATTTTATTTTCATATGTTGTATTTATTTGTATACAAAAAGCATTAAAATAGTTATTTACATATAGAGGGCGAAGGTTTACGCCTGCGGACGAAATTTTGTTCGTCCATAGACGTAGATCTTTTTCTGTCCGAAGTATGTACAACGTTTTACGTACTGCTACTATCAAATGGAATGTAACTTATAATTAAAAGCTGACATGTGAAAAACATAAAGGAGATGCGTTGCATTGGTAACCTGGAGTTTTTGTGTAAACAACGTAAGCAAGTTGCAAATTGGCATGGAGCTTCATTCCGAAAATTGTTTACTATATTTTAATAGTAGATTAATGTACCGGTAAATCTAAGGATAAATATGAATACGAATTCAAATATTACAAACCTGAATAAATGTTTTCCACATTTTTTTTACCGTCCGGCGGGCGTTTTTCACTACTTTACCGCCCAAGGGCGTAAAATAAGTTTCCACTATTGTAACCAAATTGTAAATAAACAGTTACAATACAGTTGTGTGTAAAGATATTTATGTATGTCCGATGATATAAACATCAAGTAATGTTTTTAATTAATAGATCACAAGTTTTAATAAATTTTGCGAAATTACTATACCAACTCATAATACCCGCGCTGGTATTAGGTATACACCATAATGTAACGCGTTCTCACGTCATCAATAAACAGTAAGACTATGCATATATTATTTTATTTTTCAATATACATACTATATGCAAATTTCATTGTCAATATTAATTTTTAATTTGTAGTTTATCAAATTCAAATTTTACGCATGGTATTATGAAATGAAGTCAATAATATCATGTCAAATTCGTTAAACCTACACTACATATTAATTAGATTTTCAATTAAAAAATAAAAACAATTTTCAGTTTACAACAAGTATAGTATTTTAATGCACAATATAAATTTATTCTTATATTGGAGAAATTATTTCTAATATATAAAGTCATGTTTCTCCTACGATTGTCGTGCCATAAAACGAATGATGAATGAATTCTATAGGTTTAATTGTCGATGAAAAAATCGTGTTTAAAATGAAACGAATTTGTAGAAATAATTTTTTGTGGAGCAATTAAATACAAATTTTATTAATAGCTTTTAAATAATGGGAAAATGTAATGTTTTTACCGCGTAGAATCCGAGCAGAGTTGAACCCGGAACTGCGCTATCATTATTACGAGAATTAATTACGCTGTAACGGTGCGGCATAATGTTTGTTTTTCATGCTGCTCGTCCTTATTAACTTTCTTTCTTTTCATTCACATTTTATCCACGTATTATTGCTATTAATATCGACATGGTGCTTTCTCCAGCTTTTTATTGTCACATGATTGTTTTTCGTGTAATTAGTAGTCATTTGTTCCTTCTTCTTTTCATGTTCTCACGACTTACTTGATTTGACGGCAATTGTTCATTTCATATCATAACTTTTTGTTGTAATGAATAAGCTTCACCGTTAGGAGTTTTTACAACGAATTTTTAATCAGAGTAAAATTAGTTCATTTATTTAATTTTTTATTAATCATTAATTTTTTTGTTCTTATACAAGATACAAACTACTTAATTAATAAAAAAATACGTTTGTTTCTATTTTTTTCCATTGTTTATATCCATTACCCACAGTCAGTATTTTGCGAGGTATTTTGTAAGTACATAATCATTTATCACAGTTCTTATCAATAAATTTTAACATTTATATCTGCACTTTTCGGTTTTTATATATAAAGAATATTATTAATTTCTATTTCTTAAAATATTGCTATTAATCCTATGTTTTTATAATTTAGTTCAATATTTTGCAACAATGCGCTTGCGCTACTTTGTATGTTTACCTAAACGCCATATTTTTATGTCAAATAGCTTCAATGTTTCTATTATCCTGTGCTCGATCCTGTGTTTAGTTCAAAAATATAGTGATTCCAGTATTCGACTTCCAAGTGTCATGAAAAATAGGTGACTTTCTTCACTCGTTATCTATTATAATCTATTAAGTCTTACTACCTACTATATATTTTACAAATGTTTTTTATATTTTTAATTTTAGTCAATAAAAATGATAAAATAATTCGAAATAACAATATTTATTATACTATAAAGAAATAAACAATATTGGAACATTAAATTTAAATAAAATAATTTCGTTATTTCTAAATATACAACTGTAATACACATATACAAATACATATACATTTATCAATATTACACAAAAATAAAAAATGTAGGTATTTAAATTTTCCATTAAATACGAAAAATGTATCGTAAACACCAAATATATATTTTTAAATAAAAATAACATTTCTTATCTTTCAAAATACTTCTATGTACATACTTATTTTATAATAAGTAATTTTTACATAATAATTTTTCTAAATAACAAAAAAATCAATGTTTTTAGTTTTGCTATAACAATGCAAATTATTTATGAATTGTATAAGTAAAACAAATTAAAAATACACTAAAAAACACATACAATATCGCACACTTATCTCACAATCACTATCTTATTACAATCTATCATCTCCAAATTTAGATCATTCCTCAAGCACTACTTAGCAAAGACACAAACCTGATTCTTGTCCATGGAATCAATCCTTTCATCTGAAAGCTGCTTTTCGTATAAAGCTCTGGCTAAAGCCCCGTGAGGCCTGTAGTAGGAGCTTGGAAGTTCTGCAGGCTCACCACCAATCTGGTAGTTGTATTGTTGTTGTTGTTGACAATCACCATATTGTTGCACACACTGCCCCTCCATTATTGTAATCGCACGATTGATTTATAAATACACGTTTATTAAATGCACAATAAATGCTTTTTGTAAATAATACTATTTAGGTTAGAAATTAATTAAAAGTAAATATACTGATAAATCAACTCTTTGGCACGGTTGTAAATTAACTATAATTTGAGTGGAGTTGTTAGGTTAATTAATGGAGAATATAAATCACGATAAATGCTTGTAAACACTGAAATTTCTATAAAGTTTTATATTTTTGACATTTCGTTTAACAGCTGACCGGCAGCATGCTGCCAACTTCATTGCGCAGGGCCCGAGTTTCTAGACCGAAATGTCAGCGCACCGAAATTCAATCTGTCCGAAAATTATAACCACTTGAAATTTTCCGCAACAAATGATTTGTAAATTAATTATAAATTTCAGTATTTCAATTTTTGCACTTTGTTTGAGATTTGACACATTAGTAATAGGGATATTGATAGTTAAATACGTAGAATAAAATTCTAATTTTTTAAAAATAATATGTACATAATACTGCTTATATTATATGCATAATCAAACAACATTATGTTCATTTCTTTATATATTACATTTATAGCAATTATGTACTTAAAAGAAATAGTTCTCATACGAAAATTAATGGGCATTTTAAGTAACTGATGGTAGGTAATATTTAAAAAATATATAATTATATTTTAAATATCTAATAAATTCTAAAATTTTATTTAATTTGTAGGAAGAACCGATAAGTAGCACATTACTACAACCAAATTTATATTAAAATCTTGAATAACTACCCGCTTCGCTCTCCTAAACAGATATAAATTTATATTGTCATAATATTCTTTACTTTTTATTATTATAATTAAAAATAAGATCATATTTTTCACATATGTATCATTGAATTATTTCAGATAATTACTATCTATTAATATTTCAAATCTTGCAAATTAATATTTTAAATTATAAAAAATGACACCTACATATATATATATATATATATATATATATATATATATATATATATATATATATATATATATATATATACAGTGTGTGCAAGGATATGCGGAACATAGGACTTTAACATGGGATTTCAAACAATTGCGGATACTCTCTCTCCTGATAGATTTAGAACAAAACTGCAAGAGTACAAAGTTGTTCAGAATTAAATTCTACGTCAGATAAAATTATAATTGTTGCAACAGCACGTCTGCAGTACGAGATATATTAAATATAAAATGTAACATTTTCGTTCAAAATCAGATACCCATGGAAATAAAAGAAAAAATATACGTGTCAATTGTGACAGTTAGTAACCTTACTTTGTGTTCAATATTTTTTAAAATTATATTTGTACTGTTTTTTAACATTAGCACCTTGTTAAAGAAATGAATATAATTTCAACTTAAATAATATTAAATTATAGACAATAAATATTACAATTAGTGAAAATTCTCTAAACTGACAGATAGATATTTTCTTTTATTTCCATGGCTATCTGATTTTTAACGAAAGTATAACGTTTTATATTTAATATATCTCGTATAATAAGCCTGCTGTTGCAACAATTATGATCTTATCTGACGCAGAATTAATTCTGAACAACTTTGTACTCTTGCAGTTTTGCTCTAAATCTATCAGGAGAGAGAGTATCCGCAATTTTTTGAAATCCCATGTTAAAGTCCTATGTTCCGCATTTCCTTGCACACACTGTATATATATATATATATATACAGGGTGGTGACCGCGACCCCGGAACATAGGATTTTTACATGTAAAATCATACTTTCTTAATTTCCTGCTTCCCTAATTATTTTAGGTAAAAAAACTTCAAATAAAAGTTGTAGAGCATAGAATTTTACATCAGAATAAATAAACAGAATTAATTTTACATGTCCTATAACGGCAGAAATTAAATATGAAAATACTGAAAATTAGCTCAAAAATAGGGATAGCCGTGAAAATGAAACAAAATTGTAAAGAAAAGATTGACGTTTTATCTGTCAGAAGAATATAATTTAAAATCGAATGTTAGTGATAATAAAACGTCAATCTTTTCTTTACAATTTTGTTTCATTTTCACGGCTATCCCTATTTTTGAGCTAATTTTCAGTATTTTCATATTTAATTTCTGCCGTTATAGGACATGTAAAATTAATTCTGTTTATTTATTCTGATGTAGAATTCTATGCTCTACAACTTTTATTTGAAGCGTTTTTACTTAAAATAATTAGGGAAGCAGGAAATTAAGAAAATATGATTTTACATGTAAAAGTCCTATGTTCCGGGGTCGCGGTCACCACCCTGTATATATATATATATATATATATATATATATATATATATATATATATATATATATATTTTAAATGTCCAGTAATTTGTTAATTATATATCATTTGTTATTATTACTGTAATAAAATTAAATAAAAAATTCTTAACATTTAATGTACTGAATTTAAGGGTGTGAAGAAAATGATTCTGTTTTCTTAAAGCCATTTGTTTTAATTGAATTTGTAAATGAGTGTTTCGTTTCCAAGTTGACTTTAAAGTTTGTATTTAATATCTTCTTGGAAGTGGTAATAGCTTCCTGAAACCGGGAAACCACCCCAAGTCAGCAAAGGGCAAAAATAACAATTAATCTGTCAAACAAAAATGAAATCAATATCTTAAAACTGAGCTGAAGAAATCCGGTAATTTAAAAACTTGCAATAAGGAGCGTCGTAAAGAAAGGAAATACTCATTAAAATAAATCTCACCCCTCCCAATCCACCCTTAGCCGGCTCAGATTTCCAATTAAAAAACCTCATTTATACTTGAGTAGAAATTACATGATGCAATTTAAAAACTTGGCGGCTCCCACAGGCAAACTTGCTCCTTATATCCTCTTCACAGAAGACCTCTTTTTCACTGAGATTTAATTCAACTAATAAAGTATCATGCGCACGAATAATTTTATGCGATTTAAAGATTTCGCGTGTTGAAACGTTTCTTGAATTTAATTTCGAATTTAATTGGTTTTTTCTCTGTTTACTTTTTCTTTAATCACGTGACTTGTAAAATTAACCGGAGGATTATTTCAGTTACAGATGGCTCTGAAGTCTACCTGCTTTATTTCTTGTAAGATATTGCCGGACAGATTATTTTAAGAGGATTTGTTTAGGCACCAACGAACGTTAAGCATTCAAATTACAAAACGATAAAATATTAACGCATTTGTTTCGTTGTTGTATACCTCAAAATATTTATAAATTATAATAATGCAAATTATATATGAAACACCAACACAATTAAATAAAAAATTTCTGCAAAGATCTAGATTTTTAGTCTGACGAGCTGCGTGATATTTTTTTGTGTGTATAATTTCTGCGGTTTAACAGATAAAAATTTATGAATTATGATTGGTTTTACCAGCGTTCAGTTCAGACTTTGAAAATTTAATAAAACAGGTGAGTAATTTACATAAAAAAATTCTGAGAACGTTAGTTCTAATACTACCGAGTTTAATTATTTATCAAATATTTCCAATATAAAAAAAATGCCTCTTCAGTCTAAATAAAATTTGGCAAATGAAGTTCTTAAAAATTGACGTGTCATTTAATAGATATCAAGACTATAAGTTTGATATATATGTGCCGAGAGTTTTAATCACGCAAGTTTCATTAGGAGGCTATATCGAATGTGTAACCTTCAATATTTTATCTAAGATAGTTCAAATTGATCTTATTCATTGTTATGGTTACTATGTTTGTTTGTTCGAAGAAAAACGTAGTTATGTCAAATTCTTTTAATCGGGTTCATTACTTTAGTTTACAAGATAAAATAATTGAATTTGAATCAGATAATATTCCATAAGACATAGATAATATCAATTTTGATCGAATTTCTATTTTTATTTGTCTTGCAAAATAAATAGTTCATACTGACATTAAGAAACTCTTAATGGCACTCAAATTAGCGTACTAATTACATATTAGCGGTCTGTCGTAGTTAAAATTATATAATTAAACATATTTTTTCCCGTCACATTTTAACGAATGTACAAGAATTCAGGTCTTTACAGTAAATAAGAACTATTTTTAGTGTAATGTATGTTATTCAGCCAATTTGTCTCTCTGTCCGTCCGGATGTATGTATGCACGTGTAGAACAAAATCTGTTTAATTAGTTATAATCAAAATTTAATATTTAAGCTTCTGCCAATAATAGTATGATTTTTAGTAAAAATCGATTACTCGGAAGTAATGGCGCCCGCAGGATTTTTTTCCAAAGCTAATTTAAAATATTACACATTTTTGTAAAAGATATTAACATTTGTTTTAACTTTTTATAAAATATATTTTAGAAAACTTGTAATAAATTAAAGAATTAAAATAAAAAAATAAAATTATCATAATACCTATACAGAGAAAAACAATATTACAAAAAAAATCTGGAAATCAGACTGTTTAAAATTTTATTTTGTCGGCCTAAAAATAAAATTTTAAACGGCTGAGTGACTTCCAGAATATTTTTTCTACCATATAGTTTATTTAATGTCGATATTAATCCTTCAATTAAATTTCTGTAATCCCGCTACAGTGTACATATTTCGAAAAAAATATTTAAAAAAAGTTGTTTGAAAAAAAATAAGTAATAACCTTAAAATTAGTTTAATTTTGCGACATTTTTATTTTATAGCGTACATTACTTGGAAATGGCTGTCGATTATGTGGTACCTCAAATTGTAAAATACAAAAAGGTAAAATACATATACAAGGAGAAGTATGCATATTATAAGAATGTGTTGTACACCATTTTTTTTTTCTTAATTAATTTTTAAGGTAAATTATAACAATATTTATTTGTCAGAAACAGTGATTATTCATTGTTATTACATTGTAGAGATTTTTTGTATGTAGTAATGGTTGAGAAAGCCTTCCTCCTCATCGCATCTTTGAGTTAGTTCTGAATAAACAGCTCGCGTGTCGGCTCCGCGTTGTCTAGCGTCGTCAACGCTTAAATTGGCCGATAACGACCTGAAGAAAAAACAGGGAACCTGTAAAAGATACACCTTGCTACCAACTATATTTTCAATTTATTTCCAAACCGTGCTCGATCTTCTTTGTCGTCCCATTATAGTTGAGCCTCTTGCCTCTGTCCTTGTCCTGCACACACACTCCCCATGCAGCCCTCTCCCTTGTCTCTTGTTCAAGCGTCATTCTTTTGTTCAAATGCGAGTTGACGAGTTTCTGAACAAAAGAGTGATACATTTAAATTTCTTTTGTTAGAAATTTTCAGCTTTCAGTTTTAAATGGCTTTTTATTTGATTTCGCAACGTCTTTGTTGGAAAGGAATATTAATTTTCGTCTTGTTTAAGAAATTTAAAATCAAATGTCAGGATTGTTATATGCTGAAATTAATGATATATTTTGTTACAGGATCAAAATGGACAATGGAAATGATAACTAAAAATTTTAACTGAATTCAAGATATGATATATTCTATTATTATAAGATTTTAATTAGACTAATTGGTATACACTTATTTAAACTTTTTTATATTTCAATAGGAATATTATCACTTCCGTAATATAAAATATACAAAGGAAGTTTAATAAAACATAGTATATATATTTCAATGAAATACCAGTTGTTAAAATATAACAACCAGGGATGGGATAACGTTAACATAAGGTTATGTAATTTCGCATCGTTATTTAAAAATGGAGTTCATATAACGTTATGTAACCTAAAAAAAATTAAGAAAATAACATAATAACGTTATAATAATTTCGTTATATAACGTTAAAAGAACTATTTTTTGTCAAATTTATAATAACAATTCATAAAAAAATGAACTATAAAAATATATTTAAAATGTGTTACCTTATTGTCTAATTGGTAATTACTTGCTAAAACACAGCATTACTTATTGTTAACATGAAGAAAATTTATTTGTTGTTAAAATAAAGAAGGTGTTAATTTATAACGGATCCTTTTTTAATATCAGGTTTGTGCTTTTTTTATTACAATTTTGTTCTAGAAAATGATTTTATTTTTATGTATTTTTTTTATTTAATTATTGCAGCTGAGACATTAAATATATAAATGTCACAGTATAGGTAGGTATGAACTTTTATATTTCAATCTGAGTAAGGTAAAAAATACAAAGATTGTATCATGTTAAAATTGCGCAATCGAAATTTCTTAATAATCCGAATCCATTGTAGCTAATGCATAAAACAAAGCAAAAGTCCGAAATGTCAATTCATTGCGGTGCATTTGGACAAAAGCAGTAATAATAACAATAATTATAAACCCTTTATCTCGATTTTAAATCACACGCTTCCATCTAAAACAGTATCACTTCCCAGAAGCGAATTTTACAGAAAAATCTGATTTCAAAACAAGGAGCACGCAAGCTCTGGTAATTACAATTAAAAGTAAAGTGTGCCCCGTGCTGGAAAATATCAAAACCACCATCCGGGGTGCACGCGCCTTAATCACACGGAAGGAAGGTTTGAGTCCTGGTGGGGATCATTAACAAAAACCAGTAGCGAGATGTTAATTTCTACATTTCGGTTTTTGGGTATGTTTCATTTCATAGATTAAAAAAAAAATGTTACAGTTTCTTGTAAATTTTATTTAAACAATTTATAAACTTAACATTGCAAAAGAACAACAATGATTGCTGACTGATTAGCGTGTTCCGATTATGGTGTGTGAACGATGGAATCTCCTTCTTAGAGTCGTCAAGAATTAAACAAATAAAAAAATCCGCGTGATTCAAATTCAAAACCCACTTTATGTAGATCTCTTAGATCACTCAAATAAAGAGTGTTTCTATGGGGTCGTTCAAATATTACGTAAGCAGATTTATAACAATTATTTACCCCCCCATCCCCCTTGTCAGCAAAAGTAAGTAAAGCTCTTACCCCCTCCCCCCATGCTTACGTAAACATTTTTCAATTAAAAATTTTTTGGGTTGCCATTCGTGTTAAAAAGTTAATAGCTACCGATGACGTAATCATCATCTAGACTCCCCTACCCCCCATGTCATCCAAAATAAGCAAAACAAAGACCCCCCCTCCCCCCTATAGTGCTTACGTAATACTTGAACGGCCCCTATACTTTTTGAATCAAATTTTGAGGATGTATGTGTTTTTAAGTTATGCATAAATAAAAGAAAATTATTATTTAAATCTGCAATATTTAAGTGTGGTTTACTCAAACACACATTTTTAACATCAAGGTTTCGGTTTTTTTCAGAAAAACAAAATACAGCGAAAGTCACATATAACGTCCGCTGAGAGACTTGAAAATATGGACATTACTTGCGAGTGAATGTTATTCATGAATGTTATACATTATTATAAAATAAACAGACAAAAATTTAAAAAAAATCTAAAAAAAAGCATTTATTTGTAGAACCGATGTACTTTGCTTTATCTGCCCTTAGCGCTAAAATACGCTCAAACCAAAATATCGTCGCTAAAACCAGCGAAACTAAATCTGATTTTTTTACAATTTATTCACATCTTTCACGTTTGTCATTATATGCTACTTTTTCACATAATTTAATTTTTTTTTAATCAGACATTTATCGTATTTATTAGAAAATATCTTATACCTATCAATATCTAAATAAAATATAAAAAAACTATCAAAGTTCTATCATCAGTACCTATAGCTTTTTTATACCCTTAACGATGAATCCATAATTAATTACTTAAAAAATAAATAAGTGGATGTTTTAAATGAGAAATTTGGTGTATTTATTTATTTATTTGGTATAAACACATATAACAAATGTAGGTAATCTTTTCTCAATTAAATATTCATTGATCAGATAAAAATTACTCGTTTTATATCCGTGTTTAAGACATGGTTGAGATTTGCGAATCACTTACAATTCGAGATTCATAAGGTATTTTTCAAAATTTACAGCTCTGAGATTGTTGTCAAATTAACAAAAGAAATTATCGTATATAAACAACTATTTAAAAAATGTGTACATTACGAAAGAAAAATTATTTTTAAAAAATTCTAAAATGAAAATTCTACTATTCTTAAGGAAATTTTTTTAAGGCTGTATTAATTAATTGAAAATATGGTTATCAAATATACATTCAAAATGAAAATGAAATTGACAATTATGATAATTTAATTTATATTTTAATTGCAACAACATCCACCATGGATGTAAGCAAATTGCAATTGTGTAATAAATGTCCAAATATAGTCTCAAAAAAAGTCAATGTGGAATCTTGTGAATGTCATTGATTCAGTACAAGTTGTACTGTTTGACAAAGTGTATTTTAATAAATTTTATCGGTTTTTTTCAGAATGTTACTTGCACTGGTTCTTAAAGAGTAGTTGTGCAAAATTTGCTCTAGATGGGTCAAAAAATTAAGGAGTGTATATCAAACAAAAGTTTCTCTTTTATGCAGATATTATTTAAATATATGTATCAGTGCTGTATTATTATTTCTCGCAAATTCAGTTGAGAATTTCCTATAACCAAGATTGAACGAAGTGTAATTTCGTTATGATTAGGTATAGCTATGGGGTGATCACCTCTTTGCAGCATTCCACAATCTTTGCATCTTGAACATGATAAACAATTAGCATAGAAAGTTGTAGGAACAATGCAAATGGCTTCTCCGGCACGAATCAGATGTTATTGTAAGTGTAGAGTTCTCTCGCTGGCTCCGAATCGTCTAATAAGCCACAACACCGAGATCTTTCACCGATATTTAAACTCGATCACGACTTGTCATAAAACTGTGCCGTACTGGCACGCCGCTCGCGAGGAGGGAAAGTCAGTGATAGTTGCCACGAGATTATTTCATGAAGATAGAATGTAGATCGAATTGCTGCCTATTTTAATACCACACTAAATTGTGCATGTTTGCTAATAATAACCAACAAATATCGTACAATGAAATAAATATTTAATGGACATTTGTACTTACCTGACTTACATTTCAATAGACATTGTCGAGTAGAATTGAAATGTCGAGTTCAATATAGGTATCTGTTAAACTTTTTTATTTCAATATTTTAATTTTAAAATAAAATTGTCATCATCTCTGGCAGAACATATCTATAATAGTAAGGTGATTGCTAGACATGTTTTTAAAACAAAATTAACTTGCATTCAACACTGACCTTCTAGTATTTCTTCTTATTTTTGGTACTCTTCAAAAACGCACATTTCTATTAATATTTCTTAAAACTATTCTATTTTTTTATCGTTACCACTTACTTCATGTACTTGTTACATTTATTTTTATCTTTTTCATATATTTTACTTCCTTCTATGATTTTTGTTACACAGATTTCCTATTTATGTCCCTTTTCCATAAGTTTAGTTATCTTCCTTTGTTGTTATTATTAATTAAAATCCAGTTTTATATTCACTTAAAACATTTCATAATTTGATGTTGGAAATATGCATAATTTAATTAATGTGTAGGTACATATATTCATTGGGAATTGTAGATATTATTATATTATAAATTTTTATAATATACTATATATGTATAATAATATATTTATTTTGGAAAGTTTACATTTTAGGCGGTTATTCTTTGGATTCCAATGTGTTTTGTCAGAATAACAGCTCTTAAGGACTAGGCAGTCGTTATAGTTATTTATGTACCAAGGACTATAAATGTTTTCTACTGGATGAGAATGATTTTAAAAATTCAAACGAAATTAAGATCTCTAGTAATCCGAAATCGATAAAAAAAATTGTTTATTTTGTTTTTTGCAAGATCGACTTGATAACAAAATTAAAATTTAGAAATATTTGAATAATTTTATTTTATAAGAGTTGTCATTTTGAATCGCTATTACGTTGCTATTTATTATTTATTCCCGGTCAGTAAAAATCTTACTGATCAGTAATTTGTAAACATAATTTGCCGTGGAGAAAAATATTCGTTTGAGGAAAAAGTAAATTAAGTGTAGTCATTGTTAAAAATTGTATAAAATATATTTGCTGTAGAAAGAAACTCTAATAACTAATCGGTGGAAATCATGGGTGCCTATGAACCCAATCTTGTGATAGAATTGTTTCTATTTGGGAAAACAAATTTGGCATATAGGTACTAAGGGTCTCATTCTAAAAGGACAAATAAAGTAATTATTGATATTTGCAATGTCCCCTTTATTGAAACCCCCCTCAGCCGCCCATGCGCCGTGTTACAATTCCCGCTAATGTACCCATCATCTCCGTTGAACAAAACTCTGATTCTCAGGCTAAGTATACGTTGCAAGCGTGATCTATGACGTCTGCATCGGCCACGGCTCGACTTACCTATAGATCAATCACGGATCGATCAGGATTCAATAAAAAACAGCCGGCATAATTACCCGACGTTTACAGCGGAATCCAACACGTGCATTGTAATTACTCTAAGTGGTGCTAGTCGGACTCAAATGGGATTATAACCACCAAGAGGAGACGATAGGAAACCCATACAACGAATATGGGATTAATATACCGCTGTATTGAAATTAGTTTGTCACATCGTTGGAAAATAATTTCAGAATTGCAACAATAAAAATTAATAAATAAACATATCACTTCGGTCTCTTTCCCATCACTGAGAGAATAGATATAAAAACGTAAAAGAGTAATATATCTCATAGGAAATATTAATTTTTTTACATAGAGACAGTGTAAGTAGCTGCTTCAAAACTAATGCAGTCAATCCAAGATTTACTTCAAAAATTGCCAAAAAAAAAATTAAACCTTATATGCACAATTAGTTCATTACTACTTCAGTAGGTTTAAGGTAATTACAAACTTTATAAACAAGTGCATAAGACTTAACGTAACCTAAAAATGTGGTTCTATTTGTACACAGTCATAAGTAATTTGGTGGTCCCTTTAATCTCAACTATGAGGACAAATGGACCATCTATATTGAGGAAAGATGGATCTGAGGAATTTTATTGTTATAAAAAGATCAATTCAATCTTCAAACTGAAAAAAATCATTCGCACTTAGAAAGGTAGACGATCTAGTTGCTATTCCTTGAGTTCTATTATTAAGTGGTTAATCAGAGGGTGATGATAATGAAAAAGCTGAAGATTATGAAAACAAATATGCAGGATACAAGAATAATAACAAGATGCGTAAATTGTAACAGATTATACACTAATGGCATATTTCTTAATATATTATATATTTGTAATGAGTGTTATGTGTAATTGTACATATGTATATATTAAGCTACATTATTTCATATTTACGTGACAACAATCGAGGCAAGATAAATCGAAAATTGGCATAATTCCCCAAAATAAATCCACTAAACATCTTTCAAAAGATTATTTTTGTGAAAATTTTAACGCCCATTAAATTTTAGCGCCCTTCCGGTTCTATGACACCACTGCTAACGCGGTATTTATTTTATTTATTTATTTGTATTAAATTTACCATATGAATGGGAAGGGAAAATGGAAAATAATTGATGTAAAGTGAGAAAAGTGAGGTTCTCTAGAGAAAAAGAAGCTTGAATTTAAGCCAAGCTGTGAAATCCTACTTCCATCAGAGGTTTCAGACGAAATATACTGCTGTTTGACGAATTTCTGATCTTCGGCTGCCTAGAATGCATTAATCGGTTACTTTATATCATATAATTACGTAACACCCAAATAAAATCCATCTTTTTTGAGTTCTACTCATTGCTGTTCCGCTGGCCAGTTCGCCCAACCGTCCCCGACTCGCTGGCCAGGTTAGTGGTACTGGGTTGGTACAATTCAGAACGGTTGGATCGCTAGGCAGGAATCAATCAGGATCAGATGGTTTATAGGAATTTAGATCATTAGATTGCCATATATTTTTTAAAGGGGCTTTAAAATATATGTAATAATATGTTCATTTAAAAGTGAATATTTTACGTAATATTTAATAAAGAACCTCCAGCCCAAGACCCCAACCTTAATACAAGGTTCAATCGATGATACAAACACCAAGATCATCATCTTCGTAGTCAGATGGACATAAACTATGATGCTAACACTGAAACAGTAAAAAGAATTCTGAATTACCAGATATAATACATAAAATTGTAAAAAATAGAATTTACTCTTATTAACAAATAAAAAGTAGTATATATTTAAAAGAATCCTCTAACATCAGGAAATCATCATCGAAAGCATATTACATCCATCTCTTTACACAAGTACCCAATCCAGAAACTAAAATAATCAAATGGACGAATTACTCATTGTAATTATTTATATGTCGAACAACTATTACGACTTAATAATAAATTAAAGATTATTATAAATAATTGGAACACATAAAGTAAGTAATATATCAGATATGAGTTATATTAACAATAAATAATAAATATGTACATAACATTGGTATAGTTTTACTACATGACTTTCAATAAAGCTATGATTGATTTATTACAAAATCATTTTAAAAATATATATTATTAATACGAATATACATTTATAAATAAATATACTATATAACATTAATTCTTTTTCATGTTATTAACAATGAGATTTATTATTACAGATGCAGTCTACAGGAGATATCCAGATTGTTACTACAATACTTATAAGTTCTACAACAAAACAAAGTTGATAAAAGATCTTGTCCATTTTGCTAACTATAGTTTGTATAAAAGAATAATAATAATAATAAAAATATTTTTTTCAGATCCTACTTACTACTTGAAATTTTAATATAAACTGAAATCTAGAAACTGCAACTGCAATAGAAAATTAAGATATTAAATGAACCTGTAAGTAGAATACCGTCTGTGATCCTATCAATCTGAGTTTGAGTCCGGTGGAATCATATTTTATCGTTTACTTCCTTGGTGTATTCTCTACATCAACTAGAGTAATCGTTAAATGACGTCTGGTTATCGATATCTGTTATAAAAAATATTTGCCCACAAAGAGTAATAACCCGTGAGTGACATTTAATTAGTAATAAATAATAGTATATTATTTAACAAGCATAATATGTAGGCTGTATTACACGAGGATGTAATTAAAAATACGAGCGGCAGCGAGTATTTTTAATCATCAGCGTGTAATGTAGCCATATTATGCGAGTCAAATACTATACTTTATCTACAACTATCAGGCATATAAAAAATCTGATATTATTTCTTAAATATTCAGTTAGGTGTGAGTAGTTCATATATAGCTTAACAGATGGCGCCACAGTAGCACTTAAATGTCAAAATAACTATTCAAATTGTATTTATTATACTTTTATAATCATTTATATTGATATTTATGATAAAAAATATATTATTAATAGATTAACAGTGTATTAAAATGTTATATGTTACATTACATGCACTATTTATTACAGAAAAGTGTAGCGTGTAATATAACTTTTCATATTACACTTGTGTAATATGACAATATGAGTAGTATAATATATGTAGTATCACACATATAATGTACCCATATTTCAATAGTTGTAGATAAAATGTTTTTTGCATTGCCACTCCTTAAAAGGATTATTGTTGAAATAAAATTTATATTGTCAAACCGTTTAAGATTTCCATGTAATTTTTGTATAAATATATGTATAGTGGTATGAGCCACTATTACATGTAGAAATAAATTCCTATTTAAAGCGTGGAAATTGTAGAACTATTGTTAATAACAACAAGTAGAAATTTCTAATTTATTATCTTATATAAAAATTATTATGAATACAGGAGCAGACTGATTGACTTGTGTCTATATTATTGTATATACTAATAATTATTACCAATAAATTGTTTTTTTTCCTAGAAAACGAATAATATGGCTGCCCATCATAAATAATAAATATACATGTTGTGGTAATCGAGTTGCAACATATGTAATATGTAGTAGAGTGCTAATGTTATAAATTATGTTTTGTTATTATTTTCAAAGAAATTCGATTTCATTTTTAAGTCTCCTGGCTTAGTAACGTGTATTACACTTTATTTTAGATATTGAATAGATCCTGGATCATTGATTTATACTTATTAGAACAAAATTTCCATTTAAAGTACATACACATATTAACAGTTCATATTATTAGTAAAATTATTAAGTAACATCCCGTAAAATGACAACATCTGAATTTATGTATTGTTGACGCAAGGTCGTGTTGAGTGTTGCCTAAAATTAATTCTAGGGAAATCGCAAATTACGTAACAACGGGGTTATTGCGCAACAAACTGATATCAGGTCCTTTAATTTGAGGGTTGAAATGTTTAACTCACTTAAACAATAACCTATTCAAATATAGAGGGTTATGGGTGTTCAGATTAGAGATCAGCAAAGTCACTAAAATAGTCACATAGCTTAGCCCACTCGCTTGAGATTCTATGAGATAAACTGTTGAGACTAAAGATTATCAATAAAAATTTTCAAAATTATATGTAATTTATGAAAAATATGTACTACTACACTTCAGACTTATAGAATCTATATTCTTGATTGTTGTAAACGTTTGTTTATTATAGTTAATTCACATATGTATATACATCAATTGTATTCCATTCGTTCTGTAACTATATAATAAAATATTTAAATATTGTATTATAATTCGTTGATAATTTGTGTTACTAACATTATATTCATTAGGTTTTTACTGTCTTATTGTGCACATACTTAATATAAAGTTATGTACTTAAAACAACCGAACCTGAATTCGGCTAGGTAAAAAAGAGAAATAAAAAAATAAGTACATTTCAACATTTATTACATTTAGTTTTCTTTGTAATAATAAACAAAATCAATATAATATGGTGAAAAAATAAATGAAACACCAGATATCTTTTGATTTTAAATTTAAGTTTACTTTTAAAAAATGATAGCAAGTTCTTCTGGTATTGCAGTTCATATTTTTTATTTAGTTCCTACTGTCAGCATCACCAAAATTTTAGTACACAGGCCGCCACTGAATAATTGTCTTCCATCATTCCATTGAGAAACATACGGTAGATCAAATCAAGGTGAGGATTCCATTTGTTGTTAAACTGTTTCACTTGTATTTTCGAAGTGTATGTGTATGTCAGTCAACAGAAGATTACTTTGGCAAATATCTTCTATCCTAAAAATGTTGTTATTACCAATGTAAGAGACCAAGTGGTTTGGAATATACTATAAAGGAGTAATGGGTAATAAGCCGTGCTGATATATTTATTTTTATATGATTAATCAATAAAGAAAAGAAAATTTTGAGTTATTTATACTTCACGGATTTCAATTTTTATACAGCAATAAAAAATTACGAACAAAGGTTGGGAATTCAATAAAATTATCCTCCAGCAAGTTTACTACTCTCTGTAGGCTTGCTCCGAAATCAGATTGTCCCTTAACAGATTAATAATATAACCAGTTCATTCGCGAAATGCCCAGTCGCGGTGGAAAAAACCCTAAATGCGTAGCCTACTCGCGTCCAATAAGTATTAATCATTTGTTTCGTTCGGAAAACAAGTGCGATGAAAATCGATTATGATTTGTAACCTTTGAGAACACGTATTCGATTCCAATTTTGTTTTGTTTCATTTGTTTTCAACGCCAGCCACGACTCGGTGGTAAAAAGTACGTAATGAAACAATGGTTCAGTTGTCGATAGGTTCTCCAGCTATACTCCGTTGCTCCGCTCTAGGAAATGTCACGGAGAGAAATATTGTCGGGAAGGGAATGCGGTTTTTCCATTATTTACTAACAAACTATTGCTCAATTGCTCTCTGAACTAATTCTGTATATGTAGTTATTATTTCAATATTTTTTTTGTTATTTAAAAAAAACTTTTATTGAAATTCGTCATGATATTTACTGCAGGGACGGGATAACTTTACATAAAAAATAATTCATTATATATCGTTACATTTGAAACAGTCTTCAAATTTTATTGGTAACATCAATGTCACAATACATAATAATCGATACGTTGCGATTTCCTTCCCTGATTTATTTTAACATATACTTTAAATAATTGTATCACCAACAACTACTCACCCACTGCTGGGAATGGGCCAAATTAATTTTTTTAATTTATAACAACTATTGATAAAGGTATAATTCTATTGTACAGGGTGTCTAATGTACTTATTTCGCGCGCACTCTAGTTGTGGAAAGTATATACAAGATACACTTTATTACATACATTTTAATTATTTTTCGGCAAAACAGTTAACATTTCTTTGAAGCAAACAAAATCTGTATCTTTCCACATCATTTTCTTTACTAGATATTTATTTAATTATGTATTACTCGTATATATTTTTGTTTTTCCATATTTTCTTTCTATGCAGGTAATTGAGTTGTAGTGTACCAATGGTACTCTGAATTGTACTTATTGAAAATAATTGAAATGTGTACAGTTACAAGTTACAATGAAGCAAGTGTAAATGTAGTTATTATTTCAATGGATGACCGTCTGATTCTAAATTGCTTACTTATTTAATGAGATAAAAGGAATTAAATATTCGTATTTGTAAAGTGAAAAATGTCTAAAGTGGTGACATATGAAAGGTAAGTACGTATGCAAGCTTAAACAATAATATACAAAGTTGCAAATGAATATATACATGGGTATATTTGAATTTTTAGTAACATTACCAATGCACAGCCTTTGTAAAGAAACAAGAAAGTACAGTTTACTTGTACAATGGATTCTGAACCATTCAAATACATTATTTTCTGGTAAATAGTTTATTTCTTTACTTGGAATCCATGATTTCATACAATATCCTCTTATAAATATAAGTTTATTAAAAAATATTTTTGTAGGTAGTTGTTTTTATTTAACAAATTATAAATCAGACTTAGAACATTTATTTTTCCAAACTCTTAACGACTGTTAAGAATTTGGTGGGGTGGGCAGAAGCAAATTATTGGGGAAGATTATGTATTGTATCTGCATATCTCAATAAAGTATTTGTTATAAAAAAGAAAAAGTATTAATGATATCAAGACTCGTTTATTGACCATTCAATAAAATTTCTGAAATCCCGCTACTAATTTAAGTCATATGCAGGTAAGGGGATAGTTTACCTACAGAACAGTGTCGTTCGTAGTTTTTTAATATCTCATTTTTGAAACATTTTATAGACATGTGTTAAAAATAATATTCTTAACATCAAACTATTTTTCAAACTTTTTTAATAAAATATAATTTAAATTTTGGTTTTTATTGAAAAATCAAAATTTGAAAAACAGATCGATGTTAAGAATATTATTTTATTAACATTTTTCTAATAACAATTTTCTTTTAAATGTATCAAAAATGAGGGGTGAGAAAACTACGAACAGCTTTCTGTAGGTAAACTATCCCGTTGAATGAGTGTTAGAGTATAGAATGAAAGACATGCACATATCCTCCGCGGTTTTTATATCCTCAAGACTTTAGTTGTGAAGTCTGTATGGTAACCACTAATCCAACACTGTTGACTCTTATTAATTACCATTCTGTCGTACTAAGCAAAAAGGTTGTATAAAATTTTCATTCAAAATCAGTTGTATGTATCTATCTGTTCTACAATATATTTTGTTTTGTAATAGGTTTGGAAGTCGTATGTTCATATTAAAGAGTATTAATCTATAAGTAAAATCAGCGCAACTACAAAATACAGGCAGATATTACAAAGATCAATCGTATATAACAATCACTATAAGAAATAGTCGTCTTTTTATTTAGTACGTACATTTTCTCATTAAGTTTATACATATTTAATTTTTGTTTTCAAAAAATTGCGGTATTGCTTAATAATAAAAGTCTAGTATTTGTTTAAAAAAATATATGAGAAGTAAAAGAAGAAACAAACAAAATGTAAAAACATCTATAACTCAAAACCATATTACGCCCTTCTTGTTTAGCAAGGCAACATTAGCATTACTATTTGAATATTACATATTTGAATGTAAATAGCATATAAAATAAACAAACACAAACATTCTTGTAGACTTATTAATGATAAAATTATGATCATACTATTACAATTTAATTGCAGCCAAGTTTGAATGTGCAATAAAGAACAGAGAGCGTTAGATAGTGAGCGTACTATAGATGTCTGTGGTCGTGCAACATGGATATTAGCGCAAAGCGAGAGCGAGGAAGAGAGACGGTGCGAATCGTGGATAGTATCATTAGAACGTGATAATAGTATTACCGATCAGTGATCATACAGCGCGATCAGACGCAATCATACCGGCCAGAGGCGCAGGGGCTTATTTTCACCGGGGGACAAACAAACATTGCTCTATAGAGCACTCAACGTTACATGGTGCTCAATAACAATTATCTTATAAAGATTAACTAATAACTTACAAGACAATTTTTTTCAGTCTTATATAGCTCGCAACAGGCTGTTTTATCTTCTGTCATAAAAAAATAAAGACGAAACAAATATTTGAAATAAGTATAGAATTGCAAGTTGCCATAATTGTTTATAAAATACTAGCTATATTGAATATAATAAGATATATCATTTTACTTTTTATTACAGTTAAATTAATTTGTAACACGTCGCTTACAATGCCGAAAATACAAAGTAATGGTATGTCTACTGCATAATATACGTTTTTGCACGATCGGGTATTAGAAAGGGTTTATTGATTGGGTTTCCAAGACTTTTACTGGTTGCTATGTCTAACAAACAGAACTTCACACCGTTGTAGAACAGTAAGTATGATCTTGGTTAATACAAATGCACAAAAATGATTTAGTAAATCCATTGATGCTATTAAAACAAAAAGTACAGTTACTAATACCACAATTATAAATAAATAATGGTACCTTGCATATTAATTTCGCAGATATTTCTTACGCAAAAATACAACCACAAATAATAGAAAATATATTGTAAAATAAAAAGAATGTTTGAAGAAAACCACGGAAACAGACTTCAGTTTTCTATAAATGAATTGTAATACACTTCATTTTGGATACTTATTTACTGATATCGAGGGCAATTTAATTTTGATCGTGCAAAAAATAGTATAAGCGTCACGAACGGTAAAGAATTCCGATCTCAGACAATAATTGGAATCATCGCGTTGCTCCTCTTCCAAACAATTATTTTCAATCGGTAAAATGGCCTTACCGTTCTTAATACTTAATATACCATTTTTTTTACAAATAAATATCTATTTTATTTTTTTGATAAACTAATGTAATTTTTCTGATTAAAAATATTAATTTTGTTGTCACCGGATTTAACATTTATTCGCTTGTAACGTCTATAATAATTGTATTATATATTCATTTTCAAATAAAAATAACTGGTGTCCCAAAAAGGATGCACAATTTAAATTTCTCGCCATTTTCATTCCTTCCGGTTGACAAAATCTGCAATTGTTTAAATATCGTCAACAAACATTGTGGTTAGTGAAAATAAATCACTTTACTATCAAAGAACGTATTGTTATCGTCAAAACATATTTCAAAAATGGGAGAAGTTTGTTAGAGACACTCAGCAAATTGAGTACAATATATTCGGTCGACGAAATGTACACGATTCTTCGACAATTCGAAGAATAATTAAAAAATTCGAGCAAATTACTTCATTTACTTATGTTAAGATATCAGAGCAATGTCGTAACTGTTGCTTAACTGAAAATATTGCTTTAGTGAGTGAGAGTGTGGCCCGAAGTCCCCGAAACTCGATTCGCCGTCGTTCACAATAAATAAACATTTTGACAATCGATCTTCATATACATTCTTACAAACTTCAACTGACGGAACAACTACTGCACCATAAGTAATGCCTAGTTGAAACGGGCAAAGTTGGCACAAATTTGTTTGCCTGAAGAAGAAAAAATACTGAAAGTTTAAAGTCTTAAAAATAAATATGAAATTATTTACATATGTTATTTTAATAGATGAGAAGTTAGCTGTTAGTTAAACCTTGCCGAAAATCTGTCGGTTTTATAGGCGCCGTTAACTTTCCGGCAACTTGCCGATACTTTTTCTTCTTCAGGCAACAAATTTGTGGGCAACTTGCCCCATGTTAACTAGACATTATGGAGTGAATTCGCCTATTGGGTGCTAGAAAACCAAAATACGGATGTTACTTTTGCGAGCAACATCATCTTTAGCGGTGAGACGCGACATGACGCCGTATGACTTTTTTCTGTGGGGTTATGTGAAATGACATGTTTACTTGAACAAACCGAGAACGATTCCTGAGTTAAAGAATGAAATTGAACGCATTATTGCGGGGATCGAGCCACAAATATGCGAAAATGTCATTACAAATTTTGTAAAAAGAGTAAAAGTTTGTCGACATAGTCTTGGCGGTCATATTATGTCCGATATTGTTTTCCACAGAAAACCACATTCATTATGGGGTGGGATTCCATAACTCATAACAACTACAAATTACAATTGTACTTGTCATTATATCAATCACAAACGTCAAACGTCAAATGACACCATGGCGGAAATTCAAATTTGCAATGAATTTAAGTCATTCCCTCATAGTGTAGACTTGTATAGTGTTATTTATATATGTATGAGTATATGCAAGTAAGTATTAACCTTAATTAACCATTACTGTTTATAGACTAGCAAGTATACTTTGTAGTTGATATTTGCAATTGATATCATAACAATTCCAAATGGATAGCAACCGAAGTTATAGAATCCTACCCCTGATTAGTTTAAAATAAAAATGTTTACATTTTTCAAGTAACTAATGTGTTTTATTAAAAAAATAAATTGTGCATTCTTGTTGGGACATCCGTTATAAAACATGATTTTCATCCTTATCCTACTGCTGTGAATTTAAAGGCTCTCTAATCAGGGATTTGACGAGAAAGGAACACACTCGCTTTTATAATTTAATTATTTATTTATAAACATTGAACACTTTATAATAAAATTTGTATCTTTATACAGTAGTTTCCACTAAAATTTTATTATCAATCCCATTGCAGAGACCGGCGATTAATTTGTTCCTAAAAATATTAATTCTAATAAATATTTGTCGACATTATTTGGCTAAAAGTTCGAATATCGCATAATTAACTTGTTCCTAAATAAGTCAATTCTAATAATTATTTGTCGACATTATTTGGCTAAAAGTTCGAATCTCGGGAATCTCGCATAAGCATGGATGTGTGTCTTTCAGTATTTCAACATCGTTGTTGCTGGTTCGAATCCCGCTGAGGCATGGATGTTTGTGTCATTCCATCGTGTCATCTTCATAGAATTATAATAGTTGAGTGACCGTTAAATATTATAGATACATAAACGTCATAAGAGTCAACGCGATGTCTCATCGAATTATGTAAAAGTACTCATATATCTCTATTTATAATAATTGTTGTAAAAATTAGACTACAATTATCTTGACTAATTTTAATGTAATGACGTTAAATAGTTATTTGAATTGAATTTGAAAATACTATTTCCTTTGTAATGTGTACATTACGAATTTGAAAAATCCTCCCTCTAAGTATTCTCTTTGCCATTCCCATAATTTTTGTGGCTGTACGTAGGTATTGATTTAATGATAGAATCCTCAATCACCTCTCGCGGTTTGGATATAATTCCGTGCAAATCACTCTCCATTCGCCTGCGGTTGCTCCGAGTGCGTGAGCGTTAACGTTGGCAGCTTCGAATGACTCGCGGTGTTGTGCGTTGCTCATTGCTCACACACTGTGCATTCGCAATGAAGTACTGCAGAAGGCATACAATTGAAAATTAACAGAAATGTAGCTTAGCGATGGAATTAAATATATATATATATATATATATATATATATATATATATATATATATATATATATATATATATATATACAGGCTGTCTACTGAACTCGGGCCACTTAAGGGAATTCCTAAACTAGAAGAGGTACGACTTCGGTTAAATTAGACAAAAGTTGCCTTATCAGGGGGCTATACCTGTGATGTATTTGTTTTTCCAAAAATATGCATAGGTCACTAGACAGAAGAAAAAATATGAAATTAGTGAAAATTAATAAATCCTTTTTATTCTTAAACGATGACAGATAGAGAAAAATGTTCCAGATAAAACTTTTAGAAGATAAAGTGCCCCATAAAGAGAAATAATAATAAATAAATTTTGGCCAACTGTTTGCGAGATATGGCAAGAAAAAATATTTTTTTAAATGGTAATCATAGGTGGCTATGGCATCGTTAAAAGTAGTATTTTTATCTCTTTTCAACAGTATGTATTTTTATATCATTCATTTTATAAATTATTGTTTTATTTACATAAAACATAAAACACTTCTTTCTAATGGCATTTTTAAAGTAGGCTTTGGTACAAACAATTTAAAACAACTGATTTTTTTGTATTTATTTATTTTATAATCTAGGTTATGTCTTAATTACCTATATAAAACATAACAATAATAATCTATTATAATTAATTGTAAACAAATTTACTTATTCCTAAGATAAGATTAATAACAAAAAATGAAACATAAGAAACACTAAATAAATTTTGTTAAACTAATGCAAATTTGGTTAATTAAACTGTAATTATAACAAATGTTGAAAATTTTGTCCATTTTGTTGTAAACTTAATTCGGCTCTGCTTAAAACACTATGTAGAGTGTTTTCCAACATATTTTTAGAAATTAAATTACATGCCTCAATAATTTTATAAACATAAACAGAAAGTATATCTGTCTTTTCTTCGAAAGTGACTCTGTCCATAATTATTTTTAATTTAACAGTTTAACACAAAAAACCTTAACAATAAGACAGAAATATGATAAAATCAGTTGTTTTAAATTGTTTGTACCAAAGCTTACTTTAAAAATACCATTAGAAAGAAGTGTTTTATGCTTTATGTACATAAAACAATAATTTTTAAAATGAATGATATAAAAATAACTACTGTTAAAAAGAGATAAAAATACTACTTTTAATGATGCCATAGCCACCTATGATTACCATTTAAAAAAATATTTTTTCTTGCCATATCTCGCAAACAGTTGGCCAAAATTTATTTATTATTATTTCTCTTTATGGAGCACTTTGTCTTCTAAAAGTTTTATCTGAAACATTTTTCTCTATCTGTCATCGTTTAAGAATAAAAAGGATTTATTAATTTTCACTAATTTCATATTTTTTCTTCTGTCTAGTGACCTATGCATATTTTTGGAAAAACAAATACATCACAGGAATAGCCCCCTGATAAGGCAACTTTTGTCTAATTTAACCGAAGTTGTAACTCTTCTAGTTTAGGAATTCCCTTAAGTGGCCCGAGTTCAGTAGACAGCCTGTATATATACTGAGGACCCAAGTCTTGAAGTTTTTTTTACATATTTCTAACACAAAAATTACCCACGCCAGTTTCAGGAAGATAACGTCTGGTAAAAATTCGTTTTGGAAAAACTATATCAATACCTATGTCTAGTATAAATCAGATTTGATACACCAAGCAATGGGTAATAAACCAGGAGTGATTTATGTTTTTTTTTAATATATAACGACAACGATTGCTTAATTATTAAAAACTATATGCAAACGAATGAGGGTGATAAGATGGAATGAAAGACACTATATTTCGTATAGGTAAAGAAGATCTGATACATCAAGCAATGGGTAGTAAACCGTAGGTGATTTATGTTATTATAAAAAAGTGTATAATAGCCAGGCTACAAGAGATATACAATATACAAGTTACAACAAACTTTCAACGTCTTAGATGCTGGAATATTTTATTATATTAATAGTTGGTAACGTTGTGAATTGAAAACCCGATTTTACAGTTCTGTCAGTTCAAGTAGTGTCAGCTTATTAATTTTACAGTCGTCAATGCTTAAAATTAATAATAATTTTAAATAAATTACGTTCTATTTAAATGAAGTAAATCATAATATACATAAATATCAACTTACATAACCGTTCAACCTTTTCTGGTTTCGAACTTTATATGAATTCGAGTTCATCTGTAATATTTTTTTCTGTCATTAGATATGCGTTGTTCCTTGGACAATACTTCATGTCTCTCATCAACTATTTTACAATACATGTGCCAATAAAATATCGTCTAATAAATATGTTTTATATGTTCGTTTCGTACTATTAAAATCTGAACAAAGTAGATTGTTACACTTAGCAATGAATAAATCATGATAATATATTTATAACATTATGATACATATGTATAATATTGCAAATTAATATGTAGAGTAACATTATCACAAATTAAAAATGACATTGGTAACATGTATTTACTTCTAGTACCTAAGTATAAATAATGTATATCTTTTAAGTTAAGCATTTTGATTCATATAATTACTTCAAACTGCCTAGGACTTGATCTAGAATGTAGATAAACTGCAATAGAAAATATCAACAATCGGTGGAACATTCTAACTCATAAAATTATTAAAACATTTGATACAGAAATTTGATGTTTGGAGTAAAGGGTTTAGGTATACGGCGTCCACTTTTTTAAAACCCTCTATTTTGTTGTTTAAATAAAACGCCAAGTAGATGTATTTTATATTGATTAAATAATCCTGAGGCCATAATATATTGTTATAATAATTTGTTGTTGATTCTATTTTTTCCTTCAAAGCTAAGAAAAGCTTGAAGAAAAAATAATTGTTTTGTTTATGCAACCAGCAGTTCTCGAACCCCGCGTTAAAGAAAAGTCAATCGCAGTTCGAAGGTCGCACGAAAACAAAGAAACTAAAACTTTTAGTTTCTTGTTCTTACTAAATCCAAATTGATGGTCAACCGATTCTCTACTTAGATTTTTTTTAAAAATGATAATAATCCAGAGATTTTTTTTCTTAAATATCCGAGGAAAATATGTTTCCGTAACAAAATATATATGAACGTCTATATATAAAAAGATATGTTTTTTCTTACAATATTTAACTTACTTTGTCACCCTGGGGTAAGTACCCACAGTGCCCTTACGTAAATCCACCGCTAGATGTTTTTTACAACAATTAAATTTATTCCTACACTAACTTCGCCCCAAAAACCTTCGTCAGGAAAAACAGGATTCTTGATAATGAATAAATTAATCTAGCTAATAAATGTTTTATTATTTGATGATGATGTCAGTTTTTATACTTGCGAATACTGTTATTTCCAGCAAGATTCCTTTAAGAATTAAAAGTGAAAACCGAGGTCCCGGTCCATCGATCTTTAATTTGAAATAAAAGTGAGCGGAAGATAAAGGCCTTGTCCCGCCCCCTCCCGCCATGTGTGATGTGAGGGCGCAAGTGTAAATGACATCATTATAACTGCAAAATGGTGCCTCTCTCGTCGCCAAGGCAACTGCCACCCCCGCCCCGCCAGGCGCTACTAATGGCATACATGACAAGGGGACGCATCGATTTTTTTTAAATTCGCTCCTTGAGGAATAAACATGCAGGGAGATACAGCCCAAATTATCTACTCCAAGACGCGAGGAGACGAGGGGAACTTCATACGCCAGGAACAGCGCAAAACATCTAGCGGAAAAACTGCTCAGTTTCTATTTTCAAATTAAATAACATGTCATCAAAGGTTATTACTATTTTTTCTTTAATATATAACGAAAACGACTGCTGAATTATTAAAAACCTTCATATGTAAACGAATGGGGAAGATAAGATAGAATGAATGACTCAGAATTCGAACCCAAGATAACTTGAATTATGAACAAACCTCTTCGGTTTTGACCCAAAGGCTCCAGTTTTTTTTTAAATTCGCTTCTTGAGGAATAAACATGCAGAGAGATACAGCCCAAATTATCTACTCCAAGACGCGAAGAGGCGAGGGGAACTTCATACGCCAGGAACAGCACAAATCATCTAGCGGAAAAACTGCACAGTTTCTATTTTCAAATTAAATAACACGTCATCAAGGTTATTACTATTTTTCTTTAATGTATAACGACAACGAATGCTAAATTATTAAAAACCTTCATATGCAAACGAATAGGGGTGATAAGATGGAATGAAAGACACTATATTTAGTATAAAGCAAATCTGATAATGGATAATAAACCATAAATGATTTATGTTATTATAAAAAAGTGTATAATTCACGTTGTCCGCATCCATGGTTTTTGAGTAGAGTGTACCATAATATGACTTATTTACAAAAAATTTGTTTCGAATTTTAAAACAATGAATACAATTTTAAATGGTATATTTTATTTTTTCTTCTTTTATTCTTGTAGAACATCGTCGAAAGTAACAGAGGTAGAGGTAGATATTTGTTTTAATTACATTTTAGTAGCTCAAATTCTCAGACTACCACCTTGCAAGATGATACAAAATACAAGTAACAACATAGGTACTTTCAATGTCTCAAATGCCAGGATATTTTATTACAATAATAGTTGGTAACGTTGGGAATTGTACTCCACTCAGTTCAAGTAACCACCATATTAATTACATAGCCACCAATGCTTAAAATTAATAATAATTTTAATTGAATTACGTTCTATATAAATTAAGTAAATAATTATATACATACATGTCAACTTACGTAACTGTTGAACCTTTTCTGGTTTGGAACTTACTATTTTTCTCTAATATATAACGACAACGACAACTGAATTATTAAAAACCTTCATATGCAAATGAATGGGGGTGATAAGATGGAATGAATGATACTGAATTTGAACCCACGATAACTTGGATTGTCGACATGGTTGCCACCTCTTCGGTTTTGAACCGGAGACTTCAGTTTTCAATGCAAACCTCTCGGTTCCTGTTTTATGAGATAAATCTCCGGGATTTTGTTAAATTATGATTTGATGTTGTAAGTTGTCATTATCGATATGAAGTGACCGCTTAGAAATCAATTAGTTTCTTTTGTGGTAGTTATATAGTTGAAAGGGTGCTTGGCAAGTGTGTAAAATAATGATACTCGCGGACAGTTAAACTTTAGCATTATTTTTGTACTGCTTGATTAAAAATATATGTGTACGAGGTGTGTAAATTCAGTAATATCAATATAGTGCTCGATCTGGTAACAAATGAGATGCGGGATTTGGAGAGGAGGCTGATGAATATGATATATGCCTTCAGTACGAGTTTGAACCCACTAGAGTCATTTGGTTGTCTGTAGCGATTTTTTTCGTAAAGCTTTTTTTTCTTAGACGTTCTAAAAATGAGTAACGTCAATTTTAATGACTGGGATACAGTGCAATGGAAATGTTTACAGCGGAAAGCCTTCATCTTCAGGAACTGATGAATATGTCGACAGAATCCAAGATCTTGTGTGATCAGATCGTCGGTTGACAATATTAAATGATAGGAGAAGACTTGAATTTTACTCACATAATCGTTTATAAGATTTTAACCAATTCATTGAGGATGCGAAAAATCTGCGCAAAATGGTTAAAACAAAAATTTTGGCCAGTACAAACATTCCTGTGCCTCCTTTGCCTTCTTATTCGTCTGACTTAATCTTGTGCCTTTTTTCTTCTTCCCGGCATTAAAAAATTACATCATGGTAACTCCTTTTGGGACACTTCAAAATATTTAAACGACTGTAACCGACCAGTGGAGGGTGAGTTTAGTATCCGAGTTCCAGTACTGCCATGAGGATAGGAAGAACCGTCTCCAGCACTGTATGGCTTCCCAAGGAAGTTATTTTGAGGAGACAATATTGAATTGTAATTCTATTCGAACAATTTAAAAAAAACAGTCTTATTATTTAATTTCCACACCTCGTATATCACTTTATTATTCTAAGCGATTTTTTTTGTCAACAATATCCGGGATGACACTCGCTGAGAAATAAGAACTGTGGTTGTGGATCCTAATATCCAACCTAACGATTTATTGATTATGATTAAAAAAAATTCCTGACTGGTCGATTATTAAAATAACCATCACTATCTGGAATTCAGTTCATTTTGGAAGGCTTTATTTCTGCTCCGACCGCTTTCGATCCTACATGGGGTCTTCTTCAGAAAGTGAAGGTCAAGTATGACCAAATAAAGCATTCCAAAATTACCTGAATTTCAAAAATTTACATTGCTGTCACATCCAATGATTATCATTTTATTCCCATAAGAATGGACTTTCATTTTCTGAAGAAGACCCCCAATTGGGGTCGAAACCAGTCGGAGCAGATATATAAAGCTTTCCAAAATTGACTGAACTCCAAAAATTTATTGCCCTATTCTATCCATTGATTACTACTTTTTCCTTTTTCCAACTTAAGTCATATAAACTCGAATAAAGGTGATATAATGGAAACTATATTTTTTGCTGAAAATGAGAAACTGGGCACATTTTTTATGAATAAGGATGAAAGACATGGATTGTGAACGAAAGACACTTTGGGTTAATACTCGATTCCCTTATATTTTTAGACCATATATTTTATTGGAAGTTTTCATTAATCCCAAGAGTTAAAAAAAACTCGGTGTTAGAGCAACTTGCTTTTACATATATCGGTAATAGAAATGGTTTGTCCACAATGTTCTATTTTAGGTCATTCAAATAGTACCTAACTCAGATTGGTTTCGAGTGAATATCAAACCATACTTTTTATATTTGATGACATGGAATAACTTTAGTTTAAGTGTACTTGGCCACGCACCCCATAAACCGTATTCTTGAGGGAGAGGTTATAAAAATGTAACCCTTTCACTTGAGGATTTATTTATAAATAAACTGCTTAAAACGTATTTTATTAGTTAGTATTCGCTGACACCCACGCACCCATAAACGTATTCAAGACTTCCCAATTGCAATTGGAATAAATCACGGAATTATCCTCCGCGATTGTCCTGCGCAGAGCTCCGCGTCGCTATTTTTATTTGCATTAAGCCTGCTACGATTATAATTCAATATCGCTTGCCAGCTTGATGAGGCCGCACGGCTGTAAATAATGAAATACGAGGTTATCATGCCGCTAGCATGTGAAGCCCTAATTTAAATGATATCTGTAAAGATGTCACAATTTTGTGTGATATAAAAATAATAATATTTATTTTCGTTTCCGGACATCGATTTGTCACTTTTGTACCTGGTACAGTTGCCCAGACAAATCGCCTTGGTAATTTCATCAAGAAGTCCAACAGAATACTAATTATACTTTTTAATAGCTCACAAATGAAAATAAAATGTTCAATTTCATTTAAATTATTTTAGATTTACACTAATCCTTCCACATATTTTAAACATTTTTGGTAATTTATGTAATATTTTTAATCGAGTAAATATAAGGAACTAGAGAAAAAAAAAATTTCATTGGAAATGCATGTTCGGATTAAATAGATGGAAGAATTATTATAAAATATTCAATTTTTGTAAATGAACAATTAGAATTTATATATTTGAGTGTCTCTTTCTTTTCAGACCTTAATTCACTGATGAATATTTCCACTACTTCGTATTTCTGTTTCTCTTAAGGCACTATGCTGATAACGATAGCTACTTCATAAATTATTTATTAATTTATTACTCGTTCACTATTGGGACTTTTAGAAAAAAAATGTACGTTTGTGATATTTTATTATACTTTAATTTTAATTTACACTGTCCAACAGACCAAAACAGGGGACTACAGTTTATAGTGGGTTCCGAACTGTTCTGAAACCTCACTATTTTATTTTTGTTAAAGATTTGTCGTCACTGGAATTTCGACACTATACTGATCTGTTAACTCAGTGTGTCGGAGCACACTAACCAAGCAAACCACCGTTGTCCGTAAATTTTAATTTGAAAATGAATATATTTTATAAAAAAAAAACTCGGAAAACCCCATGATCTTATAGCCCATTTTTATAAGAACGAAGTGTGGGGAAGTTAGAAGCTGGAGCACAGAAGCATATAAGATAAACTGTACCTATCTTCTCCACATTTCGTTGTTATAAAAAATAGACTAAATAAATGTAATACTTTTTACAATTCAATTTTTGGTAGATTTAGCCCACGGCATAGCTTTTACCGCCCATTAAAAAAAAGAATCTTATAAAAAATAAGCAGTTTTTTAATTTAAAAAATCGTCGAAAGTAGTCGGAATTTGGCAATGAGAATTAGAAAACGCATTTTTTTTAATAACTCGAATGTATTTTATTTATCTTCAGAAATCTAAATCAATAAGAAGATACAATTACATTCAATTTCTATAAAATAACATTTTAAGATGTTAAATCAGAAAATTTATACAATTCAATTTTTTTTGTTTTCATTTTAAAATTTGTACATTAAGTTAATAAAATATTTTAACAGTTTTTTGAATGTTGAGGTAAAAATTTATTATATAATTCTATTTTTAAGATAATTGTAACAATTTGTTAATATTTTACAAAAAATATTATCCACATTCAAATAAACATACAGGTGTGAAACCCACTATAAACTAAGTTTTTTTTACAGTGTTTTTGGCTGACAACGTATAATATTAAAAGTGCAAATAAAATTGTCTAGAATCGAATATATAGACAGTTCTTTTCTTGATTTCATATGTTTGTTTTATATGTTCCCCAATGGAATAATGACACTATGACATACTACACATAGTCGCCAAGAAGCGTTCGGTAAATAAATTCTATTTTTCGAAAGGCTTTTGATTTGTGTTTCATAATAAACTTATATTGATCTAAACAGGCTTTTAAATACAGAATTTCAATTTGTAATATGAAAGTATTCAAGTATTGCAAGTTACAAGTCCCGTAGTTGATTTGTCGGCGATTATTACAAATTCCTGATACCGTATTCTTTCCAGCAATCATCAATTATTAATAACAGATTTATCTTCTCCGCTCTATCCGCCATTAATATTTATTTACGAAGAAATGCCACACGAATTAATACTAATAAAATATAGCATTTCCGTGTTTCTTCAGCGACTTAAAATATTTACACGGTGTACGGCTTCAGACAATAATTAGAGAGATATTTTCAACAGAAGACACGAAATATTCATAAGTAAACAAAAACTCGCGTGCACCGAATAAAAACCGGCCATAGCCATCTATCCAAACCGTCACAGATGCGGAAAAATCCGCCCATTAAGGGCATATCACCGCGTTTCCTATTTTTCAGGACCACTCATAACAATTATCTGAAATAATATAAAACGAATTAATAATCCTCCAACACGAACTGATACTAAAAAAGTCGACCAAACAATAAAACGACGAATTTAGATGTTATATATAGCTGCTCCAGAATGCATTAGACCCATTAAACGATATAACATTCACAAATCAAATAGGTACATTATCGTAAAATAGTTCAAATAGAAGAATAGACTTGGGGATTTTGGGGAATTACAAATAAATTACAAAAAAACTTCTTCATTTCATTGATTTTCAGAATATTCTTTATTATCCTTTAACATAAACCACAAGTTAAAAATATTTATTTTCTTTTTTATTTGAAATTAAACTAAACTAACAAAGTTTATTTGCCTGTTTTATCTGCTAGTAGCGGTTAAAGCAAGTAGCAGGTTCTGACAACCTGAGTTCGTATCCTGCCGCCATTCAAATTTTTATCTGTTTTTACTCATATAAAAAAATCAGCTCTGGCCTCTATCCAACTGAGTGCCATCACTGAATAATTGTGCTAGATGATAAAAAATACCCAAAAGCAATTTTTTTCAAATTAACACAATATTAACGAAAAACCTAAAAATAGCAAGAGTAAACTGCCACATCAAATTTTCTGATTTTTATTAATATACGAAAAGTAGTATAAAGACCTTAATTCGTTGACATTTTAACTCAAATGGTATTATAATAATTGATTTAAATCAAATTGTATTAAGTATTGTATTTTCTTCATATTCTTCTTAAAAACAATATCAAATTAATAAACTAATAGAGCAGAACCGCTTTTCTTCATGAATATATATTTGAAGACTGCATTTTTTCCTGATTTTTTTCGTTCTAGGATTTTCCTGCTAGAATAATTGTATACTGCTTTAATTTTTAATTATTTTTCCTCTATTATAACATTATTATGGTCTTTCTACATATTTTTATGGTACCTATTATATGCGAAATTATTTTTAGTTTCTTTTTTATAAAAAATATCAAATTTATAAATTAATGTAAATTGTTTGACTAAAATATAAATATTATACATCAAATACCAAAAATATTTATTACTTATAAAATATGAACATCTTCAATGGCACTCAAATTTTTATTTCATTTTGAAAATCCTAATGCACCTTTCATGTGTTAGGACGAACCTACGTTTTTGTGAAATGCACGAATAACATTACCGAAATCATTAAAAGCGTTTTTATTTCAAACACTTGATACAACACCAATAACTAAATAGGGTAGACAAAAAAAGTTAAAAGATAATTTAGGCGAAGGTTTTTCGCAATTTAAAATTGTTTTTATCATCATTATTGCACCTTGAAATTTGATTCCTTACTGCTGCTGACTTGAAGTGCTGTTATCATGACAATCGTCCAAGATTGTGATGTTTATACTGATACAGTAGAAGTATGTGCTAAGGCTGCTTCATTTGAACATTCATACCTGTGATTCATACGATCGGGCTACAAGCGTATTATAAGGATTGCATGGATGTTGGAGAAATTGTTTTAAAACAGAATATAGCAAATACAAAATAATTTAGTAAAAAAATTAACAGGTTTCTTTTGAGATTGGTGAAGCAAAGCTTTACTTGCGTCACCTGACGAGCCCCCACTAGAATGTTTCCTACACAAGGAGCTCATCGGAGATTTATAATTTTCGGGATTCACGGCAGTGTCTGCAGTAGGTATATTAATTTTAATTATTTAATTTCTTTAATATTCCTATTTCTACAACATTTTAAATTGATAATAATTACTGCATTATTGCAAAAAAAAAGATTCCTCTCTAATCATTATATAGTGGTTGGTAAAACTATAACCCAAATCTACAATTAGGGGTGAAAAAAATTATGATTTCATAAAAATAAAATTCATTATTTTTTTAAATAATAAGTAAATAAGTAAAAATCAACATAAAACAAATAAACATTTAAAGTGGACATTGTAATAAATTAGTTCGATTTCATTTAAGATTCGATAATAGCCATATGTTGAGTATGAATAAGTAAAATTTTTAAGTAACCAACTGCTCTTGCATTTTATTGTTTATTTATGTTAATAATAATTTATTTGCTTTGATTCATTGGTTATGGTTTTGCTTTACCAATCTTTCGGTATAGGTAATATTAAAAATGAATTATCTTTTTTAAATTGAATCTTTTCTTTTTCTGTAACAATATACCTACATTGGTTAGCTATACTTCACAACACAGTCGTGAAACCAGAAAATTATAAACCTGTGATGAGCTTCCTGTGCTTATATCCTGTTGCGTACGAATTATTACATGTTTAATATGATTTAAATCAACATTTTTTTCAAAAATATCACTTCATTAAATCAAGCCAACTCTGTCTGCGATACAATAGATTTTCACATCTAGCAAGAGCCATGAAACTGATATTGATACACATATTTATTTTTCTTTAATGATTTGCTACAGATTCTTTACTAATTTAAATTTTGGAAGTGATGTTCACAGTAGAATCGTTTTCCGGTGAAGAGCAGAGTGCTGGTGTGATTGGTTGTGGCAAATGCGTACTGCGTAGTGATATATTTATTTCTCTCACCTAAGTGCGGAGAAGTGCGCACTACAATTACCCTCGCTGGCAAGCCGGGGCCATTTTTCCGTGGTCCGCTGGAAATAACGAGATCAAAGCACTTGGCGTGTATTTAGTGCGGCCTGGAGCCTTGGGCCGCTTGCCTGCTCGGCCGATGCCCATGCCGATGTATAAAATCGTGACGGAGCCCCAAGTAACAAATTAATGAAATTATGAATTATGAAAATGATTGCCGCCGCTAACAACGCGACTGGTGCAGGAGTATTGACCGTGCAGCTATGGATGCACACGATTAATTGTTTCACCCGTACACTGTTCTTCGCCAACACGTCAACGGCGATTATCTTACATGCAGAATACTCTTCTTATCACATACGCATACCGCATCACATCTCAACACTATTTCTAACATTTGCTTTGACATAACAAAATATTTTATTAATTTATACTATATGCCTTTTATGTGATGGAGAATTCTTGATAGAGGAATGAGGAACTTGTAGGATAATAAAAAAAATCCTAAGTTGCAGTTAAATGTTATTAAATGTATATAAGGTCAAAATATTAAAATAAATAAAAATGTATAGCACATTAGAGAATTAACAAATTAAAATGTTAAAAATATTTTTCGCATATTTCAAAAACCATGTGCACATATGAAAAACTGAGAAGTAATTACAAGATAACGCAAGTGGAGCCCGAAACCGGTCCTAGTGGATTATTTTTTAAATAAATTTGATTGCATCCTATTATACATTCTTATTATCCTATATTTGTTTTCTTGGTGACGATTTTACATTATGGTTATGGCTGCAAGTGCCGAATTAATTTTTTATTATCAGTAATAAGATTTTTCTGAAAAGGTGTAACCTCCTTGACACGCACTTATTTTGTGGAGAAAAATACAAAGGACAATTTTCTGTGAAAAAAAAAATCAAATAAAATTTTGAATCGTAACAACATTATACGTTTCGTAATGTTAATTTTATTAAATTAATAAAACAATAATATAATTGGTGGCTGTATTAGCTTTTGTAGGATTAGAGCTATAATCTTCAAGTATATACCAAAGTTATTTGTTGCAACCAGCAAAAAATACTTAAACTGTCTGAGTCTGATCAACATTTAACTATTACCTACTATAGAAACAATAGTAACAGGTACAAAGTTATTTTTAGGAAAACAGTTAGGAATTAAATTTTTATCTCTAAAAACTGAGTAATTGTAAGAACCTTATTACTCTTATCAATTTTATAAATATTGATCTAACATTAGTTTTATAAAACTTTCATATGTTAGTTATGACAATTTAATGGTCAACTATATTTCTCGGTGCAAATGTGTCCTTAAAAAAATAAATAAAAATAATATATATAAGTGTAATTACACTGGTACAATTTGGAATTATTTTAGAAACGATAATGCTTTTAAAAATTCAGTTAGGTGTTAAATTTATAAAAGTGATAATTGGGTAATTGTATGAAGCTTATTACTCGTATCAATTTCATTAATATTGTTATCACATATATTTTTGTAATAACACTTCCACAATTTAATGTTCCTTATTGTGAATATTATGGAGAAGTAATATGCACTGGATATGATGTGTGTTGTGGCTATGGCTGGGAATCGACTGTGGGGTATAACAGTGTACGGAGAATGTTAGCTATAGTGTCTAATTGCTATTAATCAATGGTTAAGACCGTCTCATGGCACGACCGATCAAATTATAACTCTGTGGTAACATGGCTGTTGGCTAAATCAGCTTGGCTCGCTGCGCTTCTTCGCTGCCAGCTATATCCGCCGTCCTGATGCACAACCATCGCACTGTCTGCCTACACTCTCTACATCAAATGCAACGGACCTAACCCTATTTATCAATACATCAACACAAATCATCACCAGCCAAATTGCTAAATATTATTGTAAGTATATATAACTTGTCCTCCTACAACAAACAATTAAAATCATGAAAAATTTAAACAAGATAAAACTGTTTGGAAGTTAAAAAGCAGAAAAACTTAAGTTATCAATTACTAATTACCAAATAGATATATCGAATTCAACGTTATTAAACAAATAAATATTATTGTAAATCATGTACTACGTAGTCTTTAGTCTGACGAAGGGATAAAATAATGGTCAATATAGGTATTTTATAATACCTATTCCCTTATTGTAATAAAATAATTCTTCGTATTTCTTTGTTAATTTTATTTAAATTATGTAGTACCATTGAATAGATAATCAAACATTTAAAACACGAAATTCAAAGCTAGTACCAAACTGTCTATACAAAATTTTTAAACAAAAATGACGAACCAGATATTTCGGAAAAGAAAAAAATTATTTATATAAACAAACAAGAGCTGGCAATTGTAAATGTAGTACAGGCAAGCATAGTTCTTGTCGAGTTTATATCTTCGACTTTTATATCTCAATCAATCATTAGTTCAACAATAACATTAACCGCGCAAATATAAAAATAAATTAATAATAAGGCAAAATTATGAAGTTTGGAAAATTGTATATTCCTATAATGACTAATCTTCCAATGCATTCTAACATGTAAAATTTTTCATCATCAATATATCTTAGTACAACCTCTTTTCTGTTTGAGAAGGATAAGCAATGGGATATGCAGGATCGTCTTTAGGATTTTAAAACAGAGGGGTACACATTTTCAGCTCGAGCTCCTCATATTTTGTTAAAGACATTTTTGATGCTATGGCAACATGATTAAAAAAAAGGATGCATATATAAATAAATAATGTAACTGTAAAACACAGGGAACGGAAATTCAAATCATTGGGAGAATTACGGTGCATAAGTCATAAAATATAAAAACTAATCACTTCAGCTTTTCATTATAATAATAAAAAGTAAGCAGTAGCAGTAATATAGCCATTAGCAGTTTAATGTTTTAGAAAAGGGATATGTAACGTCAGCATGGTAAGATCTTGGAAAAAGACAACTAGATTGTTTCTTCCCCATTTTTTTTTAATATTTATTTTCTCGTCAACTAAAAATATTGAATCGATAAAAAAATACGTGTACCTACCTACTTTATTTTTTTTTGTCTAATATTATACTTGAAAATAATCAAAATTTGGTCTCATATTCGCATATTCCATTATTTACCTAAAATAAACATGGATATTATTGATCCAATGTTAAAAATCTTTAAATCAAAGAAAGGAGTTTGACAAAATTATATATGGACAATATGAAAACTTAAATCTCGAAAAATGTCAAAAGAAGAAAAAGAAGTCCAACGAGCTGAATCTATAGCATGCACTTCATACAATTCTGAGTAAAAAAGAAAGATGTAAACACTAAGACACGAGTCTATAACATCCTTCTACAACTCTAATGCCATCGTTAGATAAGTTAAAGATGAAATTAGTACTGGGAGAAATGATAAAACTAGAACTAATAACGACGAAACCAGATAACATAAGTTGTTTTGTGACATCAAGGAATGATTCTAGAATCTGAAAAGAGAAGAAAGTGTTTGAAATGGGAAAATCAAAAAGAATAGACAGAGAGTTAAAACAAAACATATGTGAATAGTTAAAAACAGAAATAGGAACAAGAACATGAAGAAGAAATTATGTGATCTAATTCATGATTCAGGCAAATAGGTATATTTTATGATAATTTCAAATGAAATAATGTTCTTAACAAATCGAACTTTTGTGAATTGTACGTTAATTATATATTACTTGGATGAAAATGTTTTATGATCTGAATAAAATAATTGCATTTTCTAGCGTTAATTTATTAGTCAATAACAATTTACGTTCGGTTTTTGTGGTGCGAATATTATGCCATATTAATTGCAAAACTTCTGTGTTGTGTATAATGTGGTTTTAATTCGTTGCCGTTGCCGCAGTGAGATTTATTTGACAAGCAAATTGATCTAAACAATCACGATTTTCTAATGCAAGATTTCTCAAATGACGAATGGAATAATTATTAAATTAACGCGTTTTTTCCACACGCTTCTAATTTTGAAATGAGTAATATGACGTTAATTTCGTTTATGATGACTAGAATTGCTTAATATTGGGTAATTAAATCTCTGATAGATGGAATAATTAATGTTATTAAATAATTAAGATAGATGATAGAAAATCTAAAGTTGCACTTTTTGTTTTCTATTTTCTATTGGTCTGTAATTATGTTTTAAATATTACGACATAATTACTGTTTAACACACGTTTAAATTTACATCAAAAATCATTTACTATTTACTAAATTGAGGAAAGAATATTGGCTGTAAAATTAAGTTTTTGTCATTAATATTAACTGTCTTGTTTTTGCCTCATCAAATTTACATATTTTTAATTATATAGTTCTAGCATAATTTTGAATATATAATATACTTTTATAATGATGTATTAATTATTAATAAACGTAGGTATTAGAACACGTCGATAGAAAACTACAAGTTTGAAAACATTTTAGTAAAACATTATAGCAAAATTCATTTTCTTATAAAAACCTAAACCAGAACTAAAACAGGAATGTTTTTTTCTAATCGGAACTAAAATTGAACTTGTTAATTAAACGCGAGACTCTACTAAAATGATCTAAATAAATACAGGACTACCTCACTACAATACGGTTTGCAATTTTGGTGATAATTTTCAGTTAGTAGATAGATTCATATTATGTGTTTGGAAAAGTTTAATGTTAGTAATTTGTTAAAAATTCCACATCATAATAAAAGTCACATTTTTATGTACTAAATGGTGCAAAAATTTTAATAAACAATTAAAGTTTTCTTTCATTTGTACTATTTAACCTTTTGTGATTTTTATTTTTTGAATAATATTCGATAGAAACGACTTACTAATTTTCCCGTAAAAATAATGTTCTATAAGTTCAGATTTACTGCGGCATTTTAGAGTAACTAATTAATCGCACTAAGCAAGATATTCCTTTATTTATAGGTATCACTTATGGCTTATTACCCATAGTTGGGTATATCATTCTTTTATATTTATAAAAGATTGTTTAATAAAGGTTACCTGTCAGGCACTCTAGCTGTTATGGATAGTGTACCGCATGGGTTATTTTTATGTGGGAGTTAATGAAGAAGATCAGAACCACAACCAATAATTCTACCTACATTTATTCCAGATTTACCAAACGTCATATCTCGATCACTGTTGCTGACGTGGAGAGTGTACCTATAGGCTATTTTTTGTGGGAAACAGTTGGTAAAGAATTTCATTTGGACATAATAGATACTCATATTAAATGTGTTAATATAGTGTTAAAGTCAGTTCGCCGAAAGTTATTTTAATGTGCTGAGCTTAGCTCCTTTTTTCTAGAGGTGAGCATCAAGCTAACCATAAACAATTTGATTTTTAATACAGTATCAATTCCAATCATTTCCACAGTCTATGGGAACATTACAGCCTGCGGTAATTTTTTCCCGTTCGAACGTAGTTTTGAGCGTGTAGCAGACATCCATCATACTGTTCGGTGCACAAGCCGCTCAGATTCGCCTTCCCCACGTAACGTAAGTGCGTGAACGTAACGTAACGTTTGTTGATGTAGTCGCTCGAACGCAAATGAATTTCACGTATAAAAACACTAATAGTGCCGACAGGTATTCTGATTGTGAATTCTAGACGGTAATTGGACAAATTCCAATATGGCATTGTGGTGTTCTACCGCCACGGATGATTGTATGTGAGATGCCTCACATTGCCCGGCTTTTTAATAAATCAACTATAAATATACACGGATTTTTCTCTTGCCTACTTTGGAGGCGGTGTCAACTCACCAACTCGGAAATATGCCTATTATTTTAATTAAATATTGTAAAGACAAACATCTGAACAGCACGGGATGTAAGTAAGCACCCTGATGATATTCTAGTGAGCTCTCCAAGTTTCACAACCCAACTGTTGCGGGATCGAATTCTGCAGGGTAACTAAAGACACCACTGGGCTAGTAATCTTCAATTTTTGCAACCCAGTTTTTACGAATTCGAATCCTGCGGAGATATGAATGTTTCTATGTGTCTTTTACTCGTATCGTCGTATCACTTTCTTTTGGCAAAAATCTTAACAAAACAAGCTGTAACCAACTTGCCAATACCTTTGGCCTTTTGATTAACCCTAATCATTAGAACCCAGTTGTTACAGATTCGAATCATGTGGACACATGGATATTACTTATTACTTATTACTAATACTATGAGTGCCGACTACATGGCAAACAATTTCTTTAGCGCAATATTTTTTTTAAATAACGCCCTGAATTGTTATCATTTTAAAGCATCTCCTTATATTTTCAAGTAACTGAGTAAAATGGGTGCGAGTCAAACTTATAAAAATATTACCAGTGAATTCCTCGCGTCAAAGTAGGCACAAATTTTTATTTTAAAATTCCTACTTGTACAGCCACAATTACAGATTGAATATCAGCCAATAGGAATCCATATGACCGGTAATAATGCGCATCTCAGAATATACTGGGGTTTCTCAGACGCTAGCACTCAGTCCCGCTCCGCGGGGCGATAGTGGGCGTTCGGGCTAGATCGCCTTCCAGGGAATTTGATGCCCTGAAGGTGATCTAGTTCAACCGGTCGGGAATTGAAGCATGCTTCAGGGTGCGCTCTAATTCTTGGCCTGCTGAAACCAGGTCTCATTCTGAAGCAGATTTAGTTGCTCTGGATTGTGCTCTAATTTCAGTAGGTCAAAAATTAGATCATTCTGAAGTGTTTCCTCTATTTCTAGGTCTACTGAGACAAGAGCACATTCTGGAGCGATGAAGCTCTGGATTGTGCTTTAGTTTCAGTGGGACAAAAATTAGAGTAAATTTTCAGAATGCTCTGATTCTTGGCCTACTGAAATCAGAATACATTACGGAGTAGTTTGGGTGCACTGGATTGTACTCTGGTTTCAATTGGTCAGGAATTAGAGCACTCAGAAATATTTGTTGTAACTCTACTTCTGCTGAAACCACAACATACTCTGGAGCAGTTTAAGCTGCTCTGAATTGAGCTCTGACTTCAATGGGTCAGGAATTAGAGAACTCAGAAGTATTCGTTCTAATTCTAGTTCTGCTAAAACCAAAACACATTCCGTGAAGTGTTTGCTCTAGTATTTAGTTTTTCTTGTATTTCTTTGATGTTGGCCATTGTAAGAAATTTTGTTCCCAAGGAAATTTGAAAAAGTCGACCTTAATAGCACAAGCTGTAACCAATTTGCGTACATCTTTGGGCTCGTGATTAGATCTCAGGCGTCGCAAACCAGTTGTTTCGGGTTCGAATCCTACAAAGATATGAATGTTTGTCTTTCATTCCATCTTATCACCTTTATTTGGCAAACATCTAAATAGCTCAAGTAACCAAATTGCCTAGTGTTGGGCTAGTGGTAAGTTCTTAGTTTTTGCAACCCAGTTGTTACGGATTCGAACCCCGCGGAGACGTGGGTGTCTTTCACTCATTTAATTTTAATTTGGCAATTATCTTAACAGCACAAGCTTAAACCAACTTGTCAACAGCCTTGGGCTTATGATTAACCCTCAGGCTCCGCAAACTAGAATAGTTCGAATCTTACGGATGCATGATGTGTGTATGTATCTTATATTGTTATATCATTATATCGTATCCCCCTCATTCAACTACATATTAGTAATACAAATTAATAACCATTAGAATTGGTGGTTAGTAATCAGATTCTACAACCCAAGGTATTATGTGTCCAAGTTCAAATGGTATTGTGGTAAATGAGATTACCTTTCTAAGCAACTGAGATGTGAAATTCAATATCCAGATTCGATATTTATAAAGAATAAATACTGCTAAAAGTTCGAAATGAATAATGATAATAATAATAATTGAAATCAATTTTATGTTATCTATTTTATACGAGTAATATACCAATAATTTTACGAATTTAATTTTTACAAATTTAATGAGATTCAGATTCATTCGGATTTGTAAAGGTGTAAGCACCGTGGCACCTTCCTGAAGTCTACAATTAAATTCGACTAATTCCGAGCTCATTACATTATTCATTCAACCTCTTGTAAAATTATGAACACCCTAAATCACACCCCCTAATAAATAAAGCTCTACAAACAAACAAACAAATCCCAGGCTGTTGCCGGCTTAAAAAACGACCAGCGCCACGTCGGACGAAAATTAAAAATCACCGAAATTAATTAAGACAGCTCCCAACCCACCAGACGCCCTAGCGTATGGCTGGAGCCCTTCAGGTGGGGAAATTCTTCCCTTCTCGATTTAGCCCCTCACATTTCTTCCACTGCACTACATTCTCCACTAACAGGGCGTCAGGTGACTTAGATTTTTGTTAACTATTTACTATCTTACTTTTTGAATATTTTAAAGATTGTAGGTCTGCAGTCTATGCAAGCAGCCCGCAATTTATTTAATATGTCTCGAATTATTTTTCTTTTGTACACAGGTATAGCTAAAATTATCTTACATTAATTATTACTTACGTACAGTTGCCAATATTCTTTAACAAAAAATTTTGTAATGATAATATTTATATTATAAAGAATGTGATTAGCTGCAAAATTTTGAAATTTTGTATATGGTATTGCTATAACCTTTAGTAGTCCACCTCCCTTTTTTATTACAATCGGCAGTGCTAAAAAAGCATATTGCTCATAGTGTTTTTTTTTTTAATTTTTCGCAGAACTCAAAAACGATTATCCGTAGAATGTTGAAATTATGTTTATGGAATTGTTATAACATCTAATTATGCACCTCCATTTTTTTTGTTCAAATCTTTTGGCAGAAGCTTAATAAAAATAATAATCTAATTGGCTTTTAATTTTTGTAAGAAACATTTAATTTGATAGTAAATTGACATATTGACTTTGATAACTCTTAGAATATATTTCGTGAGAAATATGTCTGAAATAAATTAAATCAATATCTCTTTCTTTTAAAATAATTTTGTGTGATGCAATAAGGAGTAGTGATAAACATTTTAATAAAATATTAAAAAAATGATCCATTTCGTAGGGAAGTTTGGATATGAAACGAATAGAAGTTGAAGACTGATTGGCCATATAATGATCTCACTTTCAAGTGAAATAAGATTAAAAGTGCAGCAAAAATGTGTATAATTCAGCGTATATAAAAAAGTCATGTGGTGTTCACATCAATTTTGGTAATAAAAATATACAAGTAGATTTTTATTTTGTACTCCGTGTAGTAAATGTAGTAGTATAGTACCTAACTATTAGCACAATGGTAAAATTACGATCTACGGGCAGCGGTGACGCACATTATTTAGCGCGTTCTGAATCGATCTGGGATTCGATTCCTAGCGTTGTAAACTTTTAACTAAATAAAAAAATACCGCTGTGTCCGCGTCGTTCCGAACTCATTAAAAGCTATAAGTCAATTGTAGAGAATTTAGGCTGATAATCCCACCAAAATGTTAGTAAAAAATATAATCAAACAGGTGAGTTTCATTCTCAATTTCACCTGCAGTAGAAACAAATGATTTTTTCATTATTATAGTTGAATTATGTCCTCCTTTAGTGGAATTTGAATTTACAGAGACAAGTCCATTTTAATTTTTTTAATTATTTATAAATATTAAATACTTTATAATAATTATTATATCATTGTACTCTAATTAAAAATTAAAATTGAAGATAACAATTTAATTTGTTTAAACAACATTAAGTCTCGAACCCTGTGGAAAGGCAATGATTTTATTAATTCTGTTTTGTCATGAGAGCTTTATAAGTTCCGGACGAATCACCCAGTGCCCAGATCCAGTAAACATCGTTAGCACCGCGAGGGCCAGGCATCAGGTATTGGGCATCAGCTTCAGCCGTGAGGCTGTAGGCCTATACCTCTGCGCTTCGTCCAGCCAAGGTAATGACAGGCCGTACTAATTTGTCAGCATAATTGGTGAGCGGACACGAACACTGGCCTGCCGACAGGACCGGCATGGGATCATTTCAACAGAGGAAACGAAAATCAAAAAGAAAGAATAAAAATAAAGCATAAGATATTTTAACGCGTAACTACGGATTAAAGTATATGCTTTCTTTATTTTTAACATGCATACATATGTATATCAGTTCATCTTTGACATGTACCTATATAGAGCAAATTCGGCTGATATTTAACCTTTCCATATTATTAGTACGAAATCAACTTTTTGCACAATGGGGCATTAGAAAAGGTTTATTGTTTTACAAGACAGTAATTTGCCTTACTGGTTGCTAATAAAACGGTAAGTACTTACATAGCGTTCACTGAATGGTAAGTATAGGTTCATAGTATAAATGCATAGAAATAATTTGGAAATTAATTTATTGTTATTGAAATTAAAAAAAGCTACTCATACTACAATTATTGATAAATAATGGTATCTTGCAAAATATTTTAGTAGTTTTTTTTTTATAGAAAAACACAACCACAAATATTTGTACTTTGATATATTGCAAAATGAAACACATATTTGAAAAATACCATTCTAACAGATTTCAGTTTTCCATGAATGTATTTAATTAATACATCTCATTTTTATAATTTTGTTACAGACATTGAGAGAAATTTATATTATATAAGCATTACGAACGGTAAGGAATACCGATTTTAGAAAATACTTGGATTCGTCGCTTTGCTCCTCTTCCAAACAGTAGTCTTCGATCTGTAAAATATTCTTATCATTCTTAATACTTATTATGCTATTAATTAATTAATTAATTAGATGTGTTTGTTTCCTTATGTCTTTTCTTTGTAAGTATTTCATATTGAAGAGAAAAGAATTTGGAAACATTTTAAGAAATTTGCTGTAAAACGTATTAACATTTTATGATTTTGTAGTATAGCAGTCATGTTCAGTGGTAGTTGTGTGAAGGTTACAATTGATGTTTAATAACATTTTTATATACCTTCACTTAGAAAATTGGCAGATCTATAAAGCTTGTACGAAAAATCGTATAATATTTTTAGAAACTATAGAAGATTTACTAAACTATATTAAAGCAAAATGTCAAGCCAATTATGATTACAATAATGGCAACAAAATTATGTCAATATGTCAATAAAAATAAGTCCAGTGATTTGAATTGGATATCAAAAGTATGTACCCGGAAAGAATAATGAAAAAAGAAACCAAAACAAAAAAGACAAATATACCATGAATAGGATGTACTTACCTATGTGCAGAGTAACAGAAAAATAATCAAGAATAAGAAAAACATATTATCTAAAAAATATGACATAGAAAAGAAATGTAAATGGTGCAAGAAAAGGACAAATCGAATGTTACAAGGATAAGGATCAAAATGAAAAAGAAGACAACAAAACCCATAAAAAGTTATTTTATTTTGTAAGGATCTACAAATGTTAAAACAGTAATTAGAATGAAAGTTAGTAAAGGGCTATGAATAAAATTAGCGGTTGTGGTGTTTTAGTATGGCACCTTCCTCGCATCCCACACATGTCGTCACCGGAGCCCTAGGGCCGTAAAACACATTACAGCTACACGAAATCCGCCGGTACAAGGCGCGAACGCCGAGCACAGCAATTAGCTAGTAAACAAATAATAAATGAACCATAAATAAGCAAAACGTTATGCCTCGTCCAGCGGACCAACGCGGTACTCTCCTCCCAGAGATTAATTACCCCGTGTTAATTGCTGCTCAATTTAGGTGGCCGGGTGTGTCTGTGCGTAATAAATACTCGCTTTCCAATTACGGATGACTTTCCAGCGAGAGCAACAAGGATAGCGCTAGCTGAGGAAACGTACTGGTGATAATATTTTAAATATTTGTTTGTGGGCAATTGTTTCAGTTTGATGTAACGTGTGGGCTGGCTTGTTAGTCGTGAAAAATTATCTGCTGAAAATTATTATTCTAATTAGCTCTGCCTTTAGCTCCGAGATATAAATTAAATGCTAACAATCACCTTTGCTCTGGCTTTAATACCGACATTTTTACACTGCAGGTAATTAGTCAGGAAAAACTCATTCTCATTGCCATTTTAACAACAATAATATTTAAATATCTAATTGCTAATCTTTAGCACAGACTGTATAATTACTACAGTTTAAATACCATTTATTCTTATAAGCAGACAAATACTAGGTATACGTACTTATAAGATTGTTAACAAAAAGAAGTAAAAAATACATCCTTATATTTGTTCTCATCCTTAATTTTCGCAGAATATTCTTAGTTCAATCGGGGCTTTCTAAAGTACCGGAATTAAATAGTAAATAATAAGTTTTACCATTAAATAAATAGTACTATTTATTAAATGGTTTTACTTGCATTTTAGTGGTTTGAATTATCAGCTAAAAACCTGTTTTTCAGATTTCAACGGAAATTTCTATTTTGACTATTCCTAAATCCATTTTGACTAGTTTCGGCTTGACCTCTGTACGTAAGTAGGTAACTGAAAAATAATTAACCGTAAAATTTTGAAATTTTGTGAGAGGGGCCTGCTTTAACCTCTAGTTGTGCACCTCCCTTTTTATTTTACAACCAGAGTTTTGCTCCTAGTGCTTTTTTATTTTTCGTATAACTAAAACAGGATTAGCCATAATAAGTTAAAATATTATTTATGTAATTGCTATAACACGCACTTCCATTTTTGGTTCCATTCCGTCTTTTCAAAAGGGCCTTTGGTTTTGGTAGAAACTTAATGATTTTTTGTTAATAAATTGACATTGACAGAAGTCAGAATATATTTCTTGAGAAATATGCCCAAAAAAATGAAAACCATATTTTTTTCTTCACAAATTTAAAAGATGATCCATTTCGAAAGAAAGTTGAAACGAATAAAGTTGAAGAATATTATGATCTCACTCAGGCTCGGATTTAAGGGTAGGCAAACTGGGCTGCAGTCCAGGGGCCTCCACCAAAAAGAGGCCCCCACCAAATCAAAAATTATATCATCAATGTATATTACAATAAGAAACAATAACAATAACGTAACAGCTGATTTTTTTAATATAAAAAAATAATATTTTCTTTAATTCAGATCATTGTATGTATAATTTAATTATAGAAAAAAAATGAAGGATGTTTTTCCAAACGTCTTTCCAAAATCTATCTTGTTTTTATGATTGCACTGCTGAACGAGCGTTCTCAAAATTAAAATTATAGAAAAATAGGCTGAAAACGGCTGACCGAAAAACGCCTATAAAACATCTAGTATTTCTGAGTATCTATCATTTGAAGATTTTATAGGAGATTTGCAAAGAACAAAGCAAGAAATTTCATTTATAAAAAAAAATCATGTATTTAATTTTTACTCCATGTTGAAAAAAGGGCACCCAAAAATGTGTCGGTATAATTAAGCGTACAAGGAAGTCATACTACATTTCTGTATGGAACAGGTCATCAAATACTTACAGTATTTCTTTCGTGATATTTTACTTGCATTTTGATATGATGTATATTTTCAGCTTGCAGACTCCACATCTACAGCTTGTAGTGCTTTCCATACAATTCGGATATAGCAGAATTTATTTTTGTCGAAGCTGAGGTTTGAAACCCACATCTTACACACCGGATTTCTATAAGATGGTTTAAATATTATTTTAATATAATTATAAGTTTAAGAGAAAAATATTTATGAACTTTATTGTCACCCATCGTTCCAAAATTTTAAGAAAACAAATAAGAGTTGAGATATTTAAATAATTTTGATGAATTAAAGTATTGTAGATATTACAGAGATTTCAAGTTTCCCATTTGCATTGTTGTTGTTTTTTAATAATTATTTTGTTCTTCATTAACACCTCTCCGGCTGTCCAGAGCAACAACTCACATTTACAAGTTGGCTGGGACACAACAAACAACGCAGCATCGCCTGCGGCCACCGCCTACTACGTCCGAAGAGGTGTCAGAGTGTAGTACAAATGTTGTTGTTCGATACACGACGAGGTGTTGATCACTGAGCTACGTTCGTAATTTACTCCCACACACAACGCATGGGGATAAATAAATAGTAATAGCCGGGCTAATTGGAAGAGAATATGGAATTGGTACTTGAGGTACTGTCCCAGCAAATAGGATGGATAATGGACTATATAGATTTCAGTAATTCTTGCGTTGTTATGTACTTTCAGAATTGTACTGGCTATTTTATTTGCACTACATTACTTTACTACAACATAAAATACATGTAGTAAATTACTACAAGTACCAATAATGAGTATAAAATGAAAAAGTACTCGTACATCTTCTCGAATGGTGTATAAACTCGCATACTTATACCATCTCTAAGATTATAACTTTAAGAAATAAACAAAAAATACAGTAAGTTATTTTTTTATAAATAATGTTGTTTAGCACGTGTATAGTATAATGAATCCTCTATTAGTATGGTATGTAGCGTCAAGCAATTCAGGCCATATATAAAATGTTCCGAATGCACAGCTTGTCTTTTGAATAAAATGTAATTTTACCACATGGAAACTAGTACATTAATTTATATTTTAAGAGTGAGAGAAGATAAATAAGTTTTTCTTATGTCTATCATATCTGTCAAGTTGAGGCACCCAACATAAAAAAAAAACAATATACCATCAGTTAGTGCTAGGCTTGTGCTGGTTTGTTCCAGAATATGGAAGTTTGTACTATTTAAATAACAGAAATATCAACAATTTCAGTTGGCACCCCAACTTGACATTATCAAATTTGTAAATAATAGAGAACATTAAAAGTTACTATACCATCAGTTAGTGCTAGGTTTGTGCTGGTTTGTTTCAGAATATGGAAGTTTGTTCTTTTTAAATAATAGAAATATTAACAATTTCAGTTGGCACCCCAACTTGACACTACCAAGTTTATAAATAATAGAGAAAATTAAAAATGAGTATACCATCAGTTAGTGCTAGGTTTGTGCAGCATTGTTCCAGAATATGATGCAAAAGCAATAAAGTAAAATGTAAGAAAGTATAAAAACAGTTCAATTGGATTTTTAAAAGAATAATTAAGAGAATTTAGTTTGGTTCTATTTTAGAAATTGCCAAATTTGGGCAATATAGAAAGAGGTTATTTGAAATTACATAATGATAAATAAATGAATGGAACAAAAATTCCGAAAAGCTAGTGACATTATAATTAAACAAAATTTAAATTATATTTCTGATTGAAAATAAGTCCGTGAACAGTCAAATAGAAAAAAAGTGTTAACAAGAAAATGCAACTTTTGATGTAACAAATAACAATCGACAGAAATTGCTTACGGTTTAGAGATTTTAGAAAATTTTCCAATTAAAAAGAAAAAAATACCTATATAGACAATAATTATTACATTTTTGTTCTGGTTTTTTTTTTGTTTATGCAGGATGTTTAGTTACATCTCTAGCTAATTTTATTTGAGTGGGCACAGGCCGGTCCGATATTTTTTAGGATGGGCACCCAAAGTTTTGAGAAATCAATATTTTTTTAATAAATAGATGTTATTTAACATAAAATAAAAGAAAATTACAATTTTTACCTTTGATTAAAGGGCTGGTTACCTTAACCATCGATTAAAAGAAAAATATCGCAACGAAAAACTGTTATAAATTACAAAAAATATACGTGTTATTTACTATTTTGATGCGATATTTTTTTATTAACCCGTGGTATAAATATTTAAATCACATTCAATATTATCCGCCTAGAATGTCTTGAAGCAAAGGTGTATATTATTTTGACCAAATTCATTTTTTTTACCATTTACCTTTTAATATTTATTATAGCTAAATTTGCAAGCTTTTTATGAGTCATACATGATAGAGCGGATAGTGTACTTAAAAATTAATAATTATACATGATATATACTTCTGAAACTAATCAATTTTAAATATGAATATTTTCTATTTTAATTTTAAATTCACTGTATTTTTTAAATATTTTGAGTAAAATTTTTGGCAGGTTTTGTAATATTTTATTTTATCAATTTTGTAATGTTCAGCTATAGGTTTAATATTGTCATATTTTAAAAATGCCTTACATCAACTATTAAATGAAATTATACTAATTAAAATATTTTTATTGTCATTAAACTGAAGTTTAAATTCAATTATAACGCTAGGAATGGTAAATATGTACATGTAATTTTTCATCACTTCGATTGCAATTTTTATGTTTGACTCATTACAGACAGTTAATGCCTGTAACATAAAAAAAAATAATTTATTTTTATGCAAGTAACATTTTTTTATGTAATACTCCTATCTTTGGCACTTACCCAAGTAAGTTTTGGTATGAAAAGTGGCACCGAACCATTTTTGGTACTTCGCCCTTCCAGTGAACTTGACCGTCCCTGGCTACAGCTGCTATTTTACCGGGGTCTTTAAAAAGGAGTAAGATTTTTTAAAAGGAGTTTATTTGGAATTTTAAAACAAATGCCGATACAGTGACTATGAAACAAGTAAAAAAGTCATAAAAGAAACACGATTGTTGATTATTAACCACATTTATTTAACACCTCCACGTTAAACAAACATATGATTGCGGTGCGTTTCCTGTAGCTGGAGGAGCCTTGCGGATCATTCACATTACATTACCGTTCCAGGTCAACCTGAGTGATCCTGCGACGGCGTATCTGCCGGAGATATCTCGCACCCTGCAGCCAGGGTGATTATGCCCATTGTCTCGGCGTGCCAGTGCCAAGTAGGGTTATTTGGGAATGTAAATCTTGCTTTTTTACACTGAAAAATATGGTGTTTATAGCAAGAGTAGGAGAGGACTTGTTTATTGTTAAATCCCCCGAGCATATTGGCGTTAGATAAATATTTTAACTATGAGGAAAATTCAAGTTGTTTTTCAAATTGCAATATTATCATTTTTGTTTTTCTTTTATACTAATAATAATAAAATAAAGAATCCTGTTTAAAATTTACTCAAACAGTAACTATAAACAAAAAAATATTTATACCTTTAAGTGCTTTGCAAACAACTATAAAGCTATAATACTTTTGTCTAAATTGTAGGTTCACATTTGGTGCAAAATGCAAGTAAAAAAACAAGACACATGTACTGGGAGATTTAATTAAGGGTAAATAGTTATGTTTGTATGACTTGGACTATATTTTAAGCTAATGTTTTGAGGCCAATAAGATATGTTATTTTGGTTTGAAGTTTGCTTACCACACCTATCATACATACTTAGATAAGGAAATATTGTGTTTGTGCTAAAAATTTTGTTTAATAAGCATCTTTTAAGATTTTTACCGGTTTCTGGATATTAAGCTTTTGTTTACGTAGACAAAAGTAAGCACGGTAATTAAGTTATAATTGTATACCATATAATTTTGACAAGTCAGTATGGTAATTATATTTACCGTACAGAATAGTCAAAATAACATGGAACAATATTGCCACGTTACTCACAAGAAAATTTCATAAAATAATATTTTAATATTTATTAATAAACGTGAAACCGGTAAACTATTGAACAAACTATGGATGTGATGAATCATACCAGTCCTTAGATGTTTTAAAATCCTAGCTCTCCGAGCTCGGAATTCAATTGACATCTGTGGCGGTTATGATACTCATAAGTCATAACAACTATCCTAGGTTTGTTAATAAGTAATAACTATAAAAACCGATTTAAGCAATTTTACATTATGTATGTACCACATGTATATGGAGTTAGAGGCTCGATTTGACAAGTATTATGAAATTATAGTTTTTGGTCGATGAATGCAATTGGGCAATATTTTTTTGCAAAAAATTAAGTAATATCTCTACCGTTGTTGTATTACAGCGTGGGACAAAGCAACCTCCTTAGTTTTAAAGATGAATTAAAAAAAAAATAGACATATAAAAAAAATATTTTTAGTTTCATCAACTACAGTATGGGAAGTTTTAAATCATCCAGTTTTAAAAAAATTTCGTGCAAGTTCTATGAAACGTATATTTTCATATGAGGGCTATTTTCAAGCGAATTGCATCCTTCAGGGTTTGTAGGGTTCTGGGACGATGCTTAAAAACTTCGGTCTTTGAATACCCTCACAAGAAATAATCACAGGGCGTTAAATCCGGCGATCATAGGGCCATGGAATGTCGCATCTTACAGAGGTCAGTTGGCCGGGGAACATCTCCTTCAAAATAGAATTTCGAGATGTGTGGGCTGTGGTTCAATCCTGTTGGAGTCAGACAAATTCTGCAAGAGCTAGCGCAAAAATTCTTGGATCATGGTGACATGGAATTCACGGTAACGAGCGATTTCTTTAATGAAAAATTTCAGTTTTTTTGAAGTTGTTATCCCCCAATAGAATAGATTTTTGATCGGCAATTAAACTCCGAGAGGGAATTTGATAGCGAGTACGAAATACACCCTGCACCGCTGCGATTCAGTAGTTTTTCGAAAAGTAAATTTCGAAGGACAAATGTGCTTTTTTTTGGACTACGCCATATTTATGATAGACGGGAATTATAAACATCATTTCCCGACTATCTGCTCCTTTTGCAACTATCCTTCACCATTTACGACATATTCTCCATTCACAATTACCTATTGAAAGTAGAGTGGTTACTGTATCCCACTATATGTATTTAAAAAAGTCTAAAAAAAAAATAAAACTCTCGCCTAAATGTTTCATGTCTCTTCATGCTTCGTTTATTGATAAAACCATTTTATCATCAGACTACATGATTTTATCTATGTTTAACCTTTTTTTTTCACTACTAAAAGAAGAACATTGTGGAGTCGAAACTTATCGGAGACAAAATATAGCATTCTATAAAATTGTCTAATTTCCAAAAATTTATTACCCTTTCCTATATATTTTTAAGCTTTACTAATTTCAAGAGTTGATTATTTTTTTATAGTAACTAGTCATTCGAATTTAAGACATGTAATATTAAAGAAAGGGAATGATATAAGAATTTTAAATTAATACAAAGCTTTTTTATGATATATAAAATAATAATATAAAGGAATTGATAATATTTTTTTCTGGTGCCAACATAAAATGGAATAAAATACTGGAATGTTCATGTATTATTAAAGGCCAATTTGTTGGAAATTTGTAGAATTGTGAACAGGTTAACAAAGCAGGTGTGTTTCGCGGGTGCACAATCGCTGGATCAGATCCTGCGCCCTCGCTTTCAACACTCGCGTTAATTACATATGATAATTACGGACGTTAATAAGATAATCAAAGCGTTTTCTGCGTTTTCCCAGCCACGACTACGGTAATTATAATCGCGTATATCCGCCAACAGTGATTGGAAAACATTTTTACGAGATTAATTCATTTCGGTAATTTTTATGACTTATAATTACTGTTATTAATGAGTGACGTCATCGCCATAGGCGAACTGAACAGCATCGGGGTAATTATGAAAAGTATTAAAGGATTTTTATGCATCAGCAGATCTATTGTTCAAACATTGCCGTATCGTTCGATCTGGACTGTTATTAAATTATACACAATATAATTTACATAACACTTAAGGCGAAATTATTTTAATATCGCAATAATTGCTAATTATCAGAACCTTAGAGGAATGCTGAGCTCGGAAAAAACCGAATCTTGCTTATTTTATACGTTTTATCTCGCTGATTTAATGGCTTTTGTCTTTGTGATACAACTACAAGGATTTTTAAATTGCTCTCATTTTAAATTGACTTAATGTGATTTATTTCTTATATTGTTCACTTTGTAAATACTCATGGAATTTTAAAAGTTTTATTCAATTATAGCTCATAACATAAAAAGAAATGTTTCAGAATTCCATTTCACAAAAATTATGCTATTCTAATTTCATTTGAAAAGGAAATGTTAAAGTTATATTTAAATAACTTTGTTTTGTAATTATAGTACTACACTAGAAAGTTAATAGAATATTATAAATTTATTATATTTCTCAACAAGGTATAGGAAATTTTATATTTACACATAATTAACAATTAGTTATATTTAAGAAACTATGTCTAATTTCTTTCATAAAATATATTTTTATCAGAGCAACTAGATTGGAAACCTAGTAACCATAAAAACATTTAAGGAAACTTTACTGAAAATGAAGAAATAAGATACAACCGAAATCAAAACCAAAACCATTATTAGTTGTAAAGCTCTATAGTACGATTTTTATGACTTTTTGGAAATTAATTATTTTTACACCTCATAATTTTTTTGACTACGACAAACTAACAAAATTGATTATAATATTTAGATTTACGAAATTTCACTCACTAGTGACAAAGTTTTGTAAATGTATTTTTTTTTAATAAAAGCGTTGATATATAGGTATACAAATATTTGGTAAAACGTAAAACCAAAATATATTTTTTTATATTTATTAGGTAAGTCACCAAGCTACTTTTACATAAAATAGAATTTGTATAAAGTAAAGCATTTTCTTGAGTTTTCTTTTGTTGTGATGTAACATAGAACATAGTTCTTTATCTATTTTGTATTTCATTGTGCGCGATAGCCTTCTTGCCGTACATGTCTAACAAGGTAGATAGTAAAACAAAACAAGCACGCCTCACAAACAATCGCTATCGCTCACCCCGTGGGGTTGTCAAACTCTCACAAACATAAATAATAATCTCCGATAATCATCCGATACACGAACAATTATTTCTCGTTTTGTATCCACGGACATCCACTGACAATCTGACTGACGTATTCAGACATTATCTTGTCCGTCTGTGATATACAGAATTGATTAGATGGAAATAGTTCTGGGGCAACACCTGTTAGTTCTCGGGATTACGCCTGGCGCTGGTGTAGGTACAGACGCCATATTGCTTTGCCGATTCATTTGTTTGGGAGCGAAAAGGAAAAGGGTTATTATCATTTCATAACTCTTGTAATGAAAATGTGGGTTGTTATCGAAATGAACTAATCTGTTCCTAGGGAGACTTTTTTAACGACTAAGGTTGCTTATACCTCCGACATGGTTCAGATGTATATAGTAACCAAAAAATCTGTTCGTTAGCACACATATATAAATTAAGTGTTTTTTTGAAGTTAACTCTTATTTTTAATCCTTATCAATTACCAATAAGATTAAAGAAGATAATTTTTAACAAATTAAATAGAATTATTAATAAAATGCACATAATTATGTTTTTCTAGTGATTCTGTTTTGTGTATCTAATGTGTTAGAATGAGTACCGTTGTGACGGAAGAATATGTAAAGGTGATGGATGTACTCTTTAATTTATGTTATAAATAGATAACGTTTATAAAAATTAGAATTTTAAACAAAATCTAGAATTATTTTTTATAATCACTTGATTTAATCAGAGCAACTGTACTAATTAGTATTTCTTTGGTTATATAATTATTATTTAGATAGCAGTTATTGAAAATTTTTATAATTATATACATATTTGGAAATGCTATTTACAGCCTTTTTAGCTGAAATCTCATACATATGTTGTTAATATTGTCTGTACATATAGTCCATTAATTTTTAAAGTAAAATGTTTATCCGTATTTACGATAATAATTTGATAGCACATTGTGATAATTTACGTTTCTCTGGGTAAAATGGTTTGTAGATTTTTTACTCTTACAAAACATCTGTACCTATTAATTTAATTTTCAAATTTTTGATTCATCCATGAGCTGATACATATATGTCATATTTAGCAAACAATAATATTTTCCAAACACCTATTAACCCCTGAGAAAGATGCCGTCCTATTGTTCGCGTGTTGTCCTTTGTGTGTCGGTCTAGACTCTTTGGTCCTGATAGACGCCAGAAGATGAGATAATTGCATCGGGCATTTAATTGCAACCAAAATGAGCCGGTAATAACGGGTGGTGTGCCCCAATGGGCCCCACAGAGCCCCTGACCCTGGCGCCGCGCGCAATTACCACACCCGGTAATTATTCTGCTCTTTGTCCGAATTAGCACAATCGCACGTTTCGGGAAGAATTAACTTTAATGATTTTTCATTTCAGGAGATTTGAGGGAGATATCAATTTTGGATTAATTGTGGTTCTCAGAACTTGAAACTTGAGGATTCCTGGTAATATGTTCATTAATTAAATATATTCGTTCCAAGAGTGAATTTCACCGAATTCTTACTTTCAGAAATTTTTGGGGCTTAACATTACCAGTATGAAAGTTAAAAAGGATTTCTGCAATGCGCCAGTGATTTTGCTGCTAAATAATGGTATATTACCTACAAAGGAACTAAAGTGGGTTATTATTTAATATCGAAGATGAAGACTTAACACAGAACCACTTTAGTACGAATGAAGTAATTTCAAGTTATTTTCTAGATTAAAAATTTTGACTGTTAGTACTAATCGTTTAAACTTCAGAAAATGTAGTCTGTGCCAATATATAGAAGACTGATTTCACCGAATTCTTACTTTCAGAAATTTTCGGAGCTTAACATTACCAGTAAGAAAGTTAAAAGGGTTTCTGCAATGTGCCAGTGATTTTGCTGCTAACGGATGATGTATTAAATACCAAGGAACCAAATTGGGTTATTATTTAATATCGAAAATGAAAACTTATCACAGAACCACTTTAGTATGAATGAAGTCATTTCAAGTTGTTTTCTAGATTAAAAATTTTGACTGTTAGTACCAATCATTTAAACTTCAGAAAATGTAGTTTGTGCCAATATATAGAAGACTGGTTAGACTTCGTAGATAATTCGATAAGCTTCTTTTCAACAGATGATTCTACTGATGTTCATGGTAATACCAGTAAATATTTAACAAAAAAGAGGATTAAGAAATCTTAGTTTGTTGTAATTCCATTTTTCTAGATATTTTCTATTAATATTTAACTATCACACAACAACAACTCAACAACTAAGGTAAAAATGAAGAAGATGCAATGGACTGAAAGATACACTCAAACCCAAATCTTCATGGAATTCAAACCCGTAATAATTAGATTGCGATGCTTGTTATAAAATACTTCACCAAAAATTGACATTAAACTCTACATGTGTACACATATGTCCAATCGTATTGACGATATATAATTATAATATAATCTTTTACCTTATATCTGCTGCTATCGATAAAATGTAGTATACTTCAATTCATGAACATTGATTAAAAATTTAAATTGTCAAAATCGGTAATAGCAACGCTTGGTAAAGATCCGTTAAAATGGGTATTATCTTTATTACACCGATCGGAAAAAATGTCAAAAGCGGTAATATCAAAAGCAATCAATTTACTTATTCTTGCCTTTTGGTCCAGAATCTACATATGATTTGTAATTGTGGAACTTACAAGTAATAAAAATTAAGTACACGTTTATAAATTTTATTTTAAATATTTATTTACAACTGGTACAAGTGGTTTGCGAGAAATAACTCCCATTAAAACTCTTTCAGTTTTATGGTGTTTGGTACATTTAGATATCAAATAGAGGTATACATTTTTTGTCTCTTATCTTTTACCTAATACTCTCTTTCCAAACTCTTGCTGCCATTTCATTATTTAGAAAATAAATCTCTTCTTTACTTTCTCTTTCTATCTCTCTACAATTTAGTCTCAGATATTTCTGCATCGCCTATTTTTCGCTGATAGCCAATACATATTTCATTTTTTTTTTCGTTTCAACGAAGTTTCGCGATTGTTGTCATATCTGTTTCATTTGTTGCGGTATGTGCAAAGTATACAAAATATATTTGCATCATATATTATATTTTATTTCTAATATATTGGTGTACTGGCTAAAAGACCTCATTTTTTTTAAATCTGGCAGTGTCAAAAGTTAATAAGATTACAATTTACAATAACTTTCTTATTTATTTTTCCTTTTTATCATTATAATCTTTTTAAATCTTATTATATCCTATGAGGTGTTGAGATTCAAATTATTAATTCCTTAGTTTATATTGTTTATTAGAACTTTCCACTTTCCACTCTTTTCCGTTCTTCGCATTTCTCCTTGCTTCTTGACACCTAGTGTTGTTTCTATTGAGTATTTCCTCTAAGGTGTCTTTCCTTACGACCACAAAAAGTGTAAAACATATTTTTAAATAGTTGATATTAATGAACAGATTTATTTTAATGCAGTTAAACATTTGTTAATCTTCCGGTGAGATCTGAATACAGCGTCTTTCCGGTTATCTGTTGTGCTCTGTTCTACTAGTATTCCATTTTCCATATGGACTATTTGAAGTCACAGCAGTATTTTACGTGGTAGACTAGAACCGGTGTGCAGTGTGCAAGTCGTGCAATATTTTTACAGCGCGCGTGTAATTCACCGCTGCGTGTCCAACTAGCACCTGGGGCGCGAACAGAACATCGCGGAATGCGCGCGCATACCATACTCCATATAATATAATTAAGAAAATTATTTTTAACGTACGAGGTACCTCACTACCTCGGGATTAAAATACGATTTGTTACTTTGATTTATCAAAATAATTATTAAATAATGTGCACTTATAGCAAGCGCCCAGTCATTTGTCCACCACATAACCCTACTTTCCAAGCTGAGAACTCGCTTGGTTGAGTGTAGTAAAGTGTATGCTAATTCCCCTATTATATACAGTGCTATATGGGCTCAACTCGGAACAGACATGCGCAGAATGTCGCCATCTCTGTCTCCCAAGCGGGAGAGCGAGAGAGAGCGGGATAGTGCCCGTAGCCTGGAGGGAGTAAGAGGAATTATACACCCACGACTTGGTGTAATTGTGTATGTTCGTGAGACCGATTCTGACCTAAGGCGAGTACAGAGGTATCAAAGCGGGCCTGAACCCAACACCTAGCACGCGTTTTTTCTTGATTAGCACTATGTGCTGAATTAATTAACATTAATGGAATAATTTATTCGCGACTCGACACTTGAATGTGACGTCAGGGTACAATATGGTTAATTGTATTGTATATTGTTCGAATTTTTAACGGGAGAGTAAAAGTATGCGTCGTTAATGCTGTTTAATGTATTCTAAATATTATACGAGCAGTTCTAAATAGATTTAGCTATTATAATAATAAGCAAAGTTAACATTGGAAATGATATCATACAAAACAAAATGTTAATGAATGAATAACATAATATTTGTAGACATATTTTTTATATTTATGTCAATAGCTCTCTTTTAATAAATACAAAAAAAAATCCAGTACGTAGTATTACCACGACAATACAAAGAAGAACATGCCCCTAAAAACATTGTTTTACAAATGTATTTATTTTTTCTTGGGTAAGATTCTCTATCAGTCACAAATTTTCTATTTTGAACCGAAATTGCTACTTGTTGACGTAATTTAAATATAAGGTTTTACAAATTATTGTACAAATTCAAATATTTTGTAATTATTATTCCCAAAAAAATATAAATATTGAAAATTCCATTTCTACAATATTTCAGAGTAGAAGTAAACGTTAGAATAATATGAATAATTTTTATAATTTGCTCATTACTGGATGTGCCAATTGTTAATATATGTAGTAAATGTGTAAAATGGATCTGTGGATTAAAATTTTATTTATTATTTTAAAAGATATAATGAATATAACTTTATGGAAATATGTTTGTAATTAAAACAATTTTTAATTTTAGATTAGATTATAACAAATTTGTAATTATCATCACAACTTACTTATTATTAAATGTTCCACTTGCCTTGTTACAAATTTTAGTAACAATTATATATCTATATTTTTACTAAAGTAACCGTTTTCTACAGATTACCTGCTGGCCTTTTAAATTATGAATGAGGCTACACGAAAAGATTTTTTTTTCGGTGAGAATGAATTAATTTTTAAAACTACATTTTAGATAAATAAATATTCCAACTCATTCCTAGTTGTGTTAATTTTCTTTCTTACAAATTTCTGTCATATTAAACAGTGACTCTTAACAGTTAAAATGAGGAGTACCGCTGAGACTATTTTTATTTTTGGAAATAATGAGTGAATATTAACATCAATCAGATTCAATTTCAAATAACCAGAACCATATTACTAGATTGCAGATAATATCATATTATCTGGTGTTAAAATTTTATGTTTTGTGTTATGAATGTTTCGTTTTTAATGGCTGTCCCCGCGCGTTGAATCTTTGAGTACCGCAGTGAACCGCGCCATAATTGTAGGAAATTATGCTACAGAACTACATATAAGATCAAGAACTATAGAATAATTATTACATCGGGATCCAAGATTATAATTATAGCCTTAACTTCGTATCTACAGCCCGTCAGTGCAGTCGAGTATTAAAAAACACCAAAACACATACAATTTTTAATCTGAGCGACTAGGTTTAACCACAATGGTACACATTACAATCGCCCAGCAAGAGCAGTGAGGCCAGATTGAGCGAAAAGTAGAGCAGGACCGCAGTGAGCGTCTGTATCGGAGGTGATACTAAGTCGAGCCTGAAGCGAATTCACGAATACATATGAAATTATGTGGAGATTTTATCCAGAATCATTAAGATTATTAAGGGCGTAGAACAGGCACGTAGTTCACTATCGGTACTCGTCTGGGCGGCTATAATCAAATCAATTTGAAACCGAATGAAAAACATTAGCAGTCGTAAACGGAGCTTAAGAAAATTGGTTTGGTTGGTAATGGTACTGTTGGCTGAAACAAAATACTTTATTCGTTGGAAGATTCAATTATTCCCTCCATTCTTCTGATAGATAGCCGACGACGTACGGGCTTATTTGATCGCTCAAATCAAATTTTCGGATATAATTGTGATGCTGTCTAATTGGATTCCTATTCGGTCGAGGATTTGAATTCGGATTCAGGACGTACGCTCCGGATTGATTTTTTCATGAATTACAATTTATAGAGGAAATTGAAATTTCTTGCGTTAATCTCGAAAAACTCATTATTACTTTTACTTTAATCGGTTAAGTATACGCAATTGTAAAACAATTATTTCTTAAATTATTTCCTTATTTCAGTTTACTGTTAACTATGCATTGGGAAATTATATTAACCACGTACCATAATTTAAAAAATAATCTACAGTCATAAGATACAAAATATTTTTGCTCTTTCTACTGCCGGATTATACCATATTCTGCGCCCTAAAATCAATGCAAAAATTGCGAATTTTTATTTGTCTGTAATTTTTGTTGAGTTGAAAAACCTTAAAACATCTGTATTATGCAAGGAGGACTGTTTTTTACAGTCCAATTACTTAGAAATTTATTTTGTTTGAAACAGTTTTTATTTACTTGTTGCAAAGAAACTAACGAATTTGCAAAAATTAAATATTTAATAATTTTATATTATAAAAAGCATTTTTTTACTGAATTATCTATATCTATTTCATTATATTTATAATTTTTCTTAAACCATTTTCATTTAATTTTGGGATTTTCAAGTATCGTAAATTTAAAAAGAATACACAACTAATCTTGGATCGATAGGTCTACTAAATTTTAATATAGACTATAGATACTTGTTTTTAAAAGTGTTAAAGCACTAGTTTCCAGGGCGTAAATAACGCAGTTGTGAAAGAAGATTTCATTTTATTTATGTATGTACACAGAAAAAAATTGTCAGTTGCTCAGGGAAAAAGAAACACTTAATACCTCCCACTATTGCTGCAAATTTTTCATGCTTCCTTATACATGTAACCAAGAATTATTTTAATTCTATATCATGTCAGTTTTGTAGATTAATTCAATTAATAACATATTGAAACATGCAATTGTAACTATAATAAATAATAATTGTATTTAAAGTTTTCCAGTAATATGAAGAGTCAAGAAAAAATGTCCATGCCAATTATTCTGTTAATTGTTATATAGCAATTTAGCATTCCGTTAAATAACTGTGTCATTTCTCTCTATATTGTAATTACAAATAGAAAATAGTCATTTTATAATTTCATAGTATAGACTTTTTCCACGCCCATAGTATAAATATACCGTAGACAAGATTGTTCTCAAGAAATGAATTAAAATTTTAAAAACAAAAATTTACAGAAGTATACATTTTATTTTTTGATTTTCTCTATAAAATATTTTGAATACTCTCAGTATTAAATATATTAAATCTTCATATCTTAGACACTTTAGTTGGTATGGAGAATGCACTCAACGGGATTCGAATTCAAGTTTTGAGAACTAGAGCAGATATATCCACTAGTAATATTTTTATTTCAGGAGTGTTAGATTTATTAAATTTATAAACAAAATACGGCTTTATAGTAAGTTATTCTTAGTCAAGTGAGCACGTTAATTTGCCTGAGTACCTCTTCAAGAAAAAGTTAATTCCCTCTTGTAAAAACTTTTCATCGTGATGGGAAAAGAAAAGATTATAATTCGATCGGATTTTAATTACTTAATGACGTATTATGACAGTTTGGCGGCCTAGAAACTAAATTATTGGTTAAGGAAGATAATTGCTCGCCCAAACATAATCACGTTAAAATAATTAACATCGATTTCCAGTTTTTGATCGAGACGTAAAATTAGAACAGATGGCGCTGATTTAATTGCTTATTAGACGAATTAAAAAACAATTAATCGCCGGAAAAAAATGAAGAGCTGCGAATTAATTCATCTTGAAATCAATAAAAATTCAATAGCAAATTAAATCTTTTTCGTCTTCTTTTTCAATGTTTAACAAACTCTGAACTTTAACTTCAATAAAAAGAAGTTTAAAAGAGAGAAATAACTGAGTGATGAAGATATGCTGAACTGGAAAAAGCGGAAAATAGACACAAGGAATAACGATCACTAATAAGAAATAAAAGCTCAAGAAATAGTAGAAGAAATCAAAAATACAAGTAAACTGAGAAATCAGCGACAAAAATACTAAAAAACGAAAAATATAACAAAATTCAAAAAACAAGATACAATAAAAAATACAAACATGTAGGTACAAACACCCCGATATGTATTAAAAGAAGGAAATATTAAGATAATCACGAGATTTCGATGTATAAACGAAGAAAGAAGCAAAAAGTACTTGCTACTAGCGAAAGGAAAGCAATGTAAGAGGAAATAGGTAAATAATTATTGTTTGTAGTGATTTCATTACGAGTGGCACAATATTCCTATATAAAACCGGGCCTCAAATACATGGAGTCGTATGTCATATCCCTTTTGTTTCTTTTGCGATTGGCGCATCAATGATGATGAATTGGAAAGTTAAAATTGCAAAGTTCCCAACAAAAATGCAGTTTACATTTACGAAATTTCTACAAATTTTTGTGCATAGGGAAATCATTTAGCCTTTCCTACTTGTGATAATAAACTTTCGATTTTTAATCACTTTACTTTTACTTAAACGACAAGAAACCGTCATGTTAATTTATGCTCCATGTTTATGAAAATTTTATTGTTTTATATTTACATATAGAAGTTATCAACGAGCCATAAAAGTTTATTCTCGCTTGGTAAGGTGTTGACAGCAATGCTTGTAGCTTTTTGTATTTGTCGTAATAAACTAAAAATAATTGATTACTTCATTGAGAGATGGAGGCAGTTGAGAGACACTTAATTGATATTAAGTCAACAATATTTATTTGTTCTCCATTTATTGATAGAAGAAAACGTTACAGTAATTTGGAAAGTAGATTTTTTTCTCAAATAAATACATCATGGTATTACTCATTGCTAGGTGTGCCAATCTATTTTCGTAAAATTCAAAACGTCATCATATTTGTACTATAATAAATATTTATGAAACATCATCTCTTATGCACTTAAAGTTAGAGTAGAAAAATGTCAGAGTTTTATACAGTCTTTAAACATTTAGCAATATAGATAATTTACTTTGTAGGCGGCCATTATAAAAAAAAATATTCATTTCCATTTAATGTATCATCTGCCAAAAGGAATAATTATCCATGAAATAGATTAGGCGACGGAAATAAATATTTCCGTCTTGATCAAAACTTATCATATTTAAGTAAAATTATTTTCATTCCGTTCAAAGCCAAATAACAAGTCATATGAGTCGATGTTCTCTCTTCTCTTCATTGTTGTTATGATTATCACTATTGACTGTTTGATAACAAGCCAATTGTTTATGTCAAATACATTAGTTTTTTATGCGGTTGCCTAAAAAATATAGTGGGCAACTCGTCAAAAAAAGCTAATATCCTTGATCATATAAAATTGCGACCCTTGACTTCGTCTCGTGTCGTAACAATTATACTCGCATAGATATGAATGCTGTTCTGCACTCGATACACAATTTACTATTATAGAATATTTTGTGAAAATGAAAAGATTTATATACATTCCACTTTATTTATTATGTATTTCATACTACGAGCGAATTAAATTTTAAAATACCGATACCTATACTTATATTATATATTCGTACTGATAAAGATGTTATTATTATTGTCAAACTTATTATTTTTTTTAGAAATTTGATTATACATATATTTCATTCGTTGTTTGAATACGATATTAATATTTCAAAATTTCTCATTTTCGGAATGTAATTTACCCATCTAAGTTATAAAATGTTGTTATTGACAACCTTGAATATATGGAATGATTGTACGAGTTTGAGAATTAAAAAAATAAACAATGCTTTAATTATAACAATCCTTGAAGCTAAATAGCATTATCTGCACGACTTTTAATTAATAATAACAATTAATATCCTGTAATTACAATTAGATACTATGTAGTACTTTCATATAAATTATAAACAAAACGTCATAATAAACACATGTTAGCTTTCTATGTAGAAAATAATAAAATGATAATTATATATCACTTACACTACTAGATCTACTTTAGTCGTTGAAAAATTCGTCAGAATCCTACTGGCCAAAATATTTTCTGGAAAAAAAGATAATTTAGTAGATACACTTGTAAATTATTACAAAGCCTAGTAAACATTATTTTTGTGCAATTTTTGTTTTAGCACATTTATAAGCAGTATTGTACTGCCAAAATAAGAAGTGGTTTATTACGGCCAGCAAGCAAGCCAAAAACTTTCAGAGAAATAAATACTGGTAATGATAATAATTTTAAAAATATTTGTTGGGACACAAATATTGAAGGAACATGAAATTACAAACTTAAAATTATGATAAGCAATTTGCTAACTATAATAGATTTTAACATACAGTAGCGGTTTTTAATGTACCTACTTTATGCAGTTTAGTGACCAAAAACAATTATTTTTTATAAGTGCGCAAAATGCTTTATTGTATACAATACTGTCAGTTTTAAAATATAATTACAAACAACTCATTTTTTAATAGCATAATCTTAGCAAAGTTCCTTCGGTTATTTTTTGTCACACGTTATTTTCATGTATTTGAACTAATTTCGTACAGCAAGCAGCTTCTGTACGATAAAACAACATATATCACACGAGAATGAAATATCATTATAGGGTAAGTGGAGGATAGCTAGACCGGTAGGATAGACGGACTTCTGATCTTAAAAGTACATTAAAGAGATATCTCTTATAAGGAATGTTAATTTTGTTGTTTAGAGACAGTGTAAGTAGCCGCTTGAAAATTAATGCAGTCAACACTCACACAATCCAAGATTTACTTAAAAATTGCCGAAAAATATGGTTGTATATAGTCATAAGTAATTTAGTGATCCATTTAACCTCTGCTCTGAGGATAGATGGTGCCACCTATGCTAAGGAGAGATGGATCAGAGGATTTTTATTGTTAAAAAGATGAATTCAGCCAGTAAGTAGAGAAAAAGGTAGTTGCTATTCCATGAGTTCTGAAAAATTGTTGTTAAATGGTTAATCAGAGGGTGATGATAATGAGGAAGCTGAAGATTAAGAAAACGAATATACGGGGTGTAAGGGAAATTATTTAAAAAAAAACGATAAAGAAGGATGATCAAATAAAATGTGTAATTTGTGGTCGCTGTTTGCACGAAGAGTGTACCACATATGACAAATGATAACAATCTGTTAACCAATTCATCTCCTCATAGCCTTGGTTCGTCTCACTTATATAGTGGAGGAGAGTTGGACTTTTTTGAACCCTAATAAAATATTTTTTTTGTAGTTTTCAGAACATAGTTTATTTTTTTTTTCTTATAAGAAAACCTAGATTATATTTTGTTAATACCATACATTCATGAGAATTTACCACTCACGAATACTCACTCGCCCGTTAAACATGTAACTCATGAATAAATACTTTTTTGCTCAATTGTAATAAAATATTTCTAATGTTATTAACATTTTATAATAGTTCTAAATTGCTTCATCATAGATACTGGCAATAATGATATATTTATACCGTAATAAAAATGAGTTTATTAGACATAAAATCTCAGATGCTCTTTCTGACGTGAAGTGTGCTATTTGTATAATAGAAAAAAAATGGCAATGATTTTGTTCGACGGAATTCGGGCGCAGATTTTTAGAACCACAATCTATCATTCTATCTACTAGATAAGATGACTAGACTATGGAACACATTATCGTCAATAATTAAATAAAAATTTTGTCTGTAATCCAGGAATAATTAATTTCTTTTCTAGTTTCTTAAGTCTTGAAGTGTAATTAGAGTGTCTTTGCTTTTATAAAGTGGCCAAAATTTAGAGGGGAAAAGTGCATGATGGAAGTGTAACAAATGATCGCCATAAAAAGTCAATTTAAAGTTGTGTAGAGCATCAGCGACCACGGAGTGCTCGACTCTCATTTCGATGTTTTTGTTCAGAGTGACAAAGTAATTATTAACCTCGCCGTCTTGTAATTATCCTGATTCTAGGGGTGACCAAGTCCAACGGAAAGATTGCCAAGGTAGGCGGGGAAAAGCTTATACTCAAGGATGACCAAAATGGAAAAAACTCATCTTTTAGAAAATGGAATAATAATTTTAATATAAGAAACATTAATATTGTGATAAAATTATTATTTTCTCTCTTTATCTTGAAAGTTTATTTGTTCGTAAGGAAGGCAATGTTTTTGACGAAGTTCTCGATGGTGAGTTAATAATGTATAAGTACGTTTCAGCAGAGTTTCTAAATTTAATTATTTTTTTATTTTGCTATGGCAATTTTTACCGACTGCCACATAGGTATATAAGGAAGGTATTGTAATCATACTGTTTTGATATTTCAAGATTACAACAAGTGTCCACGAATACGTTATTAGTATTTTTAGCGTGGTATCTATTGATCCGTCCATTTAGCAGTAGGTAAGCAAATGAAGAGCAAAATCGGCTGAAAAGATTATAATTAAACTTCATATTTAAGCTTTTGACATAACGACGCACGAGTGTGTCGAATTTTGGTAAAAATCAGTAAACAAGTGACAGTTCACTCTTATATTCCCATAATACGAAAAAATACGTTTTGACTATTTTTATCTGTTGTTCTCCCGTCTATCCGTCCGTGTGTCTGTTCGGAGTTCGTATTTATAAATTCTTTTGTTTAGAGTAAATTCGGTAGAATTGATTTTTGTAAAATTTTGAGATATTTAAGCTTTTCTGTATATTACTAGTGGCTGTTGATTCTGTGATGGCCACAAGCTATTTTTGAAATGTTGAATTGCTATGTTAGAAATAATTCAACTGTCTTTTTTGATAACTTCAATCAGTTTTACTTTTTGTTATAACGTTTTATCTATTGCTTATATTTTAATTTTAACGTATAAAAATACAGTAATAAATGTGACAGGTAGAAAAAAATACCATATGGTGTAGCAGATCCACATACAAAACATTAGTGTTATAGTAAATACATTTAACGGAAACAATTTTCAAAATGGTGTAAAAAGTGTTGGAAATTGAAACAAACCACATGTTTTACACCAATTCAGCATTTTCTCCCGAATTTTTTCTCTGCCCACAACCTGTCTTCATCCGCACCCCTGGTAATTTCCTGCCCCCTGATTAATTTTTAATTCGCCGCCAATGATCGCCGTCTGTTCCAGACAATAATTATCAGTAATTTCGGGTATAATTGGTCGCTTTTCGGCCGGCGTTACGGTTACCAAGGCAACGCGATGCTGTTGTGTTTGTGAATGTGAGGTTAGGTCAGGGTAATTAAGCCACAGAGGACAACAAGGGCGCTGGGGGAGCCTGACCTACATTTAACCCTTCCAGGGGTGCAGATGGTGATGATCGCTGATAAGATTTGAGTAATTAGCTTACGAAGGGTTAGGGACATCTGTTGAGTGGAGAGTGTATTAAAGATTACACAGCTTTCAACGCGACCTTCAAGCCTTTAATCTTTCATCTTTAAACTTTGTTACCAGTTGTGATTTTAACTGCTGGTATAGTTGGACTGTAAAAAGAGAAAATTTTATATACATTATTAACAATGGAATTAGTTTGATAAAGCTCACTTTAGTCACAAGTTTATAAGAAACGAATATTTAAAGAGAATCTAAACAAAATATATACTGTCTCTAGAACTGCAAATTAAGACAGCAAAAATAAAAAAAAATAATGTTTTACGTTAATTAGTTATTTTTAGATTGTCAACTATTCAGTATGTATGTATAGCGAATGATCTCTCATTGGGCGGTCCAGATCCATTTCGAAAGTACAGCGTTATCATTAAAAACGGGAATAGTAAATTATGATACTAGTGTAAGTCTTTAAAGCATGCGTGAAGAGTACGACACGATGCGAAATGCATTAACAGCACTAGTGCTTGAATAGTATATTACATAACGAGCGTGGAAAGTGGTAAATAACTTGCGAGTGTAGACATTGAAGAACGAGGCGCATAGCGCCGAGTGATTTAATACACGAGCATGTTAGACACTTTCGAGCGAGTTATGTACACTATTTTTCAGACAACCACAAAAAAATTCATAAAAAAGTGTTAACACCAATATAATATTCAGCATAGAATATATTGTCCACAGAGAGTTTGGAGACAGTTTGTTAGATTGTTCACTTACATAAACTAATAAAACATGTTCCGAGAATGATTTATCTATTTTATTTTCTTTACGCCAAGCCATAAACTGGTTGTAAGTCAATTCATAGCGTTCTTCAGATTTAGGCGGCAAAAGATTTAATGTAGTTTCTCTTGCAGCCTGTAAAATTGTAGGCGGTGTACAATCAATGATATCTTCGTCACTTGCGTCCATGTTTGACGTTGAAAAAATGATTAAATGTAATATTCGACCACAAAATTTCTTTTTTCACTGTTAAACACAAAACGGCTGCCGGCTGACATTTGAGGTTAGGGTCAACCAGTGGCGTTCAGCGTTCAGCGCAACTCAATTCGTTAAACGCGCTTAATCTAAAACTGCGTTATATAAATAATACTAAATATAAATAATAACAAATATAATAATTATTAATATTCAACTTGACGGTTATAGTAAATTAACAAATATTTTATTTATTTTTTTGTCGAAATGCCATCTGAAGTCATTTAACGGAACTAAAAGTCATAACAGCACTAGTGTGTTATAGTCATAACAGCACTAGTGTGTTAAGTTGCACTTTCTGTTGTTATTTACAGTGTTGTTATTGCTACTTTCGTAGGTGGTCGTCTGAAAAGATATTTATACACATCCCTTTTTGTTATTATAAAAGCATGATAATCTGAAAATAATTTTGTTGTTGTTTAGTAACCTTAAAGAACGACTTGTTAAAATGTTGTATTCATAATAGCAATTTTGACCTTTCGAGATTTTAACGATGTCCACAAATTAAGATCATTCCTGCATTTTTTACCCAACTTGGTACAAGCAAAATTTTTAAGGTGTAAAGAGATGTCATCAATATTTATAACTAGACTATGATATACGAAGTACAACGTTTATATGTGTATTAATTTATTCTAAACCTGCTACTCTCTTGATATAAATTTTAATAACTAAAAATAAAAATTATAACGTATACTTCTTGAATAGCTTTTAACATGACATCGAACAATAACGATAAAAATTACAAAAATAATTTGACAGTTCAACCGATCGGCGTGACATACAAATCACTTATGTAAACATATCAAGTCGACTCGTTGTGTTGAAAAAAAGCAATACCTACAATCATTTTCAATAAATTGATATTTTATTAAAATATTATTTTTCATTTTAAATTTATTGGAAATAGGTATCCATATTACCTATGTACTTTTTTTATAATAACATTTTTTTCTTTTAGCTTTTCTGAATATTAACATCAGTCATCAGTTACAAATTTTATTTCATTTCATCTAAAACAAATAAATGTAATTCAGTAAAATTATTAAAATTTGGTACCTACTGTATAAATCTCCTACAATAATTATTTAAATAAATAAATAAACATGATAATTTGAAATTAGGTGGACGATATTGCAATCATTCCAATTTTGACATTTCGAGATTTTTAACGTATGTCCATGAACTAAAATTTATGTTCCGTCTATTCGTCAAATCATTTGTCAATTTCTTCGCGAAACGGATGATAATGAAATTTCATAATTCAGTTTGGGAAATAAATGGCACAATTTGAATACATTTGATAAAAATTGATCAACTGAAATGATAGTTAACTAAATTTCGGTTTTTCTAAAAATATTTGGTAGAAGAAGCTGTTATAAACACATGCATCTAACAATCGTTAAAAAATTATTATGCGAAAGATTCCGTAATGGCCATAGATGATTGTTCAGTTGTTAAACAAAGACTGATAGAGGTACAATAAAATAAAATTATAGCTAGCTACTGTATATTTTTTAAAATAAAATACTGATAATTGAAACAAAAGAATAGTGCAGAATGTAACCCCCTAAATCAGTAATTATTACGGGGGAGAAATCCTCCCCCTTTTATTCTTCTAAACAACCCCGAAAGCATCTGCTAGATCTTACGCCCTCTAATGGTAATATACTACCCTTGCTTGCTATGGATACATGTGTGTCCAGCGGCCCACCGCAGCAGTGCTAGTCCTGCAGCGCAGGTTACGCCCACTCCTGCACTGGTCTACTGCTCCCGGCCGTTCGCACGTTCAGGGAGGACAATTAGAAATAATGAACATTGCATCGCGGTCTTAAGATGATGGACGGTCGGCCATATTTGTTAATAATGCACAAACAGGTAAAAAATACATGCAAGAACGCAAGCAAAAATTACCAAGGGTTATTTTCGGTGTTAGAAACACGCGAATAGAGGGAATTTATTGTCACGGCCTTTTACAAAACATTAAATGTACTAATTAAATTTTAATAAATTATAATACACTTTGGGTGTTAAAAACAAAGTATAAAGTCATGTAGAATATTAAAAATATATAATACCTTTAATACCCTTAAATTGTTTCCTCTAACGATGAACGTTCCACCAATACAGGTTTTAAGTATTATTTAAATTTTCCATCGCATCGAAAGAAATGAACTATTCAACATTGTTATGAAATGTTCGATCAGCATTTTTTGTTTAAAAGTGTTCCTTGAAATTTAAGTCTTGTTAGTGCAACTGGACGATATATACTGACGGTGCCCAGAGGTCTCGAATTTGTTAAATTTGTCTCTTTTCGAGACATATAATTTACACGGTTCCCAAATCCAATCCGAAATTTAGTACTTGTATTACCTACCGAAGTTAATAATAATTATTTTTTTCACTATTAGCCTAGACACCCTCTATTACTAACTTTTGTCATGACAAATTGTTTTGTCCTACCGCTTACTTGGTAACCGTGGTCACCTAGGTCAATAATAAATTATTATTAACCATGGTTGATAATGAAAACAGTTATTTTTTAAAGAAACTCAAATCTCCAAATCCAAATATTGAATGTATCATTTAACTCAAGAAAAGTGTAAAGTGTGAATTCATAATTTAAATACGCTGTCTAAATTAAATAAGTAAATCAATTAAAACCAAATTAAAAATCAAAAGTGAGGTTGGCAAACTAAAGTCAAATGTTTCTTATTGTCAAAAATTTTTTTTGTAGTATGGTTGGGATTTAAATGATAGTAGCGTAATTTTAAAAATTATATACCTATATGCAAGTCCGGATAAAGGGACGAGCGAGACGGGTGACCGTTCGGGGAGCCAATTTTTGAAGGACACCGAGTGCCAAATTAAAAAATTGAATATATTTTAATATCAGTAATATTTATAGATTTATATATTCATATTGATTATTTGTGCATAAAAAAAAAACTAAAAATTGGTACTTATTTGTTAAAATATTAAATTTTTGTAGCAAACATGTTAAGGTGTATTTATAATCATATTCAATGTTAGCACAATTTCAAGTTAACTTGAAATTGTACGCTGAGCGTACGGATTCATTTACAGTCATTCATAACAAAAATATAGAGTCAGCGCACACCGACTCACTTGAACTCAAGGTTCAACTTCAATTCCGAAAAATTGAAAGTGTTGCTCACGTGCTATACGTTATAATCCTTCGAAAAATATCCCGGTTTTCTAAATTATACGAGACAATAAAAATAAAAGTGATACGATGTTGGGAAGAGACCCACAGTCTTAGAATAAAAATGACGATTTTTTAAATATATTAACTAGAAAACACAATTTTATCAGGACATATTGATATATTGCTACCTCTTAACAATAGCCTCGCTTAATATATGAAATTAGTAGTTAGTAACAATCAATTTATTGAAGAAAGTTTGAAATATGCGTTTCAACTATATGTTTTATAATAACATTTTTTTGTAATTTAAAGTAACCAGTTTTATTGAGATATGTTTATTACAAAAATACATAAATGCGTCAGACTTGTATATTTGTAATTCCTATATCATCAGCTGATTAAATCACAACAGCGATTCAACCCAAAATAAAAATAACATTGAAAAAATAATCTATTTCGTTGGCTCCCGATCAAGTGGAAATTAAAAATAAGTTCATATTTTTACCAAGGTGATGTGAACCGTGCAAGATCAAGACTCATGTTTGGCGGTCATTGGAATTATTTCTTATTTCTATATTTCGGCGGTGATTATTTGTCCGCGCAGGCGCGCTGACGTCACAATATGGCGCTCGGGTGACAACCAGGCACGTTTTTAATTTTGTGGCCCTTCGTAAGCATGCTTTCATTTCTTACCTCGCGTTTTCTTGACAGCGCAGGGTAGGCGCAAGGGGGAGCATTTTTTAGTGATTTATTTGCGAGAAGAAGAGGAAATTATTAGGTTAACAGCCGTATAAATCGGTTTTTGTTTCCTACAAGGATTTCTCTTGTTAGTTTGTAATGCTCATTGGTTAAATAGATTTCTTTGTCGCTTATTTTACTAAACACTTTAGGTGTTTTAATAAAAGTTATTTACAACATTTAATCGCTCAAAAAATTTATGGCCGAGCGGGTACAACATTGGTCAAGCTTATAGGGCGTTACATATTAAATGTTTTCAGAGGTACATAGTTGCAAATATTTTGCGGACGTCGTCAAAATATCTTTATCGCTTATGTATCTACCGAAAGTATTGCTAAATTAATAGTACGTTACCGTTGTTACTAGTTCTGTACCTATATAAAAATATTCAAAAGATCTATTTTTTAGTACATAAAATATTTTTATTCTTAACTGTATTTTCTGCCTTTTAAGAATATGGTAGCCAGTCATTTGTTTTGCACACTTTTATAGAAAAAAAACAATTGAACCTCAAAATATTCTGTGAAAATTAATTTCCTTATGGTGACATTTGAATATGGAAATTATGATCAAATTCTTAAATTATCTAGAGCAGCGGTCGGCAACTATTACGAGGGGGTGTTGATAAATACTTAGCCTACCATATAAAACGCCACAATAATTCAAAACAAAATTTTATTTATTCAACATAATCTCCTTTAAGACTTACACATTTAACACAACGTTTATAAAATAATTGTAAACCCTCTAAAAAAAATTCTTTGTCTTGGTCTGCAAACCACTCCTCAGCGGCACGTATGGCTTCATCATTTGTGGAAAATTTTTTACCTTTCAAGTGTTTTTTAAGATTTGGGAATAAATAATAATCTGATGGTGCTAAATCCGGAGAATAGGGCGGATGGTTAACCTATTCAAAACCAATTTCATGAATTTTGCGCATTGCAATCAAGGACTTGTGAGCAGGAGCATTGTCTTGCAAAAAGAAAACACCTTTGGTAAGTTTTCCGCGGCGCTTTTCCACAATTTTCTTGCGTAATTTAGATAGCAACTCAGCATAATATGTTCCCGTGATAGTTCTGCCCTGTTCCAAATAATCTGTCAGAATTATCCCATCTTTGTCCCAGAAAACTGAAGCAAGAACCTTACCAGCGGATTTTTGAACACGGAATTTTTTTGGTCGTGGAGAACCGGAATGCTTCCACTCTTTCGATTGCTCTTTAGTCTCTGGGTCATAATGATGAATCCACGTTTCATCCATAGTAACAAGCCGATCCAAAAATGTTGAGGGGTCTGCTTCAAAACTACGGCAAATTTCCTTCGACGTTGTCAAACGAAAACGCTTCTGATCAGCATTCAAGCATCTTGGAATCCATTTGGCCGAAAGTTTTCTCATATCCAAGTCGTGATGAACAATATGAAATACACGTTCATAGGAAATGTTCAATGCTTCCGCTATACGTTTCAGCCCAATTCGTCGATCTGCTAAAATCATATCATGGACAGAATCAATGTTTTCCGAAGTGGTCACAGAAATTGGTCTTCCAGCGCGGTGCTCATCTTTAACATCTGATCTTCCTCTCTTAAATTCCGCAACCCAGTTTTTAATAGTTGCATATGAAGGACACTGATCACCTAAAGTGTCTGTTATATCAGCAAAAATTTCTTTGCCGGATAATCCTTTCAAAAATAAATATTTAATAACTGACCGCAACTCAACTTTTTCAAATTCTAGCTTTTTCGCAAACATGCCGTTTTCAAAAATTCACAGTTTAATCACCGTTCAACTTATAGATGTCAAACTTTGTCAACTTATTTATAAAACATCATAGTTGTAACCATAGCAACCATATTCACTTTCAGATATTGGAACCATCCAAGGCTAACTATATATCAATACCCCCTCGTATGTAATGAAGTGTCACATTTTATGAACTCTTAAATTTCAGCGTGCCACTAAAGGAAAAAGCAGAAATTGAAGTAAAAAAAATTGTAGTCCTTAGAGACGTAAAATTAAATCTCATTTACTATCACAAAAGGGTAACTAACCAGGTTAACTGGAGACAAATAATCTTGCATAAGACACAAACACAATAAGGATATTATTAAGCACATGATGGAATACTCCAAGGTACGCTTTACCTAATGTTTAAAGACTATGAAATCGTTCAGGTTACCTAACCTAAAATCCTTAAAAATATTTACTGTAAATCTATTTCCTAAAAGAACTTGGTAAATTCTTCAAATTTTAAAGAAACACTGATTTGAGCTAAAATCTTAGCGTGCCATTTAAAAGTCATCTCGTGCCACTAAATGGTACGCGTGCCTTTGGTTGCCGACTGTTGATCTAGAGCACATTCTGGAGTTAATTTTGCAATTAGCTCTAGCTCCAGTTTCTTGATCTAGAATCTAGATCTTTATATCACATGTGTAATTGAGATCCCAGCTACTCAGTTTGCCATGGCACAAGACCTGACCTTCTCGGAGTAGAACTAGATTTTGGAAACAAGAAAGGAAGAAAGAAAATTCATATTTGTAGAAATTTTTTTCAAGAAAAAATAATGTCTGAACTAATAAAAATAACAGATAATTCAAATTTCATATTAACTAGTTAAATGCTTGTAAATAGTACCAATTTTACGTTAGAATATTCTTTAAGTAATTAAAACAAAAAGAAAATGATTAGAAATGCGTGATACGACTATATAAATACGTGAAAATATGTTAGTACGGTCCTCGTGACGTTAACAAGCTTGGGCAGCACCGGCCGGTCATTACTCATGTGACGGAACTATTTAAATTGAAAATAATCCGAGTCCGGCCCTGGGGTACAATACAGCCTCGTTCGCCTGTGATTTATACTCCGGGGTCCTGACCTGACATATCGAAAATTACAACTTATTGCTTTTAAAAAATCTAATTAGCTCGGATCCGATTTCTTTATAATTGATTTAATTGCATTCGCGACAAAAATGCTGCCAACCCATACACCTTTATTTGGGTTTTCATTTGACTCATATTCGTTTTACGAGCATGTATTATTTTTAAAATGACACAGGTATGCAAGTACTTAAAAATTTTGTTTATTACTTCTTATATCATATAAAGTGAAAAGTATATAATTTTTTAGGTTTTTTGTTAATTAATGTTGTGAGTACTATGAAAGTACATGCGTTCATATATAAAATTTCAGTTTCATTAATTATAAGTTATTTCCAAAAAGGCAGTACTACAAACATTTTCTCGATGTATGCCTGTATTATGTATATAAAATTTTGTTAAAGTGGTAAAAATTGTAGAAACATGGTTAAATCACGTAGTTAATAATAAGATGTTTTTCAAAATAATCATTCGAAAAAACGGCATAATTTTTTTTGTTATCGATCGTTGGTTTATTATTTACCTTTCATAAATTTGAATTTTTCATTATAAAGCTTTGTAATACATTTTTAAGAATTTTTTTGTTTATTTGTTGCATATTTTTTTTTGCCATTTTTTAAAATGGTTATTGTGAAAACCATCTTATTTTAATTTCTTTTACCCTATTATTTATCATACGTACTAGCCAAGAAAATCTTCCCATCTTTAATAATTATCTTAGAATTTTTAGGGTACGTAAATAGCATCTATAAGGTACTTGTACAGTCTACAGCCTCTGCAAGGGACCTACAGCTTATAGTGGGTTCCGAAGCACTCGGACACAGCGTTATTTTTTTTTTAATAAAAATTAACAAAACTGGGATTTGAACCTCGTATTTCACACTCCCTCAATTCGAAACGGACTGCGCTATCCAAATAAGGCACCGCTGTCCGTTGTAAATTTTGTACGTAGGAAATTATTTTTTTTGCACCATCCTGCATTAAAAATGTTTATTAATTGTTTTTAAGGCAGTAAATTGCTTTTACTGGTAGTTTTGTCTAACAAAGTGCACAGATATGATTTAGTACATTCATTTATTGCTATTAAAATTAAAAGTGCAGTTACAAATACTAAAATTATCGATAAATAATGGTACCTAAAGAATTATTTTCACAATTATTTCTGACACATAAACACAACCACAAATGACAAGATTTAAAAAATATCATGGAAACAGATTTTCGCGAATGAATTTTAATATACAATCTATTTCTCGCAGTTGATCCTCACGTCATCAGTTCATGTGATTCAAATCGTTGGGAGGGAAGGGAGATTTATGACATCATCTTGTCGGGTGAAATCGTGTGATTTCTGAAGTAAATAAAACTGACAATATTGTATACAAATTTGAAACTGGATGAAATAAACGAAAAAAGGTATAGAATAAATAACTAACGAAACTAAGAAGAATAAATTGTCGACTCCAAAATCACCTTCACCTTTATTGACAGAAATGGCATGAATGACAGATTCAATTTTCTAAATATTTAAAAATATCTGTTACCGCGGTTACACTATTGTCTCAATTTCAATTTTATTGTTGGTTAGTCGCAGATAACATATATACCCTTCTGTAACACATACGATAATAAGATAGCGAATAAAAATATTACCTCTGTCATGCATGTAAGACAAAGATGCAAGATAAAAGTTTAAAAATTCTTATAGCAAAAATTGATGACGTGAGGTTCAACTGCGGGAAATACAGTGTACCTCATTATGGATACCAATTTTTTTGCTGTGTCGTGGGAAGTTTAATTTTGATCGTGCAATTGTAAGGAAAACCGATTGGTAAATGTCCTTAATGTTCTAAATACTTAATAAACTATTGTACATTCGTAATAAATTTGAAAATAATGTAGGTTTTTCAAATAAATATCCATTTATAAGGTATGGTAAAATCTCATATATTAGTAGAAGTGTACCTTTATTAATTTATAAATAGGAAGTAAGTGCGGCTCGTAATAAAATGGGTTTAGCGTAATTCATTTGATTTGTTTGCTGTGATATCCAAGTGGGCCCGCGTAATTCTATCAGTGAGAGTACATGCCACATTAGCATGTCGTGTTATTTCGATTTTTAATCTGGTAAATCTGTTTACTTTGGCGAATCCTCGGCTCTTCGCTTGTTAATATCCACCGTTAATTGAAATTCGTGTCGGTTTACGTGTTTTTAATATCCTAATGGATGCAGCGCAGTGTCGCCAACCCAACCGGAAAAAATATCCACATAGATGAATATTTTCACCGTGCCGCCATTCAACATGTGCTTTCATCGCTTTTTATAAAAATACACTAAATTCAATTCGGTAATTACTAATTAGTTGATCCATTCCAAATTAAACGATATTTAACAAAATAGGGTTGCTTTAATTTGTTAATTAAACGCACATTCAAACATTAGAAATGCGATTTAAATTTATTTTTAGTTGCAGTTCAGTGAATCTCAACCTGGGCGGTATCGCCCTCTTGTGAGCGATTTTGATACTATATGAGGCAGAGACAAAGTTTAAATTTAAATTTAAGAGGGCGATTTTAAAATTCGCTGTGATTTTTTGATTATTTCAAATTGTAGCAGTATTCCAATGAATCTGCAAGACATTGTGATTGATTTTTACAAAATAATATATGATCCTAATTCCTAACACACATGTATATTTTAAAAGTTAAAATATTAACATCTTATAGTAGCAACTAGGAACAAGTTAAATTTATTTACACCCAGATTCATAAAAAATATAACCCTTGTTATCATCCTGAAATGTCAAACTAACTCCTGTCCCAATTCATAAAAAGTATTAAGTATATTGTTTAGTTCCAAAGGTAACTTCAATAGTTTGATGGAATTAGAAATATTTGTAGATGATTATCAACAACACAAGATTCGTGGTGACATTTGACAACTTAGAAACTTAGATGTAAAATACTTTGATTATGCAAGCGCAAACATTAATTGAAGTATCGCTGTAATAATTTTTTTTCTAATATTTTGATTCTTAAATTCGTATTCCATGGAATAAAAACGTTAATGGCAATATATATTTTTTATAATGTTGTAATGATTCGATTTTTACAATGTCCAGTAGAAGATTGAGATGAATGTTAAAAAAAATAATTACTAGATTATAAAATATAAAAGATTAACTTTAACGATTCTGTTCCATGTAATACGATTCTAATAAAAAAAATATAAAAAAAATGATTACAACCATACTTCAATTAATACTTTACGCATTCATGTAATCAAAGTATTTTAGTTCTAGGTTGTCAAATATCACCACAAATCTTTCCCAGTATCATTTAAAAATCATTTACAAATATTGCTCATTCCACCAAACTAGTTGGGTTCTTTTTGTAACTAAATAATATACTTAATTCTTTTTATGAATTGGGACTGAAGTTAGTTTCACATGTCAGGATAATAACAAGGGGTATAGCTAACCCGGGTTAGGTGCTAATCTTTTTTATGAATCTGGGTGTAAAAGTTTATGATGAGATTTTCTTAATTTTTTTTTTTACTTTTAGATCAACAACTCTTAACCACAAGTACGAAAATAAATATTCTGTCCAAATTATGAACATTGAAACATTCTGTCATATTCATATTCCTATTATAGTATAATGATTTTAATCCATTCTAACATATACCTACAATTTTTCACCATGAACATACTGCTTTCTGCTCGATAAGATATAGTACATCTGGGTATTTTGATCAAATTTTAGTTAAAAATATTTTCATTCTAATTTATATTGACATTAACTTGTAATTAGGGAATTGTTAGTTTTTGCCGATTTTGCAGTAGTCAATCAAATAAATGTTGAGACAAACTATAAAAATATATAATTCCAGTAAAGATGTGAAAATACGAGTATAAATTGTATTTTTATAAAAGAAAAGGTTGCGATACTTTGGTATGATAATAAATTGTACTGGAACATAACGTACAAAACTTTTCAAATTTAACCACATACAATAAAATTCCATCACTCCTCATTTTAAAATACACCCTATTTGAAATTTTAATAAAATTCCTTAAACGATAGAGATCTCTTATCATTTTCCCGATGTTTCAATTACTCTGAAGCAGAATACCATCAAAAAATGTTTCCAATTCTCTTTCGCCTTTATCGATTCAAACACACTTTCAACTTGAAACTGGCTTTTCCTTATATCTACATACTGGAGTGCTATTCAAACAAACCAGCGGCCCAGCTGAGCAGTGGTCGCGGGCGCCCGATCCGGGCGTCGACGACCGCACTGGCGCACTGTCAACAGTAAGATGCAGCTTTCAATTTGGCTAATGACGTTTCGTCGGCTGTCACACGCGTACACGGCGCTGTGTGTGTGAGGATACGTGTAGATTGTGACTGATGTCTTTTTCAAAATCAACGTTTGGATAGTGCCGAATTTTTTGTAAATATTCAAAGGATTGGAATATGGCGTAAATTATTCTTATTCAGAATTTTTAGCAACAACTAAAAACAAATTTTGTAAAATGTATCTGTAAATTCTTCTTATAACAGGTTTTTCCTAAAGAACAATTTTTAAAGAAATTAAGTTTTTTTAGGGTAAAATAGAGTAGATATACCTACAGCAGTGTTGTGTAGTGCATTTACTCTTAATTATATTTTGTAAATTTAATTTTGTAATAAAAATATGATTATTTTATTATGAGAGAAATATTAACGAATCGCAAAGGCGAAGTGCACTCATCTCTTGTGCACGGTTAGCGCATCTCATTCGTATAAGCAACACAGTCACATTGCGCAGAGAGAGATATTCTATTTTCTATCTACATTTTATTATCAGTTTTAGATAAATATACACATCTTTATATAATAATAAAGTTTTTAATACATATAAATTGTAATTAAGACAATTTTATTACTAGTGAGTATTTCATTATTATTTATTCAATGCTATTACTAATTTATTGAAATTTACATTTTGAAGACGCGTTATTTCATAAAAAAAAATTATTCAAGTTATGAGGCTAACAACTAAGATTCATTCGTCACAAAAAATAAGAAATAAAAAAAGAATATGTACTTCATTGGCAAAATTATATTATATGTACATACATAAAAAAATAAATGGTTGTGTTATATTGGCAATATTTATCTTTTGTTACAATTAACAAAGATAAGTATATTTGGATTCTATATGGTTATAATAACCTTACAAATAATTTGAAAAATATGATAATTTTATGAGTGAATATATTTTTATGCTTAATATATTTCACACAGCCATCTTAGAATGAGTGCAAACCCACCACAAAATATCTTCGCACGCCACTGGTATAAAGATACAATACTTTTGTTAAATATGATTGTCTGTTACGTCGAATAGCACGGCTTGAGAGCGGTTTGTCGTAAGCTTATGTCCACTTGAGGAGGATATTAATATATTAATTCATTACTCCTTTATCTATTAGATTTTTTTTAAATAATTTATATAAAAATGTACATACAGGTATAAAAATTCAAAAAACATGGAAAACCACTTTACGCAGAGAAACTCTTCAAAATTAATTGTTATTAATAAAATATATTAATCATAAATTTTTACCTTTTGCTACTTGTCAAATGTGAATAAAGTTTAGCACCGTAAAAACCTGTGCGTCGTCATATTTTAACAAGGGTAATGAAAAAAAATATATATGTAACATTAACGAATTTATTACATATTGCTGAGTGTGCCAATCTACTTTATTGCAAATTTAGAAATGATATTATACCTCCAGCGGGCCCTAGTAAAATACTAATCAGACCCCATTTATATATATTTGGTCTTATCAACTTAGGAATATATAAAAATTTTCTATTTTATAAAATAGCCCCACTTTGTAATGTTCCACCAATTTTACTTGGAGAACTAGTACCGTTTGCACGTTTATATTTTTATATCTTACCTTAAAACTTTATAATTTATTAATTTCCATCCGCTTTTTAACAAAAGTTTGTTTTTTATTAAATTTTTTCAAACCTTTCGTACTTTTCTACATATTATTTTGAAAATAAAAATTTAATTAGACATAAATTATACAGGTGTTCCATTTAAGCGTGCCACCATTGCTATCTCGAGAACTATAAGAGCAACGAGGTTGGTTAAATTAGCAAAGAACCACCATTTTACAAGACTAATACAATGAGCAAAGAAAATTTTTTTTCGATCACTGGTTCTCAAAATACGGGACACAACTTTCTTATTTTAAATGGGAACGTATGTTTATTTTTAAATTATTCGGTAGAGTATTTTTTTCTGAATTCAGCGATATAAACATATCATATACTAATATAACAAAATAATTAAGAAAAATGCATGTTAGATTTATATGCATTTTATTTATATCTGGCTGAAACAAGAGTGCTTTGGATAGAAAACAATTCATTTTCTTCTTAAAACTGACAGTTTAAGAACATAAAATTTAACAAAAAATAATCAAACAATGTTAGACAGAACAATATGTCAATGCTTTCTAACCATAGCACTCTTGTTTTAGCCAGATATAAATAATATACATATAAATTTAACATGCATTTTTCTTAATTATTTTGTTATATTAGTATATGATATGTTTATATCGCTGAATTCAGAAAAAATACTCTATCGAATAACCTAAAAATAAACATATGTTCCCATTTAAAATAAGAAAGTTGTGTCCCGTATTTTGAGAACCACTGGTCGAAAAAATTTTTTTCTTTGCTCATTGCATTAGTCTTGTAAAATGGTGGTTCTTTGCTAATTTAACCAACCTCGTAGCTCTTATAGTTCTCGAGATACCAATGGTGGCACACTTAAATGGAACACCCTGTATATATTTTCTTTTGTAATATGCTTTTGCTATAGATAGACCCAGGTCTTTAAATTTGGATCAATTTCTTTGTAATACATTTTATGATTATTATAAAGAACTCCTCTTCCCCATAAAATTCATATCTGGGTACGCCACTGATGCTTAGTATGATAATAATTTTACTTTATTTATTTGGAATGAATATTAATGTTTAGAACTCTTTAAAAGAATAAAGACGTAGTTATTAATTTAATAATATTCTTTTGACACGTCCAAGTTTAAAGAAGCCAAAAATATAATAATAAATTAGTGTTTTTATTCATATTTTTAGTGCCAAATATTTCAGACTATTTCAAAAGAAAAATGTACGTAATTAAATTCTAGAAAGATGCTTATAATTTTTCTCTGAAATTTTAAAAATAAATTTGATTCTATTTAATTTGGCTAACAATACCATGCAATGACCTTATTATTATTTTTTTTCATCTAAAATACTTAAACAATAAACATCACAGAAAATAATTTCTATAAAAATTTAAATCATCATCAATAGCGTAATATTCTTAGGCAGGGGCGGAAAATAATAGAATAGAATAATATAATACATTTACCAAATATAATATAAACGGACAGCGGTGGCTCACTTACTTACCGCACTCTGACTTGAACTTGGATAATGTATTAAGATAAACGATTTTTCTTTCTAATATTTTAATAAAAAAATTTTTTTCTTATTCAATGTAATTTTATTTATTTACATAATTTAAAATTACAGATTGAATTACATTGAATCATTAAATAATCATTTATGTGTCATAAAAGATATGTGAATTTAAAATTTGAACAACACAAAACTAAAGAAATTACTTTTTTTTTTCGAATCTAATAAAACTGTATATATCTAACTGAAAAAGTTGTGCAAAAGACTGGATTTTGAATGAAATCTTAGATTGAACACGGTATATTCCCGCTTCCACTACATGTCGTATATAATGCTAGTGCTAAAGCTATGCAGAAAAAAATTGTTACCAGTCATACTGCAAATTTTAATATAATCGCAGATCGCCAATTATATGGGCAGCGATGGCTCACTTGGTAAGTGAGCTCCAACTCGCTAAGCGGGGTTTAAATATCAATAAGAACCTTACCCAACCATAAAATATCATTCTGTCGTTTTGCTAAATTTCGGTCTGAGGGACAGTGTAAATTAAATACAAAAAAAAAATTGGCCGCCCCTAAATTAGGCCGCCCGCGTGCCTTGCATGCTTGTTAGGCACGGGATACCTACAACTATTTCCTCCGCATGCTCTTTGTTGAAGCTTTAGTACTGTAGAATGGATACCTAGAGCTATCTTCTCCATGTGTCCAGGCTGAAGCTTTACTGCTATAGAATGGATACCTATAGAGCTATTTCTTTCGTATACTCCTATTCCTATACTCCCAGTTGAAGCTTTACTATTATCGTTGATTGAAAAGTTTTCAATCAACGCTATTATAAAGTGGATCTCCTGAGCTATTTTCTCAGTGTGCTCCCGGCTGATGCTTTACTATTGTGGATTGACTATCTAGAGCTATTTCTTCCGCGTGTTCCTTGTTTGGGGTTCAATACTACTTTAGAGTGGATAACTAGAGTTATTTTAAAATTGCCACCTCAGAGACAATGACGTAGTCAGGATAAAATAATAAATTGTATAGAAATGGCTGGAAAAGCATTGTTATTTAAAATGCATTTCTATGTATCGTTTGTAACTTACAAACGGCATATTATAATCAAAATATTTGTAAACGTATTTACACATATTTTTTTACTTTACTTTTATTGGGATTAGCCAATAAAGTACCTGACATCTAGTAGCGAAATTTAAAATAATAGCACTCGGTAAAAACTTGTGGCGTTTATACGAAAGTTATATTGGTGTTCTGGTTTTAGGAAATTAAAATGACTAACAAATAAAAAAAATAGTGCTCAATACTTCAGTGTAGTGTTTAGGTAATTAGGTACATTAATGCGCAACAAGCGAAAAAACAAGTCGACTCTATATGAACCTTTGTTATATATAATATATAGTATAATTAAATAAATTAATAAAGATTTATCGCGACGCCATTACCCGAAGGTATGTATATTATACGAAATTAAATTTATACCTTATTTAATTTTAGATTTAATTCCAAGCATTATTTCATTTTTAGGTCCAATTCAGTGTAGTCTACCATTATTGTGGGAAATTACAGTTACAAAAACGAATGAGATTTACAAAGTAAGAGAAGTATATCAAACTATGAAAGGAATGACATTTATCTTAATATCTGAGTGCACTGGCGAACTATAACTAATTAACATAAAACAAATAAAAAATGCACTCCTTTATTTTGAATTTAGTTAGCTTCAAAACATAATGTTACAAAAAAACTACACGTTTTATGTAAAAAATACGGACAGCGGTAGCTCAGTTGCTTAGAATACAGAACTACGTCGCATGACAAGGTAATTGACATGACGAATTTTTAATTTTTAATATGTAATTTTTTGTTAATTTTTTTATTTTTATATAATATTCTAAATTAGGGGGAAGGGCGAGGCCGAGGGAGGTGGCTACAAAATCATAGTGTAATATTTTTATATAGGAATTGAATCATGTATCAAATTTTACACAATTCTGGTCGAAAATTGTTTGCAGGTTTGTTAACAGAGTAATTATTATTTTGAGAGATAACTGATATAGTTTTGTTTCCTTAATATCGTTTCAGCATATACTCGCTTTTGGCAGGTATGAAAGAATAGATGATATATTTATTTGTAAAAGAAGTGGCATTATCCGAGCAGATCAATTGAGCACCGGTAAAGTCCCTCTACAAATCATGATGAAACAAACACGGCTTGGTGTTTTCCGGCTCGAGTTTCGTTCCCGCTACCGCTACCGCTACCGGTTCGCCTTACCGGTAACCGGGAGGCCCGGATGCGACGAACCTATATGCATGCATTCCAATAAGATTGTCTGATTGAGTCTGGCAAGATGGCGCTCTCACTGCAATGAATAAAACATCAAGAGCTCGTAGGGAAATATTGAAAATTGAAAAGGCGGCGTCTCGCCCTCCCCCGCCAGACGCTAGAGGCGCTACGATCGATACCAACGAACAGGTTATGTTTCAATTTTTCAATATTTGGACCGTGAAAATGAAAAATTATACCACCATTCTTTCACCAATTCATACTAAACTGATTCATCATTTATTTCAATCCATAATTTAAAAACACGGACATTACCTAACTATGAGTAGTCACCATTCATATCCCGTATTTGACAGTAATTAACAAATGAACACTAATATGGTGGGTAACTCGAAAGTAATTTTAATTTTATGCTCTTCAAATCATTTAGACATAATGGAGACCGTAGTCTAGTAGTTAAAATAACCGGTTGTAATTCTAAGAATCCGAGTTCAAATCCCGCTAAATCAAAATCTTCAAACCATCTATCAAATGTCTACTGTAGTTCATTCTGCGCTCCAACTAGAGTTACCGACAAGTGACATTTAGTAAACGTTCTCGTTCTCCACGGTACAAACATATCATTTATTTATTTTATAAATTTTGGAATGAAGGAATGTCGAAAAATTATAGACATATACGAGCCCTGTTCCATATAAGTTCACAGAGTTGGCTATAATTTGATGATGTAGCAGCAATATTTTTAGCAATAAATAAGAAAAAAATATATCATCGTGAATGTAACAAGTACTGCCAACCGACTGCCACATACGTACAAGGTATTGTAATCATACCAAGTTTGACATATAAAGATTATAGAATATATCTATGAACCGTTGAGGTACTTAATTAAATTATTTCCGATTTAATTTCTGAAGAAATCTGTGATTTTTACGATACGTTTTGACACTTTTTAACATGATGTCTGTTTAAAGATAGACTCCTGTGGAACAAATATGGCTCAAAAGAACATTATATTTATAGTGTTTCCGTCTAGGGAAGACTTGACTAAATCTAAGTGTAGATTAAAAAGTCTTTTCTAGATATTAATACGCTTTAGACATGGACACATAATTTCGGCAACGTTTTTTTTCTATTCTACAATCTTTCTTTCAGCGCGGATGGAACAGCTACGAATAAATATATCATATCGGAAGTTTAAAATTTTGAATTAATTTAGAGACTTGAAAATTGTGTAGAAATTTCTTGTCTTGATCTATAATAAGAAAGTCTTGTCTTGACTTGAAATTTGAAGAAAAGACTTTTGCCAGTCTTTTCTTTGATAATCTAGACACGACAAGATAAGAGTGTAGAAAGTCTAGATCAAGACGGAAATATTACGCATTTATTTTCTACAACAACAGCATCAGTTAATCAGAATTAGTCAACCAACACTAGACGTTTACTCTTGTTATTTTTATATTTTTGATTATGAAATATTCTAGAAACAAATATTAAAACAAAGGAGAAAATTTTATTTTTCTGCATTGTAGTCAAATTTTAAAAGTTTATTACAAAGCGACTATAGTTTCGGCATCACCTAGGCCTTCCTCAGGGACTATAAAGCTTTACAATGTTATTATTTTCTGTTGGACAATATGAAAATAATTTTTCATGAGAATATTGTTCTCAATGTCCTAGTTATAGTACATAAAAATTTTCGTAAACAATGCAAAATAAGCTATTGATATTTCCTTATTGAAATCTCAAACAATTGTTTATAGTTTATACCGTGCGTAAATCATTGTTATTGTTCTAATGAGCTCAAACACACGTATGAATCAAAATTATTACTGTTATTATAAATATTGGTATATGAAGTAAAAGTAATTAAGTCTGCGCTGTACTAGTTCATTAATAAATCATTGCAAATAAGGTTACTTGATTACTAAGAAGTTGTAAGCTACATTACATTGCTTAGTTAATTACTTTGTGTTGATATTAAAACGTATTTTAACTTTCTAAGTAGGTGATAATATTTAAGTTATCAACCTACATATGAAACAAGAAATATTACATACATCATACAGGCATAATATTCTTAGAATGAACAGGGCCAGTCCTAGTCCCTGATATTTATTTTAATCTCAGATTAACTATACTGTGTCCTAACATTTGTCTTCAAATGAGGACTTCTTTTGTCCCAAAGTAAAATAGAAAATACATATAACAAAATTTACTTGTGTGTGAGAGCTTCTGCGTTAGGTCGAACGAAGCGAGCTATTAGTAGAAGGTTTTTTTTTAAAATGAAAATTATCTATAATTTTCTAGTCTATATTAAGAATAAGAAAGTCTTGCCTTCTCTTGAAATTTGAAGACAAAACTTTTACTAGACTTGTCTTGATAATCTAGACAAGACAAGAGTCTAGAAAGTCTAAATCTAGACGGCAACAATGATGTCGTTCGCAAATGAGTTTATTTGTCTAAAGAATAGATTTATAAGTTTTTAGAGTTTAGAATCTTAATCATAGTTCGATTGTAGTCTTCGTTAGTAAGTCATGGTATTCGTATTAGCAATGCTCATTTAGGCGTCTTTAATATGTGTATTCCTTTTACCCAAAACGTAAAATCACATCAGTTAATTCACTTATTGTGATTATTGTTTTTGACACAATTCAACTGTATTTAAGTGATGAAATTTCTTCTTTTCTTATGGACGGTGCTTGACCTCCAGAGGTTGTGCTTACTGAGCTTTTTTTTTATTGATATCTAGTTGGTAGGACAGTACAGATTTTCAAAGATAATTTTGAAGTTGACCACTATTGACGTTTTTTTTTACTTGTGAAAAATGTTAGTTCCGTTCGCTTCACTTTATACATAAGTTAAGTAAAACAGATGACAAAAAGAATGCGCCTAATGTAAGAGATCTGAGCTATCGGCTATACGGAGGTAGACGATATCTGTTTTGTTAGTCAATTTAGCGTAATATTATTTTAATATTTAGTTTAGTTTTTAATAAGTTAATTTTAAAAATTATGTAAATAAATTTAGTTTAAGTTAAGAGCTGTCCACTCCATCAGTTATTAAGTTACCAGCATCATCGTAAAATACAAATTACCTTCCTTTATTAACCTTTCAATTTACTATTATTAGCTACTTATACTTTTTATTATCCACAATAAAAAAGATTTCATATTTTATCATATCTTTTAAAATTAATAAAATTAATTCGTTAATTTTTATATGTTAAATGAGAAATTATACATATGGGCGCCGTCGATATGGGAGCATCGGGGCTCATGCCCTCAAGGAAAAATTTCGTAGGGGCAATACCCCGCAGGAGACATTTCCTTCAGCGCAGCACTTTTTTTATAGCAATAATAGGGCCCTGTATTGGTATTATTTTAAAGAATATTGTAACTTTTTCCATTTTTAGTAATTGACTACTACCCTAAAATGGATGTGAGGTACATCCTTAAAAATATTACAAGTGAATTTCTCGCATGAAATTACCTGTGTATACAAATTTTCATTTTAATCTTCCTACTAGCACAACTCAATTACATATTAAATATCAGCCAATAGTAACCCATATGACCGGTAATAATGCGCGTCTTAGGATATAACGAGAATCCTGAGACGCTGGCATTCAGTCCAGCTCTGCGGGGCTCCGGGGAAGCAGCAGGCCTTTGGGCCTTTTCACCGCTGGGTGGTCTGGTTGCACAACCTTCCAGGGCATCTGGTACCTTACGGTGATCTAGTTCAGTCAGCCGGGAATTGGTGCTCACTTCAGAGTGTACTCTAATTCTAGGCTGCTGAAACCAGAGCAAATTCTGGAGCAGATTTAGCTACTCTGGTTTCAGTGGGTCAGGAATTAGAGCACTCAGAAGAGTTTGCTCCAATGCTAGATCTGCTGAAACCAGAGCAATTTCTGAAGCAGAGTTAGCTGCTTTGGATAGTGTTCTGGTTTCAGTGGATCAGGAACTAGAGTATTCCGAAGAGTTTGCTCTAATTCTAGGCCTACTTATACATATTCAGGAGCAGTTTTGGCTAGTCTGGATAGTGCTCTAGTTTCAATGATTCTTTAACAGTTTAAACCAGAACACATTCTAAAGCACTAATGTTCTGAATTTTACTGTGCTTTCAGTAGTTTAAAAATTAGACCAAGTACTTTAGAATGTTCTGATTCTTAACCTACTGAAATAAATAAAGCTATGCACTTGTTAATTCACTCAAGAATATTAATTAATTAATGTTATACAAATGATACTCTCAAGGACATATTTCCCTAACTGCAGCATTTTTTACATAAGGAATAAAGCCTTAAATTGTTATCAAGATGAATTAGCATCATTCTAGTGCTTCGTAAGTAAATCGGCGCCAGTGGTTATACATATATGTAAGAAATAGCAAGGCAGTTTGCAGAAAGAATTTTATATTTTTCCAGTTTAGAGTTTATATAAAGTACCACTTCCGGTTGATAAATTATAATCAAAAAACTACTCAGATTTTTCCGAATTACCAAAACCTGTAACTGAAACTAGGCTTCCAAAATATACATACTACTTCATATACATCCTCGTAAAAATGCTCAAATAGGGTTATAACGGTTTTGAAACGTGATTATTTATCTAAAGATTGATAAGTAATTCGGCAAACATTAAGCAAAAATTAAAAAACTGTATCTGAGTGTTTTATCACCCATTATAAGCTGTGGGTACTTTCCATGAGTTGTAGGATAACAATCATATGTCATAAAAAAGTAAATATCATGAAGCAAGTAACGAATATAATTTAAAACTATTTCGTCAATACATAGGTTCTTTGGAAAAAATACATGGAAAAATAAAAACTGTAAGAAAATAAATTTTTAGGAAGCAAGTAACGACAATACTTGAGAACCAATTTCATCCAGAAATGCGGTCTAGGAGTTTTGATAACAACTTAATACCAAAACGAACTTAATGTTAATGAACCTGTCCAACGCATAGTTCCCTATGTTCAGAAAAAAAAAACTACCACCCTCTTTATTCAATTCTCTCCCTTACATCCACCCTCAGCAGATAAAATCTATTTTGCTTAAAGAATAAAAGAATACATCAAAGATAAACAGAGACATCAATGGAGAATTACGCTGGGAAGACAAGGAACGAAATAGTTAATTCTTGCAAGACTTACCTTGAGTTAGGGGTGGAAATCTTCTCCGAGCAGTCGTGTTTATTTTTCATCAGAAAGATTTTTAACCCCGAACAACTCTCCAGCTGGTTACTCAGCAAGAAAACAGTCTTTCACAATGTCTACACGCATGGGCTCGTAGATATGTGATCTCTATATTTATTTGGGGTTAGCCGGTTCGATTTTATGAAACTCGCTTCGTACACACACTGACGTAGTAAAGTCACTATAAAGAGAACATCCATCAGTTTTTAATACAATATGGCAAATTTGTACACGGAATAATTAACAAATGTTAGAATAATTATGGCGGCGTGACGTAAGTAAACAGCAAAGTTTTAGTACTTTTAACAATATTTGGGACTGACTTTGCCAGTTATTACAGAGGCCATTAAAAATGTTGTTTAGGTGTTTTAAATAATAAATTAAATAAAAAATTATAAACTAAAATATATTTTATATAGATGCATTTACGAGGATATAGTATATGGTCTAATAATTTTTTATAAATAATATGCAGGGTGTAACACTAAAACTGACCATCGTCGTTGTTTTCTTTATTATTATAGTTACAAAAAAATACTATAGAATAAAGTTGTAGGAGACTAAGGGGGACATCCTACCAAACATGACAATATTTTTTTAAACCAGTGTTTCTCAACAAAGTTATATTTTTACAAATGGGATGAAACATATTTTTTATTTCTATTTGACAGTTTTTTTCTGAATTCATATGTGATTGAAATTTAAGTAAATATTTATTGTTGTTATTAACGTACAAGAGGATATGGATGAAAAAAATAACAAAAGAACAAAATATAGTTGCTGTAAAATCATAATAGACGTACTAATTGTTGTAAATTGTTATTCTTTGTGTTTTGAGATTATTAATAATTTTTAAATTTAAATAATTCATCATGTTTTCATCTATAATAGCCTACTGTGCATTAATAATAAAAATTAATATTTATTTAAATTTGAATCGCATTTTTTTCAATATTTTTATTATGTAAGGATATTATAATAATACTTATTTGAATTCAGAAAAAAAATATGTTATCGAATAGGCATAAAAAATATATAAACATATTAAAAAAATATAACTTTGTTTAGTAAATTAAGAACCATTGATTTAAAAAAACTATTTTCTTCTCTGATAGGGATGTCCCTCTTGGTCTCCTACAATTTTATTCAACAGTATTTTTTTTTGTAAATATAATAATAAAAGATATAATGGCGGTGGTCGGTTTTGGTATAACGTTCTATACCTAATTAATTGTTAATTCGGTATTAAAGTATTACTAAAAATAATATTAAAAAAGTGTATTACTAAGTAAAATATTATTAATAATAGATAATAAGTGATGTAGATAACCTTTTTAATTAAAATTAAATATTTCAATAAAAATAAAAAATTTAAAATATATGAACTATTTGTTTATTTGAACTATGCTAATATCTTAAAATCTAATGAAACCTAATCTTATTTATAATTACTCATATTATTGAGAGTGCCAATTTATTGAAATAAATTTTAAGTTACTATAAAACAAAGGTGTTAAAATATTTAAAAGTATATTTCAAATTTTTATACAGTATACCATCAGCTTATTATTCATTTGTGTGCTAATTTGTTCAATAAAATTTCATTCTTATTTGAAATATAGAAAATAAATAAGCAATAATAAAGTTGTTTTTATAAAATAAAATATACCTATAACACACGTCAATGTTTATTAATAAACATTTTTACCAAATTAAGCGTGGCTAGATAATAAATAATCGATAAATAATAAAAAAATATATATTTAATATTAAATAATAGACAATGTCTTAAAAGATTGCAAAAATAATGTAATAAATTATAAAAAAACCTAGTGCAAATTTCTAAACGTATTTCATTAAAAATATTTCAAATTTCATAATTCATAATGACTTTCCATTACAAAAAACTTATAAGATAGTGAAATGCCTCTTATTAATTTATTAACGTCTTATTAAAAATTCCTACACGGCTAGAAATCGTCGGGTTCTGAAATAAAAACTGGAATGTGTTCTGCCCATCTGTGTGAATAATTGATTTTTGTTGGAGGCGTTACATCTAGTTATTCCACTGCCTATTAAAAGATCGTCGTAAATTAGTTACCTAGACTCACGTTTCCTCAGAAAAACTTGCGATAAAAAAGGTTTATTACTACATAAGAAATGTTTCACATAGAAGTGCTCTGTACAATTTCGCGAGAATGGAGAAAATCATTTGCAATTTGAACAAGAAAAGAATTGTTTTGTTACAAGTATATCATCATTACTTTTTAGTTTTTTTGCCCATCTAGTAGTTTTGTTTTAAAAATATCACAACACTAAAAGGATTAGTGCAAAGAATAAACATTTAATAAAGCAAACAAGTTTTATTCATTACTTATATTTTCGCAAATATTATACTACAGTGTATGTAATTAAAATTTTGTACTTGTAGTTTTAGATAAAAAACACTGAAAGAATTTAAACTTTGTTATGCAACAAGTGCAGAAAGTTATCTTTCCACGAAGTATAATTTAATTAAAATACACTTTTGGACTAGTTATACTTAGATTACTTTTTTTTGTATTTAGATATATTTATTTATATTAGGTGTAATAATAAAACTTCACTTACCATAATGTTAATTGAAGTTTTAGAAGATATCTGGAATTTTACGTGATTATTTCTTTGTTCTAAAAAAACTATGGTTTCTTCTGCTGTAAAATAAAATAAATAAAACAAATTTAACAAAAGAAAAAAAAGGATAATATAAATAAATGAGTAGGTTTGTTAACAAAATATTGCGTTTGTGGTTAGAGTAGGTCAGGTTTTAGGTTGTAAGGTCTTAATTTATGACGGAATGATGTAAATAAAAGATGTGAATTATTTTTATGATAAACTATGTAGTTTATTTGACTTCATATACACTCACAAATTGAGAGGCGGCTTAAGCCGTAGGATACAAACATTTACCTATTAATTATTATTATTAATATTCATTATTCGAAAACAGAACATTCGTTTATTGTTGAAACACTTTTGCAGACTGCCTCTCGGAAGAGGCAGCGAGAAACAAAATGTGTAACCAAGAAAACTGTCCAAACAAACACAGTTAGGTGGGCTCAGTTTTTGTTTACATGTTGCACTTGTAAAAAATTACAACCTTTTGTTTTACTGCCGTTACAAAAACAGTAAAATTGTAAAAATATTCACAATTTGTAAATATAAATTTGCGTAAAGGTACTTTATATGCGAGGATAAATTTCACGATTCTTATTTTGCAAGATTGCTGAACAAAATCTGAGCAAAATATTCAACAATAGGAACAAATGAACTTCGGAGATTGCGATTTGCTGGTGTATACCTCATCTCTCACACATACAGTCGTAGATTAAAACTAAACGATTATGTACATCACATTGTCAAATGATCGAAACAATAAATTAAATATCTCTACATGTAATGAAAAGTGCTTACGTAGGCCTTAGAACTAAAAATCACTTTATAACGACACTCGAAGCGTTATCAACTAAACTTAGACTAACTATACAAAACATAACTACGTAGCCTGAAGAAAAAACGCCGCAATCGTCGCAGCATATGTACAAAGATGCAACCGATTTAAAAACAAATATAATACAAAATAAAATAATCGAGATGTGAATTAAATACTCATCAACTGCAAAAAACATTCGCCGAGAATATCTCTCATCAAATTTCACCATTCATTACGGATGATGCCATTCGAGAGTTCAATTCCATGCACCTGTTCGGCGGGGAGACAAAACAAAATGGCGGGACAACAGTAAAACAAAACACACTCAAAACAAATAGACACAAGACGGGTGTTAGTTGCGGAACACATGCAAGCAAAGGATTAAATAAAAGCGAAGCGGATGCATCCTTGTCAAAACAAAAGTCGTCAGTATGTATGAGAGATTCGTTGACATAGGCGTGCACTTGTCCCTGCCCCCACAAGAAAATATCACCTAGAAATGCAAAGAAAGAATCATGGATCTTAACATAAAATACTCCAAAAATCAATCTTTAATCCGATTGTAAGATTAAAAATTATTTTTCTCAAAATATTTTGAATGTTTTGAAAAAACCTGGCACGCCTATGGTATTTTCGCAGCATGAAAACAAAGTCAAATATCAACATTAAAATAAAATATCGACAGTGGAAAAAACTTTTCTATAATAAATACACAATTTATAAAATGCGACTTTGTAAAAATGTCAACTTTAAATTTCTGATTTGTTGCAATCAATTTGCGATATGAAATATAATAGGAACCACGGTACAGGCCCTCTGTGGGGCCCAACAAACAAATGACCATCGTCGTCGAGTCGCTTCTGTCGACAGAGGAATACACACTGACTGACCTATCCGTATAATAAGTATCATAGCAATAATAATAATAATAATAAATATATAGTATATGAATAGTAATAATAATCGTGTAATACGTCAGAAGGTGGCAGCACTTGCCACAGTGTTCACATTCACTTAGCATTGCTAGGAGTGCAGTGGCGGCGGTGGCAATCGTACATGGGCGCACGCTTAGTGTTAGAAAGGGGGCAATGGATATGTTCATTGTAGTAATGCATCATTTGATTTGGTAGTTTGAATTTGGCGGGTAGTCTGATTTCTCTAGAGGCCGCAGTACGGCGCCACCAGCGCCACATGCACGCTATTCAACAATCACACTTAGTTCCAAATAAACTCACTAATATGCGAGGCAGGTCATACCGAGGTATTCCCCAATTTGAGTTATTTTGGATACGTAAATCTAAAATATATTTAAAATTTTAAATATATTTGTTATCTACTACTAATAATATATACGCACAACTGCCGGTGAAAACCAACGTTAAAACATAACTATATGTTATTAATAATTACTTAAACACCGTTATAAGTAATCGATTATTAGTAATTAGTAGGAACCAATTTTTCATTTTTGCTGGTATGAAAGTACCAGAATTAGTTTCTAGTTAGTAGTGGTGGCAGCGAGGAATGCGGGACTGGACGAGGAACTCGGACAAGCTAGCGAGGAAGGGGAGACCGTCCTATGTCCTACGCCACTACACTGTATTACATTACATTACATCATTCACCAGCTTCTTGATATACATATACATATATTATAAGATAAATAGTACAGCATTTGCCTTATTCAATATTTCAATAATGTGTTCAATAATAATAAAAGTTTTGTTTAATAATTTATCATCGTTTAATAATAATAAAAAAGCGCGTACGTCCGAGAGAGCATGAGTTAGTACCTCGGTTTCCATGTGGAGTGTGGGTATGTGTGATCTGGTTACGATTAGTACTCGTACAAGTGTCGTGTGTGAGATGATGGGAGAGGAACATCCGGACGTACGCGATAGGAACTTGTTTTACTGGGTGCCGCCGTGTTGTTACGAGACGTGCCTTCTGTCTATAGAAACACAGTTACATCTACATCTCGATTAGGAACATATTGTTGCATGCCGGGGTGTCTGGCACCCCACTCCCTATACATATAGGAATCATTTTGAGGAACTCTTGCGTCTACACCCTACGATACGTAGTTTATTAGTTTAGTTATTTACATTACTGATCTACCCGACGCGTCGTCTTCGTCATCGTCATCTCATGCCGACTTTATAGTAACTATATGTTGCGATAGGATTCACCTGAGCCTACTATCCACTATACAACATACACTGGACACTACATTGACACATCTACGATATATAATAACGTTTAAAAATATAGATCAGCTGTAAATGTATATAATATAGGATTGCTTATTGAGTGTTGACCTGTCTAGTGTTGGGTGGCGAGCGGCTGCGGCTGCGGCAGGCGCTCCTGCGCGGCGCGGGCGGCCAGCAGCGTGATCTGGTTCACCACGTCCTCCATCTCGTGCGACAGCGGGCTCTCGGGCGGCGGCGGCGGCGGCGGCTGGTGCTGCTCGGCGTGGCGCCGGTAGTCGGCCGCGGAGCGCGCGCGCTCGCCGCACAGCTTGCACTCCAGCGCCGGCTGCACCAGGCGGAACGCGCCGCGCTGCGCTTGCTGCGCCGCGTAGCACTGCCGCTGGTGCGCTAGCAGCGCCGCCTCGCTCGCCCAGCCGCCGCGGCACTTCTTGCACACGAAGCCCACTTCGACCTCCACGTCTCGGCTGTGCCCGTCTCGCTCGGCGCCGCACTGGTCGGGCAGGCGCAGCGACGTCACGCCCGGCTCCGCGCTGCCGGACATCATCTGCTCCAGCAGCGCGCCCGGCACCGCCAGGAACGTGCCGCCTTCTAGAAGCAGTCCTCCGGTTCCCCCTGCAACACAACAAACAACACACACCCCATTACTAACAATGTCTCCATATCAACACATTACTATGTTATAGTTTAGCAATGAAAGCTCGTATATCCTCAGGAATAGGTATTCATATTACGATTACATTATCCGTTGTTTAGTAATATAAATAACCATCGAGTTTAATTCTTTATCATCTATTTCCCATATAAAAATTGTCCTTGTGGTACACTTCTTAAACCAACAATGTTTGGTAAACATTACGATAAGTAAACCCTCTTAACTTTAGCAAAAATTTAACAAACATCTTTAGTTAGAAAGTATTGGCTTATAAGAGACACTTTTTCACTCATTTCAGTTAGATTATTGATTTCATTATTTCAATCGTGATTAAATAAGTACAACATATTAATACATTACAGTTTTAGAATAGCTGTGTCAAATATAAATGAAATCTAATTATTTACGTTTATAATTTCTATTATTACAAAAATAAATAACAAAAAGTTAATTTAAATAAGTACATAAACGTTTGAATAATAACCTGAATTTGTATTAAAAGTACTCAACAAAAAACTGTTTGGTATATATTGATAGTATAAAAAATATATTAAAAAAATGTTGAATCCTAAATTATGTAAAGAAAAAACTAGTGTCTTCTAGGGTTTTGATTTCGTGGAAAAATATTGGAGGTTTGTAAAATAATTTCCATAAATAATGGATGATATAAAAAGCATCCTAGCACATTGACAAAGAATACAATCGATGATAAATTCCTCCCCTAGTAGAATATGCAAATGAATCCGCTGCATAATTCAGTAAAAACTGCTTCGCTCATTAATCAACTTAATTTCAACACCTGAGTCGCTTCTAATTCAAAAACCCGTACGCATCACAATCATAAATAAATAAAACTCAGAGCCGGGCTGTTAAAATAGTAATTGCAGGGCCGGCTGGACACTAATTGATCGCGATATCCCGATATCGGAATATAATGAATGCAGTGTTGATGTTAATTGATATTTGTGATCGGATATTCGTATAAACCATTCACCGTGAATACATTTGAATCGCATTACCTTTGCCGAGCTCTGGTCACGAAGATTGAAAGTTCAAGAGGCTAAAAATCCTCCAGATGTAATAAATCTTTGGGGATCAAACCATAGATGATCATAATTCCCCCACGGTTTTTAAGTTTAGTTTATTACATGTTGCGCTTGAAGTTATATAAATGCGGAAAACTTGGTGATCGTGCACACGTATTTAGAGTTTTATGGGTTTTGTGTAATTATTGCAATGGCTGCCATTTTCGTGTTTACATTTCCCATTATTGTTTCACAGTTCAATCATTTTACAATAAATTTCACACAGGTTTTGTTACCTAATTCAAAACCGAGAAATTCTATTCTTCTATTTTTTTTCATACTTCAGATTTCTAGTTGAAATTGCAGAACGCACCCGTTTTAAAATGTTACTCGTTTCATATTTTACATTTACGAATATGGTCTTTTCCACAGAACTAAAAAGTGGCTGACATCTACAGCAAAAATTTAAAACCTATTAACAAGGAAAACAACTGTTTGCTTAGTAGTAAATAAGTTTTGCAATCAAGTTGTAATGCGGATTCAAATTGCTTAGAGGCATAGATGTGCATATTTCATTTAATTTTAACACCTTCATTTAATTGCATATGATCTGTAAAGTTGCGTGCGGCTATTAAACTTTAAGTAAAATAAAATATAATAAAACTCCAAAATATATTGGTTTGTATTCTAGTGCAGTATTTATTCGAGTTCCGAAATGTCAATGATATATTTTCCTAAAGAGAAAAATCTATTTTTCTTATACATGGTAGTTTTTGGTCTTGAAACTAATGATCAAACACAAATTTAGTAATATTACCGTAAATGTAGAATTATACACATCCCAATATAATATTTTTCTAAAACTAAGGGCATGCAAAATTAAATAAATCTTGATTTAAAGTTTTAAAACACTTTATTTTTTTTTATTGAATTTAGATATACATTTATTAACTTTAACTTAATAGAAAATTGATTTCAATATTCCAAATCATCTGGTATTGGTTTGTTACTAACCACAGTTCAATGACTTCATGACTTTAACAAATATGAATCGTGTTTGTTAATGAATTAGATACAGATGTCTTCAGAGTTACAATTTATAAAAAGAAAAAGATAATAGTTCAGTGTTAGAATAGCATTTGAATTATTTAATAAAAAAGTGATGTTATTGGTTTTTTGAGTCATGTTTCTTTGGTTGTTTTCATGGTACTCTCATTTAGGAAGATGCTAATCTTGTTTTAGATTTGCCGATTTGGTTTTGTATCTGCGATATCATTGGCGAATTCCTATGACCTTAGCAGTGGTAATGTAGCGTTATAATTGTTTTGTTCTAGAAAAAATCAATTTGTCTTTGATGAAACCGATTACAAGTATAATTTTCCCAATCAGTCGTTCGTTGAATGATCTCGACTAAAATTTTCAATTAACCTCTAATGGAATTCATCTCCAATAGCGGCCATTCGAATTTAAATAAATGTTAATTGCAATTCAAGTTCGATTAATCATACCCCTCCTGCTCCGGCTCTGTGGGCTGGCGAACTACGTTTTAATCAGGCCCAATCTCACACAGACTGTGATACAAATTTATACAAGACTACGATACGTTGGGCTTGCCCCGTTAACACTCACTCAGTGCATTATTGTGGGATTTGTTTGTAGATGGTCACGTATAACTGGCTGGTCTACTACATAGAATGTTCAATTTAATGTATTGACAAGTGTGTTATCTACTATATTCGATTCTAATGGGTCGGTTTATTTATTCGGGAACGTGCAAAGCATTTGGAGAAGAACTTATGGATTTCGAGTATTATTTTGTAATCTTTCTCGTACCTTTTTATTGTTATGATCTCGTAGAAGATTTGGGTAATTTACATTTAAATGTGTGGTTGTTAATAACATTATCGACACGTCGAGACACAAATCTTTGGGGCCTAATTAAACTCAGATTTTAGTTGTTGGTGACAGATAAACATTGATTGGCACTTAAGCACTCGTTCTTTCGAAAACAAGTGAAATTTATGGCTGAGCTGGAACCTCCATTCGGAGTGTTACGTGTGAGGCTGTTCTTTATGATTGTTGGATTGAATGAATATTAAGATAACTGTTTTGCTGGGAAAAATTAAAATCGCTGTAATTTGTATTGACACCTGGCTTATCTGTGATGGACATTCCATTAGCAATGAAACATAAATGAAGGACATTATCATAACTTCTCCATGGCCACCTACGACGAGTTCGAGTTCCAACAGAACATTGCGCTCTTGTTCTTCACGCTTGCACAACCATTCTTTTCAATATACAATTCTATACAGATACTGATTTTTTTATCTTAAGTCACATTTTGATAGTGACCGAAAAAATAAATAAATAAACAGTTTTAATTATTAATGATATACGGTGAAAATATTAATATAATAATAATAGTTCGGAACCCAATACTTTAACAGTAATTTTTTGAACCTGTAAAAAAGGTATCAGAATAATAGAGAAAAAGTGTAAATCTTTGATCGTGTAAATTGTAACGTCTAAACCTACTTTCATTTATTGGCAATACTGTTTTCGACAATCTACATCAACTCGATAAATAAATATGTAGGATATCGTATTCAGAAATGGTGTATGGTTTGTTTGTGGTGTGAGTAGATATAAATCTAAAATATTCAATTTTCCTTGCATTATTTTTGTTATACGAAAACTTCGTTTTCGTAGATCAAAGTAACTTTACGTTTCCGTGCATAACTTAATAACATCTAAAATCACTTGTCCCCTTAAACCTTAATGCCGTGCAAACGACAACTTGTGCTCGGAAACTGCCTGAAGGGCCTAAAAAGATTCTTATTTGCAAATAACATCAATTAAAATCACAAACTCCCCCGAATCACAATGAAATCTCAAGCGGAAAAAATAAAGGAACCACCCTCGAAAAATTACATACCAGTCCGCGTCTTTTTAATTATATCGTGGTTTGATTAAAAAATCCCCAGTCACATAAAAAATAAATTGCCTATTTAATTGCGGTGGACCAGATGAGTTTTCCTTGTTGGAGAATTCATCCCCCGAGGAGAGCTGCGCTGGCCCGCTGTAGAGCGAGGGTTTCTTAAAATTTACTTTTTCGCTTCGCAAGTTATAATAGCGAGGGGAGCACCCTCAGCGAGATATAGATTTTTACTCTGGACTCGCAGTTTTCTCTGAATTATAAAATATTTGGGCGCCAGGCGAATTGACGGTAGGGAGCGAACAAAGCTGAGTTTTTAAAGGTAATGGTTAGAACGTGGTTTTCTTAGTTTTTTACACTGAATATTGCTAAAGGAGATGGAATGGCAGTAAATTTTACTGATTTGCATTCCGGGGACGATTGAATTTTTGACGTGCCAGCGAACTTTGCGACTTCGCGTATAATTTTACTGCCTTATTTATTCAGTCAAAGCCCTGCCGTCATAGCAAGAAATACAAAGCTTACAGATAACAATAATACAATGAATAACAATGAATTCCGTCATTCGCTTCAACATTTAGTAGACTGTAGCGGGATCAGCCTTTACATATTATAAAAATAATTAGAAATATTTAAATTGTAAAAATATAAAAAATAATCGACTATATAAATTTATTTATTTGTTTTCTTGTTGATATAAAGAAAACTTTATCAAATAAATAACAATGCAAAAATGGTAGCATAAATATATTAGCTACTTGATATGCTATGTACTTGGCCACGGGTAGCTAAGATGCTACATTTCCGTGGGTAACTGAGATGCTACAAGACCTCTTTACTGACGACGGTAATATTTGCAGAAGATTTTTCCTTGCAGAGGATATACGCTGATAACAAAAGCCACTAAATTGCAAGTAAAACAACGAAACAACTATTTCAGGTATTACTGTACTGTTACATGTATGAATGAATGATTAATTGATATTTTAAACTATATTTAAAATTTCATCTAAACTTTCTGAACTGGTGGATAAATTTCGAGGAAAATTATATTGAAATTTAGACAATCATCCTTATTTTCAGCTTCTACTAATTTCGGCTTAAGGAAGTCGTTTAGTCTTCATTGTTTCTACGCCTTGACAGAAATAAGTTATATTTTCCGCTAATTTATTATGTTACTAGCGATTTATTTTCTAAATATTGTGACAGAGAACTTATTAAATGTTATTGATAGTGAATGGAGGCAATTAATTTATTTAAAATTTGATAAAACCGACCTTACCACATACGATACTTGGAGTAAAGTATTTAAAATAAATCTTTAATGTATGACGTTTGACGAAAAATAATTCTTAAAACCTAAATTCTTGAAATTCGAAAATCTCGCTTTTATTTTTTTTTTTGCCTTGAAGCATTGTTTTTAAAATCGTTCTCGTCTTGCATGAAACGAGATATTTCGAGACGAGACAAGTCGGATTCGAAAAATATTTTGTCTCACCCGAATCACTAACATATATGTTATTTTGTACATAAAAATATATATTTTATAAAATTGGTATAAACTATTACAAATAAATAGGTATTAAAATGTGTAGAGTATAAAGTCTATAGTAAATGTTATTTTATATAACTTTCTCATCGCAGTTTAGTCTGTTCCTGCAGACATTTGAACAAGGAACCTAAGCTAACTAACCTAAAATCCGTATCTTTAGTGAGTGCATTAAGCCATTAATTAGCTGAGGTGTTGGACGGTGTGAACGCTCACAACTCCTCGTGTTTCTCAGCTCCAGGAAGTCGTGCTTGTACTGATAAATCAACCGATGTTCACTGGATTTATGATTCGTTTTTCTGCGACGCTGCTCTGTTTATTCAAATTACCCGGAGATAAATGAATATCGACGGTGTTGTGTCACCTGATTATTTAATTATCGCGATATTTATAGCTATAATATATGGATGAATATGTTTAGTATTGTTGCAAGAGTTATGAGCACAGAATCCGGCTGTTAATGATAAATATTTACATATTAATTGCTCTACATATAAATAAATAATCTAAAAATTATTTAAAATAAAATCCCCTTACATAAAACAGTAATTTAAGATGTAATGTTTGTAAGTGTAAAAAGTATCGCATCTTTTGAACAAAATTAAATTATTCCTTACACATACATTTTTAATATAAATGTTATAAACTAACGTTTTTATCTCCAAAAACAACTGCCAAAACAGTGATTGCAATTTATTAATTCTAATTTCACTATTTAGATTAACACATTTTAGTTTCAAGATCGATGTTAATTTAAATTTCTACTAAATTAAATTTAATAGTGCATGTGTTTACACGATAAATAATTAATGTTTGACATTTAGCATAAAATATTTGTATATCGTTCCAAAATTAATTTATTTGGCATTAGAATTAATTATAAAGAGTATCAACTTAGAAATCTCCGCCTATAGAGTAATAAATTAGTTTAATTACGAATAAAACACGAGTATTTTAAAATTTAAATTTTATTTTAAAATTATGCAAAAGTGTGCGTCTTTATTGTTCAAAAAATGACCTCACGGAAAAATATCTTTGTATAAACTATTCGCAGTCAAGTAAGGAAGTGTCAATTATTCATAATACAAAGAAACCATATTTATGTTTAAAACGGGGTCACTCCACACGTGTTGTTCATTTGAGCCTCCGATAATCAAATTAACTAATTACAAGACGTAGCACTTGCTAATTAGACTCATTATTATCGATTACTGCTTGCTCGAATTGTATGGCTTTAACACCTCAAGGCGTTGACAAGATACTTCATTCGAGTACATTCTTTATAGTGTCAAAATAAACCAAAAAAGAAAATAGTACATGAAAAAACAACAAAACATTGGCATTCTATTAAAAAATCGGTAATTAGTAAATTGGTTCTTTATATTATTTTTCTATATAACGCTATATAATGTTTTATATATAAAATCGTAGTTTCTAAATATTAGGAACTTTTTTTAGTTAGTGATAATGATATGCCCGAACGGCGACAATTGTAGAAAATTGATTTAAATTGAATAAAATTCACTTTATAGCATAGGTTTAACATTTTATAATTTTTTTCAATTTCAACTTTGTCACCAATCTTATATGGTACTAGGATATTAACGCCGTGAAATAATATATAAATACATTTTTTGGTGTTAAAAAAGTTTTGTTATAAACTGAAAATGGAAAAAATATTGAAAGTATTAATTTATTTATATATTCTTCGCGATCAGTCTATGACATAAATTGTAATAATTTGAAACTTCACTACCTCAATTTTTTAATATATAGAACTAAAAGAAAATCACCTTTAGTATTAAGAACTCTTTAAAAAATTATGTCAATTAAAAAAATGTTTTAATACCGGTATTTCATATTTATTAGATGTTATTTACTTCACTTCAAATTACAGGAATGTGAAAAATATTGTAGAATTAGAATTTAAATTGAATGGTGAAAACTACTGCTCTTCAATTACAATTTAATATTATATTAGAATATATTTTTCAATGACTTTCGATTGATTCTGAAATGTATTAACAGTATAATAAACTAAAATTACAAATATTTAAAATATCAAATTACAAAGTATAAAATAATTTAATCGAAAGAAAGAAAAGTTACCAGATAAATTATTCAAATTCATATTGAATTGACTTATATATTAATACCTCTAGATCTAATCTACATGAATGAGGTATCAGAACAAGTCTTTAAAATTATTAACTTTATTAACTACTCTTTAATATTTTATATTTCTATAGATATGAAGTATATTTTTTTTAAATGTTCTGGAATCTTGTACTGCAGTATGAAGTTAATGTAAATATTCTACCGTCTGAAGCTACTTTATATTATATTTTATATGTTCAATTCAACAGCAAACGCTCTGAACCATTTGACCACCACTTCATATTGTGCAAGTAAAGGGATATAGTTAGGACCGTATGGTGTTACCACGCGAATATTTCAATCTTATTAACCTCATGTAGCAGTGGTCGTTAAATCTCACTCATCCGAATGTCCGTGAGTGTCTGGTTCACTCCGGCGGTATTATTTATGTGCTCGTAAACACGGCTGTAAATATTGAACGATGGAGTGGCATACACGATCCACCCGAGCACTGGAATAATTTAATTGCTTTACTTTACCTCCGCTTTATATTGCCACAACCGTACAACCAAAACTTATAAACTCAACTTTCCTCTATTTATCTCTGCAAGACCACTTTTACCACTGGGCTAAATTGGACTAGCTAAAATATTTATTAAATTGGAAATAACCAAGAATGTTAATAATAATTAATGTATATGAATATAAAGCAAAATTTAATTATTATACATCCTGAGGATGATCTCGGGTAAGATCGAAACTCGACGTTTCGTAGTAAAATAATATCGTTTGTGATTAAAACCCACTAATTCCTTCTTCTAATTAATGATATAAATTAAAGCAATGTTTAACTAAATTATTAGAAAATAACACTTGGTTAGCCTTCTTCAAAGACCGATCAAACCCTATGGACACGTGTTTATAACTTAACCTTGCAAAGCTGCAGGTTAGAGGCTAACAACCTGCACCACTAAAAACTAAATAAAATAAAGTATTTGTGACTTAGAAGAATTCGATATAATGTATGCCTCGCCCAAGTTGTCAATTTAAAATTAGTAACTAACAAGGCTTATCAAAAATTAAAACTTATGTACTAATAAATCTGTTTCGTTTCCTTAATAAAAAATGCTCCGTTCTATAAATTTTCATTTGGATGTTGGACAAATGAGTCCCCAATTTGAGTTATCTCAATTAAGATGGTAGTTTATTTGTGTGTGACACAAAGAGATTTGAGTTGGACTGCAAGATCATTAGGACGAAACACTATTCCACATTTGTTGAAACGAACAATCCGTTACCTCAACACCTGTGTGAAATAAACTAAAAAAACTAGTTTACAAATTAATTCGACCGGAAAAAAATACCAATTAATTCCAAGTCATCTGATACGACAACATATCCTTGTATCAATATTGAAAACTGTTTCTTTCCATTTTATTTTTTTCCAAAGTTTGTACAGGTTGTAATATTTCTTAAAATGTATTAGTTTTCGTTGAATTATTCTAATTCAAAGTATTTTTCTTTAGTATTGTTTGTTCAAAATTGATAATAATTAATTAATTAATCTAATCGTTGTACAGTTTATTCACTGTACGAATTTATAAATCAAATATCATACATATCAAATTGTTTAAAATTTTGGAATCTGCACCTAACAACTTCATCTTTCAATTTTCTATGACAAAGTAGTTATATGTATATAAAGTTTCATCAAAATATCAAAACTTGTAGAAGTTACATTAGTAATTGAAAAATTAAGAAAATTGTTGTACTCATGCAATTTTATTCGTAGAATCGAATGGTAAGGTCGGTATAGTATCTCTGCACTTTAGGGCTAAGAACAAAATTGTCATTTTAGATCTAATTTTTCAGGAAAGTTATCTGAAGAACGAAAAGAGATATTTATATTCGGTTTGAAATTTTAGATTCTGCGCATCGAGTGTAAAATATGTCATAGTACGAGGGTGAGGTCGACATCTGAGTACAATATCAACAAAAGTACAAGAGTTCCGTAAGTATTTCCCATTTCAGAACTATTCTTGTCATGTTGTTAGTAGCTTTTCTATTAATTAACCTGAAATATTTTTGTGTGAACGCGGAGACAATAAACAATGTCAGAGGACAATTAAGCACGAGTCGTGCGAGCTCGTGCGAGTTCGCGGTTTGCTCGGACAGTGGACAGTATGAGTGTAAGGCCAGCAACAGTCAGAGCACATATCTTTCTGCTGAGATAATTCATTCGGCCATTAACTGATCCAGCAAGCTATGAACCTGTTCGGCCATTACGTCCAGCCGTGTTGTGGTTTACCGAACCGCTGTACGCACACCTACGCCAAGGGCGGCTCGTCACAATGGGGCAGGATGACCCCACCGAATTTCAAAAAAAAATTTTGGAAAAATCTATATATTGTCCTTCATCATCATAAGTGGCACATTATTTCTATATGGGCCTTAAAATACTTGTTTTACTTGCATTTTAGTGGTGTAGGTTGCAAGCCTACGGCTTCTACAGAAGACCTACAGCTTATAGTGGTTCTGAACCACTTAGAGACAGCAGTATTTAAATTTGAATAAAGACAGGTAAATCTAGGATTTAAATCCAAAATCTCACACTTTTCTCAATTCGTGTCAGAACGCGTTAACTAAGTGAGACACCGTTGCCTGTACATGTTGTCATTACGAAATAAAATACTGCATGTAGTAGTTATCGTTTCATAATATTATTTTACCTCAAAGACAGAATACAATAAATTAGTTATTAGTTATCAAAAGCAATCTTCAAATAACATAATACCTTATCAAAAATTTATTTTATCTCGTTATATTCGCAACTTGAAATCTAACCCCAAATCTCACACTAATACATCTGTCTGTAGAATTACAGAAAACAATATTTATTTCTTCAGATGCTTGTAAATAATTCAGTGTTTATTTTCGATTTTTTGTATATCTCATATTTGTCATACAAAGTTAAACTTCCCTGCCTTAATAAATAACAATTATTTATGAGTTTGCATCTTAATACGCAAAAACACGCTCCTGAAATAATTACCCGTAATAAGAAATTAATTTCTTGCCGCTTGACTGCGTAAACCAACAAGTTCATCATCCACTTTCCGGGCTTAAAAAAGCGAAAAAACTCTTTTAATTCTCGCTGAAAGGAAATGAAACATTAAACAAACTTTTCCCGACAAATCTGCATAATGAATTGCTTGAAAACAGCAGATTTCACGCTCGGTGGCCTACGGTCTCAGCGACAAATTACCCTTAATTAACTCCCTTTACATTAATTACACCCGCGAATGGCGCAAAGCGAAACCGCCGATAACCGGCGCCTGAGGGATGCTAATTGAAAAATTAACAGAGGCATTTAGCCACTTGTTGCTCGGAAGGGTTAAACGGAAGGGTTAGATTTTAACCTGTTGACTTCAGCATCCTGCGGGGATCATAAGCTTTTAATTAACACTTCATTGTTTACAAATTAACACCCTTTAGCAGGATTAAGCTGAATTACGCAAAGGGGAATCATTAGGGAAAACTGTTACACTGAAAAGAATATCGCAAGGCTTTGCTTCTTTTAGAAACCATCACTATTAGAAAAAGGATATCAACGAAGACTAGATAGAATAGGAGTAGTAGACTTAAGAGAAATGATAACGTAAACTAATAACGATGACACTAGAAAACAGACGATTTAAGTGGTTTGGATACAAACTAAGAAATAGAAATAGATATGAAAAGCGCAAAAAAATGAATTGTTCTGAATATCATGGCTTATGATGAGAATGTTTCGAAGGCATTTGAGAAAATTATTGACATAAATATTAAGGAGCCTGAGAATTTAGATGAAGGCAAATAAGAAGTAATAGTTTACGAGATATTGACAGAATAACACTTCTTTTACTACAAATGGTATATTGTTTAGTTTCAAAACTTCAGATATTTTGCATTTCATTGGATATCTGTATTTTAAAAGACATATTGAACTATGCATTTTTTTAATGGCATGAATTGGGTTTAACGATTTTTTTTTTGGCATATCTGATTCATTTGTCCTAAATTTTCTAGTTACACTTAGAGATTGTAAAGCATGTTTACAAATTGAGATCTTTACAGTATCTGAATATTTTTAACATGGTGTCTGTCAATCCGTTCAGCCGGTAATTATTATAAAAACTCTGTTGTCATCATATGGTGACACTGTTTGGTCGTGTGGTGAGTTAAACCACATTTTTTGTATGTTTTATGAACGTGTGTATATGAAACGTAATTTTAGAAATCCTGGTACGTGTATAACAATCGCTGATGATTCATTTAATAGTTCACCGTAATTAAGTTTATTCACATTCGCCTACACATCCCAAATAAGAATCAGATAAAAAAGCAAATTATTGTTTACTGTTGTGGCGGCCTGAAATCAGTCCATGCAGCAATCCAACCCACAATTAGCCGCACATACAGTTCGGTCGTGCTCCGCTGGCGTCTTCGTCAATTAAAAATTAAACGCACAATTTGCTCATTTTGTCGCGCGAGCCATTGTAGTCATACGCCTCCGTGTACCAATTACTCGCATAATTATTTTAACTAGTGTATCCCTATTAGGGTTACACTAATTGCAGTTCATTAAGAGCGTGTTCACACTGTAATTAGCTCGTGACGTCATGTCCGCCTTGCGAACCATCTTCCGGTTTCAGACGGTGACAATTTTGTAATTAATGGAGATTTTGTTTTACGCCGTTGACGGTCTAATTGCTAACGTTGCCTCTAATTACTCACTGCTGCGCAGTAGGCCGTGGCGAATAGATTGTGTTTTGTTTTATGCGAGCTTTAATTGTCAGCCATTTCTTATGATTGGATACGGCAAATGACTGGCGCACTTCATACACGTAATATCAGAAAAATATACAACTATGTATACATGAAATATTTATACAGGGTATTTCAGTGCAAAATTGAGCTAATTTCATTTTACGAAATGTCATGTAACTTCTATTTTTTTATTGTCAAAATACAACAGTAAATTTTCAAATTTTGTTTGCAAGATACTTTTAACATTTGCATGACTTTAATATTGTTAACACCCGGTATAAACCCTAGAGAATATTATCTTATTTATTTTAATTCTATGTTGTGTTACGTAATCTTTTTCTATGTTTTCTTTTATTATGTTGTTCCGTATTTAATTTAATAATGAATTCACTCATGTTTTATTGTGTTTTTTTTTATGTTTTGTTGCCAATACCCAGTTTTTCTTCAAATAGGCCTTCATATTTATTTAATAAATTATCTGTTATTTATATAGCCTCTTTAATAAAGACCCTAGTCATTTATTACTCAAAATAACCTCACGAGTAAACAAATAAAATTTTGTTACACTAGTTAGAAACTACTTTTATATTATACATCTCTCTCTAAGTTTGTTATAGTGCCTGATTCATGATATTTGACTTAAGATGTCTTTAAATTTTTTTTCAATAATTTAATGACTTGAAACCTGAAAATGTAAAGCTTTAGTGTGAGCTGCGATATGAAAAGTGCTGTCATATCTGCATCTTGAGAAAGTGTATCGTTTTGTATGACGTGCTATTATACAAATACGGTAAATAATGCATAGCGGAGTAGCAAGCAAGTGCCGTGTAAGATACGAACCCTGCCCGTCAGCATTGAAACATGTCACATACCTAGCGCTCTCCGTACATACCTGCCCATAAATATTTAATCCGCCAACAGACTGCGCTGCTGTGGGGCTTGATTTTTAAATATGAATTCGTAATGGCCGCCAAAACATCTGACTGCTTCCCACAGGGGCGCTGCACAGCACACTTCGTGAAAAGGTAATTTCGATTTTGACATTCGATTCGGAATGTTTCTGTCAGGGTTAAATAATTCAGAGACCGGGTTGGTAATTAATGAATTAAATGAAAGTACACTGGTAATTACATTGAAATATTTATTCTAAATTGCATGTCGACTTTAACTTGTCAACGTGAGCAATGTTTTTGTAATGGCTAGTAATTACTGTGTCAGGTCTTGGCTGCGGTGTCTTTAATTTTAATACCATTTTTTCCTTTTTCTCTCTGGATTTGTTGCCTTGGTTTTCATTATTATATGAAGCAGATCGATACCAGACAACAAATCTTACATATTTCTTCTTTCTACACGATTACAGTCACTACATATAAACTTCAACTTATTACCGGAAGAATGCCGTATTGTAACTCCGGGAAAACATATAATCGAAAATTTTAACAATTAAAACACGGAACTTGCTTAATAAAATAAGCCAAAATCAAGTTTTTAATACCTATTTTTATTTTATTGAAAATTTTACTTGAATTTAATGGGGAAATTTGATAGACTATATTCTCAAAAGATAAACAATTTGTAATGATTTCCAAAACAGTCAAATACAACCGACATTGACTAAAAGAGTATCTAACTAGTTGTAAAAATTTTGACGAACACTTATGTAGAGTTGTCTAATAGTTCGTTGCGTTGAAATACAATAACAAAAATTATGCACTGAATGTATAACTTATTACATTATATAGGAACCAAACTGCAGCATCAATAAGATTACAATAACTTAATAAACTTTCAAATAGGACTAAATTTTCGCTTCACTTCGCAAATTTAATATAAATTATTCACCCTCTGTAATAATCAACCCAATTGTCAACCCTTTCAAAAACAACAAAATCCTAAAACAAACAATATCCACCCTGTGGCTCTATCTGTTGTCCCCTGTGAAAACTAACATTCACCCCTCAGACAATTGGCCATCGCGTCGTTATAAACGATGATATGTCACAAAAACTGTCATTGCTATACAAATCGATGTGGAGTTTCTGAAATTTCATTAACTTAATGAAGGTTTTTGTGAATGCGAGATTTGATTAATATTGATGGCAGAAGAAACGTTTAAGTGTTAATTGATTCAGTGTGAGAACGGAGCTAATGGTTTTACTAAACGGTTTCTAGGATTGCACTGTGATTAATTCATTGCTAACGATTCTATTCATTTTTATTGACTCATAGTTTTTAACTAGAAATAGCAAACGATATTTTACGAAAAAGTTCATTAATAAAAAAATTACCATGTATCAGAGACGTATTTACTACCTAGTATTAATTAGATAAATAAATCTAACTATTAATAAAACTGATTTTTTAAATTTTCAATTATCACTTTCAAAAAAATCATTACAACCCTTATTAAAATTATGAATTACTGTTACTCTTCTTTGTCCAAAACTTAAACCCGAGATTTTCTCATTTTTTTTATTAATGACCTTGCGTTCAATTCTTTTCATTATGGGCGTTTTGGGCAATGTTGCATTTTCCTTAGTGGATGCAATGAGTAAATTAAAACCGCAGGGTGTTTTCATCCCCTGATCATTCATCCCTAGATCGATAGACCTCGCGGGTATTTTTTAAGTGCAGTGCAAGGGGATGATTCATTTTTTCATCCCTTGGTTAGGGGTGTTGGAATTTCAGACGCACGCATGTGTGACAAAACACAGCCCCAAACAAAAGAAAAAATCCGCTGATTTTTTTTGCAAATACAGTAGGCTTTGAGGGGTGCAAACGAATGTCTTTTGTTAGTCAGATGCGCAAATGTTTTCAAAGGCGGAATTAGATTAATTGCGAATCTCATATTGATTTATTTTGCAAAATTTTAAATGCATAACACTATGAACAATGCATCCGTTTAGATAAATAAAAAAATATCAATAAACTATTCAAAACAAGAGAACCATATTTTTAAAAAATGTTTGTAATATAGTCTTTTCCAGAAAAAATATATTAAATAAAACAAAACAGGTTATTTATTATTGCTGGGGATGCCAATTTGCTCGGGTTATTAATAATGATATATTTACAAAGTAGAGAGCGTTTACTAGACGTTACCTTTGGGAATTCTAGCTGGTGTGTGAAATGTACCACAGACTCAAATTTTAGCTTCATTTAAACATACTAATTTAAAATTGATTTACAATACTAATTTCTTTAAAAACTACCTACAAAGCCCTTTGAATAAAAATGAAATAAAACATAAAGAACTACAAAACTATCAACTAGAAACCCCTATTGCTATTGATATGATAGCTATAATAGTTTGTCGTAAAGAATTTTGCTATTTTTGTAGATATATAAGTTCCGACCCGTTGTATCTTAACTTATGCTTATTTTTAAGTAATGTTTTACTTAAAAGTTTACTGACCTTAGCAAGTGAGGCCAGTATCGATCCAAAGTCGCAATGGGTAGAATCGAACACTGAAATATTTAAAACAACCAATCAAAAACAATATAGCGGTGGTACAGGATTCTTTCACAAATTTACATCGTCTTAAAGTTTTCAGTTTATTTAGGGTCGGACTTTATATATTTACAAACATTTTAAAAGCAATTTTACTGCACTTTTAAACGGCGACCAATCGTCGTTCAACATCGAACAGGATTACGTTACGTGGTTAATAAACATATATATAACTTGTCACTTTTCTCTGACGAACATGAGTATAACAAAAAATATATACAAAAATCGCTATGACCGTTAATAATGTATATTATGTATCAAAGTAAGATACAGTGTATTGTTTTTTAAAATAAAATAAAGTCAAACAAAACTATTCTCATTAGTGATATTACAGAAGTTAAAAGTGTAAAACGAGAAAAATATGTAAAATAAATGTTAATTTTAGTTTTCAATTGAAATGCTTTATAAATACTATTAAAAGTACCTAAACTTTTTGAAAGTTTGTATTTTAGTTAAATATTACTACTTTTGAGGAAATTTTTTTACAATTTCAGCCGGAATAGTTTAATTTCATTATTTCGCCTTTTTTATTTATCTACCAATGTAAACATAGATGCGATATAAGCCATACGATATTTATGTTAATACTATTAATTTTAAAAGTTTGGTTTTTGTAAAATAAATATTGTATGTTAGTAAAAGTGTTTTTATTTGTGGTTATTTTTTATTGTAATGTTATTCTATTAAAAAAAAGAGATTTTGACGTACAAAACAACAATTAGACAAACTAAAGTGAATATTATTTAGTTTCAAAAGATGTTTTAAGAAAACAAAAATAAAAGAGTATTTAAAATAATATCGAAATAACGAATAATAGTATTGATTGTTTTGTTTTTTGTGATAGGGCATGCTGTACACAATAAAAATCCAAAACAAATGAATGAATCTTAACGACAATAAAAAGAAAACATCGAAACAAGCTAACATCAAACAACCATAGCATGTCATGAACCTAGTCAGTATTCTTTTAAGAGTTTTTGGGGTAAAATTACAATCGACCAGGTGAGTTATCACCGACGTAGTATAATAAAAAGTAAGAAGCATTTGACTGAGCGGCTGTACCATCCGGTACAGGGTGTTTTATATTTAAATGTTGCATGATTAACCAATATTAAATGTAACACTGATCTCTGCTAGTGGTTTTGGTTATAATTTATTTTTTCTCTGTTGTCTTGTCGCATGAAAAAATTAACGACAAATCAAATGATATTATAATCGCAAGGTGGGGGCGTAATCGAAAATCAATCCAGAAAACAAACAAGTACTCCAACTTCATGTAAAGTTCTTGATTTAAATCTAAGGATTCCCGAGTTCGTGCCATTAGTAAGTTTAGCGTTGGTGGAATTAGAAAGAAGTTTATTCTTTTTGTACTATTGATGGCTGCAAAGTAATTAGAAATGTGGATTTCTTTGAAAAGAGAATTCAAGGAAATGTGCATGACAAAACTTACTGAACTAAAGAAAATTAATTGCTTTGTATTTAAACAGCAATTACATTTGTTTCACTAACTTTAAAATTAATTTTCAAACACGACGAAAACGAATTTTAAATGCAATTAACCCAGTTTGTACTTACTTCAATTTAACATGAAACCGTACTTGAAACAAAGAATATTAGTTTCACATTAAAAACTAAAAAACTATATTTCCTTCAGAAACTCAAATATAAATTACTCATTGTTGGGTTTCCAAATAAAATTCTTTCAATTATAATATACATAAAGTTTGCGAAAACACCAACATCTGTTATTAATATTGGACCTTCAGAATTTGGTTTTTATAATCAAAATTCTTTTTCTTTCTTATTAAACACTATTAGGCTTGCCAATACACTACAAGTAATTTAACTATTTTCAAATATATGTATTTACTGAATATTTTCCGTTCTTAAATATGGAGTTTCATTCAAATACATTGAACTGAGCTTGATTTACACTTGTCTAAATAAATCCTAAAAGGCGAATCTACCAACAATAGATTAAAAATTGTTAAAACAGGGTGTAAAGACCTCAATTCCTGGATTTTAGTTAAAAGCTTGATGTGTAAAAATTGCGAAAATGATTGATTCCTATACATTTATTATAGTTATACCTAGTTATGTAAGAAGAATATTGTACTAAGAAATTCAAAGTTTTGAAATGAGAATAATAAACTTTAATTTAAAAATAGTAACGATTTTGGATGAACGTACCATGAACTATAACATAACCTAACCTAACCCAATGTAACTTACAAGTCAATAAACAAATAAAAGTTGTGAATAAGTAAAAACATTGCTTGTTTGTATATCTAAAAGAGCTGTAAATATTTTATGATGAAATTTCAGAAGTCTGGTTTCACTAAAATTAAAAACATATCCAAAGTGAAGTTATGAGGAATATAAAACAAAATGCTAGTAATAAAACAAGCGCAACAAAATAGTTGTATTTAGCAATTGTTATTCAGCACATAGCCACCTTACATTGTAGCCAACATAAAGTAGCACGAAGTTAGTTAACAAACACGTTGGAAATGACAAAACTTACCCAATAATTTAGTTCGATAAAAAACTAACATCATTGTTCTTCAGCAATAAATTTAAAGTTTTTACATTAAAGCCTTTAGAATTGGAAGGCAACAGTGTTAAGTTTTTTTCCTGCGAGATTTAAGATGTAAAGTAGAATGAACTGTATTTCTTTATATTCAAATGAAGCCTGGCTCGCTGGCTTGTTAAATAGGAATTCTGTTACTTGTCTCTTTAGTTACTTCGAGCGCGTTATTCTGCTGTTTTAACACTGCCACTGCAGCCAACTGCTACAATTGTTCCACTAGATTGATAACACCGGTCAGGAATTTTGCACTTGCTTAGCTACAACACCAGCTTTGTTCCAAACACAGCAAATATGCACCAGCATTTCAGCGACAAATTAAACGAATTAATGAATTCAATCTGAGCTTCTATCACGTTACATGTTGGAAATGAAATAACTGAAATTCGATGCTAATTAAAAACAAAACAACACCCAAGTCCTACGCTTACAACCTCTTCATCTTACTACCTCTCCATATTGAATTAATCTTGAAAGAATTAGATGGAAAGATTTTGTGAAAAAAATATGCCATAGTTTATAGGTTTAAGAAATGTCCAGAAAAACAGCGACTTGGGTTCGAATCCCAGTTATTCCAACTAGATATAAGAAAGTCCGAGGTGTAAATTCCAGAGAGAAATTTTATTTCGATGATAATTCCACATACGTCATTTTCATCTAATGAGAATTCTTCATTTGATGGCCGCAGGTAGTTTTTTAGTGAAAAAATCTGATAATACCTACCACAGTATCACAGTCATGGTTATATTTTATTGATATCAAAAATTTTGTTTGAACTGTTGTCATTCGTGAAATAATCAAGAAAATATAATTCGAGCTATTTATTTGGTACAATTTACTCATAATTTCTGCGAAGTAACGACTACTCAGGTCAGAAATGACTCTTAAATCATTCCAGCTTCGCTGTCGTGATCTAAATGTCATTTTTGACACTCGTTTGTCAGTTACTTACGCAACAACTATTCGTAAATTTTCTCAATAAATTCATAGCTATTTTTATATTACTTATGATTATTTTAGTAATAATAAATGAATGTTCAATAGTGTTGTCAACTACATTGGCTGTTGTGGTAGAGTAGAAGATGCAATAATTTATGGTGAATAAATTAAGTATATAGGGAAAATGTAAGGTTTTGAGTTGAAATCGGTAACAAATCGGGCGATCCATCTCCAAAATCGGCAAAATCTCCCGTAACAAATCCCTCCATTCATCCCTCCGGGTCCGTCCCTCCCCCCGTATCGCACACCGGATGTGCACTATTTGTTTAGGCACGGCCTACCTCGCGTATCTCGGCTAATTTGTAACACCCGACGGCCAGGTATCCAGGAGGCCGTGCAGAGAAAAATGACGACCGCAATGCCATGAATGGAACGAGAAATCGCGGCTTTTTGCCAGAGTTTTTGTTCATATAATTTGGGTGCTAAGATAATTTGTGAGTTATTGCAGCCGCGTTTCGAAGGACATTAATTGTCATACAAATAAACGAGTGCAAGTATGATCTGTGACGATTCTTAGCAGGTGGACTTTTTATTCCAACATCAACGAAGTACAATACTTTCAAAATAATGGACCAACATACCACCCAATAAGTACTTCTACAAATCTACCAAATTTTTGAGCAAAAAACACTGTTATTGTAGAATAGTTAAGATAAGTATCGACTTGATTACCAACGAAAAAAAAATATATTAAAAGTACGCAAGAAGAGCAGGGTGACTCATTTTGTTAACGCGCTCCAAGTCGAGAAGCGATTCTAGGGTTCATATTCCAGCTTCGCCAATCTTTAACCAAATTTAAATACCGCTATGCCTGAATAGTTCCGAACCCCATTATATATTGTAAAGCCCGTTCTAGACTAGCCTCTAATTGTACAATATCTTGCACCATTTTTGATACAATTTAAATTGGCTAGTATCAAACAGCAAATTGATGAAATATTGTATAGGATCGTAAATGTGTTGATAAAATAGATATTTTGGCTCAGAACATGCGAATATATGAAGTTTGTGATCTCACGCGTTAAAGTTGTAAGTTTTGCAATTTTTACATGTAAATGAATTTATAGTTAATTTATTTTGTCACATTGACATATTGAAGGAAAATGCACAGAGTCAGAGCCAATATATTGTACAAGAAATTGCATTAGTATCACACAAAACTTCGTCAAAACCTAAAATTTTTAGGTACATTCACCATTACAATATGAGTAAAACAGAACCAAATTGGCAAACTGGAGCTTTTGAATGTGATTTTGGAAAAAGATAATAAGACTTTTCCACAAAAGATTGGCACAGTTTGAAGAACAACCTTTTGGAAAAGTTTTTAAATTAATCAACCTAGTAAGTAAGAAGGAAAGAATTAAATAATTTTGTGAACTACCCTCAATAAATTTACACTACTAAAAGATAAAGAAGATTATTTCAAATCAACGGGTCTGCATCAGCTAGAAAAGCAGCAATGAAAATAAAATGGTACGTCAAATACTTGGAATTCTGTTCTTCCTATGAATGTTATATCACAAAGAAGATAATATTCACACATCTAAATTATGTCAAACAAAGGTGACTAAAGTTAGAATGAGGGTGGGTAATTGTCGTCTTAGCATTTAAATTGGAGTTAGAGGTTTGTCGGTCGAGAACATTATTTATGAACCGAAGAACAAGTATTTTTGGTTAGTCGAGGAGCATGATCCTAGAAGAGTACAATGGGTTTTCCTGGTTATAGAAAAGTTTTATTTATTAAAGTATTTTAGAAATTGAAGAATTTAGAAAATACTATGACATGCGTAAAAAAAAGTATATTTAACAATCGTTGGTCGCTTTTAGTTGGATGCAGATTGTTACAAAGTAAAATAATATGAAACATGTAGTCTTATTTGTAGTGCCATTACAACATATCCTTGTGCGTGTTGTAGATGCTTGCAATTAAACTGAAGTAAGTTATGTCCGTTTTTATTTTACGAGCTCTTATTAGCGGTATTAACCTTAATTATTCGCGAGGCGGGCTTCAAAATTCTTTCTTCCTTGAATATTCGTGCTGGAGTGACGCAAAGACCGAGGAAGTCTCTAATTAAACCATCAATGTTTACCGACGCCTACTGCGCGCTCTTCCTTGAGCACCAATCTCTTTCATTAGCGCTCGCCAATTGTTTCTTCATCACCACAACTGCTCCAATTAGCAACGGATTCAATTATCACAACAATCCCAGCTACGGTTTTTGTTGACGGAATGTTTCCACGAATCTCAACCAACGAAATTGGGTTTAATTATTGATATTGGTGACGCAAATTGCTTTTTATTCATTAAAGACGTTGGAATTATTACTGTCAATATTTATTGTTCCATTTTTTTTGGTAATTAATCCAGAATTTTAAATGACAACGACGAAAAAGTTAGACCAAAAGAATTTAAAAGTCATAGCTAGCTTAAATAAGACAAACATAAAAAGTATTATTTAATTAATTTTATTACAATTTTTATTCTTCATATGTAAGAATTCTCTGCAACTTTAAATGATTTTTTCCTATAATAATAATCGTTGTCAACGTCAGGTCAGTATTTAGCGCTCAGATGTAGCAAATTAGAATTCCGCGAAATCGTGTATATGTGTCTTTCATTTTATTGCACTGTATCATTCTTATTCGACTGTCTAAGACCTAAGTAGTTGAGTAGTCTTAAACATAAAAGGTAATATTAACTTATTGGCATGTTGAGTAGGTAGGTACTTTATACGTTAATCAAACAATAACAAATAATATAATATCCGCTTAAATCATCATGAGCTTTCTAGGAGATTAGTTCGATATACAAAGTAACACGGAAATTAAAATATTGGAATTGTAATCATAGGAGGTAATGTTGTGAAGACCATTTTATAGATAAATGTCATAAAGGGTGATTTAATTTTATAAAAATTTAAAATATATCGTCCCCAAACCATTGAAGCAGTAAGAACTGATTCATTCGATAATAGAATTACAATCATCTCACATAGAATAAAGAATCCCACGCTTTATCAGTTTATGAAACATTAGATTCCAACCGAAATGGATGTAGCATAAAAAATATTAAATTCTGATTGTCACCCTTCAATTTATATTAAATCCACCCTTTTCGTAACCGATACGCAGGGGGTGTGCAATATAAATCACGTAACGAACGTTTCAATCCAGCATTTGCAATTTCTGATATTAAATAAATATAACCTATCTGAAAAATATTTCTACACCATTAATCACGATCATACAATACGTAGTTAGGGACTTTTTGCATGAAAAATTACTTTTTTTAACACAATGAGCTAGGCCCAGGTTTGCAGCTAACAATGGCCTTGCAACAATGAGCTAGCTGTCTCTCTCGCTCTCATTCAAGAGGTGTCTCTCTTCCCCTATAATGACCGTACAAATAACACCACTGCGGCAGAAATTAGAAATTTTAGTTTTTTCTTTCCGCAGCTGCCGGCTTATTATTTTGTTGGATTTTATTTTTGACACAAGGACAAGGACAATAAAAACGCAAATTTGATAATTGTGTCGTTAGGCAAACGATATTTTAATTATTTTAATTGTAATTAAATTTTTGTCATTGTCACAAGCGTAAATTATGTTAAAGTAATTGTCAAACGTAAGCAAAACATTTACCATTTTAACAGTCGAACATATACCAACTGAGTGAAGTATTAACAAAAATAAAAATTGGCTGTGTTTGAGTATTACAGAATCTATTATAAGATTAAGTTTTTTGCACTTAGGAGTTGCGATTGGCTGACAACCTTATCAATAACGTAAAAAAAGGTTCAGACAATTCCAAATTTCGTCTCATAATAGCAAAATATATTATTGAGAAAGAAGTCCAAAATATTTTCCTGAGAAAAAATAGTTATTTTATAAGAAAAAAGAAAAAAAATGACACTTTAACATTGAAAAAAAATGCAATTAAGAAAGCTTTTGTTTTTCATTTTTCATTAAAATTTTTAAAAGAGAATTTCATATTGTTTTGCTTTGCTTAACTACAAATTTAAATTATGGTAAATATGTTCTTTTTAACAATTTGAGTACTGTATACGCAAGACTATTAAATTTTGATTACAATGTAATTGTTGGTTATGTGCTGTTCACATTTTGTTTTATTGTACTGTGATGAGTGTTTAGCAAAGAATGTTAGTTGCATGTGGCTTGTGCATATTCTTTGTCTGTCTTTTGTTGGAAGAAAATAAAACGGTTTAATTTTTGGCCTTTCTGGGAATAATATTAATTTTAATTGATCCTAATCAAAATCGGCAGGTAAAGCAACGTTGAAAATTAAGACCTACCTATTATAATTATCCCCGGAGGGTATGCATAGACCGAACAATATCCCACACTCACCTTGAAACTGCGAAATTAATTAATCATTAATAAAGGTTACACTAATCAGACTCCGCGTTGATCAAAGAAATAATGAACATAATTAAACATTCATTCCAAAGTGTCACTCCAATAAAACATACTCCTCGCGAGGTAAAAAACCATCCAGATGTCCAAGTGTAAAGTGGCTGTCAGTCGGAAGCCCGGGCCCTGACGTGATGTTTGCGCCACTGGAATATTCCATAACCGGGCGATCAGAAATAAAGGAATTCGTGGGCCGAGGTGACGGTGATTTTTAATAGTTCCGATTGTGAGCGCGGACAATATTGCTTTCCTCAGGTAGAGAGAAATCCGTCTTTTGTGCTGTGGGTGCAGGTAGAGGACACAGATTAAAAGAATGTTCGTTGGGCCTTGCGCGCTCTGCCCCTCATTGCTCACAACAGTTGTTGTCTTTGCGCAGCTTTTTTATTTATTTTCCAAGTTCGGCCACCGTCTTTTGTTGATGGGATATAAATCTCCACTAATCTTCCAAGATACATGTTAAGATACTATTACTTTTTTGAAATATTGCTCATCCTCTGGATATTCCGAATTGAAAACCAGGAGGCAAATGGAAATGGACCATAATATATATTTTTCTTCTATACTACAAGTGACAAAGATACTATATAGGTAGTAAGAATTAGCAATACCTGTATGCCAGGCTCACCAAGCGCATTCAGGAATTTTGTAAATTTCTAAAACAATGCATAATTCTATTACAAACCCAAGTGATGTCTTTCATTCTTTCATATCACATATCACCAACGGTATAAACAACCTTACTAGTTGGGCGCTTGATAATTATTAGAGAAAATGATATATACATGTGACAGCAGTTCCCAAACCACTCAAAGCTAGTGGTATTTTGCATGATTAATACTTAGTGCTTTGAAAATTGAATTACAAATCTTTATATCTAAATAATTAAATACAAAATACTCCATTTTTATTGTTTCAGGTAACGTCAGTTTAATTGTACAAATTTCAGAAAACCTTAAATTGTGTTATTCCACAACAATGCCGCGGAAATTTAGTAATTTGTGTGAGTAAAATAATTAAAATGAAATAAATTAAAGCATGAAAAAGAACGTGTAAATTTCATAACTCCGTCTGGGATTGTCGTTTTTTCTCCGCCGTATTGTCGCAAGACAAAATTAAGTATAATTCCCCGAACAATTATGATTGTCTGGTTGAGACAATGAAATATTAGCCTGATTAATTACATGTATAATGAGCGCAGCTTTACGACTGGCTGGTCCATGAAATGGAATTGTTTATAATTATTGAACAAACACATTAAAATGAATTGTGGCTATTTGTTATAGTAGTAAATATTAATGTGATAACAATCTCATTGCAACAGCTTTACTGCAGCGTTTAATTGCGTGATTCATCGAATTTATTTTATGATTTTGATAATTAATACTTTATTACCAACAGTTTCCATATTCATAGTGCAATTGTTGCTTCACTCTACAAATAAGGACTGCGAAGTACTTTCCTAGATCTTTCAAAATGCCCTTCATTCTACCATAAACATTATTTTTTTGTATAACCTCATTTCAAAGTGTTCGTAATACATCGTCAATACCCTCTATGGCACTATTTATTACTTAAATCGTTTATTCATCAAATCTCCATAATAAATTTGAACATCATCAGTAAACCGTTTTTATGTAGGTAGCGGGTGATTAAAAAGTATATTTTTGGGTAGGATTAGAATAAAAAAAGACCTATTTCTGCGCTTTTGTTCCCAATTCAATTGTTTGAAATACAAGTCTTTCTAAAAATAATCACCTTTGTTAATTTAGTTCTAACAATTCTTTTAATCCCATGACAAAAGATGATCTTCCACCTGCATAGAAACAGCTTCGTTAGTCCGGGTCATGTTCAAACAACGATTGCATCTCATTGTTCTGCGAATACCAAGAAGGTTGAGCTAAATTTTCGACTAATCTAGGATTATGCCAACCCATGTCGGGGCCTTTGAGTTGTTTGGAGATGGCCCGTTATTTTACAGCGCATTGTAAAGTTTTACAAGCTTCTTTAACTCGATACCATCTGCATTGTTCTAGCATCTGCAGGTTAGGGTAAACAAGTAACGGAACACTAATGGCCACAGTTTTTGGAAGTGGCAGAAAAAAGGTTTTATTTGCTCAAGAACGGAGAGTTCTTAACCAAATATGTATTTTTATATTGGGACTCGCAAATAAATAACATTCTATTGTCGAACAACCAGTATACTACTGGTAAGTTCTCTGAAGGAATCCGAATAATTTGAACGCATCATATAAAATGCAAATAATAGATGTGTAGGAAAGTTATGATATAGAAAGACATGAATTAGAATTCACTTTACAGGAGATCGATTATATTTTGAAAATTTGTAGTAAAAGAATCCTAGAAGGAAGCAGGAAACAGGCGTCGAGAACTAGTACTAGTTTTGTCACAACTTTATTTGAATTTTAATACTATAGATTCTAAATAATGCGATGTTTTATCGTTAATGATTCGCGGTTTCGGAGTCGAAGACGAGAATTAAAATTCAGCCAGCATCTATGCCTCAACACAAGACTCGAATGGAAGATGAAAGAAAAAAGTATATATGTATTATTTAAAAGTAATTATAAGAATGGCGTAGAGGGAAAGAAGGCAATTTCCCGAAAAACAATTTGAAGAAAATAAAAGTCCCTGGGCACGTGACATGGGAATGCGGGGAAGTTAACCGCGTACACTTAATATCAGGAATATTAAAATTTTAAGTTGGCGGGCTGGGTCGGCGAATTTAACATCGAATCCTGCGTCTCATATGTCAAAGCAGCGTCGGAGCAATTTCAGCCAAGCGGCACTCAGCATTAAGGAGAAGCCGAAATTCATTACATGCTTGGCTTCATAGGGAGATTGTATTTTTTCCCTTCTGCCGTGTTCTGCATAGCATCGCCTCCTGCGACTGCGACGCGTGTGAGATATGATCCCCCTCCCCTGCGACTCGCGACGAATTTAAAATGAGATACGTGACGGCCTGAATTTTGGATTAAAATCGCTACGGGGTGGAATGGGGCCTGATAAATTATGCGGATGTCTTTATATACGCCCGGCCCTCACGACAAATATTTGATAAGGTTTCTCATCAAAAAAGATGGGGCGCAGATGAGAGACCAATGGAGAATTAAGGAGCGCTTTTTGTTTGCTCTCTCAGCTTGTCTTTGCTCAATATTCTTACCCAGATGAATATTTCACCGGGATTATTACACATTCATAATGCCCAACATATTAATGTACAGGGGAGTGCATACCTAAAATTATTACTACTTTAAAGACGAACTCCGCACCCCACGCTGGTGCTAAAAAATTACGGATCAGTAAAACAACACCGGTTTATTAAAACGGTGAAGTCGAAATTTTCAGTCGGTATATTGGAAAATAAAACATGTTTAGATTATTCAACATATAAACCATGACTGAGATCTAAACTTAAATATCTGATGATAAGAACTTAATTTTCTCAAAATACATATTTAGTATTTATATTTAGTTGCACGGTTAAGGGTAAGATTATCTTAAATTTAATTTAAAACCTTGTACTTTATCATGATGTAGAAGGTGGTTTTGATGTTAATATCATAAATTTAAGTGTAAGTAGTATGACATGTGCAGATTACAAAACTAAAAAAAAAGAAACATAATTTTCGTTAAAAATACTATTTAATTTAATGATTAAGAAAAGTCGAACTTTGTTTTTTAAAATTTTTAAAAATTCTTTCTGTTTCGTAATACTATTTATCCTTAAATTTATGACATTAACTTCAAAACAACACTGATTAGTTGTCTGTCCTGTTTGTGTTATTATATTTGTTGTTACCTCTTGTTAAATACAATACATATTTATATATTTATTCTTTCATTTGAAGAAAGGGTTTTGGCACTCGTGTTTTGCATATTTTTATTTTGACTGAGAAACGCGTGGCAAAGTACGACCTTTTGAATTTTAATCGAAGTACCCTTCAGGTCTTAAAGAATGCAGAAGGGTTGTAAGTATTTGTGTATTTGCATAAGGGCGCGATAAATATTTCTACAACTCAATTGCCGCACTTTATAATTCAAAGGAATTTTAAATTTCAATCTCGAGGACACAGCTTTGGCACACGACTAGGAATACAACTAATTATATCATCCCCTCAAGATCCTGGCCTCCCAAGGACCAAATCGTAAACAATTATTAAAATAAAACAAACGAAAGAACTTTTATTTTAAGATGGACAATTGATAACCGTACCCCGCCTAAATTTAAAACTGATATTTTACCGAGGACAATTAAGTAATAATATTATTATAGCTTTGTATCTGTTATGTCAATCTGTTAAGTACATATTTCATTAAATTATCCAATATTTTACAAGAAGTCGCAACAAAATGTATTAATTACAGGTTAATTCCATTCTTACTTCAAACAGTTGATATATTATTAGAGAAATGTAAAATAATGATAAGTATAATTTAGTTGGCGAAAATATTGACAGGAGATTAGAAATAATTAGTGTTGGAATGTAATATATTAAGTTTATAAAAGACAGTAGTTGTGTTGATGATTAGAGAGTAATAGTACGGAGGATAATGCGAATATTGGGGAGTTAGTGAAGCGTAGTCTCCCGGCGGAGTTTATGTTTATATCGGCAATGCATTGCTATTCGTGGCGTGACATCCGTAGCAGGAAAGACGTTTTCAATTTCCCGGTTCATCCCTGCAAATCCTGCCGGGTTCCCATATTTCACATATCAAACACAAGGCACAACATCGAATGTATTACAGGCGGCGGATTCCGCGCATTCCTAATCCCAGACACAAAGCTCCGGCCGGCTAATGAATGCCTAAAAACCGATTATAAATCTGTAAATGAACGAGGATATTTCACCCATCCGATGTATGGGAGCTGGAGACAATATCTGTGAAATACGGCGACGGGAACTGGGTTTCAGAGTTATGGTAATACCAGGCCGCTCGTAAATATTGCTTTTGGATTTTGATTTGGATATCTGCCTTCCAGGAGCGCGCTACTACTCTCTACGCCATTTTTCACCACATGTAAAATTTAATGCCGTTTATCTACAAATTTATCTCAAATTCTTACTATTATTACATTACTTATATTATTTAAAGTAATAAAATAAATCTAATAGTTCCTTTGTTTCTTTCGTTTCCATTTATCTCTTTTACCCATAAACTTTGCAATTAGAAGTCTGTATTTATTTTTATTTTCATTTAAGTGCTACGTTTGTGGTTGTAATTACCAGCAACGATGGATCACTTGGTTAACGCGATTTGACTCGCTAAATATAGTGCGGACGCCGGTTTTAAATATCTGCGTTGCCAATTTTTAATTAAAAATACTATCCTTCCGTCCAAATGGAGTGGAGAGTCTAGTTTCTTAGATATTTGAGGTTCGGTTCCACATACTAATGTTGTACCCACTGCCGTATCAGGAAACCCCCCTTATCTCAGATGTAGTAGCTAAAATTGTTTTTATTAATAACAATTGAAAAATAATCAAATAAAACATATACGAAATTAATTTGGACTAGCTTTTTTCTGACTTCTTTTGCTACCAAATGAAAAGTTCAAAGCCAAAAACCCTCAATCTTTTATTTTCTTAAGATATTTGATTTTTAATTTTTCAGTTTTCATAAAAAATTAAGCATTTCAAAATATTTGGTCGGCCATATAGGATAATAGTAATAATAAATGACGACAATGTCAAATTTCAGAATTAATACATATACTGAGAATGGTCATAAAAAAATACAAAGCACTATAAATTACGCTTATATTTATGCGTAAATTATCCACTAGGCATTAGGGAAGAAGCTGAGAATGAGTATTTTTGTAGTAGAAGAAAGAGTAATATGATTTTGCGCCTCCTATGAGTTTGTCTTAAAAACAGCACTGGTGTTTGTCATATTTGAAGAGATTTAGAGTTTATAAGGCGTTCAAAAATATTTTTACATAAATATATTGAAGCATCCAAATTAAAAATCTTACTTGTTCTATGGTACAAATGAACGATTTCGTTTCCTTAACTGAACTGACGAATTGATCAAGATCGTATCCGGAGGCGTTAGTTGCCGCTTGGCTTGAACCACTCAGTTCATGTGTAAATATCCATAACGAGAGCCCGAGGCGCGGTCAAAGGGTGCAAACTCGCGCTAATCAATCAATAAGACCAATCAGCTCCCTGCTCCGGGTTTAACTAACCGGATGATCACATCACAAGCAACGAACACGAAGACTCGCTTCTGAATTAAAAACATCCAAGACAACACACAAGCGTCAATCACAAAATGAAATTTTTATTCTAAATTTAAAAACTTAAAAAAATACTACAAATATATGTGCAGTATTTAAAATAATCAACAGGGTTATAATGTGATACTTAAATTGACAAATTCTACAAATATAGATTATAGTCGGGTGACATCTTGAAGGAACATAAATAAAACATTACTATGGATTGTAGTAAAATTGGTTACTTTACTTTCGATCTTTACTAGATTCAACTACATCTACAACAGATATTTATATTAAATATCCAACATTAGGACAGTATTATCCTTAATCATAAATATAAAATATTCTTGTAGTGCCTTCTAATTTGAACATTGTTTTTATATTACATATATCATAAGTAAAATCCTTTATGTTTGATACTAGTAAGAAATTATATAAATAAAGAATAATTGTATTCTCGACCTAATTTTAGGGATTTAAAAATCAAAGATATTACCTAGTCCAGAACTATTATCTGATATCTGTAATCAGGTATTGTTTTGTTATACTTAAAATGTAGCTTTTTCTTCAATTTGTTATCTAGTACTAATGACGAAACCGATTGTGTCGTATAATTTATTCATTTACTGATGTTTCACACATAAAAATTATCTTTCCAGTACATTTCTCAGACTACATAAGAATAATTTTTCCAAATATGGCTACTTAGTATGAATGGTTTACTAGCAGTGCACCAGCCTGTGACTGTCAGGTGTTAAGTCTGTGACTTGTTGAATCAAGTGATAGTGTAGAGACTTCCAAACCACCAACCATCAGTCAATAAGCTTTGAATTACATATTTATATTTATCCACCCAGCTAACTTGCAATATGTCGTATGGAATATGTGCGAATCTACATGTGCGATATTCGCCGCATTCCTCGAACTCGTAAATCCATCCAGGCCCGTTAGTCTGGACGTCCAGGACGTGCTAACGAGCCAGCAGCTCGCGCTATGATTGACTGGCCATATCCAGCCTCATAACTCCGAGATGGCCATGCCGGGCATTCCGTCATACTCTACCTAGGGGGCTCGCATACCAGGGGACGCGGAACTGTTTAGGGAGGTAATTACCGGATCAACACGATGGCAACTTGATGACATGGAAGTGAAATCTAAGCCCGAATGACCATAGCTTAATAACTATTACGGTGGAATATGTCATCATTGTCCAAATCTGACGCAAAGCATATTGCCGTGCTATCGTAATAGTTATTTACGTATAGAGGGCCGAAACAGAAGGTTTACGCCTGCGGATGAAATTTTATTCGTCTGTAGGCGTAAATCTCTATCACCCGAGGTACGTACAACGTTTTACGTACTACTGCTATCAAATGGAATGTCATTTTTAATTACAAGGCGACATGCCAAAAACGTTAAGGAAATGCTTTTCATTGATAACGTAGTGTTTTTGTATAAACAATGTAAGCAAGCAACAAAATGTGAAATGTCGCATGGAGCTTCATTCATAATTTTTTTACTAAATTTTGCTAGAAGCTAGTGAAACTTTACCAGGACATTAATCTACTAAAGTTTCACTAGCTTCTAGCAAAATTTAGTAAAAAAATTATGAATGAAGCTCCATGCGACATTTGACATTTTGTATTACAAGGTAGAAGTATTACAAATTTGGATAAATGTTTTTGACATTTTACCGTCCGCCGGGCGTTTTTCTCCATTTTACCTCCCAATGGCGTAAAGCAAGTTTCCTCCATAGTAGCCAAATTGTAAAAAAAAAGATACGATACAATTGTGGATAAAATAAATAAATGTGTATGTAAATAACAGAAATATGGCGGATTGACGTTTGGAATTAATTAACCACATGCCATATTACCAAAGGAGTCTTCTAAATGTTTTCATATACTTGAAATATCAGAGTTGGATTTAAAAGTATGGTGTGTATTAATGGAAAATAATCAAATTCAAAATAATGATTATTATTGCAATTTCCCTTCAATAGGTTTCGGTAATTTCTATTATTTATATGGAAAGTGATTTAATAAAAAATAAAATGATCTTTACTGTTTTTTTATAAATTACTCAATATTGTGAGTTCCAATTTGCTTGAAAAACAGATTTTGGTCATGCTGTAGAGAATATTCACCTATCGAACTCTTTAGATGGCATGGACAATGCACCAAAAGGGATTTTTTTGTGTGATGAAGAATATTATCTCGCAGGGATTAGAACTTAAATTATTAGAAAATTTAGTCGGTCAGTCTACCCATTTAATTTATTTTATTGAAACCTAAAAATATATATTCACTGATTTTTATTTATACGATTTATTTATAATGCGTAACTTTTTAATTTCAATAATATAACGGTTGTTAGTATTTCTAGTAGTGTCATGAATTAATGATTCTGTATAATTTAATACTGAAATCAAAAGACTGATTGGAAAACTAATAAATTAGATTTTTTTCATCTAAAATTCTATGTGTGTCTGTCTATTCTATAGAGATGTATGTAAATAGGTGTGCTAGCTGTATTCATACATACGTGTACACATGTGATTATTATTAAACTATATTTGGTAACATTTATGTTTGAGCGAACAAATCATTATTTATTTATGATTTATTAATAGACAGCTGTCAATCAGAATTACCTCTCGCTTAACTGATATAAGTACAAAATTTTCTTGTTACTTTAAGACAAATGAATAACTTGACATGTAATTTAACATGTCTTGTCGTTTTTTATCTCGTTGTTCGGTGTATGATATAATTTAATTTCCCAACGGCAAATAAAAGAATGTGCGAGATTGGAGCGAGTTTAATTTGTAGAGAACACAGAGAATCCTTAATAAAAATCCCTTCTTTGATCAGAGAATGATATTAACGAAAACTCAGTGAAGAGGTAATTATGAATTCTGTTTGTAGCATCTGAGCTTCGTGAAACATTTAAAATGTATGAGGGAGCCCATTTGGTTGAAAAATCCTCAAGTCAATTATACGCTAGTTTTTTCCCCGAGAAAAGACCATTTTTGGATCGTGGTTGCATTGTTTACAAAATAGTCGAATAACGAAAGGTCATCTGCAGCATCGAAAAAACTGTTGGAACATAAATTAACTCGCGCGTTTTTGTTATTTTTTAACTAAAACCGTCTGGCCTAAAAAACCCCGTAAAATTTTATTGTACTCGTCATTTTCTACACACCGCAAGAACTCGCTACTGGAATTACCCGTAAGAAAAAAAGGACATACAGAGTACCCGTAATCAAACATTACTAAATATAGTCACGTTATTTTATAAACATTCTTCACGGTTAATAAAAAATAAATACCTAAATTAGCACGATGTATTTCTATTTGGTACAAATTTTTCATTTTCGAAATCTGCGATAAAGCAAATTGGCACTACCAGTCAGGGGCACGCTAGGCATGTTTGTCGCCTGGGTGCTGCCTTTTAGTAATTTCAAATGAAGTAGGTACTCATATTTTTTAGCGGGACATTAAATAGTTAATAAAAACAAAGTATCGCTAGTAAAAGTTCATGCTGTACGTACAACTTACGAAGTTCGTTTTGTTTCAGTCGACTGTTTTAGATTTTCTTCTACAAATTCTGAGACAGATTCACAGTTTTTGTTCCTCATTTGATTTGTTTTTTTTCAACTGCGATTTTGAACATTCTCCAACGTCTTTCCTTTTTGAAAATTTTGGTACCCAAATGTTTATTACTTCTATCCGCCATTAATGGCTGGTGTTTAGACAAACGAATTATAATTTCTAAACAATATCTTCGAAAGTATTTAACTCGTGTTAAAATTGTTGATACAAATGTTAAGGCTGTATAATTATAAAGTAATAGTAATTACTATTGCAATCAACTCAGTAAAAATGAGATTTTGATCATTATGCTTAAGGCAACATGCACGATTTTAAGTAACATGTATCTATATTTCCAAACTGCTTAACTATAATTGAATAGTTCATAAGCTCGAAATAACTACGGTTAAATCTAACAAGCCTATAAGTGTGTTTGCTTCGGGTTATAATGTTCGTGATTGTTTTTTCACTTGTTTTTATATTTGTTTATTAAAATTTCAACATTCAAATTAATTTGGGCGAAAGATAAACAAGAAGTTATTCATTGTTCTACATTATTTGTTTATTATTAGGTGTGCCAAGTTTTTACCGTAGAAGCCACGCAGCAAAAGGTTAATTTACTTAGCAATCAAATTACATTAAAAATATACCACAAAAAACATTATTATAAGTATTAACTTGATACTAACAACATTATTCTATGCTTATGACAACAATGTAGAAAAAGACAAATGAATATATGTAAATTAAAAAAGAAATGGAAAGGTAATTATTTTGCCTTAAGCACAAAATCTTAGACTGTACGACTAAAAGACATGTAAAATTATTACGAAAATATTTCCAATATAAGATTGTTGAGTAAACAGAAGAAGAACTGGAAAAACTATCATTGCTTGACAGATAATTCTACACCGGGATCACGAATCCCATCATGCAAATAGTAAGGACATGTAAGGAAATATTCCATGTATGTTATCCGGAGTGAATGAATAATTCGTTTAATTCCCATATAGGAAGCGCGCAATCTAAATATTGCAAATATGTGAAACTTCGTATCTAATTCATGTTCCAACACTTGCACGAGCAATATTTATGCACTTGATTCCTCGCGGTTGTAACGCGGTGATATAAATACTCCCAGCGATATGTTTACATGTTAGCACTCCGTAGAAATATGATTGCAGATAATTCCGTTCCTACATCTTGCAGGATTAATCGTCACTGCTAGGTATCTATTACTGGGTGTGCCTGTTTGTTTTGGTAATGATGATAGATTATAGATTTGACGATGAGATTATTGAAACAAATCTTAGATAAAGGACGTTTATGCTAAAAATTGGCACTGGTGTCACCAAAAAAATAATGGTCACGGAAAGCACTAAATATTGAGTGTAACATACATGTTCTTTTAGTTTTTAAGGTTTTAAGTGAAAATGCACATATTTAGGTACATCAGGACAAAGTAAACCAATTTTCAAGTTTATTAAACATTCTTCAACAGAATTTTGTTAGAAAATTTTAATGTCTTTTAAATTTGATTTCAGGAATGTATTACATCCATAAAAAAATACCGGAATGATGTTTCCGAACGTTCCAGCTCTAAATCGGATTTTTTTATAACCATTCTATTTATTTTTAAATGTAAATACAAATATATCCCTCTTATTGATTTCTGGGGTTTCTAGATCTGCTTTTATAGCAGATATCGATAATGATATATTTATACCGTAGAAGACATTTATCAGGCGTCACTTTTTGGACACTCTAACTGTCGTGAAAAGTGTACTACAAATATAAAACCGCAAAGTAATTATTACTACACTTGGCAATACCAAAACAGACTTTTCTTTGGTTCTACAACCTTGTTTCCTAGTGTTGCCGTCTAGATCAAGATTTCTAAACTCTCGTCTTGTCTTATGAAGACAAGACTGGCAAAAGTCGTCTTGAAGTTTCGAGACAAGACAAGACTTCCTTACTCTAGATCAAGAAAATTCTAGACAATTATCAAGACCATAGGTTAATTAAATTTTTTATGTTTTGAATTATATGTGTTTCTTGCGAAGCTTGTTCTAGACGGCAACACTATTGTTGCATTTGATATATAGTTTTTTTGTCCATTCATAGTTGATGACGCTAGAAATCAAACCCTGTCATCCAGTCAATTTGCATACGAGCAGGCTAACTAATCAAACACATCTCTCCATAATTAATATTCTTAACATTAAAAACTAGTTTAAAGCGTTCGTAGCGTATTTGAATATAAATGTGTGAGCTCCTGAGTCACTAGGCATTAAGAAGGAACGTCCGCATTAGTCAATTCCCAATCGGTAAGCCATTAAAAAAGTGATTTGAACCCCTCGATAAATTTCAGGAAGGAATAAACTAATAAATACAGGGGGTGAATTTAAATATCCCCGCCCTGGGGTGGCGCGCAGCCCGAGATAAAACTCGAATTTAAAATATTCCAATTTGAGTTGGACGCTGATAAGTTGCTGCAGTCGGCCAGCTGAGCTCTGGGGGCGCGCGACTGGAAAGATAACCCCCACATAAGCGAGCCATTTCTCCAAATCGCTTAAATTGTCTCGAAAATAAATGGAATTGACGCGCAGATACCCTGCTACGCGATTAAAATCCTACAGTTTTATTTCTTCTCAAAACATAAAACATGGATCATGGATGACACATGACTCAGACTATATGTACTTCGTATAATACCACTTCAGACTCAGCTAAAAATTTAAATGAAATTGTAAATACATCATACATTATTACCCTATTTTAAAACAAAGCTTGTTATACCTGAAAATAAAAAAGATAAACTACGTTTTAAGATCTTCATTTATTTTGGATTATCAGAATAATCACACCAACTTGAAAGAAATCTTCATTTTGTTACTAAAAAACACTATTAGCATTCTCAAAGCTATTGCATGGTGTTTTACTTTTAGATCGACCCAGCTTAGACGGGCAAGGTTTTTTGAATTTCGAAAATGATAAATAAATCTGGAGCGCAAAGGCGTCTCTTATACACAGACATTATAAATAATTGTTTGATTTGGAGCAGAATTGTCAACAACCAAAACTAATTGTCGAAATATTGTTGTGGAAAAACAAATGCCTAACTTATAATGAATCTGATATTCACGTCAGTACAAATGAAATTCTCATACAATACAATTTGGTATAAATAAAACTACGACTGAACGTATCTTTTCTATAGTAACCATATTAAAAATCCTTAAAGAAGTTGGATCCGAAGAAAGTTTTGACTCTATTTGCATCAACGAAAAAAATAATAACTAAATTTATAATCAATCTTTTCTAAGTAGAATTTTAATTTTTAATTAATTTTTCTAATTTAATGATTCAATTCAATCTTGTGGTTAACATTATTATATATTTTATTGTTTATGATTACCCAAAAAAATCGTCCCTCCTTAAGCACGTTTCTGAATCCACCACTGAGACATACCAAATATCCAAGCCTCAAGTATTCGAACAAGCAACAATATTATATTCCAATTAGTGAGACACAAGCAATATTACAAATATATTGCGAATAAAGAAGACCTATTACAAAGTGTTAATTACTACTTATATCTTTTAATCATCTCATCTCTCCCCTCTTATCCTTGTTCCTGGTTGTTTCCGCAATACGCAAGTAGCATCCGGTACGCATGAGCCGCTGGGCGTGTTGTTGCAGGCGCCAGCAACACCTACAGCTCCGGGTTCGTTAGCGCACTCATTACCGCCGCGACGCCGGGGGGCGGGACGGACGCGGGCGCATGCTCCCCGGCCCGGCCCGGATACGCCGGGATCATCCGGGATACACACCCGGATTACGCAGGAATTAACACGGGAGAGAAACAGAAACAGGAACAATGTTGTTAATGAACTTTACCGATGTGGTGTAGTATTGTGAATATTGGTGGAGGATAGCAATGAAAAAGTCGAGAATATTGCATTTGTTTTTTATATGCAAATCGTTAACTTATAGGTAATAGCTGTGGGTGATGTTGGTAAATATTTATTTAGGAAAGGCATATTTCTTTCAGTAATAGTTTTCCGGTGGCTTAATTATTGATTAGAACATTCCGAACCGAATTGAAAGAAGTCACCTATTATGAATCAAAAAAAAAATATTTGCGTACAAGTGATTCGGACTCCACTACAAGTGTGGTTTTCTTGTACTTTGTATGTTGAGAACATGAGCTAGTAAAACACAAGTAAATCATATACCAGGGAAGTAGCCTAGGTATCTGAGGCAATTTTCCATCTAGTAATTTTTGTGCCACTGATTAAGATAAAAATGTTATCATTCTTGTTTTTTAACAAGAAATTAACTAAAACAATTGAAAGTCAGTTTGTCAAAAATTGGCCAAACAAATGCTCAAAAAAATGACAACAATTCTCATTTTGCTGTCAGCAAAAAATACAGACGTCGAGACTTTGAATAACAAGATCTAGTTAGGATTTACAGATTGACGGACATAGAAGAGATGTATACCTACATTATAAGTTTCCAACCTCTCATGCTTAACCGTATTTTGGTGCTTTATATTTCCAAGGTGGTCTAAATTTTTCCAGATCAAAAGGTTATAAAAATATCTAAATAGTCCTGGGATGACCAAGTGTATTTCATTGATATTTACCCCAGAGAAATAGTCCTTATTATCTCTGTGTAGGAATGTGGAAAAAGAAGAACATAATCCTCAAAATGTCACAAAAATCAATCAATATCCGCCATCCATCACTATTTATTGTGTGGTACAAAAGCATCTGCAGCAGAATCCCAAAATCGTCATCCCGGATTCATTTAAATATAACAAAACCGAAACGGAAACATGTGAATAGAAAACAAACTAACAAAACACGGGGACGATCATTCATGCGGCATGATTGCAGCGCGGTCATTAGAATTCGCAGGTAGACGTACCGGCTGGGCTGATTGTTAGTTATGGGTCACCCTGTGGACTTTACGTCCCGCTTGGGCTTTGCCGGCGATTGCAGAGGGCGGTTAAGTATTCATGACGCCTGGGATGCGACATGCGAGCTGCTAAATAAACTAGTCGGCCCGGAAGATTTCACGCTAACTCAATCTCAAACACTTTTCATACGCCATATTGATTTCTCAAAAACTCGCTTCCACCATTTCAAACTTACAAACATTTTAAGGAAAAAAATAAAGTGCTACGAAAATTTGTTTTCAAATGCAAGCTATAATAATATATCTTTTCTATAAATAACTAAGCAAGTAGTAAAAATTAATAATGATTGTATCGATAAAATTATTAACTTGTCATCGTTTAACTACAGTATAAGAGAAAGATCTATTTTATACGTTAGATTTTAAAAAATAAAATCTTGATGATTGATAAATTGCATTAATAATTATTAATAAATTAATTACTTTAGAAAATTGATTATTTATTAATATATACATATATTTATTCTGGGAAAGTCTTCATTCTTTTCTCAGTCATATCGTTTCACTAAAAATAAAGTTCGCGACGTATTTAAATAAGTATTTTCATCTATATAAGATACAGAAAAGGATTTTGCTATATTGTTATGTCCAATTTAAATAACGGTAATTCGATTTTACCCTAAACTAAATTGAATTAATTATAAATAAGCTGAATATCTCTTGCATAGATTGTAGACAAACAATAGTAAACCTGGAAATACAGTACTTTGGTATTTCTTGGGAAAATGCAAATCTGACAGTCATCATCTGATGATGTCCAAAAGGACAAAACAATCATAAAAATAAATAATGAATAAACAAATAATGAAGTAAATTACTTTATTTTTGTAATGATTCATTACCAAGAAACAACTACTAATTCTCTGTCAATTTCTTGTAGAAAGTTAAAGTTTTGATTTGGAACAGTATTTCGTTTATTGGAGAAGACAATTTAAGTTGGCTGAAGAAAATAATTATACGTACGGGTGTTTTATAGCAAAAAGTCCAAAAAATATCTGGGGAGTATTAAAGTTTGGAAGAAGTTGGTTTAATGGGGAATAATTCTCCGGCAATAAAGTGGCCTGGATGGACAAAAAGTGCTAATTCCCGCGCGTAACATTGAAATTGGTTTGATTTGTGACGCACACACTGCAAGATAAATCACACTGGCCTTGGTACATAACGCGGCGGGGAAATTTAAATATTTAAATATGTTCTTTTGTCTCCCCGAATAAACAAATGAATAACTTTAGAATTGCTAATTATCGACGCGATCCAAGATGGCCGCGCGCTGTCAAAACAATTTATTTTTCATTTTAAACCGAATGCAAAATTCAAATATATGTCTGTTTGATATTCGGAGCTACGGCTGCGGAGGAAAAAATCGTCTCGTTAATACAAACGGATCGGAAGGCGGTTTTGATAGCGGAGGCGCCCGATTCGGAAGGGATTGTGGTGATAGCACGCTATCAAGATTATCTTCCGTGCTTCTCGCGTTATTGATGACTGACAGTTTGCATGGAGATGGACGTGTTCGCTGAGGACTCTAAATCTTTGTCTTTCACAGAATGGGGTATGGTTTTTTCTCTTATTTTCTCGTTTTTTCGCCAGGAAAAAACGGTCAGAAATGCATTCTTACATTTCGATGCGCTTTTATTTGAAGGGGTTTATCTGATCGGGTTTTTTAAGCGTGGATTGAAATTCTAAAATCGCTCGTAAAAGGGAAGAATAGTTATCGTTACTTTTGACGGCTCCGGTGAGGAATGACCGGCACATTCGCCCGATCGCATTTAGATATCATGCAAACATTGTTCCCTCAAAAGCCAACACGTCAATTAGCCACATCATATCCTCACTTCTCGCATATACACTTCGGTATCATTTATATGACTTTTCTTCTTAAATATTTATGTTACCCCTATCAAAGGTAGTTACGAAAATATTACATACTTATTAAAAATTGCAAATCGATCTTTACATATTTTCAGCAAGTATTAGAGATTCTTATATTTACATATTTTTGATCTTACTTGTGGTCTGTTTTGAAGTAATAAATATAAATATAAGTTTATTGAAATTCATTAAAGTTTTAAATAAAACATTAATAATCATGTTGTCGTTGAAAGTAATTTTACTTACAATCTTAATTTTAATTCTTATATTTTGAAATGACATAATGTCAGCTCGAGAGTGGGATCCCATAACTGACAACTTTTTTGCAAACATAAATTTTGTAATTATTAGCTTCAAAGAGGAGATAAGGAGATGCAGTAAGGCACAAGATGAATAATTTTATTTGTTAAATAAACTTGAAGTAACGAGAAAAATATAATTAAAGAGCTCTTTAGAAATAAACTTTACTTTTAATAATAACATAATTTGCACAAAGCGGGCTTATTTATGAAAATCAAGGAAAGTATTAACAAGACTTTGGACTTATTTTTTATGTAGGTACATATTTATTTCTTACAACATGTACTGTGATAGTGTGGATTTTGATTCATTATTTTGTTATTAGTTTTTGTTTGGACGATGTTCTATAAAACACAAAATTGAGATTTGAGTGTCCGGTAGCGGTTGTAATATAATATTTTGGACAATTCAGATTTTAGATATTCACGCTAAAGTGGAATAATTTGCCGGGTATATTAATTACAGGTTCGTGGAACGTAGAGCAAGTGCGTATCGGTGAATGACACATAATGTTCGGTTCCTGCCGAATTATTCCACTAATCACAATAATACGCTGCGCTGTAGTAAATGAAACGAATGAAATGAAATTCCTCGTATTTAATAACGAAATATTGTCACAAGCGTTGCGAAACGACACACGGGACCACTGAGCTTTTTGTTATAATTATTGTCATACAAACACGGCATTCTTTTTTCAGCGAGGAAAAGTTTCGAAATAATTGTAATTAATATCGGAGCCGATTCGGTGAGTGCACAAATGGCACGAAATTCACTATTTTATATTTTAATGTCCACAAATATTTAACGGTTCATATTATTTTATTCCTGGTTTACTGACTCAAATTGGACTCATTATTTTTATCATGATTTTTGGAAATTATTTTGGAAAGTATGATGTATTATTTATCCTTTCAAAATTTATTAAGGATGATTCTGTATTTATACCATTTTTTTCTTTATATAAGGACATACATCTTCGTCATCGTTCTTTTTCTATTTTATAATCACTGTTTCATCTCGGATGGAACAAGCTTCGCTTATATTTTTATTTCGAAAATTTTAAATTTTTAATTAATTTAGAGTTTTGAAAATTGTCGTCTTGATCTACAATAAAAAAATGTTGTCTTGATAATCTGAGAAGACAAGACAAGAGTCTAGAAAGTCTAAATCTATAAGGCAGCATTACTAAATATATATGTATATCTCCTAATAAAATAATTGTTTATTATATAACAAGTTTAATAAACGTCACTTTAGTCACGAGTTTTTTTTTTAAATAGCGACAAAGCGATATTTATAAAAACTAGTATTTAAACAGGTTAGAAACGAATCACATATTATAATTTTTCTACGATTATAAAAACTGTAGGAATACAGAAAAATATTCCAGGTTAGTTACTTTTGCACATTCCTACCTTTAGACATTTCAGGCCGTATGTAAAATGTTCCTAAGCCACATCTTGACAAGTTGTTAATAAAATGTTAATTTAGCACCCTGGAAACTAATGCGGTAAGTCATATTTTAAGAATGGAAGTAGAGATATATGTTAGTTAATATTGAGTTATTTGTGTCTTTTTATAGTTTATGTAGCAAATGAAATTTCAATCACTTTTAATAAAGTTGCGGATGACGAAATTTAATTTATTGAAAACTACATATTTGAATTATGATAAATATATGTCATGTTCGTAATTTGTAATTAAAATAACATGTTTTTCTTTTAAATATCTTATTGTGCTAATATATTTCACATGACCCTATGTCGTGGTCAAGTATACTGCCCTAGATTTTATATATTTATTATTATAATAATGCATTGTATTAAAATTTCCATTACAAATTCTTACAAGTAATATCTACTTGAAATAAATGTAAATACGTCTCTGTTTAATAGCTTATTATTCTCAACTCCTACGCATATTTTGACATCCGCTTTTTATCGTAAAATTAAACATTAATTATCGAATATTGTGCCTAGCCATGAAAATAACAAATGAATGTTAAATGTCAAAGGAGAAATAAATGAACAAGTGTATAACCTATTAATTTGTGAATAATGATCCAAAATGGCGGATATATATCTATTGGTATGCAATTATTGAATAATAAGGCTATGGATGAATATTATATGTAGTAAGTTGTAAAGAGGGAGTTGATGTATAATTAGATGTATGGACTGCTAAATTAAGTTGTTTCTAAACATGCAAATGTCAATAAATTGAATTTCTCTAATGGGACAATTATAAATGAAACATAGACAAAGCCAATAATTATCCACAACTTGTTCTAGTTATTAATTCATGAACGAATTAATGCTACATCGTATAATTTTACTCCGATGACAAAGTTAGCAAACAGTTCATTATCTGCATTAAATATGGACAGATTTTTTTAAATAGGACTTATCAATATTAACACTACAAGAAAGTATAATTGCTTTTGAATATTTTATTCCTTCACATTACTCTGGACGTATAAATGGTTAACAATTAATCTTTCCTAGAAACTAAATGCAACAATTATTATAAGAAATCATTAAAATTGTTGACTTTAAAGTTTTTTTATGATCATACCGTTCAATAGGTATATACCAAAAAAAAAACAGATTTCTTAATAGACAATTCTGCCACAACTTTTAGTTTATATTTTATTTTACTTAAATTTTCAGTTAAAATTTTTAAAAGACAAATTTATCCTTTTTTAAATAAAATTTGTAGTTTCAATACTAAGGGAGTTTTGTGTTGGTTAATTTCAAAAAATTTCAACAAGAATCATGTATGACATACGATATCTTTTCTTCATATTACTATTAAATTTAAATTCAAAATGATAAAAATAAAAGTCTTAATATTCGATTGTATTCGATCATTAAAAGAGATTTGATAACAATTTGATATTTTTGGCGTGATATTTTAGCAAGACTTAATAAATTGTATTAAAGTACAATGGAACAATCTATGAACGCACTATTCGGAGTACTTAAAAGCTTTCTTATAGTCGCAATGTAAATATCAATATAACGGCTTAATACCTTTAGATATATATTTAAACTATAAAAAGCGTTTACCAAACGTCACCTCCTGGGCAGTATAGCTGAACTGAAGAATACTCACTTAATCACGGAATTTAATGCTAATAATAAAATGTAAATATTTGGCATACTTTGCTAATAATGTCATTTTATTAATTTCTTCGTTATTCAAAACCGCTTTCCAAATTTCAATTGTAAATTCTTATGTATATATTCTACGTAGGTGTAGCTTCGTAGACACAGAGTTAATTTACACGTATTTGCGTCAGAGGTGGCTTGGATGATGTGACAAATATAATTGTTTATAAATCTGACAGATAGTATTACTTTATAAACGTGCCAAGTAAAATGACATTTAAGAATACGGAGTCACATCTCCAGCCAGATGAAAAAGTACAAGTAGAAAACACATATGGTCCAGAACTAGATGAACATGAAGAACATGATCAAAAAGATTATAAGGAGGAAAATAAGAATATTTCGGAATGGATGAAAATTGCATTATTAAGTTTGTTTTTGGGTCTAGAATGTGTTTACTTGTACATTTTTAGTCAGATTTGGTTTGATGCTTAACTTGTGTACCTTAATAAAACGTTGCATTTTATGTCACGAAATAATAAATTTATTATAATAATTTGTTTTGTTATTTTTATTTTTCCTTTAATGTTTAACAATCACTATATAATTGTGGTCATATGAAGTTGTAAAATTTACAAATCTTTGCCTCCGCAGGATTCGATGTGGATCAACTGCGGGAAATATGTTTTTATATTTTTTTAATGTTGAAAAGAACCATACATTGGTACAAGTCATATAAAGTTAATTTAGAAGAATTTGCAAAATTTTGAAAATAATTGGATATTTATTTTCCACATAGGTAAAATTCTTGCTGTATAATTTATATAGCAAAATTATATATTTATTACAGCAAATTATTGAAACTCTATTCTAGATATGTTAAATTGAACATGGGAGAAATCGAACGAATAAACAGTTTTAAAGAAGTAGATAAAAAAAACATGAACCATAGCAGAAGTTTAACTATGCTTGATATAAAGATTTTTAGAACTATATCAGAGATGTATACCATGACAAGAAATGAGATTAGGTACTCAATATGTCAACCAAACTAAAAATCTAATTATATTTACGAAGAGGAGTTTAAATTCAATATACAACAAATGAAATCAATTTTATTGAAAATATTATTTGTTTTCTTTTTATTTAATTTAGTCAATGTGTCAACATATTACTGGTAAGTAATTTTTAGTAGGACTGCAAATATCTGTTGTAATGTTCGCCCGAACGTTTTCAATCTCCATAGCAGAGTAGGCTGATTGAAAATATAAAACGTAAGATAATCCTTTCTCGTTCAATATGGGAATAATAATTGAGTGTATAAAGAGCTGTAAGATATCTCATAAAGAATCCGTTATTGTCTCGTCAAGCAAACATCTGCTCGGGCTAACAGTACCTCGGCGCTGGGTGGGTGTCTAGTGTGAAAACACCAAATTAAAATGCTTGGTAGCGCGACCAAGATGCCAATAAACGCATACCAGCGCCCTTGCAGCCGTGCCAATACTTGAGATATTAAAAACCAAACTGCAGACTACAATACTTTAATATATTTACGGCTTGAGTCACGACGGAGATAGCCTTATATAGCTGCCCCATAAGTTAGACAGAGAAAACCGGCATGAATTAAACTCAAACCAGGTTATAAATTATACTACATCGTTTATTTACGAACTATTCTGTGAACAGGCGACCAGAGCAGTTTTCATCACGGAGCCAACGCTTCCAAACTGATCACTCCGCTGACCAACTGTGAAAAAGTTATAATACTTTAGGCTAACGCGTTACTTGTGAATAAAGGTGATGTTAATATAAATAATCAGTATTAAACATACTTTAATATGTTTTAAAGTATTTTCAAGTGCGCCTTCATACTGGGCTCGCATCTTTAAGAATAATAAGTAGTCTTGGAGAAGATTTTAAATTAACTCTGATCTCCAGGTAGTTCGGTAATATATTCATGGCTAAGGATGTGTCACTATATGCTCAGCCATGGTTTTTTCTACACGCGTTTTTTACATGAAAGGGAAACGCATGGAGACACTTTTGTTTTCTAATTCGAAATGAATGGGATGAATTTAGAATTAGAATCTGGATTAGGACAAAATTGTATCAGATTTACATACAATGTATTATCCAAATATTTTATTTTTTTAATTTCAATTTTCTTTAATTTATTAATTCCATTCTTTAAATGTTTTTTGTTTACTCTACTTATCTATTTTTCTGATCTATTTATAAACATTAGAATGTGATCGATCTTCTAGAATTTGTAATCTATCAGAATTTGCTCCAGTATATTTAATTTCTAATCTGTTTAATATCTCACTCTAATGTTCTAGCACCTGATAAATGTGCTCATTTTTACTCTAGCAGTCCCAAAATTTATTCTAGTCATAATATGTTATTTGATTCATTTTTAACTCCCAATAATCTAAATTCTAAGTTCGTAGTACATGTTTTAGGCGCACATTAATTGTCTTTAGTTATTGTTTTCATCAACTGGTTTCGAACATCAAATTTATGAAACAATATATTTAATTTAAAGTTATGAACATTTTTACAAAAATTTCCACGTTTTTGGATCCCAGGAATTCATTTTGGCAGTTTCGCCCAATTTTGTATATATGGAACACAAATAATACTAATAATAATTTAAAAAAGAGAAAATATTTTTGTTTTATTATTAACCAAAAATAAAGGTGAAAAATTAATGACATATTGTCCTACGTTGTGTCACATGTGCAATTCATTTTTTGCTTTATTTTTTACCCCACCTGGCACCTATTTCTGGATATGGAATATAGACATGGGCGTAGCCAGGATTTTTTCCAGGGGGATTATTTTTAAAAAAATTTATAATCATAATATTTCCCAAATCTCCACGTATGTATTTCTGAATATTTTAATTTTATCTAATTTCTTAATCTGGTCAGTATCATAATCACTTCAATTACTCATAGAAATTTTTTTCGTAAGTTCGTCTTGAAATTTTAAGAATAAGTGCTACAAGTACGTTTCTCGCGTAATCTATAAGGCACTTGCTTTAACTACGTTGCGCCAGTCATCTATTTTACAATTTGTAAATTATAAAACTGAATCAATTTCAGTAATGTGGAAAAATATATTGTTTCATAAAATATTAATTAAATAAAATTTTAGCAATGTACAATTTCCCAGGGGGAAGAAAGGCGGGCTTCTACCCACCTCTCCCTCCTATTAATAACATTGTTTGAAAAATATAAATAAAAGTTTATGTTCTCTTATTGACAGAAAAGAACGAAGGAATATTGGTGTTAATTTTCTAGTTTTCATCTCAACGATGTGGTTTGATAGAAGTTGATGTTTATGGAAGATAAGTGGAAAGAATTTCTGCCAGTTTGTCACTTGTTTGCTGAGCTGCTGCGTTGAAAGAAATGTTTTAACGAAGGAAATTACTGAGAATAATTGAAGCAAAGGATGAAACAAGAGCATAATTGAGATTAAAAGCCAAAGCGGCCAAGTATTTAAAAAGTCGTAAAAGTATTTAATTGAAAAGAGCAGAAAACAGATAATTCAGTTTTTGCGGTGCGGGAAAAAGGCAGAAGACGCCGTTTTAAAACGCTCTGTCGAACATTTAACCCCTGGAGAGATTAATTTTAATTAAAGAGATCGCCAAAGAAGAGTTCCCATGAAAGATTAAATTCCATTTTGCCACGGATTTTACTAAGCATATTATTCTCCCCGAAAAAATACAAAACAAAGCCAAAACAATTCTAAATTATTACCGAAGGAATTTAAGTTTAAAAACACAATACAAACTGCACCTTTTTATAAAGCGAATAAGACAGGCGCGCAGAGAAAAAAGAGAATAACATTGTAGACAAACACAATGCGAGGGAGAGAGAGCGTGCATACAGGTTCCGATGGAGCAAAAAGAGACGTGACGATTCTAGGCGTGGCCAGCAGATTCATTCTTCTTCTACAATAAGACAAACAAGTATCTGGTTACTATAGCTACTGGAATACGCCTTGCTATTGGCTGCCGTGCACACACTTACACGATTATAAAACAACTGTTTATTGCCAGTTTTTAGTCCCTTATGCGCCTATAATGTCCTTTTATTCACCAACTTCTACATACTTCCACCTTGCTTACACGTGTATTTACATACCGAAGACGCAAACACTCTTTACGATTAATTAAAACTGCATCCGACCTCGTTTAGCTCAACTTCTTTATATTAAGCACTCTATACTTTTCTTTCCATCTTTCAGCGAAACAATGGACACTACTGTAACAGTCAGCTTTACTTCATATCATTTTTAGAGAACGACAAAATTGCAACAATAATCCAATGATAGAATTATTGAAACAGTAAATTTTAACACGTTAAAGTATCCTCAGAAATCCCAAACATTTTTGTCTTGAATTTAACAACAGTTAGCATTTTCAATAAATAATTACGGGTTGAAGATAACTTGACATGCTGATTAAAAACTGTTTCTTTGGAATTTTTTATTAAACTTGTTGCATGATTATGCAGTAATTGTATTATATTTATTTATATAATAAAATACTCTTTTGTTCCACTTTTTTTGCACACATTATCTACTTGTATACTAAAACCCAACCAACCCACAGAAGTGTTAGATCAGTGAATTTTAATGCAAGTTAAGAAGGCATACATAAATAGTATCGAACCTGACACAGGAAGAAATTTTTTTCAACTGAATTCCAAAAATTTTTTCTCACAGCTAATATTAAAATTAAAAGTAACAGTGTAGTGCATGAAAGTTCGGTCTGTCTTCCCTAAATTTGCATGCACTTTCCCTAGTGAGTCCGTCCCCTAATAAGCTAGTCCTAGCTAGTTTGTGGAAACCAACAGCTGGTCATGTGACATATCCTGACCCTGAAGGGACTTGGACTACCCTATATAATTACCTACAGTAAGGGTTTGCCGAGATATAAATTTTTCAACTCGTGGTAATTTTGCTAAATTGATAGTTCAAATTTTAAATGCAGTTTGCTGCAATAAAATTATTATTTTGTTCAAACATTCACTTTATAAAATTCCTCGAAGGAACAGGGACTGATATATTACAGTAGTAGTTCCATACTGTTCAACTACTCTAAAATCATAATTGTATGTTTCCAAGAATTAGTTGTTAATATTAACAATATTTTTTATGTATCTACTAAGCAGGATAGTATAGATTGAAATCATTTGATTTTTAAGAAAAATCAACGTGTTTTAAATCAAGTGTTCTGCAATTGTTATTTAACATTCCAGACTTACGAATATTGCGAGAAAAAACGTGGGGGTAATGTTCCCATGGCAATACTTTCAACAATTACTAAATCTGTTTAAGTTCATTCATAAAACGACGGTAGTTATATTATTATTTTGAATTTATAACGCAGAAAATTTTTGCACTAATGTGTGATTTTTGTTAAATTTACTTTGAAATGTGTTACAGTAAAATCCAGTTATAAAACATTGAAGGGATTCCAAAAATTTCATCGCTATAGCCAAATGTCACTATAACCAATTAAAGTAAAATAACGTTAGCGTATAGGGATTTCCAAACAAGTGGTCAGAATTTTGGACGTTATAACCAGTTTGTCGCTATAAACAGTATCGTTATAAACGGATTTTACTGTAGTTTTTAATTGTTTCTTTAAATTTTTACTTATTCTTCACAATGTTTTCTTTTAAGAATAAATGCTATTTTGTGTAGTGTTATCGTCTAGATCTAAAACTTTTTAGACTCTTCTCTTGTCTAGATTATCATGATAAGACTTTCTTCTTCTAGACAATTTTCAAGACTCTAGATTAATAAATAATCGAAATTTGTTCTATCCGAGCTGAAACAGTTATTGTAAAATAAAAAAGAACGCTGCCGAAGAATTATCTGTCCTTATCTAAAGCGCATGCATAGGTTAATGTAGAAAAAACAATTTAGTGTCTTGATATCTAGATGAAACATTTTAATCTAGACAGACTTAGTCAAATCTTATTTAGACGACAACACTTGTTGTTTTCACTTTTTTGAAATTATGGTATACATTTAAAAAAATCAATTTATATAAATAAAAAACAATCGGATTTTTATGTAATCCTGCTACTATGGTTATAATACAGTACCTATTGCAATTCTTTGTTTTATATAATTGTTAACTTTTACTTGCACTTTTATGATTCGTGATTATTGAAGATTAAACCAGTTGCAAAATTACTTGACATTATAAAGAAAATTATTAGTTTCATTTCATCAACACTTTATAAAATATAAAATCACGTTATTTGTTGCGTTATTGTAATATTTAGAAAATAATCTTGATAATGGTATTTGATTCCCAAGAAATTACAATAAATTGAAGTCGATTTCAATAAAAAAAATTCTTAACTTCATAATAATAATAATTGATTTTCAAATATAATTTTAGTCCTTCCGACTTCGTCAGAACAAATTTTAATTATATCATATTTAGTTATTAGGTACTGTCCGAAGAAACAAATTATATTTTTATAATAAACAGATAAACCAACTGCAAAATTTTAGGTTACGTATTACGTTAAACAATCAGAAATACAAGTGGGAATGCCAATGAAAAACAACGAATTCCGTTGAGATATTTAAGATTTTGCTAAACAAAGGTGTTCAAATTTCCTAATCTAAGAATGTTGGGATCTAGATGTAGTTTGAAACAAGTTTAAGATCTTGTATAAACGCGTGATCTTTGTATTGTCCATCAGCAGCTGCCAGGTAGTGTCTCCAAGCCAAGGTTTTGGGCCGCGTGATACAATCGGTGCGTTACTTAGCCTGTTCTGCTGCCGAGTTATCTCCTCATCTCGGCAGCGAAGCTCGTGGCTGCACACCTGGTAGGGCTTCGCCCCTCGCTCCCTGGGCCCTTCGCCACAGTTGGAGCTGAGGGTGTCAATGGGAGACCCAATGAATAGATCAAATTTTGGAAAACATTAGAAAAAATATGTGCCCAGCATAATATCACACCTTCCTATTTATTTATATTATGAATATATTTCAATTTCACTATCTTTATATTCCTAAAGGTTACTAATTAGTAGAGATGGGACCGAAGCTGAATAATTATTCGGTATTCGGCCTATTCAGTATATTTTAATAACGAATATTCGGTTACAAGAAATAAATGAAATACGACGCTGTTATGTTAAAATATATATAAATAAATAGAAAATAAAATTTAGTTATTATTAATGTATCTGCAAAAAGAGTTAATAATTTATATTGTTTGGCGGTAAATTTCTTGAAACTGAAATAATTAAATTTTATAATAATCGAACAAAACATTACCTTAATAAAAAATAGGGCCAGCATTTCAGAATAAATAAACCCGTCTCCGTAACGAGGAACACCAATCACGTTTTCAGAATACAGAAATATATTATTCGGTAAAGCCGAATATTCGGTTAAATTTTCGCGAAATATTCGTTATTCTGTTATTCAGCTGAACTGCTATTCGTCACATCACTACTAAATAGTACACATCTATAAAACTCGATGCACCAATTTCAATTTGTCATAAGGAATTTTTTTATTCCTGTCTGTAAGTTGCATTTAAACAGCAACATTTCGAAAATAGATGTAGTATATACTTACTAGAAATCTAGATTATGTGAAAATATGCATCCGTGTTCAATAATCCATTTATCGAATAATTATTAATGAGCATATGAGATTTGTAGGTATGTATATAAGGAAAACAATTAATATTTATTAGATATAAAGTAATGGAACTGTAATAACTCGTAGTAGTAACACTATATTATGAATGCATTATTACTTAATATCATGCATTATTCAGGCTACAAGATCCTGTATCTTTTCTCAAAAATCTATCGGAACATGCAACAAGAAATCGACACGAATAATACTGTGTCATAAAATATACATTTATTTCACTGTACTAAATCAAAACAAACATATATATGTAGGCAAAGTCATTCCCCTATAACAGTGAATTCGGAACAACAGGAAATATTTCCATATTAATAATTTGCCTACTTTTTAAATTAAATGAAATTTATTTATCGTAATTATTTTCATAGGAATATAAGCGAAATTATTAAGTTCCGTTGTTCAAGAGAAATAACAAACTATGGGAGTTTTCACGCAAATTATTGTAGTTGGCAGTATTGTTCCAGTCCCAAAATATTTTAATAGTTTGAAGTCAATAGTGTAACATTATTATGACAAAACTTTTGTTTTTTCTATTGCGACCATAAGTACATACCACGGTACCTACTGTGTTATTTCAGACATGAGACCCAATACATTTTTAATTTTTTTTTGCTGCAATATCTTTTAGCTAAAGTATGACGAAAAAACATAAAATTAACTGTCAATTCATTTCTGACATTCATACGTTAAATATGTATATGGAGGGGGTATGGGTTTGGAACACTCGCGCTCACTGAAAGCTCCCATTGTAACATATCTAGTAACTATTGATGAAATTACAATACGAATACTTCGAAATAATGGAATTATTTTTTATTATACCTGCATTATAATCGTTGTTTAAAAAGCATGCAAAAATGAAACATTAAAACACACCTTGCTTTAAAGTTGCTAAACATTCACAAAGTCATGAACTTCTTAATCACAACAAATAATCAATCCACATAAATAACGTAAACAACTAATGTTAACCAATCTATATGTAAAAAATAACACGACCACACCGAACATATAAAATTACGAAAAAAATCAAAATACTGCTCTCCAGTTCTGTTTTATAGATTATGATGAAGGTATAATAAAAAATAGTATAGGACATGTGTATAAGTGACTTTTTTTACGAGCACTAATGTAAATAGGCATTATTGTCAAACATCAACTTATAAATTTTATTTTTATAGGCTGAAGAACACGCTGCTAAATTAGGATTTAGTGCAAGCACATGCAACTTATTCAAATGCTCAACAAGACATAAGTCAAACTTAGGTTTTCAAAATGGCGACCGTTGCAGTTTTTCATCTAGCCACTAGATTGCACCCTCCTTCCTGAGATTTTATATTCAAAGTTCTGATATTAATTCAATCATGACTGTTTTTTATTTTGACATTTAAGTTGTAGGTTATGTGTAGCATCACCATCCAACAAGCATTGTGTGAATTCGGGTTCGTTGTTCGATTTCTCTGTTTAATTTGATTACAGCGCGAAATGGCGCCGGGAAAACCAATAGCAGCCGTTAAGATCATAACTAATTACAGGGTGTTGGAGCACGTACTCTCGGGCGATAAAATCTCGCGAGAGCAGCGCTACACGGCTTTTCAATTTGTGAGCACACCCGCGCACTCCCCATATCGGGATTCGAACCCGGACACACAGCAAACATAACGAGTTTTTAATTGTCCACACAGTTATCTAAATGGTCTAGGGATGCTGACACGAACAGCGATATTGGTTGCTGTTAGAGATAGCAAAAGTTACCTTACAAAATAAATATATTTGTAACAGACGCATTCTTATTTTAAACACATTCTTCAACATTTTCCTACCTTTATACAATATTTTAACAATTTTTTTAGATTAAAAAACCGCTAATATAAAACAATATCATCAAGAAATTTGTTTTATCATTAAAGCTGTGAAACATTTAATTTAATAGTTTTGGTTTCTGATTCGGTTATTACAATTATTTATTCAGGATATGTGCATGTGGTACTGTAAAACAATCATAAAACTATTTAAGAACTGTAATAAAAATACTTTAACAATCCTTCTGTTAAGACTGTGACTTCCAGTTTGTTAAAAATCTAAAATTTACTGAACTGTGTAATTGTATTATTGTTAAAAAAACCCACAGTTGTAGTATCTGTTTTATTGTTGTATTACTGGTTTAATTATTCCATTGTTACATGACAACGTGAGGTTAAATGTACCAAAACAAATCCAGAAAAACTTTATTTATATTAAATGTATGTGTCCATAAGTACAAAAAAAAATAAATTTTTACATAAAATGTAATTACAGTAAACTTGGTGCCAAGCTGTGTTGCTTCAATTGTTTGTAAACAAATAGAACCATCAAAAGTGTTCAAAAAATATTTCTATTTATTCTACCGTTCAGAAATACTTTGTAATATTTATTGTTTATTAATGGGATATATTTTTTTTATTAAAAAAACATAAATATATTATACAGGATGTACCACAACTTCGTACACATATTTTACTGGCATATAGTATTTAACGTACTGATCACGGCACAAAAATAATTTTTTGAAAATTCGAAAATTAGTTTTAGGTAGTTTGAATATGAAATATTATTTACTACAACTTAGTTAATACAGGTTTTGCATTGCTTTATATAATTGTATTATAATTAATTTTATTAATAAATTATTTTACGTAATGGTAATAAATAATTGTATATTCAAATAAGAAGAAATGTTCTTGTTAACTACTACTACTACCCTTATATATACATAGGAAGTTCAAGAAATTTGTTTTGTATTTAATTAGCACATTTAATACTACATGCCACTGAAATAGTTGTACGGAGTTGTGGTAGACCCTGTAGTAGTAGTGTGACTACCACTAGGATTACTGATTATTAGGACGCGCAATAATTTTACCAAGGCTAAAGCGACAAAATTAAATTGAGATTTTACAAAACCAACAAATTATAAATATAAATATATCGTAATATCATAATAGCTTGCAAAAATATTTTATCAACTGATGTATTATTTATGGTTTATTATTAGAAAACATTATTTTTTATTTGCAAAAAAATTGTTTATTTAATTGTTTTCTTACTTTATTAAGTAAAATTTCATTCTGGTTTTCCGAGTGTGATGTTAGCGCCCTAAAATATGCCCAGTAGCTAAACAACAAAATACCTCGTGACAATTGAGGCGTGCAGGGTTTCAAGTCACCTGCGACCGAAACAAAAAAGGGTGGGCCACCGAAAAACAAACGCGGTATAAGAAAAAATGAAATCCATTTTGACATCGTGTCATCGGGCTCGTGTTAACAGACCCAGCAGACTGAAAGATTAGCGCCTTCCGAATTCATTCGAAAAGAAAGATTTAAGATTACGTATTTTTCAGGCGATGATTAGGACGAAACATAATACCACAAAATAGCGAAAATATATCACATATATTTTCCTTCTTTGTAACGAAAATTCAGGATATGGATAATATTTCTTATTCAATAAGATAAACAAATTAAAATAAAATAAAACTAGGATAAAGTGTAGAAAAGAAAAAGCATATTTATAGATTGCTTTTCAAATTTTATTAAATGATTCAGACCTATCAATTCCGTTTTTAAATATATAAAACAGGAGTTACTTATGTGTAATTCAGTATCATTACTAAACTTTTACACTGTGACAAATAAAATTTTTAATATTGGTACACAAATAACTTGTTATTATTGTCTTCTACCGCAGGTGATTAAAAAATTTATAAAAAGGATAAATGCAATCTTTAGATATAGTATTAATAATATATATTTTGTATTTTTATAGTCTGTAAATAATTGTCTATAAATGTAAGACAGAGTAATAATTTTATGGTAATATCCGGCATATTCTAGAAATTTAAATAAAATTATAGTATTTGGTGTTTTGGATACAATAAAGAAATTAAAATGATTTGAGCGTATAATATCCTGCAGTAGTAAAAATGTTTAATTCCTTTTAGAGGATAATTAGGTAGAATAATTAATTAATTCATGGTTAAATATTTATGTAAATGTCCTCTGACGACAGTAATTTGATCGAATTGCCCGTAGAGCTGTAGCGATTCAAGATAATAACAGATGATTTAAAAAATAAAAGAAGGATTAGTCCGCCTAAACCGTGCTGCACTCACTTGTTTAATAACAAGTTGATATCGGGTGTTTGCGAAGCCTACTGCACGTCGGCTGTAATTATTTGTAATTATTCCCAGTTTTTTCCTTTCGCATTGTTTATTACGCCTTGCCGCAATCCTACCAACTGTAGTTTTTGCTTTAGTAATTAAATTCGATGGTAATTATTTATAATTATCAAGCTTTTTTCTTCCTTTCATATTCACCTTTTTGTTCAAGTTTATAATAATTTTTGAAGCTCTGATGATGAGGAATAGAGTGATGAATCATTGTTAATTAATTTTTTTGTTTGTTTTTCAAACTGTTAATTGTTAATTAATTTTGACAAAAATGACGGAGTTCGGTTTCTTATGATGCTAGTGGTTTTTAATGACATTAGTAAAAAGTAATTAATAATAAATTGTTCACAGAACTTTGTTGGTATAATTTGATTAAAATTATTTTTATTTCCTCAAAGAAAACTTATAAAATTATCAGTAAATTGATATCTGCAATATAGATACTTTTATTAAAATTAGATATTATGAAATATATATTTGGAGAACTATTTTTTTTTCATCTCTTTCCTATTATTATAAATATAGGGTGGTACATCAGGTCTAATATTAATTTTAATTGCCTTCCAATATAAAAGAAATTGATAGTTTTTCTAGTGAAAAGTTTTTATGCTCCTATTCTTTTAAAAACAAATTCAGATTTTTATTTCATCAGTTAAATTAATCGAAATAGGTTTATATATTGTATTATTGTACAGAATAAACTGACTGAAAGTCAAACTTGTAATATTTTTTCTTAAAATATAAACCTAATATTTTCTAAAAAAAAAGGACATTTCATAAGCCATCTTATACTTGTATTAATTAGGATTAACTTCAGTTTTCTGTGTACCTTTTATCTGTTTGTATGATATACCTGTGAAAAGTGACTTTATGTTGTATAGAAATACGTATTTTAATATTTAAACCGCTTTTGTTCAACTAAATATTAGAAATTTATTTCACAATGTAAAGGATTAAAATAAATAACAATCCTATTTAATTTGTGGAAAAGATAATCTGTTCAACAGTTGAAATCTGTGAAAATTCCTTCTCAATTCTGCTAATTCCAATTACAGAAATGAGTTTATTAGGGGTTTGTAGAGTGAAATTGCTTTAATTCTTAAGTTAATTGAACTTACCCGTATTGCAGATTACACGGTTCGTGGAATAGCGCTACAGTTTAAACTGTACTTTACACGTAGCTGTTCAGCAATTTTCGACACGATTTCTGCATTTCCTAGAGGGGTTGCTTCCCTAATATTTGCACAGAATTTCAGGTTTTGACCCTGGGGTGACTTGGTTTGCTTAGTAACTGTTTAGTTTACCTCAAACCGATGCTATTTGGGGAAAATTTTCACTAAAATTATTACAATTATTACCTGGTTAGACTAAAGACAGTCTGTCGATGTGCGAAAAGACGAAACGATAATATATTATTTTAATATATTAATTTCAATACAGCAAGTGCAAATTTATATTAATTCTTTTTGTTTCATTTGCTGATTTGGTTTTTATTAGTGACGAGGAGACTCATATTTACTATTTATTATTTTTGTATTCTTATTGCGTAAAAAATGTCAAAGATCACAAGAGAAATAGTTTACTTTAATGTGCATAAAATTTGCAAATATTAAGTAAATGTCTTTGAAGAATATTAAAAGTGTAAATTTTATTTATAAATGTAAAAATATTGCAAATCAATTTGATGAGCTTTGAAAGCAAATGTTTATGTAATAATTGCAACAATGTGAGTTCGATATTGAAAGCAAGCAATAAAGTGTATTAGGGGGTTCGAGAAACAACACATGTGGCTTAGAACAGAAGACGGACGTTTATTTTTTATGCGATAGAAATAAATCTATGTAATTGTGTGGGGTGACGCATCCCCTGTATAAAAAACGAACATGTAACGTATCGGCAATATTAGTTATGGATAGATCTCTTTGTACGAGAAATTTATTGCTATCGACGAAATTGCCATTGTATCGCATTGGATTGGCATTTTTAATTTATCGTGTAGAGATATAGCTTCCATATGGTACAATAACAATCACAACCGCAAGAATACTGATTTTTACAAATCTTTCTTTTCAAATCATGGTACTAAAAGAAATATATAATAATAGAAAATTTATAGTTTTTGAAGTTAAATGTGTCCATGGATTAAAGAGTTTTTAATGTTATAACGACAAAATCGAAAATATTTACGTAAATACCTTAAATGGTTATGCCTATATACAATGTATAATATTAAACAAAATTCTTCCTTAGTTGCTTGTAAATCAAAATTTGTAAATTTCGTAGGTACATTGTTTTGAATAGTCTGTCTACAAATTTTATATTATAATTTAAATATAGAATCTACTGATCTATTTCATGTATGCATTCTTTTTTTTTAGTTACACAGATTGTAGCATTTAATTTTAAAAAGTATACTTGATTGGTGCATTCTATGCTACATGAATTTGCAATAATTTTAAATATAATAACTTGAATTATTTATATTGTTAATTTTTGTAATAAGTTGTGAGGCACCAGTGGCATATAATATTGAAAAAGAGAAAAAACTATACATATAATAAAAATACCTATACACTTTTAAACATTAAGTTGTGGGAATCTAGAGTAAATTTTTAGATATCAATAAAATGAAAGGTTTGAGTAGTTGAAAGCATTTTTGTTTTGTGGAAATTTAAAAGGCGAAATACTACGGCCACAGATCTAACTAGTTAGATCTGTGCTACGGCATTTTAATTTTATATTATATATATATATATATTTTTTTTAATATTTTATTGAAATAAGTACACATGTTATTAGAAATTTAGTCGTCTGAAAAACAATGCCTTTAAATTTGGGTTATATTTTGTTTGACAATACCCTTTTTGATTATTGCACGAAAAAAAAAAGTATATACTCCCCTAAGTCTCATGTCTGGATACTGCATTGTAAGATACCTACATAAATTATATCTTCTAGTTCGTAGGTATGTATCTCAACTAATTGTATAAATCACGCTTTGAAACAATAAATATTATGATTATTATTATTATTATCAAATTTGATTCTATTTTACTTTTTGATTTTAATAAAATTTCTATACTATCAAAACCAAAATATACCGTAGAGAGCGTTTACCAGACGTCACCTCCCGGACACTTTTTCTGACATAGAGAGTGTACCACAGGACCCATTTTATGTAGGAAATAGATGACTCGGTGCGAGATTTTAAATACCTGGCCATTAAATACCTACAGTGCATATTTTCATAATTATACGTTTTACAAATTCATATTTAAGCTTCTAATATCAATGGCACGAATTAACTTTGAAATTTTCAAAAAATACAAATAATTTTATACTTGAATAATTAAATTTGTTTAAAACGAAATGTTTCATATATTATTAGGTTTTATATTTGAGCTACTTTAAACTGCTTATAAATGAATGAAAATTAAATATATTTATTCTCTGAAAACATTAAAATTATCTGACAATTAAAAATAATATATAAATTTAAGAAAAAATAAATTAATGAAAATGATAAATTTTAAAATAAGAGACCTGTAAATGGTGAATGGAATATGTGCTCGTGATAAATGTTGGTAAGTAAATTGGTGATAAAGGAAAAGGATAAAATAATAAAAGAAGAAAATCATGTTTCAAAAGTTTAATGAAACTTCTTTACTTACAATGTAAGTAGGTTAAAATTTAAATAAAACTTGCTATTTACATATTTTACAAAACATAATATAAAAATAAAAACAAAATATAATAATTTAAAATTTCATATCTAAAATAATATTTCACGATAAGGCGAAGAGACCATCCAACTTCTTGGCGTCTAAAAAACAAAAAATAAAAGAAAATAAATAAAAAATTTACTAACTAAAAATAAGGTAACCTTTCCTACTCAGGAAAGCATTCAGGCATGCACATTACGTTTTGTAAAATTCAAAGTAAAATATGTAAATAAAATATGTTAAATTTACTTACAAATGTAAGAAAGAAAGACAGGACAAACTGAGAAACACGACCGCAAATTACGACGCGAAAAAAATAAAAGATGCTACGTAAAAAATGTTGTACAAGAACAATCAACGTATTTCAAAGATATAATCATTTTTTTTAATTTCTTATTTGTTGAAATAAATAAATATCTAAATTATAATATAAAAGATTTCATACATGTTAATTGCAGATCACATGCACACAATGTAATATTTTGTTTGATAAATAATATTATATATGCAGTTGACTGAAAAACAAATTACGTTTTTTAAATTTGACTAGGTCTTTATACTTCGGTAGTTTGTAATGTTCAATAAATTTATAAAGAAACCAAACTTAATAAGATTAAATTTCAAATAACTGAATAAATAATTTTATTAAAATTATTGATATTTAAAAGAAATAACATTTGATTGATTTGATTAAAAAAATGACATAAATGAACATGTAGAAAATAAAGTTATGAGTTGATGAGATAAAAATGGCAGCTCAAAACCTAACCTATACGAAAAAGAAAAAAAGAAAAGTGTGGTTATGAGTTGCTGAAAGGAAGATTATTTGTTGTTCCTTTGGAATGAATTGATTGTTCTTGCACCATACCCAAATATGAAAACAAACAAAGATCGCGAGTGGAGAAGAAATTCGCGGTTAATAAGAAAGCGGGCGCTCGCGAGTTGCTATCTGGAGCACGTTGGTCGCTCAGGAGCCGAGCACATATTCCATCAGGAGTTAGGGGAAGACGCGACGTGCGCCATACATTATTAAACCCGGCCGAGTATGACGACCGTCCATGCTGCCAGCACACGGTCCATTACGAATTCATATGTGAAACACAAGGGGAGCTTGAAATATTAATCTATATTTCTCATTTTTCCGTAGAAAACAATTCATAGACGGCAGACGGCGCCCAACAAAGAGACCAACGCCGTACTTTACAATCTTCATACACAACTCATACGCAACGCTAAGCTAATCCATTAACAAATATTCAATATTATTGCAACAATACCCATAAATAAATACTATATTATATCACATTTTAAAAATTATTAATACTAACTTTTAACAGCAGAATTTTTTGATAAAACGAAGAAATTTTAATTACCGATTTCAATATTTACTTTTATCATAATTAGATTTGGACTAGGGTAACAAAACAAACGCATTAAAATACTATAATTTCACAGTTCACTTTTCAATTTCAATTCTTACTTTAGAGCTTTTCGTTTTACTATAAGTTTAAGCTTGAATAAATGAAATAAAAAATATATGTATACGTAACGATTCCAGGTTTATATTTCGTAATATTTACGGTTCAATTCTTGAGTGTGTATGATTGAATTTGAAGGGTAGTAATAATTGCAACCGTTTATATGTCACTAAAAAATGAAATTAGAAATTGCAAGTATTTTTTGAATGCATCTTAAATTCGTAACCCTAATAAATATTTTGTTAGATTATTGCTTAAATTCCTAAAAATTAAATTTAATATATAAATCTAAAAATATAATATTTGTACTTTGTACTTTTATATTGAAGTGTATAAAAGAGCGATTGTTTGATATTTTACTTTCTGATGTTGTATCTGCGAAGTAATGAAAAATGATAAAATGAAAGATGGTAGACGGCTAATCCGGGAAGCATGGCGAAATAGAAAGAAGTAATTTGAGGGAGCGATCCGGAATTTGGCTGATTTTTTATGCATAACCTCATTTATCAGAGCGCGCGAGAAAATCACAAAATAAGGGGAGAATGCGGCGTTAATTTAGCCGATGTTATTGCGCCGGTTAATATTGCAGGATGAAATATTGTTTGTAGATAATAGCGAATCCTAGCAGGGATGTTCCATGCATTTAGATGAACCCGGGAAAACAATATGAGGAAAAAACGCGGCGGCCGCGCGAGCGAGACAGAGAGATGAAATAAGAGAGTAATAAATATCACTCACCGTTCGCTCCTCCGAACATGGCGGGGTGTAGGAACTGGTTGGGGGCGCTGAAGGGCTGCGGGGCGGGGCCGCCGCCCCCCAGGGCGTAGAGCTGCTGGAACAGCGCGTCCTGGCTCTCCGGCTCCTTGTCCTTCATCTGCATGCCGGCCATCTGCAGCAGCTGCATCTGCGCGAGGTGCGTGTTGTTGTTGACCGTGGTGGAGTCGGCCGCCGAGGACGAGCCCGGCAGCGGCACGGGCGGCACCTGGAACTCGCCGCCGTCGCTCACCGAGCCCGAGCCGTCCTTGCTCGCCGTCTCCAGCGCCAGCTTCACGTTGGCGATGTGGCTCTTGGTGAAGATGTGGTCCTGCACCGAGTACTTGTGCGAGTACTTGAACGCGCAGTACTTGCAGTCGTCCGGCTGCTTGGGCGTGTCCGACTCGCTCGTGCCCAGCATCTTGGCCATGGCCAGCTTGTTCTTCTTCTCCTTGGCGCGCGCGTTCTGGAACCACACCTGCACCACGCGCTTCGGCAGCCCGATCTCGCGGCCCAGCATCTCGCACTCCGCCATCGTCGGCGTCTTGTAGTCTCCGAACAGCGACTTCATCACCTTCACTTGCAGCGACGACATCTGCGTGCGAAATCGCTTGGTGCCGTTGCCTCCGCCCGCGCCCTGCCCATGTCTCTGCTGGTTGCTCTGCGTGCTGCTGGCTGGGGATGTGGGGTTGCTCTCGTCGTCAAAAAACTCGGTCGTTTCGGACATGGAGTCGCTGCGCTCGTCACACAGTGAGCGCTCGCTCAGGTCGGTCAGCGGGCCAGGGTCGATGAGGGATCGCTCGTGGTCCATGCTGACTTTCATGGGGCGCGAGAGGTCGACGGGCTTGGACAGGTCCAGCGGCACCTCGCCCTCCTCCTTGCCGGGTTTCATCTCGCTCTTGTCGCCGTTGGTGGCGGCGGCGTGCGCCTGCAACTCGCTGATGTACCGCTTCATGCTTTCCTCGTAGTATTTCTTAATTGAGTTTTCCATATCGGGGTGGAAGGGCGGAAATAGGGGCGGCATCATGTTCGGCGTCTGCGGAAATTTTTCTCCGCCTGTTCCGGAAGAGAAGCTCGGCGACGACTCCATGCTTAATTCCTCGTCTGGCAGTGCGTCGATGTTGATTTCTCCCCGGGAGCATTGGTCCGCGTGTTTCGTGGTCAGGTGGGACTCGAGCGCTGATTTGACTTTGAACAGCGCCGGGCAGAAAGGACAGCGCTTGTTGATGACTTGTGCGTGGGCTCGGAACTGGCCTTTGCGTTCTCGAGCTCTAGTGTTTTGAAACCAAACTTGGACTACGCGCTTCTTCAATCCGACTTCTCTGGCAATGTTTTCCAACATTTTTCTCGACGGATTACTTTCTATTTGGTACTTTTGATACAAATAATCTAATTGTTCTGGAAGAATAGTTGTACGTAGACGTTTATCTTTTGGTTGGTCACTAACGTCGCTCTCGCTTTCGTAGTCATCAAACTTGCGCTTTTGCCCGGCCGCTGCGGCTGCGGCGGCGTTGTTTAGCATCCCCATCAGCGGGTGTTGTTGAATAGGAGACCCGCTGTTGTTGGCTAGTTCCATACCGGCAGCCGCGTTCAGTTGTTGTAGCTGGGCGTGTTGTTGCAGAATCCCAAACGGAGAGTCCGGCGGATAGGTGGGAAATAAGTTTGGGTTCATCAAGTGTACAAGTTGATGTTCCCTCCATAGGTCAAATCTGGGAAATACTAAGTTGCATTTGTCGCATTGAAATGTCCCCTCCTTCGAATCACCGGTTGGAGTTGGAGTTGAAATCGGGGACGTAGGAAAATTCGACCCGGATGGTGTGGGTGTGGTTGGTTGGTTTGGCTGTACAGGACTTTGACTTGGTGCTTGGATTTGAGGGCTTTGTGGGACAGGAGGTTGTTGTTGTCCTTGCTCAATTGTCGTGCTTGAGTTTGAGTCTTCGGAGCTGAGCACTGCAGCGATTTGAGCGGCCGCTGCTTGTGCTTGCGCAGACCTCTTCGCATCTTCTTCTTTAAAGCAATGTGTCTTCTGATGGCGGATTAATTCGTAGTATCGTTGAAATACCAGCAAACATTTCTTGCATTGGTAGTTTAACCCAGGAGTTCTTTGAAATCGGTTGGCGCCTGTTTCATCAGGTAGACCTGGTGCTGGTTCGATGGCTGGCTGATTTTCATAGACTTTTCTTGCTTTTTGTCTTGCATTTTGAAACCATACTACTATCACTCTAGGACTCAAGCTTAATAACTTTGATAAATATTCTAAGTCGTCATCTTTTGGGTAAGCATTGTTTTCAAAGAATTCTTGTAGTACTTTGATTTGATAGTCGGTAAATCTGGTTCTGTTGGCTCGTTTTCCAGTAGAACCCCCAGAGCTGTTAGATCCGTTGCTGTTACCCCCTGCTCCAGTGGGGAAGTCTCCCCTATTTGGGCTTAAACTTCTGTTTGGAGTCAGTTGCATCATTCCTTGAACATTATTTGGTGTAGGAAAATTTTGTGGGTTTAGTTTAGGGGGTGGTAGCATTGTACTAGCTAGTGGATGATTGCTACTGGAGGTTACTGCCATAGAACAAGGAGTACTGGTTGTGGTTATGGAATCTCCGAGTTGCGAAGCAATGATCGAGGTTAGAGTTAAGTTGTTGGGCGTGTTTGGCCGGGAGGTTTGAGGGATACTGTGATTTTCTGAACCGGACAGAGATGGTGCTGGACTTTGTGAAGGAAGATTAAATATATTAGGCTTTTCATCCACCATATTATCATTGTTGGTGGATTTATCATCATTAGGAACATCATCTTGAGGTTCTTCCTTCATTTCTTGCTTGATCTCCGGCTGAGGTGTTATGGCAGGTTTGTTCTCCTCTCCAGAAGAATTCAGGGGCATGACTTTCGCCTCCCCAGTTTTCTCGTACTCCTCTAGGTTCAGAGTCGTGCTAGGTGGGTTGTTGAAGTTGTAGGGGCTATCTTTATTTCGCTGTCTTTCTTTGAACAAAGTGTTTCGGAACCAGTGTTTGATTACTTTGGGTGGCAGGCCGCTTTGGCCGGCCATCTCATGGATTTGTTCTTCACTCGGGCTGTTGTTGATGTCGAAATGCGCGCGCAGGATTTTCAACTGGTCGTCTGTAATGCGCGTGCGTGCTCGCTTCTGATTGGCTGCTGCATTCGCTGCCTATTGTTGGGATAGAATTTGATTTAGACACGCGAAAAAATAACATTTATTAATACATTAATTATGTTAGTAAATTTGAACTATAAAAACCCTGTTTTTGCTTTATCTCATGATCGTATCCTTTTATAAATTTAAATTGTTGATGTGGCCACTTAAAAAGTAATGTACGAATTCCACGTAGCGATATGCACGATTTTGAAAAAAATAAAATAAAGAGTAGTGACCGAGTTAAACCGTTTAATAAATCAATTAAACGAATTGGCGATTATTAAACATGGCAAGGTTACTCCTCATAAACAATAATTAAAATAATCAGAGTGTGTATCGCAAACTGCGAAGACTACAAATTGATGGAATATATAATTAAGCGTTAATACTTAATTGCAAGGTAATTGTACGGCCGGGTACCATTTTTTCTCCTCGAATTCGTGTTGAAATCCCTGACTAAGATATATTATGCAAAATGTTATAGGCTGAAAGCCGCCCGCCGTTTATAATTATTACTGCGGCGATCTCGATCGAGTATATTATACTTATGCATATCGCAAGTGCTAAACGGCCAGATTTAAATTTGACTTCAATTACCGTAATTAGCAACAAAAACGGCAACAGGACACTCAGGGCAGCGTTACCCAAATACCGAGAAAATAATTATCCTAAGTTGTGACCAGAATGTGCATTGTTGGAATTACCAATTCGTTGAACTTGGATTCGAATTTTTATTTAAATGAAAAAACGAAAAATCAAAATTTAAAATATTAATATGTAGTTTACTATCAAAAAAAATATTAATTTTTATAATAATTCAATTGAGACAAATGGATTTGAAATTTAAACAATATTAAAATTTGAAACCATAATAAACTGTCATACGGAGATTAATATAAATTTCGAGTTCAGAATAAAAGCTAGAATGTAACTTTTTACAATGCTTGAATTTGGGAAATTTGATTTATTTAATTTAGCTTTAGTAAAAAACATTTATCATTATGATTGATTATCAACAATTGTGTGAAATTATAAAAAATATGTTTCTTATTAATAACAAATAAATAAAAAAAAGTTTATAAAAAATTATTTATTTATTCATTTCAATATTATTTGAAATAATAAAAAGTATTTTAGAAATTAATTTTCGAACAAAATTTTTTTTTTCATATAACTAATAAATTTTTGGATTTAAATAAAAGTTATATTGTTATACCCCAGTGGAATACTTTTATGTAAATTTTGACATTAATAAAATCATTTGATGGTTATTGTAATAAGCTCATACAAAAACAAACATAAAATTAAAAATTATTCAAAATTATAACAAAAAAATTCTCTTTATCCGTTATTGTCTCCACATAAATTTTCTTACAAATGTAAACAAATCATACTAAATTTTAACTAATGGAGTGTCCATTACAATAAATTACAAATGGTAATGACGCCATTGTTGTTTGAATTAAAATCCTGAATAATAATAACTTCATTAGCATAACTACTTCAAATCAAATGTTAATTAATATCATATTCAATCCAAGATCATGACAAATGTGAAATGAGTAAATCCAACACCGATGCAACAGGTCGAGTGGAGATCGAAATTTCTAACAGATGTTCCAAATGCTCTATCTATTGTGCAAGAAAGAATAGAGTTTTTGCAGTACGGTAAGTTTGCTCCTAAAGAAAAGCATGCTTGTTTGAAACAAGCTTGTATTCACAAATCTTATACTTTAAATAAATAAAGAATTTGCGACAAAGAATAATAAAAAAAAAACACAACTTTGCTTTGTCATAGCTTTAAGTAATGGCAATTTTTTTATTGAAGGCATTTATTTGATTTTAATAACAAGAAGTCATAATTAAGTAAAAAAAAAATAATATGTGTAGGAGTCATTTTAAAAGCGGTTATCAAATAAATTAATATACAGCAAGTAGAGGATACATAATTTAAGGGCACATACAAAAAAATAAATAAATCAAGAACTTTTTTTCATTTTAACAAAAATATACCTATTTCCTTTTTAATTTGGCAATTATTTGTCAAAAATATGAAATTTAGTTTCCTTTACAAATTTTATAAGAGAAACCACTGCAGTTATCCAAAATTTGTTTCAAATTTAAAAATTCATCATGTATCACACGACGCTGATTTGCAAAATTTTTATAATTAAAACAGTAAATAAATAACTAATACACTATATTAAAATTACAAAATATTATTTTTGTAATATTCACAACTTTCAAATTTATAATAAACTATATTTTAATTCTGAACAAATAAAATAATTTTAAAGCATATATATATTATTAAAACATAATAAATGATTGTTTTTCAACAAACCAGATAAAATTTTGAGATTTGTTTTTAACACCCTCTATAAGAAACGTATCCGTTAAATAAATAAATAAATAAATAATAGGTATACCTACGCTAAATAAATTTTTATTTAATGATGGAAATATTAGAGAACTATATTTAATTTAATATGATAATTATGTAATAATACTGTATATTATTTATAGGCAGAGTTTATTATTATTAATTAAATATCTATATTTTTATGTAATTTAAAACACAAGTACTGTAGTTTTTTGCTTGATTTATGATAATTGTTTACCGTACTGCAAAAACTATGATATGAAATGAAAAAAAGACTCACCGCTTGTTGTTGCTGCAAGAGAGCCTGCTGCTGCTTGGCCAGCATCGCCTGTTGGTCCTGGGGCCCGTACTGCCCCATGGGGTCGGAGTACGGCGGCGGCGGCATCATGAGCGGCACGAGGGGCGGCTGCAGGTTCATCGCGGCCAGGGCGTTCAGCCCCAGCGGCAGCCCCATGCCCATCATCTGCATCATGGGGTTGAAGTTGAGCTGCTGCAGCTGCATCACGTTCAGCGCGGCCTGCATCTCGCTCATCTGCTGCGCCAACGCCATCGGGTTCTGCGCCATGCTCTGCGCCAGGATCGCCTGGATGTTCGCTGGAACCGAGTCCGAGCCGCTCACTGGGGTGCCGCTCGAGGTCGGGGTCGACGGAGCTGTTGAATTCGCTTCCGCAGTCAGGTTTAGCTTAGCGTGAAGCGCTTCCTTGTCGTCTTCTTTGTCGGGAGTGTTAGCGTCACCAGAAGGAGTAGTTGTGGTTGGAGCACCAGGTGTACTTACGCGAGGAGTTGTTGATAAAGTTGAACTTGTTGCTGCGGTTACAACAACTGTTTTCTTTTCGTACTCGTTTTTAAATTGTTGCGCGTATTTTTCAAGAAACTCTAACGGCACTAAGTCTTTATGGATTTCTTCACAATGAGATTTTAACACCCAAACACTGGAGAATTCTTTGTTGCAATGTTGACACGTAGATTTGCTGACCTCTGGAAGGTTGTTGGTTTCTGGCTCTTCCTCCAAGCGGGTGACGTCTTGAGGCGGCGCGGGCTCTTCAGCGGGCTGCGGCGCGGGAGGAGCCGGAGGAGTTGGAGACCTCCGGGCAGCGCGCTGCTCTTCCTCTCGTTGCCTGCGCTGGTGGTTCTCGTTGAACTGCATGACTAGATCGAAGCCGAAGCTCTCCAACAGGTGTTTGTACATGTGCGAGCCGGTCTTGCGAGGCAGGTTGAGCCTGGCGGCGAGGTCCTGGTCGCTGGGCGGCGGGCTCTTGGCTTGGCCGGGCTCCTGGCCTTGCTGGAAGATCGCCATCGGAGCGGCGAACATGCAGTACAGCTGCTGATGTGCGCTCAACTGGTCTTGCGTGCCGAATAACGCACCGCACTTGGGGCATCCGAGCATCCCTTGCGGCGGGCAGGTAGCGGGTCCCGGGCCGGGGGACGCAGGGGTGGGGGAACGCTTATCCCCTCCCGGCGCGGGGCTCGGGCTGGGCTGCTGCGGCGCTCCCGCCGGCTGCTTGGGAGACTGCACGGCGGACATGGAGTCCGGCTGCTCGATCAGCGGCTTCGTCAGGTCGATCTGCCCCGCGAGCGCTAGGTCTTGTAGCTTGCTCGCTCTTGTCTGATGCAGCACGCTCCTCATGTGGATGTCTAGGGTGCTGCCCTGCGTGTACGCTACCTTGCAGATGTTGCACTTGTATCTCTTCTTGTCGTCTTCATCGGGAGAGCCGGCGCCTCCTCGCGTCTGCCCGGTGGCTAGCGCGACGGCAGCCGCGTTGGGTTGCTGCAACACCGGCGAGACGGCCGGGTTGTTGTTGTTGTTCTGCTGTTGCTGCTCTTGCATGGCGCGCTTGAGTTTATGCAAGTGTGAGACTGAATTGTAATGAACGAGCAGGATGTTTTTCTGCGTGAAACTCTCTTTGCACACATCGCATTTGTATGGGCGGTTCGGATCCAGGTATTTCTCCATAGGGTAGCTTAGTTTCTCGCCCTTTCTATGTAAAAGGGTTTTGTTGTGGGCGGTCAGGTAGCTTTGTCTCGTGAAGGCCACCTTGCACCGATGGCACTTGTATTTTCTATTCGGATCGTTGTAACTGTCCTCGGCTATCGCCTGGCTGTTCAGGTAATCTTCTAGGAACTGTTGATCTTTGTAAACAATGCTATCGTCGGAGTTGTCTCCGTCCATGGTTTGGTTCGCGTCGCTCGTGTCCGTGGCTCCGCTCACGTCCTTCACGTCGTCACCTTCACCTGGGGATGCGTCGAGCATAGAGTCGTCTCGCATAGATTCTTTCTTAAGGAGCTCGTTGGTGGAGCTGTCCAAGACTTGGCCTTGCAGACCAGCAAGTAGTAAAGGGTTGTTCATTAAGCTTTGCTTGTAAGCAGCAAGCTCTTCATCGGTGAGTTCTGAATGAACCGTCTCTACGTGTTTGTGTAACGCGACAACGGAGCGGAAACTTCGTCCACAGAGCACGCATTTTGTAGCATCTCTTATGAGATGATATTGCGAATGTAATTGCAGTTTTTCTAGAGTTTTGAAGGCTAACGAGCACTGATTGCATCGGTATTTGTATACGTGCTTTTCAGACACTGACATCTGAGACACAGAGTTCTTGGCGTGTACATCTTTAAAATGCATTTGTAGCGTGTGTGCTGTGGGAAAATACTGATTGCATCCTTTCTTCCAACACACATAGCCAGGCCCACTGGGAGTCTGTTTGATCTCTAGGTGGCCTGTTTCGTTCTGGTGGAAGCACAACTCATCGATGTTTCGGAAGTTTTTAAAGCAGGTGGAGCATCTTTCAGTTTCATATTCGGTGTTTTCGTCGCTGTTGGGTGAGAGTAAGTCAGGTTCGAGATCGACGTTGTTGGCGTCCTTGGCGTCGTGCTTGGCCGAGTCCTTGGAGGAGACGGAGCCGGGCGACACGAGCGGATTGGGCGGGGTGTGCTGCGTGGGAGTTTGGCTGGGGGTGGGCGTGCGCACCTGGTTGAGCCAGTGGCTTTGGTCTACGAGCATGAGCAGTCTTTGAAGTCCCTCCGAGTTGACCGAGTGGATCTGCATGACGTGGCGTTCAAGGCTCGGCCGGTCCTTGAAGGAGTCCTGGCACAGCGGGCACTGGAAGCAGGGGCCCGTGGGCGTGGTGGGCGTGTCGGGCGCGGACTGCGGCGCCTGGGCCCCGTGCTGCGCCAGCACGTGCGCCTGGATGCGCATCTCCGAGCTGCTGCTGTAGTTGCAGTACGGACACGTGTGCTGCGGCGTCCCGGCGTCGCTCGACGCTGTCCCCGCATCTTCGCTACCGTCCTCGCGCACCTCTTGCTTCAACTGCTCTTTCACCGACTCGGGGGTCAGCTTGGCGTCCGGTTGGACTAGTTCCTTACGGTCTGAGGGGAGAACATAACCGTCAACAATTACGCATCTACAACGGTGACCGTTAAGAATTTTCACGCGTATGCGAACTAATTTGATTCCACCAGGGCTGGGGTCTACCGGTATTTGTTTTACGAATTAAAATTTCCGACGTACAACTAAAATAATATATCATTTGTTCCCTATTACAAAGTTAACTAGAATAAAGTAATCAGATCTGTACAATTTTATCAAAAATTTGTATTATTATAAAAATTAAGATCGTAATTTTTAGTTTATAAATTAACTATAATTTTTTAATTTAAACTTTTATTTGTAACTGACTACAAAGCAATAAAAATTATAGCATAATTTTATTGACCACCATACATTTATATATTTAAAAATTATAAAATTCAAAAAAATATTTTGAAATTTAGAAATTTTAATGGATGAATTTTTACAGTACGTTTGAATATGATGTATGTTTAATGAAACTTCATATTTAAATTTCTGACATCAATGATACGAGTTGAACAGTAGAACAACTAGTGCTCAAATAAATATGGATAAATTAAGTGAAAATTTGTCTTGTTTTACTTAAAAATTAGATTTTTTGTTGCATAGCGTAGATATTTAGTAATGATGGTCGTTTTCTGTGACAAAAGTAGATTTTTAATTTATATGTACATAATTTTTATATAAAATGTGAACAGCATATTGAACACATTATAATGAAAAGAATAAAAGGGAAAGTTTATTTGTATTAAGCATCTGGTACGTGTGAAATGTTTATTATTAAAGACAGTGTTTATCCGTATATTAATTACGTCCCATCTGTCGCGAGACCTGAGGCCAGCCCTGATCAAACCACAAATGACACAAATTGAACGCGCGGAAAACCGTGCAACAATTAGGCAACAATAACCGTTTAATATCGTGCGTGGATAATGACAGGGGCTAACAAAGGAGCGCGTATTCTTCGCGGTGCCTCGAGGGTGGGTCGCCGAGCAGATGCGACGCCTTCAGCGAGAAGTTCCTCGAGTTTCGTGTCGTCTGTCGCGCGATACAGTTACTACGTGAAAGTTCCTATTGTTCATCCTGATTTTTATATCTATAATTTTCACAAAACGGGGAACGTGTAATTTACAGTAATTGCGGGTGGTGAATTTCACTAGACGGCCCGCAACGTGAGAATATTGTAACATGAGAAATCAGAATTTTTAATATGTATAGAAATTTCAGGTACAGTTACTGCTTTTACATTCTTCACTTTGAATATTAAAAATTCTGATTCGTAAAGTAGATGGTGCAACCATACCATTTTTATTTATTTTTTTCGTTTTGTTCTCACATTTCAGAAAATTTAAATAGGTACCCACTTACATTCAACAATTCAATAATTCATGACAGAAAAGTTAATTATTACTTAAAATATATTTGAACCTCTTATTGACATTACAACACTAGATAACATTTTTTTAACATCCTGTGCGTAGTCTAGATCAACGTTTCTCAAACTTATAAACACGCGACCCAAAAAAATGAGAGTATGACTTATAGGTTCTACAAAATACCTTTAGATTTGTAAGCATTTTAAAACAGATATTTAAAAAGAAAAATTACATTTTTTATATAATTCAACTTCTTGTTTTATTAAAGAAATTGTTACCTTTCTTTAAAAAATAAAAATAAAAATGTACAAATAAATGTTACAGAAATTCTGTAACTGAATTTTGTTTATATATTAAATTTACTATGGAAATTAATATAATTTAAAATCTAATAATTCATATTAGAAATTAATGTAAAAGATATTTTTCTATTTACTTATTTATTTATTTAGTCATCAAAAGATTTTCATTTCGAACCCAATAAAATTTAACGCGACCCTTAATTTGCAAACTCTGTTTTAGTTGACATGGGCGTGTTGCCATGGTAACTTAATGTGTGCATGTTAAATGAAAAACATGTATACTCTGTTCACGTTAAGTTAAGAGTGAAGGCTAATATAGGAACCACGATTCCGGCCCTGTGATTGGTTAAAATACAAACCAAGTTTACACTCAGAAATTTTAACTATAAAAGGTAGCATAGAAAAACAACAGTTTTATAATAAATTTTTGACATTTATTGCCACAATGAGTGACATCGTCAGAATTTTCATAAAAATGCGCGACGGAAACTTATTGCAGGTGATAACTTCTAAATCATTTAATTACGCGCCAATCCAAATATCGTATGTGTGTGCAACTGGCTTGGTTCGATACGACATCTACTCTTTATCTTCACATGAACAGAGTATAGTATTTGTAAATGGTAGTGACGTCACGATATAAAAAAATTTATTTTTTTTAATTCAGACATCTACGAATGAAATATAAAATACTGTATCAATTTTTAAAATATTTTAAGTTTACACATAAAAATTTTAACTATGAAAGGCAGCATAGAAAAACAATAGTTTTATGATAAATTTTTGATATTTATTGCCACAATGAGTGACATCTGTGAGAATTTTCATAAAAATGCGCGACGGAAACCTATTGCAGTGGTAACTCCTAAAATAATTTAATTACGCGCCAATCCAAATTTCATATTTGTGTGCAATTGGCTTGGTTCGACACAACATTTACTCTTTGTCTTAACATGAACAGAGTATAGTATTTGTGAATAGTAGTGACGTCACAATTTAGAAAAAAATCCAAACATCTATTAATGAAATATAAAATAATGTATCAAGTTTTAAGATATTTTAATAAAATAAAACAATAAAAATCGGAATTTTATGATATGTAACTTGGCAGAAAATATCGGCATTATATTATCAGAGTTAGCAATTACTAAATGAAAAATAATCTTGTGCCCGTGTTATTCTGAATTCAATATAAAGTTGTACCTTAAAAACACAGGTTGATATAGTATTTGAGAAATACTTTGCCAATGTTGGTGAAAAATAAGAATGGTATGCTTGCACCACCTACAGGTGAAAGAAGAAGGTTGGGACTCACCGACTGGCGAATGTTGTTCGGTGGGAGTATTGGGCGGCAGCGGCTGGCTGATGACCTGGAACACCTCGGCGACGTCGGGCGTCGCGTCCTTGCCCTCGGCGCGGCGCTGCAGCTGGTGCAGCTGCTCCAGGTGCAGGTGCTTGAGGCTGCGCACGTGCTGCAGCAGCGGCAGCCGCGCGGGCGCCGTGAAGCCGCACAGCGCGCAGTGGAACACCCGCGGCTGGTCGGGCCGCAGCGCCCGGCAGCGCTCGGCGAGGTGCGCCAGCAGCGCCGCGCCCGCCTCGTGCCGCGCGCCCGCCGCGTGCAGCTGCAGCTTGTGGGCGGAGTTCGTGTAGTAGTCGCAAGCGTTGCAGCGGACTTGGACTCCGCCGGGGGCCGAGGCGTACTTCAGCTTCCACTCGTTTCGCACCCCTCCTTCTTTCACGTGGTTCACGTGCTGTAGTCTTTGGAGATGTTTGTCTGTTTTGCAGTGCAATTGGAAATTTGCTTTTAAATTCGTTTTATACGTGCATAGTTTGCACACGTAATGTCCCGCCACTACTGCTAAGATTTCTTGCTCTCGTAATCTCGTACGATCTTGGGCTAAGTGTCGACCAAGTTCGTCTAAACTGTCGCTGTTAAACACGTTGCATACGCAACATTGATACGTCTTCTCTGGGTCTGGGTCGGCAGGTTCAGGTGGTGGCTCCATAGTGTCTGGGTTTAGACCCAAGTCGGCATGAGGGGCCAAGTCTGCGGGTCCTCCGTGTCCAGGTAACTGCCCACCCGTCATCATCTGGATGAGCAGAGCCTGGTTGTAGGCCATGTCCGCTAAAGCTGCTTCAGGTTTATCACCCAAACCTGGGTACAAACCCGCGTGTCCTGCTGCAGCTGCTGCACCAAATAAGCTTTCTAAATGTTGTTGTTGACTGTGTTGTTGTTGTTGGTGATGCAACGCTGATAACGTCTGCATGTGTTTGACGTTTTGCTGCAGGACGAGCATGTTGTGTGTGTGCTTTTCGCTTGTCATGTGGATACGCAGGTTGCGCGCTACGTTCGTTTCGTAGTTGCACACATCACAGCGGAAACTGGGTTTAGGTTTGTGGCCACTGCTGACGGGAGAGTGGTGCATCGGTGGTGCCTTGGGTGACGCTTGTCGGTTTTCAGCGACTGAAGGAGCGCCGCCGTTCTGAAGTTCCTGCATGTTATTGAGGTGTTTGTCAGACTGCATGTGTATGCTCAGGTTTCCTTTCGTCGTCGTCGAGTAATTGCAAACTTCACATCGGTAGGGTTTGTAGCCGCAAGTGTAGGTCTCGCCCCTTGCCAAGCGAGGATGCGGCTGCCCCGCTATGCAGTAGATGCAGCTGGTCTCCGCCTCGGGATGCTTCTCCTTCATGTGGATCTCGAGGGTCTCCTGGTACTTGTAGTGCCAGTTGCACTTGGGGCACTTGAGCGTCTTGCAGGAGTTGCGGGAGTGCACGTTGCCCAGGCCGGCGGGCCCGAGGCGGCCCGACGCCAGGATGAGCTCGCAGCGAGGACACTCGGCGCCGGAAGGCCGGCCCTGCAGGTGTTCGGGACACACGCCTATCGTGGTGCCGGTCATGAAGGCAGGCGGCGCGGCGAAGGGCGGGGAGGGCGACTTGCCGGGCGTGAGGCGCTGCTGCTGCAGCTGCTGCATGGCGAGGTGCGGCTGCGGCGGCGACGCGCGCTCCAGCGGCTGCGGCGCGGGCGTCTGATCCTGGGGGGCGGGCGGCACGGCGGGGCCCAGCGGCTCGAGCAGCGACACGACGGGCCGCTTGTCGGCGCCCACGCACTGCAGGATGGCGCTGCAGTCGGCCGCCAGCACCTCGCGCTCGGCCTCGGCCAGCGTGACGCCGTGCTCGGCCTGCGCGTGGCCGGCGAAGGAGCGCGCGAAGCCGAACGAGAGCTTGCACACGAAGCACATGAGGATGGGCTTGACGGGCACGCTGGCGGGGCGCGGCGGGCGCGCGTCGCGCAGCGCCACCACGCGGTAGCTGTGCACGGCGGCCGGCTCCTGCTGCTGGCGCGCGGTGGGGTGGCGGCCCAGCAGGCGCGACACGTACACGGCCTGCAGCGGCGGCACCACGTCGGGCGCCGCCACGGCCGACTCGCTCTCGCTCTCCGAGTCCTCGATGATGTAGGCGCTGCCGTCGGGGTTGTACACGATCTTGCCGGAGAACTGCTCGACGTCCGAGGTGTCGTGGTGCGAGGCGTGCGACGCTGCTGGCGAGGGCGGCAGGCGCGTGGGCTGCGGGGGCGGCGACGCGCCGGGCGCCGCGGGCGGCGGGCTGGCCTCCTGCTCGGGGCTCATGTCTGCGGACAGCTCTCGCTTGTGCCGCTCTGTGCGGCCGCCGGGACTCAGCTCAGGCGCCGCGGACAGAGTGGGCATCGCGGCGCATCACATGCTCGCCGAACGAACGCCCTGCAACAAACAAACATGTCCCGTCAACACACCGTATCAAAAGTCACACTAATTACAATAATGACAAGAAAATATGAATGTCAATGAATTGAATCAAAATTTGTATTAATTAAATTTTATATTTTTATTGTGTTAAATAAATAAAACTATATTAACTCATATGAAAGATACTATGTATTTAATAAATAAATTGGTCGGCATCGTTCAGCTAGAGATTCAATGTGCTGGCGCCGCTTCCCCATTATCATAGGGTCGATTCTTATCACCTTGAGTCGACGTGATAAATGCCGCAGAATAAAAAGAGGTTTGAGTGTAAGAAGCGCGAATGCACAATCGCAGCATAAACATGTCGGGAGCAGATGAATTTAACACCTCTCGGGGAGAGAAGAATAGTGTCGCAATTAACAGCAACGCTAAACAAGGTTTGATCCGGCGGTGACAATGCGTGCCATAAAGCAGCATTAGGCGCGCGTGCGCACCGGCTAATGAAGATATATCGCGGACGCGGAGATTTGGGCGCTGGTGCAGGTTCCGCAGCCCGAAAAACTCGCGGCCAGCGCCGTTTTTGCGCTGTCGGCAAACACTCGCGTCCATTGTTGCAACTGACTTTTATTGCTCTTTTCACGATCTTCGGAATTTATTCGCCTCTGCTCGCACTCACGCAGTAATTAACTTGGATTTATGGCCAAAATCTCCGTAATTTATCCGCGACCCAGCTCGGACCAAGCCCTTAATAAAAAATTTATGCAAACATTCAAATCCGGCCTCCTTCGCACCTGCGCCATCTATCATCCCTTAATGAACCACACGTTCAAATACATAAACTCTCCTTTCTTCTACCAACGACTCCAAATGGAAAATTTAAGGCACAGCCGTCCTTCGATATCAGTTTATTCACGTCCTCAATAGACAATCACTGAATACTAAATTAACATCCTTTAATGAATCACACATTCAAATGCATAAACTTCCCTTTCTTCTACCATTATTGCAAAATGGAAAATCTAAGATATAGTCGTTCCAAGATAACAGTGAATTCGCGTCAACAATAAAGACTCACGAAGTACTAAATCACAGACAGCAGTTAGATCTGTTGGTTATCCCGCTTCGACACGAATTGAATGAAGTTTAAAAACGAGGGTTCAAGTCTCAGCATCGCCAACAATAAATAAAAATATGTGTCCGAATGGTTAGAAACCAACTATTAGCTGTAGACTATAGATGGACTGTATAAACTACTAAAATATAAATAAATTCGTTCCATAACAAATAGCTTAAGTATTTGAAATGCTTTGGCTATGTAAAGCCAAAAACTTGGAAAGTCACTTCTGAAATAATATAAAAAAGATACATAAAATAATAATTATTATTAAACTTGTATCCTTTTTCATAGCTGCAAGTTCTAATTTACAAGATTTCCAAATAAATGCGTTCGTATTCAAGAGGTGAGAAAAGTATTCATCTGAAATCCTTTTATAAAAAAAAACAACACCTGCTAACGATTGGTCACAAAGTTAAGAATTACCGAAAACGCAAGAATATTTCAAACCTTTACAAAAAACCGTCATTGTGTGAAGAAGAAAAAATTCCTCGAAGAACTTTCCATAACAAAACTCTCCCCATTTAAGCAAACGTTGTTTATTTAACAATAAAAAATCGAGACAGCTGTTAAATGGACAATACCTATGTCTGTTTAATTGTTGATACTCTGATAGTATTTTTAATTTAAATTTTTGAGCCAAGCCTTCCATGAATAAGTGCCTTTGTTATAATTTAAGGTGTGTGTAGTCTGGATCATCATTCAGACAAGCTGGTTGCTCTTCAAACAATGATCCATTGAGACAATCTCGTTGAGATACTCACAGATTGTGGTTCGGACTAAATGGAAGGTATTTTTGGTATGAATGAAAGCATTTAATCATAATGATATTACAATAGGATCAGAGACATCACTGTGTGTTCATTAACGTAACAATGTTCCATTTCCGGTGAAACTTACTGACAGATAAATCATTGGCGCGAAATTCAAACATTTAATTAAAAATTATTATTTATGATCAAAGGATTCATAAATAAGATACAAGGCTTATCTTTCCAGCTATCACATGTTTCTTTCATGATTATTAATTAGGTAATTTTATTATACTTAATTTACAGTTTACTTGTTCGAAAAGATAGGCTGTATTAGGTTTATTAAGATTGAATTGAGAGAAATTTATTGGTAGGTATGTACATAAATTTTCTTGTACAACTTAAAGATTGTAGAAATTTCGTTTCTATAATATTTTATTTAATTTTATGCAGGTATCAGATTTCACTATTAACATTTTTCTTTAATTCCTTCGGCCACCTACAGACAAAATAGTTTTGAAAATTTTATGCGATGAACTTTGTAAATTGATTCGTTACCTTCGGACACTATTTGTTGATATTTTAATTACTACAATCATCGATAAAAATAACACCTTAAGAGGTAGAGATTAATATTCATAGAAGAAGAGGAAAAAGATAACACAAAACCAGAAATAGTCGTAAGATACAATTTACGACTAGAAATATTAGATAAAATTTTACATAAATATAAAATACCTGAGTTGAAAACCATCTAAAGATAATTAATTTGTATTTAAAATAATTATTATTTCCAATACCATTTTTTAAAATACTTTTCCGTTACAGATTTAAGCGTACATTAAGTATTATAATCGGAAACTATTAAAAAAATAAGAAATAAGACGTGATATATTTATTCGCTTTGTGGAAAAATTATTATACCATGTATATTTTGAAATTACATTGTTGAAGAAGATACATTAATAGCACAATGTCCTTGTTACAAATTATTGTAAAATTACAATCCTTTCTAAATAATTAACGTAGTTGCCACGTTCTAAATAATTATTAAATTACTTTAACATTTGGATTTGCATAAATATAAAAATATATCGCATCATATAAACGTTTAAACCTATTTACATATTTATACTTGTGTTTATTACTTTATTTAGTTATCCATAGCAATACATTAATACGTTTGTAAGAATAAAATTAGAAGTCTTATCCAAAGATTATTAATTCAAGTCCGGTAACCATAATTTAAATGTCTTTAGATAAATGTATTTCGAAGTATTGCAGATGTACAATTAAGTAATGAACATAACTTGACTCGAATTTTAACATCAAAATTTTCTGTTTCTTATCCTTAAGTGTAAGTTTCCACGTCGCCATTTCACTAGACAAGAACGCAGTTTCTCCGTATTTGGTTATAATTTGTTTGAACAGCTTTGCTTCTCCGATAAGTCACCGGTTTCTCAAATGCATCGCTATCTTGGGGCATCTATTTATTTGCTCAGGCGATGCGATAATGTGGTGTGAAATTTAAATAAGCGACAAATCTCACACAATGTTCTCATTAAACTCGTTTCCGTTTGCGATTATTGAATCAATATTTAACCAATACAGGATAGAGGTCATTTAGATTATTGTAACGGTCAAATTAAAGCTGCGCCACAATTCTTTAAAATTTCTGACGTGGTTTGTAACAATATTTACAACAAATAATTTACATCTAACCTAAAAATTTGAATATGTATACTAGGTACTTTTTGACGTCATTAAACATAGTTCAGAAATAAAATTTTGTTCACAACGATTATTAGCTTTCCAAACATCGAAATAATATAATATATAATCTTACTCTACGCCACAGTTTTCTAATTTAATATTTTCCGCATTGAATGTCATTAATTTATTTTTATCGACCGCCACATATAATAAGGATAGTAAGCTATTATAACAATACCGATTTTGTAGTTTCGCGATTTTAAGTGATATTCATGAATTTAATTCAGTTCAATATGATTTTACCTTAAATACTGATTTCATTGATGGAAAGTGCGAAGTAAGTATAGTTGGGGTTGGAAAATGTCCACTTCCCAACCTCAGCTATACTCATGTTGCACTTCCTAACCTCTTGAATCATGAAGTTAACAATAACTTCCCAACTTTTTAAAAATCAGAAATTGTCATAGTACATACTGATTGTAAATAAAAAAATTTTAATGTAATTTTTATCGTATAGTAAAGGTACATATTCGTTGGTGGCCACAACTATTTTGTTTCGAATGTTTCTGTCAAGTATTTGGCTGTATTTTTGATTAAATGTCTGTGATATTGTGTGGTTACAATGTAGTGCATGTAGAGCTAAAAGTAGTAATGTAGATTAATATGAAACCGTTGTAATAATGTGTAATAATCTGGATCTTAATGTGATTGTAATTATTTGTGGTATTGAGTGTCAAAAATGAGTAATTACAAGTTTATTAGCAATAACAGTCGCAATTAGAAAGTACTGTAAGGCGAATTAAGAACAAAATGCTCAATTAGAGCATCCGTAATAAATAAAAACAAGAACGCGCGGAATCCCTCGCAATCTGTAAACAAGCTGCAGGAAACACGGTTCGAGTGCAAATCACCAACTCAAGTTTTGTTGGATTTTAACACCGCACAATCAACGCACTATTTTCCTTTGTTGTCATCAAAAAATGTACAGGAATTACAATTTTCACATACAATTATTACTTATATGTAATAATACTTTTTAGCATTATAAAATACCGGTTGAGTATAAATGAACGTATATGATTGTTTTGTTAAATTGGCAACATATTTTAAGTTATGGTACAATTCATATACTCGATTGTAATTCAAAATATCATTGTCCTGATTTTTATTTAAAATTGTGTTTACTTTTAAACTCAATTAAAATATTTATTGAAATTAATTATTTTCGATGTAAATTGCTAAGTATATAAAAATAAATCTAATAGAGATTAACTATTAATGTCATATTGATTATGACCAACTTTGTCACTAATCAATCCTCTACATTTGTTTCAATTATTTCCAGAATTTAATTCATCAGTGTAGCTACATATGTACTACATATTTGTTTTAATTATTTCTTATATTTCCTATTATTTTGTGGTAATTAAAAATTGTGAGAATTAGAACTGATTACAAGAGTGACAATATTACATTGATTACAATAATGAATACATCTTGATTGTAGTACAATGTTTCTAGAAGGGAAATAACATGAAGCACTACATTTACTTCTACATATACCATACTATCAATTTTATTTGGATTTTAGTGGCATATGTTGTCTATCAATCAATAATAATTTAAAATTTTATAATATTGAAATTATTTTTGCAACTGCTTAAAATAGCTATTGATTCGCGACTTTTTGTATAATTTAAAAAAACCTTTGTTTTCATTTTTAAGATTCAAATTAGTTACAAATATGTTCTTTTATTAATTTAGAAAGTAGCACGTATTACTATTTTATATTCCAAATAATTTAGCTCTACATTTACGCGACAATTCAAATGAAACATCAGGTTTAAAAAGAAGCAAGTCTTTGAATCTATGTGCTTAACAAACTAAATGAAGAATAAATAAATTCCAGTATGTTTCCAGTTATAAATAAATTATTAAAATGAATGAGAAAAAATGTAGGATTGCGGAAACTATATAAATGGGGTACCGTTTCGAATCAAGGTAAGTATGCTTATTATGTAGAATATTCTATAGTAGATCGTCAGAAAATGTCGCAAATGTTTGGAAGAACAGCGGACAAAAGAAGATAATTGAATATTCCTTTGTTGGATGATCGGGTGAAGGAATACAAATCATATCACGTAGGCCGTATTTTACCGTAAAAATAAACGGTTGCATTCACAAAAAGCGCAAACCGCAACTCCCACGGCAATGTGAAAAATGCAATTGATGGCCAGCATTGCACTCACAATTACAGAATTCCAGCTTAGCTGTAAATAACCGCCTCGGTGGGTGTAAAAACAAACAAAACACTCCGAATAGTTGATCATGTGTGAGATCATGGGAAAAATAGCCACCGAGCTCAAAACCAAATTGAACAAAAAGCCTATAATTATTCCTGTGATTAGAGCAGACTTGTATAGTGTGGGAATACTAATTACAAGTACCGCACTCGGCCAGTTCGTTTCTCGCAGGATCTTGTTCCACGCCACGACCACTGCCCAGCTGGGGGACTACGGGAGGCGCCTCGTACCCTCTTGCTCTTATAATCAAAATTACACATAATTATCAAATTTTTCCCCGACGAAATGTCTTAAATTGATACTTGTACTTGAAAAAGATTTAGCTTGCGTTAACGGTTTGATCTTATAATCGGACCGGCCGACCAGGGCCGGCTTTGCTCTAATTACATCAGGATAAATTAGAAAAATAATTCAACGACATCTATATTCACCAAATCAAACACTTGCCCGCAGACTGTTAGCCATTTTTAAGTATTTGCTAATATACTTGTGATATAATGAATGATTTGTTTCAACACAATTTATATAATTTTCACATAACATACATACATACATACAAAGTGTTCATTTTATTTTGTCCACTATTGCTATCGCTAGAACTCTAAGAGCTATGAATAATGCTGTTAAATTAGCAAACAATTTCTATTTTTTTAAAAAAGTGGTTCTCAAGATATGTTGCTCAACTTTCTTATTTTAAATCGAACATCCAATATATTTTTACATTTTTGGAATCTATATAAAATTATAAATCCAGTGATATGTTTGAAGTTAATTTTTAGCTAGAAAATGTCTTATGTTGGCATTAATTTTGTATACTTTTACCTAAAATATCAATTACTCTGAGTGAATAGAAAACAAAAATTCTGCGATTTAACTAGATTTTAATTTAAAGATAAAATTTTGTATCATTACTTGCACTAGAACTTAAAAAGCTTATAAACTATATCAAATAGATAACGTTATATGAGCTTTGTCGATTAGTTGTAAATATAGTAAACTAATGACGTTAACAATATTTCAAAGTGATGTTATTTCGAGATTTCAATTGGACCACTGTATCCCCACTTATTTTAAAGGGTATTTAAAGGACATTTGATATAAACTCTTGATCGTGTGTTACAGATTAATATTCAATTAAATATGAAAAAAATATTAATGTTAATTTATAATGGATACTGATAGCTGACTGTTTAGCATGCTCCAACTCAAATTAAGCAAAATATGAGATCTGGAGTTCGATTCCTAGTATTATCAATTAATAACAATAAAATACTGTTGTGGCCAAGTGGTTCAGAATTCACTATAAGCTGTAGGTTATATCTCTGTATCAATTGTAACATGTCAGTTCTTATAATGTTATAATATAGTACCTGTGTGTAAAATTCTAAATATTTCATATTCTCATATCTCATATGAACCCCAAATAAAAATAAACTACATTTGAAATTAAATTTCATCTACTGTTTATTCCTCATACGAACAAAATTTAAAACATTCAAAAATTTAATAAAACCGTATACGTATTCCATATTATATTAACAAAATAAACGTAATAAAAAACAAAGAGAAAGTCTCATATATACGCATGTACGGGGTGTTCTAGTGACGAACGGCGTCGTAACACACACCAACCGTGTTCGTAACTTCATTTCGGCCCATATGCGATCCCATGCATAAGTTATACCCCGGCACAATGTGTAGGGCGGTGGCCCAAGCCGAATACTGCACGGGAAAAGCGGGCTACAGTCTCACCATTGCACTGGGCCGCTGGAATACACATGAGATATAACATATCTTCTTTGCAAACTTCAATTTTTTACTTTTTGCCAGCGAAATCCACCCCTAAGTGGATAAAGTTTGAAATATTTTACTGCTTGATTAGATGGCGAGGATATTAATTCCTACCCTCGCGGAAACAAAAGAAAACACAACAGTGCTTTACAATTTTTATAAAATATGTTTTTATAATATTCCAATAAAAATAATCATCTTTGATGTTAATAATCAGAGCAGATATCATTGGGCTAGTAGTTAGCATCTATATTCTATAGGCTCTGCAATCCAAATGTTGTAAGTTCAGATTCCGCAGAGGTATGGGTGTGTGTATGTATGTGTATTTCATTCCATCATATCATTCAACTGCATACGATCTGAGTAACGAGTGATCGTTAAACATTAAAAGAAAAAAAAAATTGAATTAAAAACGTTCTGCTCCAAATTACGTTACATTTTTTTAAATAGTTTCAAAATAAACGTTATTGTTTTTAATATGCCATGTTTTAATCCTGTCTTACATAAAATTGTTCTTGTGGTGTACTTTCCAAATCAGCTATAAAATGTGAGAGATGACATCTTAAACACCTCTGCTGTATAAAAATGTAATTACCGAAATCTGCGACAAAGCAGATCACAAATTATGAATTGTATCTAATTCATTCACTTTCTGAAATGCAGCTGAAATGGAAGTATTATGCGACTAGGACTATAACGGTTCATCCTGGCGTGTGTAATATGGATATTATAATACCATTAAATAAAAAGGTATATTTCCTTTCTAGTAATGTAGTTGAAAGGAAACAATTTAATAAATTATTAATATATGATCGGCATGTTAAGCACCATTTTGTTCTAATCAAAAAGCGGAGTAAAAACGAGTATTATGCGACCGGTGTGTGTGGTAATAAGTCAGGCTTCGCCAAGCCATCTCTAATGAAATCCAAGTAATCCAGGCTGGCAGCCAGGCTGGTAAATCGAATTCAGTGAGCCGCGTTTTTCAGGCGCAGTTCTTGCGTACCGTACGGGTCTATTACAGTCATATTAACATCAACGTTTCTTCCACGTTTCGTTTCAAATAATTTCTTCTTTACAAGAAACCGCTTGAGACGGACTGGTTTTTCTGCACATACTAAATGCATACGCGATATGGACAGCATGGGCGGGACCCGTACTGAACGCCAATAGGAAGTCGCGAACAAACTCTCAATCAAACTCTTCACTCAACAGAATACAACCCCAATATTAATATTCACTTCTAGTTTTAATTACGCAATTCTTTAGTTGTTCTCGGCTTAAAATCGTTGCCTCTTCCGACTTCCCCTTCTTGCCCTCTGCCTTCCTTCTTTTGTCATACAAAACAATACTTGCCACTCTGTTTTTTCTACAAATATTTTATTAATAAAACAGATGAATGAACAGTGATAGCTGATTGATTAGTGACCTCCAATTCGAAATGAATGAAGTGTAATAAAATAACGCTGTATTTTAGTGATTTTGTGCTCACTATAAGCAATTTAAAATCTCTAAAATACAACAATTGTAATAAAAGAGAGGTATACTACTGTCTATGTTTTAAGAATGTTAATGAAAAAATTATCATTACAAAAATTAAAATGAAATACCCAGGGTTGCATATTTTTTTTTTTAATTTTAAAAATAAGATTGTTCTATAATACATTTCAAAGTAAAAGAAACAAGAAGTCATATATTAATGATATCATATTCTGCTATATAAATTTAAAATAATATACCAGTAATGTCGTTTTATCGACGAAGTTAAACAAATTGAATAATTTTTGAAAGTATTGTCACATGGTAAACATTATCCACACGTTTTTCTTCCAAATTTCGTAAATCTAAATTTCAAAATAGGTCAATTAAACCAAGTGATTTAAATCAATACAACCCCGGAAATACCTAAGTTTTAGTTAGTTTTCTGGATATTATTAATAAATATTTTGTTTAGTATTTTTCATTTTCCTTATAGAGGCTATAGTCTAACAACATGCATGATAAAGTGTGACAATGAAAATATATATTGCTGAATTGCTCATAGCGCCACTTTGCCTAAGTGGTGACTTAGCGTACTAGAGATACTAGGGTGTTGGTGTTTCAATATCTCTACGAAAAATAATTCTACCAAGGGATATTTTATATCGAACTCAGGGATGCAGCTAAGGTAATACTCAGAATTGTTATGTTTATGAAATAAATGAAGAATTGATGTTTCGCAATGATTAAAAATGTGGGAAGTAAGGAAAAGAGTGTATGGGGTGAGGGTTGGTTTCCTGGATATTATAAATAAATCATTTGTTTTTTATCGGTTTTTCCGATTGGTGGGTAATATATTCCGTGCGATGTATAATTTAGATATAATTTGGTCGGAATTAATAAGGCCGGTATGGTACGGTGTGCAGCTTGTTATGCCACACATCCCGACTAGCGTTTTGAATATTTAACCGCGCGGTTGGCTCGGGCTCGATTGCGTTGCCTGCAGATATCAATTATATAGAGATCGTTATTCTTGACTAAAAACGGAATACTAAATGTTGCTCATTTTCTCCGAACAAAGGAATGTGCCACATTGTTCTTCTTTTTTATTTATTACTGGCGAGCCACGTTGGGGTAATTTTCTACCCGGCACCAACATGTACGTCAACCTTTATTCTGCCTTATAATTGTCATCCTTTTCATTAAAAATCACTACAATCAAATAAATAAATATATCATTATCAATCATGTGCTCATTGTCTACCTACTATTTCTTACATAAAAAGGCGACTGTAAACGGTGTTTATTTTAAATATTATTTAAACATTTGTAACATTATTTGTATACATTTCTAAAATAAAGTGACAATTTGACCCTAATTTTCGAGAACTGTTTTGTCTCCGGATTTTTCTGGAACATTATTCCGGTACTTTCTGGAAGACAAATAGCAGAAAGAATTTATAGATTCTAATTTCTTGTTTCTACAATTTACATTCTATTACTGTCTATAAAATATACAAACAAATGAGTGACATTTCAATTACAAAAAATTTATGAATGAACAATGCTGTACATTAATGCTAAAAGTACTTATTAAGAGTTTAAATTAAAACTGCCATATTGGTATGTTTTACAAAGAAAAGTCATTCCAACTAAAAGAGCAGTATGTTCCCTTCCTGATCTAGATTTGTAGGATGCGTGGACGTAGCGAACTTTTCACAACAACCTATGATCTCGAGACAATGATTTGTCATTGTGATACGATTGAGCGAAACACTTTGTACCTCAACTCTCAACTTGTGAGAAAAGGCACTTTCTACATCTCCATTGTCTCTTTGTTTATAATCTGCCATTTTGTTTCAATCTCTTTTTGACATTGTCAATTCTCAGAAAAGAATGAATCTTTAATTTGTAAAATTCGTGTCGTAAAATATTAGTTCTGTTTATTAAATCAATAGATAATTCAAAATCAATAACACGTAAAAATAGACTCCCAGAAATAATTACGAATTATACTAATTCACACACAACAAGGAAAAGAAAAAATGGATTTATCGACCACTAAAAAAATTAATCTATTCTAATAATTTTGTACTTTAAATAATTAACGGGGCAGACATATTGTATCGCAAGTACTTTTGACAATAGGAAGGCTAAAGAGAAACTAGTAAAACAAATGAAATAGTATTCAGAACTATAATCTAATCTGAGAAAGCATAACAACTGATTTGAAATTTTTGTGGTTTGTAGTAGTCTATAAATTAGTGTCCGCTTGTCAATTTTACTTTATGGTCTAAAAGGAAAGAATGAGAAAACGATCGTAAATAGTAAAATTCTGGCATAGAAAGAATGTAAGGTTAAAGGCATTATTAAAGAAACAAAATTCCATAGGTGTCTAGGATTCCCAACAAAAAGGAAACAATCGTAAGAGAGTAACAAGGCATCATCCAGGTACCCGAGATGGCGTGCTAGCATGCTCCTGTAATAAGCTATATTAGTAAATGTAATTATGCGCGTGAGAAAATATTTCAAAACTGCAGTTTTCAAAAGAATTTAAATATAGGCCGCTGCGCAACAAAAGGAATCACGACATCCTAGCCTACAACATCCTAAATTGAGGAGCTTTTGCGCATGCGCTTTTTGCTGTATTTAAAGCACAGTTTACACTCATCAACAAACGAAAATTATCTACCATTATGTTAATAAATATATCATACTTATTTTCATCCTTCACTAAGTTATGACCATATAATTGGAATTAATGCATTCTCCTTTTGTAGGTTGTCTCCTACAGCTTCTAAAAGGGACCTGTGAAATATCAGTCACTTTATACTAACAAATGTAATAACGGTGATATTAATATAATATACAGAGAATAAAAACTAAATTTCCTATTTTTGTAGCTGTTATAGCTATTAATATACCTAGGATAGTTATAAGTGTCATGACCGTTGCAGATGTCAATTGAATTCCAGGCTCGGAGAGCAAGGATTTTAAGACATGTAAGGCCTGGTATATATACTTATGTAATACATAACATCCGTGGTTTGTTCAATAGTTTACCGGTTTCACTTTATTAATAAATATTATTTTATAAAATTCTCTTGTGAGTAAAGTTTTCATGACAAAGTCTGTTTATTTTAATATGACAATTATTGTCCCATGTTATTTTGACAATTCTGTACGATAATATTATTACCATACTAACTTGTCATAATTACTTGATATGCAATTAGGACTTAGTTACCTTGCTTACTTTTGACTACGTAAACAAAAGTTTAATATCCTAAAACCGGTAAATGTTATATGTGCCTACTTTTCATTTTGATTTCACTAGTGAAATAATGGAATGAATAACCTAATTGAAATTAATGAAATAAAGATTCTTATTAAACGGAAGTAGAAAAATAAATTTCACCTTGATATGATTCGAACTAGGTTTCTGAGGATCATTAGAGTATAGAACTATTTGTTTAATAGTTGACGACGCTTTGGAATCGAACCTGAGACCTCACACTTCGTTCATTCAAGTCGGAGCATGTTATATATGTGTATACGTATTATAAATGATTGTAAGTGTATTAATATGACACTAAAGGTCAATTATCCTTTCCTTTATGAAACTGTCTCCATAAGGAAAGCTCCTCTGAAAGCTACATGGTCAAGTGGTTGTTTGGTCATCCTTGTAACATGGAAGGGCGCGTTGTTATTTTAGGCTCGGTTTGATGTCTCTCCCGTCCTTGTCTAGCCGAAGGGATGCTCTGTTCATCCCCTCCAGAGCTGCCCTTGTCGACCGGACCTTGTTCCTTTCATTCAACTGTTCCGCTGACCATTCATGGCTTGCTTCACACCACGGGAATGCCAACGTGTTTGTCTTTTGTTTCGGGGGGCGCGCTTTTGTTTCTCAATGTAACGGACCAGATTTTTTAATTTGAACGGGTTAACTGTATAATATATCACTCACGGTTTGTTACCATTTCATAAAACAATGCAAATTTACAATGAGTTTATCATTTTTTTTTTAAATTTAGTAAAAGACTCGTCCTTTCGAACAGTGCATTAGTTATATTAAAAATGTTGTACCACACCATTTGACTTAAGATTCGAATTAGGGTCCTTACAACCAGAGTCACCTGTTAGAGCATATACCGTGTATTTTAAGTTTTTAATTATTGATATTTATAAATAAAATTAATAATTTAGAAGATAAGAAAATCATTTGTGGTTTAACCAAATGACCGTTAGTGTTTCTTGATTCAGACATATAAAGGAAAGGCATTAAGGAGTGTAATGTAATCTTACTTTAATTTATATTAATTGTTAACAGGCCTTAAAGATAAAGGAACTATTTGTAAAGTTAAAAGTGTTTAATTTATTGTGCAGGTAATGAGTTGTTTGCTATAAATTGCATTTAAGTGAGCCGTAGAATTAGAATGAGGCAATCTTAATCACAGTGTAATATAAAATTAAATCTGAGCAAGACCGAGCTAATAAATATTTAAAAATTTAAAAACTGGCCGAGTTTTAAAATTACTCGCGATTAATTTAAGCTATTATGCGGTACTTATAAATCTTGCAGCCCTAGTGGAATTATAATAATATGCAAATGAATGCATAAAATCCACATAAAGCCGCGATTTTATCCATTTCAAGCAATTATGGATAAAGCGTGCTTCACACTACCTTTTAAATAAAATAAAGCACACAACAATATCCACAAAAAATACACAAAGAAGTATTATTGTTTTTTACAACAAATAAATTATTATTAAACCCACCAACACTGACAATTATCACTAAAATATACGTACAAATTTGTCAATTATGGTAGTGTTTATACGTGGAATTTTGTATAACAAAAAAATAAAAGATTGTTGTGCTTTTCTCACAACTATTTCAATAAGTTTGTAGATTACAATGGATTAAAATTTCTCTGTTTAATCGAGTTTTGACTTGATCTAACTTGCAAATACGAAGAGTGGTGATCCTAATCAAAAGTAGAAAGTGATTAGATGAATAATTGAAGTTAAACTCATAACGAGTCATGATTTATTCATTGAACTCTCGTATTAAGACGCTAAACTACGTGCTAAATGTTTATCTTTAATGTATTCTACATTCAATACTCATTGACTAGCTAAATGAGGAAAAAGTACTTTCTTAAATGAAAACCAATCATTACCACGAAGGAAACTTGTAATTATCTGACTCATAAACATTTCAATTGCGCGCTCCTAAGTTTTTTCTACCTTATTTGAAACAAAGTGATTTAGAAGCGATGAAAGGAGACTCAACTATTCTATAATACAAATTGATATCCTTAAATTATTCCTTCTAATTATCTTTATCAAAATACTACTAGTTTCAATTACAAATTGAAATCTACTATTTAGAAACACACGTTCATTTATTTATTTATTTTAAGTATGAGATCCGTGTTCGTCTGTAGGTCTATGGAAACACAAATGTATGTTTGTTAAATTTTGGGTTAAATTTGTTTTTGGATATTAATAAATGTAATATTTCGAAAACATTGTAAAATAGACAAGTAAAAATTTTAAAAACCAACCCTGATTCATAATAATTAATATATTGATTCACGTATACCTACATAAATAACTTTTAATGTTACAGGATACCAGTATACATCATTTGCAAAAATGTAAAATTTATATTGCAGAACTATTCATACACAGAGATATTTTGATTTAGGTAAAAATTCAAGTATGAGTACGCTAACCAAGTGACCAAACACTGCTTGTTGAATTGATATCTTGATGATAAACATATTTGTTTATATTTGGCCAATGTATAAAGGGCGTGGCATTTGTTTCGGTAAAACCGTTTAGATGTCCTGACATCTCACGTGGGTAGGTATTATAAATTCAACCTTCAGTATATCTCATTGAAAACAATGTAAAATATTTTAAATCATTTACAAAATTCCGGGCGAAAGAAAGCGGATTTACACCTACGCGACTTTTTCTCTTTGTGTGAACAAAAACGCGATGTTATCTTGTCGAAAGTCGAGGAAAGTATATCACTTGTCCTCTGCCCACTAGATCTGAATTTCCTCGGGATTTGGACGATGTAATTGATTTTATCGGGCTATGAAAATATTTTCATTACCCACATTAACACGACCGGAGGATAAATTATTCTCAACACCTGCATCTCCAATTGCTTTGAATTTGTATTACAAAGAGATCCGTAAATATTTTCTTATACTTACAGCAATAAATATTTGTACGACGCTAATAAGTGGAAGATAAAATTTTATTTCCAGGTTTTGAAATCTAAAAATAAATTACTTGTACTCTTACTTTACCCTTACTTGCAAAATAAATTACTCTTTCTCAATTCACTCATTCAAATTTAAATCTGATAGAAATAAACCCTTTAGCACTTTCTCTTCATTAATTATGAGTTTAATAAATATATCTTCACTATTTATTACCCATTATTGGGTATGCCAGTTACATAATTTGTGAATATATTAAATATACCTATTGGAATTATTTTTATGTTTATAATTAGTCGGCATGTTTATAGACAATCTGAAACAATGATAAAGATATTAAAATAAAACTGTGTCGTCTCTCCCGATTTTCTGGATGAGATAATACGGTTTCAAATTTCGAGGTCGTTCAAGCAAAATTCATAAAAATAAGTTAATCCACTGACCTAAACTTTATTTATATAACAAAGTAAAAATCATGATATAAAAACTAAGATATCTAAGTTACATCCAAATACATGCGGTATCCTAAACTTACGCACCAAAAAATTGAAACAAATTAACATAACTTACCTAAGAAACAATTTATCAACAAAATTTCAATAACACGATCCACTTGTACTTATACATTGTTATATAAATATATACTTCGATCTCATCACAATCTAACAATTATTTTTAGGGAAACTAGCCATCTCTTCTACCGTGGCATCTCTGCCGGACTTTCCATAACTCAAATTCTGAGCAATAAAATTACATTGAGATATATTTTACTATGTTTTTAAGTTAATTTGGAAAATACAGAACAAGCTGCGGTGATCTACAAGTTACGAGTGTTCTACCTCGAATTAAACAGAGTACAAGATCTGTGGTTTGATTCACACCGTCTTTAACTATTGACAAAATAAAATACCGCTGTGCCCGACTAGACCATTAGAATCTGTTTGTTCTTTGTTAGAGGCTATTAGCTATTTAGACATTAATGGAATTCTTATGCTGACATGTGCCTGAGTGATTTGGATCATACTACAAGGTGAAGATTTTTTAAAGAGTTTGTTAAGTTACTATTTTCCCTCGATTTTATTTACTATTTATGCTGCGACAATGATATTACAAGTGGTACTTTTGAAAACAATATTACAATTTTTGAATAACAAAGAACGAAGCATTTTCAAGATGGGCGAAACGAGAGCAATTGTTTCAGAAAGTAAATAATTGTAGAATTAGCTTAATAACATGCAGTTAACAATTACACATTATGCTAAATGCAGGCATGAACTTGTCCCAGGGCAAGAAAAAGCCGAAGCCGTGAAGAAATTAGCAAATGGTTTCGTTGGTGTAAATTCCACACTCCACAATTGCCGCTCATAACTCACAGCGGTCTAAATATCCGTGTTTAACTAAATACATCGTGAGCAGAACTTTCTAAACCTGGACGGGGAATTCGCTGCTTAAATCGTGACAAATATTTTCTCAGGAAATCTGATAGTGCGGGAGAACATAAATGACTTTATTTTACTTGCACAACTGCTCGACTTGTGCCGCATGCATCCGTAATTAAAACTTTCTGATATATTTCACACTAGATACACACAAAGATTTTCCCGGATGATTATAAGAAGTACACTGACTATGTCATTACTTCTGGCTTCCAATTTTCTTTGAACACTATAACCCTAGAGGGGTTTTGATCACAGATGAAAAAGAGAAATAAATTATTTTTTGTTTAGTGAAGCAAATAGTCATCCTAAAACTTTTGCTAGAGAACTACAGCTTATAGTGAGTTCCGAACCACTCGGAGCCAATGGTACTTGGTTAATAGTTAACAATGCTTGGGTCTTAATCCCAGATCACTAACTTAGCTCAGTTCGAGTCGGAATACATTAACCGCTTCTTTTAAATACAGAAAATTGACGCAAAAACAATGTAAAAATAAGACAACATTGAAATTAGTAACAGTTATTTTATTTAAATACAACACATTGCTAGTAGTTCTCAACATGTTCACTTTTTAAATCTCTAACATTAGATAAATAATACAAAACTATAACCACAATACCGGATTTTTTTATATATGTCTTTCATGTAATTCCTTTCTATATGTTTCGTCCATTAACATGTTTGGATATAATACTGTCAATTTTCACATTTATTTACTTCGGAAATCACACTATTTAACCCAACAAGATGATGTCAACAATCCCCTTTCCACAACGATTTGAATCTCATGGTTAAAATTGATGACGTGAGGATCAACTGCGGGAAATAGAGTGTATAACTAGATGTTTCAATTTTCTCAATATTTATCATTAAATTCCAAACGAAATGTAAGGTTGGTATTTAAAAATTTAGAAATGAACCAGACGATAACTACAATAAATTTATAAATGAAATAAAACCTAAGATAACTAACATTGAAGATCGTTATAGATGCTGGCTTTACAATGTTTAAGTATCTAATTATGCACTCGTGTTGGTGATTTTGTTTGGTGGTCACTGGTAGCCAGTTAGAAGGAATGACAAAGTGCGCACAGATGTATAGAACAAACGTGCATTAGTGATAAGTTGCTTTGGAGTACCATGCAGTCGTTATAGTAACGTGCAAGACAATCGTAAACCTTCGGCTCTGTACGCCAATTAACCGAACCGTGTTTACACTATCCGGCTCCGGACACTCCGGAGGTGGACAACTGACGAGCGTTGCTCCGGACTTTAACTAACCAGCCACAACTTGCTTATATTTAATTCGTAATTTTAAAAACACAAATTGGAACAATAGAATGAGAAAAAAATACGAGAAGTAGCCTACTACACTGTTTGTTAAATGCTAATTAATATTTTTTATATTTTCAACCATAATAATAATAATAATATAAAATAATAATAAATAAATATATTACACCTGCTTATTATCATTGTTGAGTGTGCCAATCTGTTTTGTTGCAGATTACTGCAATAATGGCATATTTGTGTAATATAAACCATTTATTGGATATCATATCCCAAGTATTCATATCTGATGTAAAAAGTATACCACAATTATATTATAGATTGGAAAATAGTTGGATAATATGTGACATCAACCGTATTTGAATTTGAGAATTACAGTCCATCACAAAAACAAAAAGAAGTAATATATTAATGAATTTACTGTAAAGTTGTATATAGAAATTCCTGTGAAATCTTCTATGTAGCAATTCTTATCTTCTCAGTTCCTATAAAGCGCCTACGATTGACAATATTTTCTGTAAAGAATTTATTTTATGCTTAGCATTTTAATAGATAATGTACAGATTAGAACTTTCAGATTTGCTATTAAAATTAATCGCTCTGAATTCTATCGTCCTGTTACTTTATTAAGATATTTTATGGCGTAATTAAATTTTAGCACAGCTGACAGTATAAACTAACAAAAAAATACAAAATAACAAATACAAAATTAATGGGAAAAGATAGTAGTGTTTAATTATATAAATACTGTTCGTATAGAATTGATTAGTAATTTAAAAAAGCGTTTAAAGAAAGTTAACTGTCTTAAACAAGGCGTAAATGCGGAGGTATGAGACCGAAGGACTGTGAGAAACTTGACCGAGACCGATGCGTCGCTTGCCGGCTAACTGAACCTTACGCGCCCGGCACAAATCCAACACTATTTTTAAATCTTCTTGAACTTGAAATATCACTTTTAATAATAATATATTGTTATTATAATGTTATGAATTTATATTATTAAATCATATTTTTTGTTATAATTTTAAATTAAACCTTTCATTCAATGAAAAAGTATATTTCAATTGGACACTCTTAATTTTATTAATTTAACTGATAGTTGTGGTTAGTATTGAATAGAAAACAACGGTCACAGCTTTGTGAATTTCTATAGGTAAAAACAAATATATTAATTATTCTTGACAGTCGCCAAAACTATTTTAAAATCTTATCGGAACATATTTTAGTTTGAGTAGACTCAACTTTGAAGTTTATAAATGGAACATGTAATATTTTCAAAGAATAATTGTCAATAATATGGATGAAATAGATTGTTGTGAAACACAAATGATACTTTTTTGAGTGTATTGTATGCCGCTTGGTAACAATTTTTTAATATCAATAATATTTTTTAAGTATTCTAATATTTTCAGTTTGAATACTCGTATACTATTTACTTTTATTGTTGTCGACAAATGACAAATATAAAGTTATTGTAAAACATATATTATCTGATATGTTGTTTTAATATTAAATAAAAAATTGGAGACTGCAAATCGTTGCTTTATTATTTATTAATAAAAGTAAAGTTATTGTATCTGTCAAAAATCTTAAGTTAAGAAGAATAATTCGCATTCTACAATTATAATATTGATTTCTGTCATAAGTGCAAATACTAACTACTAAATTCGTGTTGTGAATGGGGCTTTAGGTTACATATATGTTTATGGATGACTGTGAACGGTATGATTAACTAGTCTAATTTGTAGGAAATGTAACAAAACAAAGAACAGTAGTACGTGCTGCCATCTCTGAAATGATAAATCATAATCATGAAATAAGACATTAAATAAACTCGCATGTTCGCGTCGCTTGAAAATTAACATAATTCATTCGACAATCAAAGCCACTAATCAAAAATATTCATCAACACTACGACCGTGGCGAGTTAGAAAAAAGAACAAATCACGCGTTTCGTGCGCGATCTGATAGCGACGTAACACAATCAAATTTACCGAATTTAATATTCCCATTGCAATTAGAAACCTGAGCATTGACATCGCCGGATTCGTCACAGAATAATGACGGAGAAAAACCGGGCTGATAACATCACGATGCGTGATTGTTTGTGTAGTTCGCGCCGCTGGACACGGAGGGCAGCACGAGCCGCTTATCTGATAGCCGGAAAGGATGGAATGCCCAGTTCAGGAACACTCAACATGGAATTTTGTCGCCGATACCACCATTCAAATCTCTACCTTTCTGCAATTTCTCCTTATTTTATCACACATTAATATAAATCTAGTAACTAAAGAGCGGATTCTATTACAATAGCATGTCTTGTTTTTAATGAGCATATCAACACTTTTCTTATGTTCACGTTTCGTCAAAAGTTTTTTTTTTTGCATATTAATACATATTTTAATACATTTCAAAATCAAAAAATTAGTATTTGACAAATTTGTATTTTTTTTTTGAAAATAGTACATTAAAATAATATAATAATAATTAAACTTTTAATAAATGAGAATTTATATAAAACATACACATTGAAATACTCGTATTATATTTTTTTGCATATTTTTATTTTAAAGTGCATATTTACATTTTTTGTACGTATCATATGATATTGCATGTATATTTTGACACTTTTTTAGTGTATATAATTCGCTCTTTACTAATAACATAATTATTAATCATTCTAAATGTGCAATTTCTACAACAGCAATTCTGAATGGAATAAGTCTGCTCAAATATTCGTTTCGTGATAAGTTTTGTATTTAGTGGTACAGGTTGTCTATTAACAATTTCTATATGAGACCTGCAGCTTGTAGTAGTTTCTGAAGACAACAGTATTTTATTTGGTTAAGATCTTATACTCCAATGAGTTCGAGTCGAAGCGCACTGAGACAATTGAGCCACGGTAGTCCTTATGTTACAATAATTAAAATAATTATTACAAACTATTAATATTACTTATTTCTAAATATGGCAATTCTACTGTTACTAAAATAAATACAATAACAAACTTGAAAACAATTACTTGTCACTGTAATATTTTTTTCATAACAATGATAACACGGATGGTGATGATTGACTGATTAACATGTTCCAACTCAAACTGATTACCGTGTGCAGTTTGGGGATCGATTTTCAAAATATTAACCAAATAAAAAACCGCTGTATTGATTAATATTTACTAAGAGTATAGTTTATATCAAAGTTTAGTACAATAATAGAATAAAATTTCCTGAAACAGTTTATCTTAGTAAAAAGTTATATATCTGTTTAGTAAATTGTCACTAAATAAATATTTGTAGATATTGAGCCCCTATTACTTCTCAGAATAGAAAACAATATATTCATTGTTGTAATCAATATTTTATTGTACTAACAAATATTATTTTGTAGGTAATCATATATTTGTAATTTAATTAATCAAAAATACTGTTAATAAAAATACATATTTAAAAAATGTAATTTGCAATTTCAATTTTAAAAAATATATTTATTTTATCAAGCTTCGTTTATAACTCAATTGAATATTTTCCACAAGTGCCCATTACAGAGATCAATTTCATTGTTTGAATATTGAAGTAAGTAATTTTTATTTCTCCCTTCTTGTTGTTCTTATAATGAAAATGCTCTGCCGATAAGGATGATTAATTTTGAGTGCATTAAAAGGTAATTTTCGTCTTAAAAATTGGAAAATTTCGCGTGTAAGAATATTATAGGTTATGTGTAAACCATAAGTAGTTTCTGTAAATAATTATGGATTATTAAGCGGCGCATTACATCGTCTCAAAATTGATTTCGCTGTTTCAATTTAACTTTGAATTAAGCAGACATTAGCTCGGAATTTTTAGGTGCAAAATAAAATTTAAAGTTAATTAAAATCCTCACTCCAAACAATGAGAATCTTGTTGGAAATATGTTAATGCTATAAAGGAATTCATAAGTGTACAATAAATTGTATTTAACGTCAGATAACCTCAAAGATGATTTCGTTTATTTATTGATTGAAGAGGATTGGAAAGTTTTGCGTTTGACCCGGCGTTGAAGTCTCCGCGAGTTTTTCACTTTGTGCGGTATTCCAAGCATCCTAATAGCGTTTTTAATGATCTGCTAAGTAGGAAACAATGTTATAAATTATTATCTACGTAGATATTTTCTAATGTGGGTGGATATTATAAAAATAGTACTGTTTTCACTGTAATATATTGAAATGCAACCATTACTATGCTTCACTTCTTCTCTTCGTTTTGTTTTCTCTTCTTTCTCATCCTTAAAGCATGGAAGGTTGCGTGCAAAGGTGTAATTACTTCGATAATCATTTCAAATTGTCATTACCGGCTGTACTTGTATATGTAGCAATACTCATCTTGAACATTCATATAACACAACATTTGAAGTTCCATATGATTTTATATTTCGTATTTTTCCTCATATATTAAAAATCAATTGAAAAATTGCCACTATAATCCTATGATATAAAGGTTAGGTTTTGATCTGTCAAAATTTTATAGGTATTTTGATATTAATTAACCTCGTTGAAGTATTTTTTTTTACAAATATGCGAAAATAAAAAACATTTATTTTTATTGTACCAATTAAAACAAAATTGATTAGAAGTCTATTTAATTTAGTTCCGTAAGGTACCAACCTTGATATTATAATATAGAACTATAATGATAAATTAAGAATTTAATATTCAAATTTAAAAGCATTTGTAAGATATTAAAAATTCTTGAGACTTAATGAAGAACTTTAAATTCTTCAGATGCTAAAGTTTTCTAAATGAGATGGAACGAATTTTCAAACGGATTTTTAATGTATTGTTTGAAGCTGTATGATAAAAAACATTATTATAAATACATATAACAATAATTAATATATAAAAAATTCTATAGAAATAATATTTTCATATGTAATTAACAAAACTATTGTACTGAATTTTTTATTTAATTAAAAAGATCAAGGACTTTACACGCAGTAAATTAAAAACACATTTTTGAAATCTATAATTTCCAAATCTGTTACACAAACTAATTTCAATCACATTTGTTATTACAATGCTAACGTACTGTGACATGAAATTAATAGAAGAAAATAATTGGAACAGTATGAAATATAAATTACATACATTTTCAAAAAGAGAACAACATTTTACATATTTATACCTACTCGTAAATACGAATTTACAAAATATTTATATCCAAACTTTAACAATATATACATTGTATTAAAAAGTTATTGCACAATTCATATTGAAAGTAACAAAACAAACTTACTAGTTCTTATTACAATACGTATTCCTCTATTGTTAATGCATTCTTAAATTATTTGTATTGTTGATTTTGTTAATAAATGTTAAAATTTTGACAGTTAACTAAACATAACCTTATAATGTGTATGTGAAATGTGAAAACAATTTCTTGTAGTAAATTTTCAGCATGGCCGACTGCACAAACATGACTTATTAGCGTAAAAACTAATACCATTGAATTCATTATCGTATTCCACGAGTTCAAAAATCCCCGTACAGTCATCAGACCATGTCTGACAAAAAACAATAGACAAAAAATCTTTTTTGTCTCTGTGGCCATTGCCAAGGCATCCCATTCAAGGCTTGCACATCGCTTTATCAATAAAATATTAATTGTACTCACGCTAATACAGGATGCAATTAGAACAACTCTACGCACAAAAACAGAGTATTGTAACGGGGAATAATCACACTAGCAAAAAGCTAGGTTATGTTGAAATCACAAACAAAATAATTAAGAGAAATTCGCATTTCGTTGCGTTTTTTATTGTCATTTTAATCACATGGTTTATTTATTACAACGCAAGTCATAAAATGTTTTATCATAAAATGAATATGTACAGCTTTTCAACAAACACCATATGTAAGATGTTATTATACATACTTACTTTTAAAGATACCACAATTTTACTTTTTTAAATAATTTTCTGTACAACAGATTTAATAATTAAATAAAGAAATGAATTAATGACACATGAATATAGCTTATTTTACTTTAAAAATATATTTTCATAAAATACTATTGGTGTACTAAACGTGTACGTCAGAGTTACATAAAAATCTGATTTAAATAAATTTATCAAGACGATCATCTAAAAAACTAAATAAACATTCTCCAAATAACAAAGTATTAAAAAATATAAAAAGTCAAACAAAAATTTGAATAATAATATTTTTATTAATTATAATTTATATAAAATTGTGTGTGTGTTCGCGACGCCGAAATTATTTATGAATGCAGCATTTCCTCAACAGAAACGAAATGAAAATCCACATGACTTTCCTTGTCCAATTCCAGCAAATTATCCCGAGACAAAACGATATTTACACGCACGCAATCTGATAGCAGCGGGCCAGTGGGCCAGTGCGACTCTGCCCGCCGTAATTATCGGACAGTAATGTATGTTTCGGACATAATTCCCAACACCTAGCTCAGTGATACCATCTAGCGGCGGATATTTTATTCACTGATATTGCGTGAGGGTCTCCCGAAATGGACAATTATTCGGGACGGATTCTATTTGTGATTTGTACTACCAAAAAACTGGAATAAATCAACATTTTTCAAACAATTAATAGATATAAGACAATATATTATAATATTATATAATATTCCTCATACTTATATAATTATAGATATTAAGGGTGTAATTTTGATATAGCTTATATTTTACCTACAAGAGTTTGAATTGATCTTAAAATACATTTTTCATTTAATTTTTAATATAATCAAATTATTTTAAAACGGGTACATTTTACATTAGTTTTCAAGATAAAATCAATTAGTTTGCGTCAGCTAATATTCCATACAATATTGGAAATATAAATTTTGATCGAAATGAAACTCATAATGACACTCAAATTACGTATTAACGCACTGTTTTAGATAAATAAACATATAATTCGGTAACATATTAAAAATGGATTACATATTTTAATAATAAATTTCAAAATTCTGTAAATATCCTCAAAATTACTTGTAAAATCTTATATATTATTGTACCAAAACAATTAGGTTATATGTTGTTTCAATAATATTTTTTTCAAACATTTATGATTTTGCTTTCCCGGCGCTAAAAAATATTCCACTTGATTGAAACGTTAACAAATTACTTTTTTCTATTTATTTAACATACATTATCTATAAATAAAAACTGTATAAGCTTGTCAATTAAGATTAAATTATACGTGAACTATTATAATAATTCGACATGCTTTCAGTAATTTAGCGGATTAATTACATGTAAAATTAATTTAGAATTGCAGAATTAAGGCGGGGCACAAGAATAGGCATTTTAGTACTTCCTCTTGACTTTGTATTTAGTGTAAAATATAAATTTATATAACGATTTCAACATTGGAATTGGAAAGTGCAGAATCTCAATTGTTTTAGATAATTATTGTTTTATATTTACAAGCAGATACAAGTACATGGATATTATAGATTATAGTACTTCAAGTTATTATAAATTAATACCAAAATAATTTAAATTTTAATTAACTTCTTGTACCGACAAAAAAAAAAATTATACTACATATCTGGCAACAATGTTAATTAAATTTTATGTAAAATAAAAAAAAATATGTGATCGCACGATTGAAAAAAAGCAAATGTCAATCTTTGCTTAAATGTTTAAATTAATTGTTTTATATTACTTGTAATGTCAATTATTACAATTATATGATAAATTTTAAAAAATGGGTAATATGCAGTGAGTGATAAATTTTTATTTAGAAAACAAAATGATAAAAAATATAAATGTTAAATTGTTGTTCATTTGAAATGTAAAGCGTTTTAAAACATACTAATAACATATTATTGTATAATTTAAAACAAATGTGCTAATTCTTTATTTAATATCGCATTACATGAACTATTATTTATCGCTTGAAAAACTGAACAATGTTGATTGGTACAAGGTTTTTAATAACTGTTAATAGCTTTAATTACATCAAACAAAGTCAATACAATGCACATTAGCATTCAGACTAATTACGTGCATCCGCTTTTATGAAATATTCACTGCACGGGAAAATGGAAAATGCAGCACGAAAATCGCAGTTGCATTCAGAACAATCAATGAACAATGAAGACCGACTCTTTGTTTGAACTAAATTGATTCTATGAATGAATTGTTATATTCATTTTTGTTGACCCTCAGTTATTAACAATTATTTGTCGCACTTCCCACACCAGAGTTAGGTGACTGTGGTAAAGGCCCCATATGAAAAAAATGAGTAACAAAACTTAAGTCTGCTATAGTTTTAAGTATTTTAAATATTATCTTTGACTTTGATTCTATTTGAGCTTATTCTAAATTTCGATAAAAGATTTGCCTGCTATTATTATTTAGTTACATAAGTGCAATAAGAAATACCTTTACGCCTCGGCAAGATACGAACTCAGATCTTTAAGGAACAATTTTGTTTACAAAAATATCAGCTACATTATTCTTTCTTATACTTCATTGCTAATTTAATAAAATGTTTATAGTTACTACTAACGTTACAGATTGATAAATATATTTACAAATTACAAATACTCCAATATGTACCCAACACTTAAACTATAAATCATAAATAAACAATTATCAGTTAATGTTATTTTATCAATCAGCAAACAATCTGACCTATTCGCTACTGTATGTAATGTAATACCACAAATTCTGTCTTTTACGCTATAATGTTCCTTTACTGTCACCTCGACGTAGATATCGCATTTACGCGGTGTTAATATTCGCTTGTCCCAAGAACAACGAAATAACAGTTGAAAAGCGTGTAAGTTGTTGCGTGATGCGTAGATGGCACTATGTGTCACATTACGCCAAAGAATTTTCATAAAGAATGGAATTTACGAACGAGGCAATAGTCAGTAGCAATACAAAAATGACAAAAATCATATTGCAATATACATATTCTATAACTAGTTTCATAATTGTCATTTTATAATATTTTTATTTATATGTTAAATAAATATTTTATATCTTCTCCCTTTCTAATATTGCTTTTGAATACAAAATAATACAAATATAAAATTGATAATAAACATTAGTGTTCATTCAAATGAGTACTGAGTTTAAAAATTGATATTTTAAACAAACTCGTTTGAATGCTGAAATAGATTTATTATAAACGCAAAATATAAAAATATTTTTCAATTAAGAATAAAAGTTTTAACGTCCTTTTTTGTGTCATAAATTTGAATACTGAAACTTACAGTAAATTATTTATTCATAAATTCCTGGTAGGGCAATAATCAAAATTAATTTCACACTCTACAACAACTGCGGCTGAAATTAATGCCAGTAATTATATCTAAAACTCGTGCATCATTTATATCACCGAGGCTAAAAATTCCTGCCACTACACTATTTATATCGGCAGTGTTTTGTTCGTTTTTGAGCGAGGAAAGTGCGACGAAGGAAACTGATCGAAGATAGCGCGCGATGTTTTTTTGGAAATTTTTGTCGGCCTGCTTGATTCCAAAGTTATTTTTTTACCGCACAAGGATGAAAAATGGAGAGTTTTGTTTGTTTTACGGAAAAAAATTGCGATATATGGATTGCGGGACAAATAATTAATAATACCCTAAAATTTTGAAAATTCACATTATTTACCCTTGTTTTTATGCATTAAATTATTGCTGTTTAATTGTAAAATATATTTATTGTGTAGAATAAAAAGGTTTAATTATAATTGTTTATTAGAAGAAAAATAATAATAAACATATTTTATTATAATAAATTTTGTGTATTTACTACATTAATTAGTTATTCTACAGAATTTTGGACTTTATAAATTAATGGTATCATACCTAGATACAAAAATATAATTGTGAAATAAATATTGAAAACGAAATGTAATATATAAAAAATTATGTTCTGTTTTTAACTTTGCTCATCTTCATTAATTTAATTACAATGAAACATGAGTTACGATGTAATTAATATTCTAATCGCAAGTAATTCAAAATATTTTTGATAATACTATCAACAGTGTTGATTTATAAATACTTTGAATAAGTACACAAACATATCGTAATGTCAATCTAGTCTAAAATAAATAAACAAATACCGTTCATTCATTACTTGAAACAAAAGACATTGCCATGCGACATACGATACTAACATTACATATATTTATTTATAAAATTAAGAAAACCAATACAAACATATTTTTATCAGTTTTTAACAGTTGTTGACTAAAAGAACATTGCACTTTTAACGATAGACGTCTTAAAACTAATTTTAAACTACTTGAACAACAAGTACCTACTTTTGTTGTTAATCAACGACAAATGAATGTTTTCAAATGAAACTCAATTTCTAAAGTTAAAATTTTGCTACATAAAAATCAGACAGGCATACTGAGAAATAAGCAATATAATTGTAAACTCATCGGAAGATCATAAGCTGTAAGAAATAAAATGTTCCAAAAGTTCTTTTCCCTCCCTTGTATAAAGTAAAGGAAGTACTGTAATAGCGAAAAATTTCGGTTTCCAGGTTTCAACGGAAATATCCGTATGTATCTCGCATAACTCAAAAATGATTAGCCGTAAAATTTTGAAATTTTGTATGTGGGACTGCTGTAACATCTAGCTGTGCGCCTCCCTTTTTCATTGCAATCGGCAGTGCCAAAAGGGTACTTTGCTCGTGTTTTTTTGAATTTGTCGCATAACTCAAAAACGATTAGTTGTAGAAAATTGAAATTTTTGTAGGAAACATTGGATAATAAATAGACATTGACAAACTGTCAAAATACATTTCCTGAGAAATATGTATAAAATAAATGAAAACCATATATCTTTATTTGCGAGATTTTTTGAGCGAGTAAAATAATTTTGTGTAATGCAATAAGGAATAGTGATATCACATTTTAATACAATATTAATAAATGATCCATTTCGAAGAGAAGTTCGAAGATATGACGCGACTAGAAATTGAGGAATGATTAGCTAAAGAATGATCTTACTTTCAAGTGAAATAAGTTTAAATGAAGTGCAGCAAGAAATGTGTATAAATTAGCCTAAATGGAAGTGTAGTGTCCACATCAGATTTTTTAATATATAAAAGACAAATTTAAAAATATTTGTTTCTCTTTTAAAATATTTCATGCTTATTGCGTTCTTATAAATTTCGTTGAATTTTTGTTTAGCTCTATGTGCTTTATTTTCAGTAATACTATACATTTGTACATAATTTAATTTCATAATTATTTTATATATACAAATATGTTAGGTAAGGAAAAAAACAAAATACAAATTATAAAATATTGTTGTTTCCATTCATATTTAACACATTTTTTGATAACTTGAAGCAAGGAAAATTTATTATTTGATTACTTTTGTTTTCTTGTTTGTTATTGTGTGCAATATTGTACATTTTTTAATTTCTGTTCCACATTTAATACATAAGATTAGAAGCTTTACAACTCTGCTTTATTTTAAAGTTTGTTTTTAATTTTTGTACTGAACATGAAAAGTTAGTAGCTTGATAAAATGTTCGCCGTTCCTATTTGATTTTAAGCTTTGTTATGATGTGTAGCACCTAGTGAATATGTTTTAATTTAGTTTGAATTTAAGTGACTAATCCTGCTGCTGTGTCCTGCTGATTCCTGGCTGAGCAGATAGTGGATTTAGTAGTATGGTTGTTAACACAGGCCGGCATGTTCGTGTCGCGCGTCACTTCGCAGCTAACACGGATTTACGCTCGACTTGAACCAACACGGTAAATGCTTTATAAATATTTTCATATCTTCCGCCTCAGTAATGCCATTCAACTTATGCATCATACTAAATACATCTACCTAATGGAAACTCTAACATTCATTGCAAATTACCCAAATTTACGCGGGATAAATCCACTTAAAACCTGTCAAAATATGTCTCACATTTCCAATGTTTGATCTCTCTACATTATTCAAATTTATTATCATTTTTCTATTTAATATCTTGTACAACATTCATCGCAAATTAGACGAATTTCTTACAACTTGCTTAAACATGTCTTAAATTTAAAATATTTCCACTCTAGCATGACTACACATAGAGGATTTTAAAAACTATATTCTCTTACAAATTTTTACAGGACAATAATATCTTAAAACCTGTTCGAACATGCTTTAGATATCATAACGTTTTACATGGTTATATGTTCAATAATCTGCACATTATAAACTATAATTCCAACGTTCATTGAAATTAGAGAAATTTTCTCAACAATGTATCTACTACATTTCAAAATGTTTACTCAATTTACAAGTAGAATCCTTTTCACAATATAAACCCAATTTTCAGTATTTTAAAATATATAATATTTATCACGAATTAGGGAAATTATTACAGGAAAACAAAATACTTAAAATTGCCAAAAAGTATTACATTTTAAAATGATTAACTTCACACGAGTACACACTTATAATATTCTAGACTCGATTCTAAACATTCTCGATTCAATTTATTAAATTATACAATATTTGTAGATTAAACAAATTTCCAGAGAAAAAGAACTTCTTAAAACCTGTATAATGTTTACATTTCAAAATATTATACCTACATGGTTTACATGCTGAATAATCTACATCTAATACACTCTTTTTCAACTTGTTAACTTGTAATATATTCATTAGCTACAAATTGAACGAATTTGTTAAAACAATCTGAAACTGTAAAAACTTGACTTATAAATTAAGTATTTGATATTTTACAAAGTACTAATAATAAGCTTCAAGTTCTAGAAATATGTATATCTTACTTTTATGATTAGTTATCCAAATTTGTCTGACAATTGAAAATAATGTATGCGTATGTTCCAAGTAATATCTGTCGTCATTTAAAAATGTGTAACAGCAAATTGGCACATGTAACATTGTGAAATTAACTGTGGTGATATACTTATTTATAATACATTGTAGATTTACTCTAGTAGTTACAATGTTGCAAATTTCTGGCAGAAGATTTCTCTGTAATTTATTAAAATAGTAACGAAATATTACTGGAACACTTTATAATATTTTAGACGAGGTGACAGTTATTTAGTTTACATAGTAGTTATGTTCCAGTATTATATTTTGTTTTGTATATGTGAAACATGTTTTAAAATAATTCACAATAAGAATGTCTTATTTTAAGTTATAAATCTTTGAGAGATAGGCTTAATTATTTCGCAATACATTTCAATATCCACGTGGCAATTATAGAACATATTTTATAATCTTAAATTCACAAAATTAATTGAAGAAACTCCCACATAAAACAACAGAAGAAATCATTTAATGCCATTTTAATTTTATGTATAGTTTATAGTAGAGCGAACATTTTTTATAAATTTTTGGTAGGTACTTTTCTATGAATTTTCATTTAATGTTGTACACAAGTATATACAATTTATTTTCATTCGTTTTGTTATAGTTTACACATATTTCTGTACATATATTTATTTTTTAGTAATATAGTCTACAAATTTCATATATTGTGTTTTTGTATACAATTCATAATATTTATTCTCCAAGTATTTTTCTATCTATTTGCTCAATCTAATATAAGCTTTTAAAATATTTCGCCTTTTATTTCATTTGTTTGACGAATGTTAAAATTGTTATAAAATAATAATATACAATATGCAATATTTATTTCCATATTTGCGGTACCTAATATGTTGTTTACATTATTTCAAGCAGTATTTTATCTTTTGTTATAAATATTTTTTAAATGTCAATAACATTATAACCTAAAATGCGCAATATATTTTTGATTGGTTATTTCTGTTCGCTAAATATTTGCGCTACCTAATATTTTGTTTATTTTGTGTTTTATCTATGTTTCAATTGTTTTACAAATGTCAAAAATATTATAACCTAAAAATTGTAAAATTGATTGAACTTTTTGACATTGTCGTTCTGAATGAAATCGTGCGTTTTGACATTTGGCGTGCATCCAGCCTAAATCTGCCGCAATAATGCAACCATGACATCACAACCTCCCGCTGAATCCGACTCCCGCAATCCCAAAATATCGCGAAGTGCCGGCCAACGTCACCGCCGTACATCACCACGTAACCGGCGAGCGATCCGCCAAGAATTCACACCCGCCTCACCACAATTCCAACGGACGGACAATCACAAACTAATATCATAAACTGAATAAATAATTTTGAAGATGTTTTATTTTAACAACTATAATTTTGGCGAAAAATATAAAAACCTTTTAACAGTATTTTTGAAGTAACAAAACAATAACTAACATTTGTTTATAAGTTTGTGTTTATGAGATATTTATAACACTGTTAAGAGTTCTAATAAATTTAATAAAATTTTGTATTTTAAATAATATTTGGTTACACTTTTTGTTTTTGAAATTTCTATGCTAATACACGACATATAAAAGTGTGTTGTTTTGTTTAAATTTTGTACGTATATTGTAAACAATTGCTATGCAAAACCAACAACAATATTGAAATGTTTTTTGTTTTCCGAAGATATATTTAAACAAATTTTTGCCGGTGTATGTAAATATAAATGGAACTCGAGAAATTTTCCGTTTTTAATACTAAATAGGAAGTGTTAATAATAGTTGATTCTAGTTGTTCTTTGCATAGGCACTTTGTCCTGTAACAATGTTTTTGTACGTTGGCGGTTGATGATTTGGGCTTTGTACGATTCCGGGCGGTCCGGGAAGGCATGGAACTATGCGGAAAGTTCGACGCAACAATGCAACCGGAAAGAAAAAGCGGAAAATCTCGGGATGACAACACTTAAAGAAGAAAGGATAAAATTACCTGCAAGCATTCCTGTGTTTATCCGTACACCGGACACACCACTAAACAAATGCACAAAACAGTTGAAAGACGAACACAAACACAAAACAAAAAGTCACACAAACGGGATCACTGCAGCTGGAGAGGTTGAAACAATGGAACAACAATGCGAACTGTGGATAACAATAGCCGCCGGTGGTAAAGTTCATAAATTAATCGTAAGTGCGAAATACGGGCGGCATCACAACATTCTTCCCCGGTGTTCAGGCCTGAACTGTCCCTTGAATAAACTTGACAGCCAATGAGTGGAGCGGCAGTGGAGGGGATGCCCCCCACCGCCGAGGAGTGGGGATCGCCGCGCCTTCAGGCCGGCCCGCGCAAACACCGCGCAAGAATTTTAATTGTTGTCTTACAGATCTGAGCAGGAGGCTGCGGGAGTGGGGGGCGCGCACCACCGCAATTAGGAAACGCAGACGCAGGAATTAATCCGCGACACCCCGCTCCGGCGAGGCGCTGCCGGGACTTATCCGACGTGGACGACACGGAATCATCACCTCCTACAATACCACTACTACTCACACACACGGAAAACCATTCTTTCCAAACGCAAATAACAAAAACCTAACCTAACATGTCCCATACTTTACTTGCTTTAGTTTCATAAACAAGGTACACAATGAAACAAATATTGTTTAAATATAAAGCTAGAAACGTTTAATGATGAAATGTTTATTTTTTAATTTAAAAGCAGGAATGCATTCAAAAACAACAGGAATTAGCAGAAAATAATACAAAACTAACCTTAAATTTTCATTCTTATTTTGGTTTAGTTTACTACAACTAGCATTTTAAATTAACACATCAAAATATTAGTTAAAAAATATTTACCGTACATTGAAAATATATAAAGACTTAAAGTAATTTTTTTATACTTGTTTTGATACAGTTTACAAAACTTATGTAAAGTAACACAACAAAATGTGTTTTTTTATATAATGCAGGAATGTTTCCGGAACATCTTGCACTACAAAAAAATATTAATAAAAAAATATAAATAAATATATAAGAACATCCCAAAATATCATACACATATTAAATTAACAATTCAATATTCAAAAACTGTCAAAATCAGAATTGTGATTACAATTAGAATTGTAATTAAAATTTTTATGTACATTAACTATGTAAAGTTTTTGTTTATATATTTTCACAACTACTTTGCTGCGTAAATATTATAATATGAGATAAACATTTTCGACTACATAAACAAGACTCTAACTGTAACTTTTATAATTTTAGTTTTCATGCAACAATATATTTAAAAAAAATGTAAAACATGATTATTGATACTATTAAGGCAACATTAATATGTCACTATTTAATACATTTAGTTTTGTTTTATGACCAGTACATTTGTTGTTAAAATAAAATCTATAATTTCAAGTTCTTAACATAATAAAATAAATCTAGTCTTATAAGAAATATAGTTATTTGGTAGAAATATTCTAACAATTAAAATTATTTATATAGATATTCAGTATAAAATTTGGTGTTAAAAATCTTTAATAAAAGTTTGACAGCTTCTTCAGTATTTTTCTTGTCCTTTTATTTCGATACAGTTTTGTACTTAAGTATTATTCATGCAAGCTTTTATTACGGCTCTTTCGGTGTACCAAAAATCTGTTTATGATAATTATTTAAATATAGTGTGAGGGCAATGGCACACAAATGCATATTGACATAAAGGGCGAAGAAACAGCTCGTGCCTCGCGTCTAAGGTAAACATTCATGAATAAAAAAGGGTACAGGGGTATAAGTCAATCCGTAGTGCATTCCGTATGCAAAGTATTTTTTTATGTTCCACAGTAGCACCTTAAAGGCTCTACGGCGCTCCACAGGTGAAAAACTAAATATGCAAAAATCCTCCGCGTAGACTTTATACCTACTGATGTTTCCCCCCGTCACACGTCATATAACCTCAAATTTATGTGTTTGATTTGACATCTGAATTTAGATTTCCTGTTTGTTGAAATTAATCGATGTTAGCGTAGCTGCTATTGGAGTACTTTCGTTCTAGAACGTTCCCATGTTTATTACATTATAATTAATACTAAATGCTTATGCGTTGATTCAATTTTAATTTCTCATAAATATTAGCACTCATACATCAAAACAAACAAAACAAAAGCGGAGTGGTTCTCAGCGCGTCATGGCGTCACATTGTTGAGTTGGACAGGTTTAATCGCGGTTGTTACTTAAACGCCTCTTTTCTTCAGCTCTGAATATCAGATTTTTTGTTAGAATTCTTAGCACGATTTTTCGAAAAATTGATAATATAATACCATTGAAGCAGTATGCCAACTGAAGAACTTTGTGATATAAAAATAGAGAAAAACAAGATTTTAATATTCTTATTTCAATGGATTTCAAGATTTTTATAAATAAACACATTTCCCATTTCCGGATACTTACGTTGCCTGTTTGCACATGTGTATGGATTACTGATTATGATATTTTATATATTATGAAGCTGATTAAATGGCCTAGCGGAAAAAATATTTTACTAAAAAACTGTAAAGACTTTTGACTATATCAAATACAATTTTGTTTTTACAGATTAATTTTCAATAGCACTTACTTCTGATTATTCCACACACGTCATTTTTACTTAACCAGAATGCTTCATTTGATAGCCATATGTAGTTTTTCAGTGAAGAAATTTGACAAAACCACAGCATCATGGTTACATTTTGTTGATATTAAAAATTTTTGTTTGTACTATTGTCATTCGTGAAATAATCGAGCAAAAATAATTCGAGCTATGAGCTATCGTGATCTAAATGTCATTTTTAACACTTGTTTGTCTGTTACTACGCAACAACTATTCGTAAATTTTTCCAATAAATTCATGACTTATGATTATTTTCTTGTAATTTAATGGCTAAAAATTATAAAATGAAACAGATTCCTGCACCATATGACTTCAAGAAAACAGTCAAATATTCATACATGTTTTAATAAATGTACCTAATGCAGACAGAGAATTAAAAATATAAATTAATACAAAAATTTCACGTAGTAAAAAGTAACTAGTAATGATTTAAATAAAACTTTTGTTTATTTTTGATGGTAGATGTAATTCCATCAAATATTAAGTTTTATATAGCTCATATTAAAATATATTTGAAGTTCTTTAATTCTGTAATTTTATATCTATTGTTATATTTGTAAAGTGATCAGAATATATAAAAATGTAGTACTTTGTAGGATATTTAATTGAATATTATAATAATCATTGTTTGTCATAGTAATTGTCTTATTTTTATTATAAGAATTAAAACTGTGGTAGAGTAAAATTTAGTTTCCCGCGTTTCAGTTTCCCCGGTGTTGAACCTAACCTCAAAGTCCAAGTCATCTGTTATTCCCAATCCAAGTTAACAATGAGCCGGCCAACGAGCTTACAAACGATTTGACAGTGCCAGTCCATCCGAGTTGGCGGTGAGCACATGTGCATGCATTCCGCACACGCATGCGCGCACAAAATGCGCGGAATTCTGTACGGGTAAATAATAGCCGTGTTGAGCGGTGTACAGCGGACGGGTTGTAAACTAGTGATAAAGATGTGAGGGTGTTCCCAGCACTTTATGGCCACGATCTTCACTACAAATGAAATGTTTATGGCGCGAATTCAACACGATTTATAATAATATCAGGCATGATGCACGTGCGCACCTTTCTATTATTCTTATTAAATAAATACTCCTAGGCATACTGCTCACTTCTGGCTCGAACTGAACGCAGAGTGAGATCGGAGGTTCAAATCCCAACGTCGAGTTCGACCAAATCAATGTACTGTTGTACCTACTTGGTAAAAATTCAGAGAAAATATCATCAAATCGTATTTAATCTTTTTTTGTGCCAGATCATTTTTTAAATCTTTATGTTGAAATATTTTAACATTTACAAATATATATGCAAATAAAATACATTATATTAAGAAACAATTTCCTACTAACAACTAGGGACAGATGCAAAGTATAGGCTACTCTCCAATGGATGAATCATGGACAACAAATAGTTATTTGCATGACTTGTTCAGAAACTGAGTTTTTGTGAGAGCGAGTTTATTTTGACAGGCCAAACTGAAAGCGACGCCTGCAAATTCGAGATCTTGCAAGAGTTTCTGGGCATGTGATACACAAGATTTTTTGCGGTGATGACACTTTTAATTTATTAAAGAAATATTACTGAAATTTCTAGACAAGGCAAGTTTATGTATATACTAGTGTTACCAATTTGGTGATTTTGTTCCTAATTTTAGTGTTTTCAAATGACAATATCAGTCAAAATTCTTTTTTTCAATATTTCAGACATGTCTGAATATAGTATTTTTCATAATTTGTCATCTCCTGTTATTTTATTATTAATTTAATATTAAATCGACAAATGAAGTTGACGTTATCAATTTCTTAAATTCGTTGTTCTTTGAAAATTTGAGATCACGGATTCGACAATTTAATTCAAAAACATAAAAAAGCATATATGTCTCGTTCTATAGTTTTTATTTTCATGAATATTTTCTAAGCCGAATCGTTAAATAAAATTATATGATATATTTATTTATTTTTTATGGTTGTAAGCTTATCTGCGTTGCATTTAATAACAGTAATATCAGTCCCTGTCTTAAACATTATTCATATCTTCATTTAATATGGAACGATAATTTGTAGCATAATAAATCCGATTATACGTTTCTGCAAAAAATGCATTTATAATGCATAAATAACAGAAGTTTTTATAATTATTTCTTCTCATAAAAACATCAGTAAATGCAGTAGTGAATATAAATATTTCCGTTGAGTTTTTATTCATTAAAAAATTATAGATATGTGTTTTCAATGAAAAGATTATTGATAAATGACTATGAAAGCAATATGGTGCAATTAAGTTTTATTTTTTCAAATTTTATCATGGTTTTTTATTTGTTCAAGCGTCAATAAATGTCATTAAAATGTACAGTACATACGTAGGAAGTGATATTAGTGTTTTATGTGGCTGTTTATTAAAAGTAATATCTATTAAATAATGTAAATGACAATAAAATTAAAAATAATACAAAACGCCATGCAATCCAAATACTATATTACAAAAGTAGCACCCAGGAATATGTATAAAATAGTTTAAAATTTTAATTACACACGAGACAGTACCGAGTGCTGTGTTATTAAACAAATGATGAACTAAGTGATTCTGGTTCTTATCCATTTTTTCATATAGTAAGGGAGATATTGTAATTTTCAACCCTTACAAGTGATGTCCGTTGTCCTAATAGATAAATTGCATAAGCTTTCCTCATGAAAAGTACGAAATAATCAACTTTTAGTAAAATTTGTCAACCGCTACTTATTTAGAATATATAATTATTTATTGTATTTGCTTTTTCTAATAAAGTCGAGATGAAAATTCTGTCAAGTCCCAAAATAATTTTACTTACATTTTAGTGATATTGGATTCTTGCTTCCACATAAGTAAGTAGTTTAAGAACTATTGGTTACAAGTTAAGTAAATAATCGTTGGAGACCCTGACTGATTTGTTTAATGTATGTTAATAAAAATATGCAAAGTAAATTGGAAGTAAAATATTTTAAATGAATAATTTCCAATTAAAGAACAAAAAACCAATTAGTGTAAATATAATAAATTGTCTATTCTCTTGGAGTTTTTCCAGAGTTTTATTAAAATTATTGAAAAATATTCGTTTGAAAACTACACAAAAGTAGAAAAATAAAAGAAGCAGTTTCCCATTTTCATTAAGAAAATGAAATATGAAACAGGCAATGAATGGTAAGTTTTCAGAAAAATTAATAATTTAATACCTAATAATGAATTCACTGCAAAAGGAATCAATAAATGATTATACTGAGTCGTTTTTCATTTTCTTATTTTCATTTAAAACGCGTTCTGGAAAACTGAAAACAACTCGCCTGAATTTCCCCGGGAAAATTATAATTTTCTTCCTAATAACGCATTCATAACAAAACGATCAATACGATACTCACTCCGTATACAAATTACAGTTTGCAGGTTCTTACTAAATGAATATGTGCCTACTAATATTATTCCGATATCTTTAAGCACAACTTACAACTTTATATGCATGTATTTTATCAACAATTTTCAAATATTCTACTTTAAATTATACCTTTGTTTGTAACAAAATAAATTATTTCATCTGTCTATACTTATTGTCTATATTATTGAAATGATTGTATTAATTTCTTTGCTGCTTTCATATATCTTGATTCTCAGTATTTATTCTTGACGAAGAATCAAGAATGAATTATTTTCTTTGTCGAGCCTATAACAGTAGACAACGTATAGCTTCTGCAAGGTTAGGAAACACTGAGTGGACAGCTACATTGCTTACGAAGTTTCAATGTATAGGGTTAGTTAGACTTTACAATTGAGGAATGCTTAAGTCGTTACCATAAAATAAAAGAAAAAAAATCTATATTTGTTTCAATTTATAAAGAAAAACATAAAATATTATTCAAAATTAAAATAAAATTTTAATTTTTAATGTCACATAACAACATAATAACAGTTTTCTATTCAAAAGAATAAATTCTTCTAAAATATCTTGTGTATTTTTTTTTGATAAACCTATTTCAATATTTCATGCTGCCACATTAGTAGGCGGAATGATCTTTTAAAAGTTGCTGTGTTTATATGCCGTGTGTAATTTTATAAAATATGGAATTTATAAAATTACCAAATGTAGCTTAACTAAGTAAACTTCTAATATCATTTAATTTTTGACTTCTCCTCATGTTCTTTAGAAAAGTCATTTCAGCTTTCAAAATATTATAAATTATTCTAAAATTCATTCTAAGGAAAATCGAATTTTTAGATGTATAGCTGGTCAATTATACAACAGTAAATTTTAATTAGGAATGAATCTTTGATACAATTCATAATCTAGCAATTAATATTTGGTTTGAAGTAAAAAAATTCTTTGTCATTCTACGAGTATAAGCATTTTATCCTTATATATCAATACTACCCATTAAGATGAAAATAACCTTTATTAATATTTACTGAAATTTTGTTTGAGGGTGCTAATTCAAAATTTCGAGTTGCTTAACACCCCCATTTACCCCTCTAACTACGCCTATTACCTATTATTTAGTGTTTAGCTACAATAATCTTTATTGTTCACTCGGTCAGCTATATGAATAGCCAATTAAATTCTGGTAAACCATCTTGTCAATAAAAATGTATATTTACGAAAGTTTTCTCAAAGCAGATTGGCACTCCCAAAAAGGAGTAAGAAAAAGTGATAATAAAAAATATTTTATGTAAATATTTGCATGCATCTGTATAAAGCAGATTGCAATGAAAATAAGTCGTAATATTAATAATTCCAGGAGAATATTGGGATGCAACCAATTAATTATAATTGAAATGACAAATTGATTCTAGTAAACATATTTTTTGTTATAAATATGTAATCACTTGCAAATATCAATGATAAATCAGATTGACACTTTCAGAAATGGTTAATATATCGAATTAAAATAAATAAAGAAATATCAAATATTTTACATAAATTTGATTTTAGAATTTAACAATTTTTCTAAGAAAAACTTATCAATTTAAAATTTTTTAAAAGAAAAATTGCGCTATAAATTTAAAATATGAATAAATTATTATTTAAAGTACTTGAGATTCTGTTGCTGTGCCGTAGAGAGAAAATCATTACAAATATTTAAAAAAATAATAATTTGTAAATACGTATATAATTTCTCTAATATTTGCCTGTGAAAACTACTACCGCATCCGTAAACTTCCCCTTCTCTATCCCTTCCCGTTCCCCGTACGACCACGTGGTCGGCACATAAGACGCTGCCCAGTGGCGCCGCTAGCAGCGGCGGCGACGCCTGGAACTACGTGGTGGTTTTCTACTTTTTTCCCGCTGCCGAAGCCGGACATCTAGTGTGTACTAGTGGAGCTATGCAAGGGGGCGTTCAGATGCCGTTCCGGGTGGGGGGAACACGTGCACCACACGTGGAGAACTGGGGTTAGGGAAGGACAATGGGTTGTTTACTCCGGAAGGATAAGGGTTGAAGGATAAATAAATCATTTGCAGTTTAATCTAAGATTGTGTTCTAATTTACATGTAAGTATAAAATGACCTTTTAACATTAATTATGAGTAAAAATATGTGTAATGTCCAATTATATCAATATTTAAATAACCAAATATATGTAATCTGCATTTAAAAAAATACTATGTAGATATTAACATTTAAATTGAACATGAATATAATATGGACAGATTGCCCATACGAGTGTAGTATAATAGAAGTTCCCATTCAAAGAATGTAATATTATTTATTTACTTTTAACAAAATTTTCAAACTTTTTTGCTGCTCCTACAAATAATTCGACATAACTTAATTAAAAAAAAATATCTTCTCATTATGTAAATCTTAAAAACCAAAACTGATAATAAGTTTCTTGATTCTACATAGTTTCTACGAATATATACTTCAACCTTATCAATAACGTCTTAAAAGATGCCAATTTATGCCGTTTGAGGAAAAAATTATTTAAGAAAATTTTTGTCGGCCAATTTATCTCTTACCAAAAAATCAATTTTTCTTGTATTTCAGAATCTCAGGTTCATTATCAACAACTTCACCAATCAATTCCTGTTATTGCAAACCAAAGTGTACCAATGTTTATTTAAATATTTCCATGCATGAATTTCTATCAAATGTTGTTAAAAAAATTAAAGCTAACAATTTTTCCCATTTTTTATTTTCAGTCTTTCCTTTATAAAGTTTGTACGAGTTAAGATATTAATTTGAAATGGATTTTCTGCCCATTTTTTGATCAAGGACCACTAGGTATTTTTTTTTGACGAAACTATCTTATAGTAAATCCTGGAGTAACCAAGTGTTTCTCTATTTACAAAGAAAATATAGCTTTTAATAATTGCGTTTTAAGCGTCCTATACTATTAGCTATAGTTATTTTATAAAATCCAACATTATTTTTAAAGTTAATGATCAAATTCATGGCGCGTTTATCAAAGAATGAAATTATTATCCAGTTTTATGTTTTTCACTTTACAAGTATAATTTATAATAGGAAGCATTAAGATCACAAATAAAATTTTAATTTATGTTCGAAAAGATTATAATATTTCTCCTTGAGTATTTTTAGAACCGCCTCAATAACTTAATAAGAGAAGTAACAGCAATTTGGTCCGCATAAAATAGATTACAGTTTTCTTTTAAATTTGCTAGCGATAATTAAGAACATTCTGTCCTTTATTATAAAATATACGTTCGCTTGGGAAGATATACAACTCTTACTGCTGGACAACGGCCAATTCCCAGCTAAATATAAAGTTTCATTTCATATTAGGAATCGCGAATCGCTCATTCGGTACATTTGTCACGAATTAAAATTACAAATATAACATAATTCCGCTAATATTTCCATAAATTGATACGTGTTGTCACTGCGTTTTACATATGTTACATATTCCATGATTACTCACATATGAATTGTAAAATTGTGTAGTTTGTTTCAATAGATGTCTCAAGGAGATCAAATTAATAAGATTCGATTCGAAAAAAAACCTTGAATTTTCACATTTATTTCACCATTTGTAAAAATTTCGAAATTTTTACAGATGCAAATACAAATTTATTACCCCCCATTGTTATAATATTTTAGTTAGTTAAAATATTGATTTTTTATACAACATATAGAACCAACAGCTAACAATGGTAATGGACAAAAATAGTTATCTCATTTTTTTTTTATTTTTATGTTTTACATTTTAATTTGTAATCGAAGAAAAAATAATTAGTAATTTATTTATAAAGCCTTTAGATGCTAAGAAAGCTAAAGTAACATATATTAAACTTGTTACATAATTTAATATTATTTGAAAGAAAATTATTTGGTAAGTAGGTATACGTATAAGATCTGTAGTTATTAATATGAAACATTAATAAAACGCAGAAAACATCGGTGATTCATTCCAAAATAAAGAAAAAGTTAAAAGTGTTCTCATCTCTTAAGATGAATGCATTTGTGTAAACAGTGGCGCATTCACCCCTTAATACGGGCCTGGGAGGCAGGCCAGGAGCAGGAGTTGCAGTCCAGAAACATCGCAGCTAACAGCAGACTTAATTGTTATTCAAATGTATGTTGTATGAAATGCAAGTTATTGTTGTTCAGTCACACCAACATGCAATGCGGTGGGGCGGCTGGGGTGGCCCAGTGGCGGCGGGGAAAAATATTTCGAAGGGAGTAAAAAATTTTTTTTAAATTTTTTTAAAGAAAATAATCCTGTCAAAAACAATTCTTATTTTTGCGTACTAATTATTTTGTTCTACAAAAAATTTAATACTGTAACAAGCGAAGAAATTTACTTACTTCCCACAATGTGTGAAATGGAATCAAACTTGGAAAATAGGAAATTCTGCACGAGAGAGAAATTAAGAATTAAAATTTCTTTTTCATCTCATAACAACTACCGAAGATTATAAGAATTTCAGCCATTTTACCAACTGGACTTTTTATGACAATGTTAGACAATGAAAGTGACGACGAATGAGTATTCCCTATAAAAAAAGTCGTATGCTTTTCGAAATCAATTTCCTATATTTATAACATGAATACTATAGTGGGACAACTTCATCAATAAAAAAAGGTAGACAAAACTTTTAAAATCGTATTATAGGTAGGCTCTTGAACATTTATTTTGTGGTGCATTAGAAGAATTTAATTTTAAAAATATGGTAATACAAACAATAATTCTTAATATTAAGGGTATACGTATAATAAATTATTAATGTCTTTATTTTATAAGATATATAATCTTATAACTTTTTATATTTTTTATACAACAATAATTTTGTAGCATGTTTAGTGTAAACAAGTAAAAACTAAAGAATATAAGAACACCAAAATATTTTTTTTCAACATTTTTCCATTCACAAACTAAGTTATAGTTTTTGGTTTGTTGATGTTCTGAAAAGGAAAAGTAAAAGTATTGGAAGATACCTATAATAATTTTTACGATAAAGTCATAATCCCCGTCTCGTAAAAATTTGTAGCAAGTTGTATTGGCAAGTAAAAGATTGTAAATTTATCTAGATGGTTAAAGAGGCATTAAATTGGGAATAATGATTAAGTTGGTGAGATAGCAGCCGTCTCCATCATCAGATACATGCGATGCCGGTTAGATAAGCGTTATCACCCCATTGCGGTGCGGACGCCACTGGAGAGTGTTGAACTTTGAGAGGAACAAAAAACCCAACAATCACAGAGAAAATGACCAATCCTCGAACAATGAGCGTTCAGCGATATGTTTCATAAAAAAATTCAATAAGATTCAAGTGCGGCCGTCTTCAACAAAAGACAGTCCACCGCCCACAAATAAAGAATGTGTATGCAAATCAAGGCGTAGCCTAATAAAAAATCCATCCCGAAAACGTCCGATCTCCCTCGAACTCCCTCGAAGTGAGCACACTTAGCCCAAGAAATGGAATACTTATTGATTTTGAATTCTACTTAGCAAGTCCTAGGTGACACTTTCCGCTCTATTCTACTCCGCGTGGGAGTATCTCCGTCTTTGTCTCGCGCGGGCGCCCCGACGCCACACACGCACGTCGCCGCTCGCTACAGCCGTTGCTATGGCAACTTGAGTGGTGACATGTTACGAGATTTTTTAAGATTCAATATTTTTGAGTTTCAAATCGAGAGGAGTGTTTCTCACTAATGGTATCGGAGGGAGATGGGAGTAGTGTCCTTTCACTCGCACTCGTCAGCTGGGGTATCTCTCTCCTACACAAAGCAAAGAGAGAGATAATATGTATAACGATCTCAGATCGGGTATTAAACATTCTTTTCAAATGTATTCTGTACTTCACAAATAATAACTGTGCCTGTACATTTCACATTAATTTATTGACATAACAGAAAACATTGTATTCTTGTATCATTTCCAAATATAAATAAGAACATTGTTATTGTATCTTTACCCATTAATAACATACGTTCCAGAATTCATTAATATTTTCTCCATACGTTATTTAACAAGCATTTAAACCATGAAGCAAATTATGCCAAAAATATAATTAATATATTCAAAACGTAAAGGATTTTTATGTTATATGACTAGCAACGTATATTTGGCCGTTTTAAAAGACACTTTTTAAATTGAAATTTACAACGATGTTATTACATATTAATTTTTATCAATTTCCTATTCAAAAACAAATGTAGGTAATAAATCTAACACGTATCACATTAGTTCGTTCGAAGCCAAATAGAATCACAGAACAAAAGCGAATCATAAAAGCCAAACTACATTGACGAACCTGAGTGTTTACATATTATTATTTTGCCTATAATATTCAGCACATTAGGAAACGAATGTATGCTTTGCTTATACGTTTTACAAGTGTTACAAATATAAATTTGTATTGACCTATAGATCACAAATATTCCGGAGACTTTTACTTTAACAAATCACGGTTTAGTTCTTAACCGTCACATTGAATACAGTAATTTTAAATTAATATTACGTTGTTCTTTTCTATATGTATAACTATTATATTTAACACAGGCACACAGTAAATTGATGAAATAGTTGTGTACTCATATAATATTTCTTATATTAGTTTATTTATTTTTCTTTAATGCCCAAGTCAAATTATTCATAATGTACTTATTTTATTCTCTATTCCAGTTAAAAGTACCTGGAAGGTGACATCTGTTAATCGTCGTTTCTGATGCAAATTAGTCCTACTAGGAACAAGACTTCAAGTACATACGTACTTATTCCCCGGCAGTGTTTTACTTACATTTTAACGGTACATGTTATAAACCTACAGTTTCTGCGAGGTCAGCACACACCGAGCCGTTGTTCGGTAACCCATCTTTTGTACAGGGTGGACTACGTTGCTTATCCACACAATCAGACAAGACGTGTTACAACCACACAACCCTACTGGCTGACACAAATTATTAGGTTTGTTCCAACAAAAGTCCAGAACCGTTCAGAACTTTACTGAGTTTGCGCAAAGCAATTTTATCGTTCCAACAAGCCGATTCAAAAATTCAGAACTTATAATGCAGTGTTCCAAGAGCGAGTGAATTTGATTCCGAACTGGATTTGAACCGTTCTGAAAGTTCTAGGATTTTTCAAGAATTTCTAATTCTGACTCAATTCAAACCTCACTTATTTTGTTTTTATTAAAATAAATTCATAATGGATCGAAGAAGACACCGATTATTATCCTACCTTTCATTTCTAATGATAAAATATAATAAAAGGCACGAGTTTTCCTAACAGGTGTTTTTTATTTTGTGATTTTGTAGGGTAGGATACACAAATATGTACACTAGTCAAGTAGATTCTAGAACTATAAGTTCGCGCATGAATTCTAAGCTGTTCTGAATCACGTTCTAACTCCTTTGAATTTTGGAACAAACCTATTATTACCGAATTACCCACCAATGACTAGTAATCCAGAAGTGACATATTTTCTATCCAAGTAATCAAATTTAAAACTTAGTGTGTATGAATTGGTCTCGAGTGCACCTCACCACCTCAGGCTCAAGCTTGTCGAAGATATGATCCGGATGAGCATTATCGCGGGATCAGAGCGGTAGCAACACGAGGCGACCCACATGGGCGCTGGGTCCATGTCTTCGCGTTGTAGTGGTGACACGAGCAGTCTACTGTTCACCCACCCGTCACTTCTATGAATAATTACACCGGACTATGATTGACCGGACCCGGCCTAATCACACGCTCATTAATTCCGGCTCGGCTAGGTGTCAAGCCAGGCACGCACTCGGGAGGACCAAAATGGGAAAATATACCAAAATGCGTTCCCATAACTACATCGTCTACTTGCTGCATTAATGGTGGGTTTACTAAATTAATAAATTACATTCTACAATTAAACTAAGAAAGTAGGCATCATTGCTTTTTACATAAACGTTTATACAACAAAATTAACAAACTAAATTATTGTCACTAAACCACAGAATAGGTTTATACAGACGCGACAGTAAGACAGAGAAACGAAAATTAGAGAGAGATGGAGAACGTGCACAAATTTAAAGGGCTCATTGTTTAACATCGGAAAATTTCCTAACATCTTAGAGAGAGATAGGGGAAGAGCACAAATTTAAAGGTCTACACAATGCTTTAAGGTCATAGAACTGTATAGGGAAATATGAAAGGTACCGACACGAAGTGTCGCTTCTGTAGGTACCTATTCTGTGACTAATAGGCCAATTCTGAACAAATCTGTAAATCTTATAGATCTGTAATCTGTAAAAAACTAACAAAAACGCATCTATTTTTGGTGATTAATATAAAATTATACATAAGAGTGGCTGATTTCGTTGCGATTTTGTTCATTATATACAGCTTTACAGATCTGTAAGACTTACAGATTTGTTCAGAATTGCCGAATAAACTAAGAAGTTAGTTATTTTCAACTTTCTAGTTTAATTTCTTAATTTTATAATGCTTGCACTTGCTTATTACTAACATAACCTTTAGTTTGATGTTTGGAGCGTTTTGTAAATATAACCTGGAAGTGATATTTTTAAGACTGACAATTTACAATATTTTTATATATTGGAAAACATAATAAATGATACTAAAGACAAAAAGTTAATAAGCTTAGTTCAAAATTTTGAATTTATATACAATAAAAAACAGTAAAATTTAAAGATAAAATAGCAAAAGAGAATCAGTATATACGCATGCGTAAATAAAATATTCCCTTTGGTTTATTCTTTAGTTTAGTTTTGAGCATAAACAGTCTTTGTATAATTTAATTTTCTAGTTTAGTGGTTCAATTTAATTTTATAATTTAGTTACTGCATAAACCCACCATAAGAGAAGAGGAGTGGAATAAGACAACTAATAGCGGACAGAAAAAATAGAAGGACATATAGAAAAGGAATCCCATAGATTTTCGAAGACATCCATATCAAAAGGTGGAAAGACAAAGAATTAAATAAGTAAGTATAAAAATAAAGTAGTACATTTATCAAGATTCAAGAAGTATTAACTTAGACTTCTGTATCAATTAAAGATCAGTTCATTGTTGGATCTTATAAGTTCTACTTTATCGAAAAATTTGTCTTTTCTTCTTCATTAACACGACATTCCAAGGAAGAACAAGATCTCATATAGTAATCGGAACTATGTGTAAAATTAAATGCAATAAAAATCATATCATTGTTGAACGTCATAAGTCTTAGTTAATAAAAAAATATAAATAAGAAAACGATTCCTTCTCCATCATTGGCACAACATTCCAAGGAAGGACAAGGTCTTATATCAATTAATCGGAAGTTATGAGCTCATAAAAATTAAATGAAATATTGTAAACTTCATTTTCTGAGCAGTGCTAACGAAGTTCGTGTTCATATTCGGAATCACGTAGGAGTTGTGTGCTGTAGGTAACCTAGAAATCTATTGCATTACGCTTAAAAATATGCAAGTAATAAGTGGAATTGTGTCTCGTATTTCACTTAAGGTAAACTGATAATAGTTAAAAGACTCAATAAAGCACCACACATAAACCTTGGTAGGTTTAATGGAAATATAACAGTGATTAAATCTGATATGGTCTAATTTCAAAATTGGTTATTTAGGCCACATACTGCCTGGGCTGGTAATCATTCAAATTAATTTTTGTTTTAGTTTCATGTACTACAAATAAAAACATTCTTGTTTTAGTGCTATTTGTCTTAAAACAAAAAATTAAAATTTGAAAAATACTCATACGCAAACACCTATTTTTGAAAAAAAAAATATATATTTAAATTTCAATTGTAATATCGATTAACATACCTCTGTAAGCTTCATTGTTAAAAATATCAATTATAATTATAAACAAATTAAAGTTTAGAAGATACAATAAAATATAACATGTTTAATGGTTTTCATCATATCGGTAAAAAAAACATCAGATGAAATTTACCAGTAGAGGTTCGACATATTTAAAAAAAAACCCAAAATTTCAAATAGATATACAACAATTATTAGTACTACTTTACTTGGATTTTATTTATGCAAATTGTCAGCGTTCTGAGTACGTTTCTAATTGCTGGACAACATTTTTCTTTGAAAAATTATTATCGGCAGCATGAAAGAAAATAAAAATCTTTTAATATCTCTACGATTAAAACCATAAGCTGTGTCAATATCTGCAAATAAATGTAATAGTGTTGGGAAAACATGATAGCTTATTTACGATAGAATTATTTTAAATATTAACTATACATATATCCATATATCGACTTATAATAGGTTGAAGAAAATATGTAGAACACGCATTTAGAAATATGACTATACAATGTTAATTTTATTTTGTCGACAATTGCTATCTCGAGAAGTATATGAGCTACGAGGTTGGTTAAATTAGCAAACAATTTCTATTTTACGACTATTAAAACGAGTCAAATAAATTATTTTTTAAACCAGTGGTTCTCAAGATATGACACCCAACTTTTTTATTTTAATTGGAATATCCTACATATATTTACATATTTAGAATCCACATAAAATTACGAATCCAATGATATGTGTGAAGTTAATTTTTAGTTCAAAAATAAAATCCCTAAGTTTGTATACTCTACCTGAAAATAGCAGTTGCCATGAATAAATAGAAAACAAACGTCAAATTCTGCGTTCTTTTAACTATAGATTTTTTAATTTAAAGATGGAATTAGTGTGAAAAGAACGCAGAATTTGACGTTTGCTTTCTGTTTACTTATGGCAACTGCTATTTTCAGGTAAAAGTATATAAAACTAATGCCAACATAGGAATTTTATTATTTAACTAAAAATTAACTTCAAAGATATCATTGTATTTGTACTTTTTGTAGATTTCAAATACGTAAAAATATAGGTATAGGATGTTCCATTTAAAATAAAAAAGAACCACTAATTTAAAAAATAATTTATCTGACTTTTAGTCTTGTAAAATAGAAATTGTTTGCTTCTTTAACCTACCCCGTAGCTGTTATAGTATAGTTCTCGAGATTGCAATAATGGAAAAAATAAAATGAACACCTTGTACATTTCATATATTTTTTCAGACAAGGTTAGCTTTGGATGAGATAAACAATGAGGGAAAATTACATCTCTTCAAAAATATTTACTAGTTGCACATTTCTTCATTTATCATAAACTATGATACAGAAAATTAAATTTCTACATATAAATTTTTAAATTGAATAAATAATAAACCAGTTATAAGAATGCGTTGACTCCGGCCCTGTGTGGTAGATCTCAAGACTGGGTGCGCACACAACAGCTTTGATCGCGTCACCCGATTTCCAATTCTAAATTAATAAAAACTCCCAGTGTAGTTGTCGGGTGACACTTGTGATTAATTATTCCCGCGTATCTTTGCTATAATTAGGTGCTAACGAACTTTACGCGAATCACACCAGATAATTTCTCTTGCATCACGGCAACCAGCTTTATCTCAGGTGTCTCTAATTGATTAATTGAGAACGATTCGAAATTAATTAAGCGTTCCAGGAATGTTTCATTTAAATGTATAAAATATGATAATGCCAGCCATACCAGTACTACAACCATCAAAAGAATTACACCACATGGATGATACTATCAATTCCTACAAAATATTAAACAATAACATAACTGTCACAATTCTCTAGATGTCCAGATAGAATAAGGCCTCAAATTTCTGCGTTACTTATTTAATAACAAGATGTACTTGCATTTTAATGATACACATGTGCGTCCAGTACATGGGGGCATCGGGGCTCATGCCACCAAGAGAAGTTTCCCCAAGGTGACATTTTCCTTAGCGCAGCATTTTTTTACATAAGTAAAAAGTCCTGAATTGTTATTATTTTAACGAATTATTGTATCTCCTTCTATTTTTAAGTAATTTAATTCTACCGTAAAATAAGTGACACCCATAAAAATCACCAGTAAATTCCTCTCATCAATGTAACTATGTATACAAATTTTTATTGTAAAATTCCCACTAGTACAGCCACAATTACAAATTGAAAATCTGCCAATAGGAATCCATATGACCGGTAATAATGCGCGCCTCAGAATATATCGGAGATCCTGAGACGCTAGCACTCGGTCCCGTATTGCGGGGCTCCGGCGCGGTAGTGGACCTTTGGACCTCCGCGCGCCTGGTGGTCTGGCTAGACCGCTTTCTAGAGCATATGATGCCCTGAAGGTGAGAGCATCTTCAATTCCCAGTAAGCTGAACTTGATCACCTTCAGGGCACCAGGTGCACATTTTGAAGCAATGAAGTTCTGGATTTTACTCTAGTTTTAGCGAGCCAAAGTTTATAGCCATTATTCAGAATGCTCTGATTCTTGGCCTACTGAAACCAGAGCACATTCTGGAGCAGTTTTGGCGGCTTTGGATTGTGCTCTAATTCCAGTGGTTAGGAATTAGAGTACTCAGAAGTGTTTACTCTAGTCTAGATCTGCAGAAATCAGAACACATTCTGGAGCAGATTTGGCTACTCTGGATCGTGCTCTGATTTCAGTGGGTCAAGAACTAGAGCATTCTAAAATGTTTGCTGTGGTATCTTTTTTCTTGTATGTTTTGATGTTGGCAATTAGAAGAAATTTTGCCCCCAAGAAAATTTGAAAAAGACGGCGCCTTTGATGATGCAGGTTATCAAACTGCAACGGACCTACAACTTATAGTGGGTTCGATATTTTTAATGTTATAAACATTGGTGAACTTGGAAAGTACTGAGGTCATAGCACAAATTTGAGAAATTTATTGCTTGCAAATATTTTTGCTCTTCCTGTCCACAAAGGCAAAAAGATGTGTCCCCTATAGGCGACAGAATGTATAATTGAAATATTTATATTATTTTTGTCTAGTGTTTTATTGATTTTATGAAATTACTGTGAGAACCTGTAATTATTCTAATCGACCAACATTTTGTTAATTATATTTTATGTTACTAATCAAGTTAATAGCAGGACACTTTCATACAAAAATATTAAATATTTATACATGTATTATAATTATTTATTAGACGTATTAAAATTGTCTCGTGTTAGATTGTATTAGTGTTTATAATTTATTCAAGACATTTCAAAATTATTAAATTTTATTGTAAATCATATATTCTTACTGTTCTCATAAGTAATTTTATTTCCATTATTATATATTACTTTTATTAGGAATTGTTATAATTAAATTATTTTTAAACAAAAAAAGGGTCTAACTAGAAATGTTTTTAAAAATATTTTAAGGCTATTTAAGGTGAAGTGCGTACTGAACAGAATTATAGATTATATATTATGTTTATTTCATATGGCAACTTTTTAAAAGATTTCCTTTTGTTTTGAATAATTGTTTTGCTTTAATGTTTAGTGACTGCTCGACTACTAATGTTTATAGTCGAAAGTCGAATGAGGGTGATATAGTAAAAAAGGGATTCGAATCCGCAACACTCGGTTTATAACCGTAGATAAGAGATGTCCACTTAATAATTATTATAGCATGATTAGGTATTTTAATTCTTACAAATTGATATATCTTACAATTATCAGTGAGCAAACGGTAACTATTTATATTTTTAATGGAATCAGTAGAAGATCTAAGTTTAATACACATTTATTGGGTCAAATGTTAGGGCAAATAATGAAAAAATTATGGCAATATTTATTGCTACAATTTTATTGCGATTGCAACACTTGACAGTTCTTTTCAAAAGCTAACTGCTTTACTGAGAGAAAACTTTTTTTTTTAATAGAGTCGATATTTATATAGGTGGCAGAAAATGTAGTTAATATAAAAATATATAAATACATTCATTAAGGTATGTATAAAATTAGTACAAAATATGTTTCAAATTTTCATTTGGTTAAATATTGAAGAAGCTTTGATTTGGACCTCAGATACCAGACCACTCAATTCAGATCGAAGTGCGTTAATCAAATGAGTCACTGCTGCCCATACTTTATGAATAGCCTTATATAAACAGTACATTTAAAGCGCAGGTTTGGAGAGGTTTCCCTGCTTGATCCCTTGCTGCTACTACTTCCTGTTCCGGCTAGTTGTGAGTTTTTGTTTTGGCCGGTTGTTGTGGAGACGGCAGCCGCAGCCGCAGCCGAACTTGAACTTGTGTGTATTTTTGTGAGTGATCGCTAGAGGCGCCAAGGTCGTGTCCGGCAGCCGATAACAAGCGGGCCGCATCTGACACGGCACGCACCGGACTTCACAGACGCAGCTTCGCACCTCGTTCACCTATCAACTTCACATCCAAATTACCCACTCCACATGTACAAACACAAGACGATGTAACTCATACTATAAATAGGACTTTTAAGTAGATGTTACTTATCACCTGTTTTCTTCAATTCTCATCTTATTTTGGCTATTCTATTTTCTAATTCAGCTGTGTCGTTTCGGTTAGATATTATTTACTGCCAAGTGTTTCATGAGCAGGTAAAATAAATAGTCAGTGTTCATCTCAGGGTTGGCCTGATGTAAATAATTTGATTTAAATCGTGATTTAAATCATGATTGAAATCAATTGTTGTTTTTTAATAAAAATCATTGATTTTTATCAAAAAATACAAATTAAAACAGAAATATAATTACTTTCTAGAAAATTAATAATAACCAAAATCAATTCGGTTTCTAATACGTAAAAATTAATTTATGCTTTATTATTTTATTTGTCATATAACAGAAGAAAAATATAAATATTTAAATGAGTAACTAAAAGTAAAAATTATTTATTACTCTTCCAAGTCTTATTCAGATGAATCGTTTTGATTTTAATACAGATATTTGATTTTTTTTTAAATGAATGGTTTTTATTTTTTTAAATAAATCATGATTTTTGCCAACCCTGGTTCAATTAGTTCGAAATCTCCTACCAATTAGCTGTAGATCTCTTGCCACCAAAGTACAAGTAAAACTTGTCAGTTGGATCTCTGTCCCATATGGGAATGTTGTGCCATAGATTTACATGCATTTTAATAATAAGGGTTACATTTGTAATTAACTTCAATCCGACAACTAAACTAGTATATTATATCCAGTGATAATTGATTGGTAAGTATTATCCACATTCATAAATGAATGACGATAGAATAAATTTTACGAATTTTAAAAATTGTATTTTGTAACATTATTTAAATTTTACTTCAAGTATCTACCTACTTTATAACTATTTAAAGGACGATTCCAAAAATATTTGCTATAGGTATTTATTGCAATCATTTTAGGTCAAAGATTGTTACTTGTAAGTAAATGTACGTGAAGTATTTTTTTGCTCTTGTTTTATGTTAAGATAACAGCGTTCTTCTATTTAGTGTCACATATAAGTTTAATGAAGAGTTAATAGTAATTTAGAAGATAAGTATTCTCCATGTTAACATATGTTTTCCTCATGTCATTATTTATTTTGTTAATGAAACACTTAAAATTATAGGCCACGGGTACAACCGTCAGAAAAGGGCGTTCCTTGACAGAGAATAAAATTTTAATAAGCGTAGTAGGCGTAGCAACATCCTCGAGTCAATAATATGTCCGCATGAGAAAGACAGCGGTAATTACCCGCCGGAACAGAATGAATTAATTAAACAAAAGAATCGTTCGACATCCGCGTAAACACGATAATGCGATCGTGGTGTGCGTTGGAATTACACAAACAACGCCACTCAAATTACACGTTCCACGTACGTTTTAATTAAAAATGGTCGGCTGTGCGTCTTTAATTTGTAACGCATTATACTTTGTTTAAGACTTATCTAGATCTTGTAGGCGTCGAAGCGGACACAAAACGCTTCGGAGACTCCAAATGAATTTATTTGCATTTCATGGAAATTTATCTAATTGGTACGTGTACCACTCATGTATCTGATCTCCTACGTTTCAACCGAGGAGTTTCATCCCAAGGTAAACTACCCGCTATCCAAAAAAGCAATAAATAAAGGTGGTACACTTGGCGTGCTGTGGCTCAAACTAAGCGGAGTGTAAGATCTGGGGTTCAAACCTCCATGTCCAAGAGTTTACTACAAACGGTAGGTTCTTTTCAGAGGCTGAAGGGTGACAATCTACAACACTAAGATACAAACAAAATTGTCGCGAAAACAAGCAGCTACGGTCCTCAAAGCCCATTTTCAATTTTCATCTAGGGATGTTGTGCTACTGATGATAATGATGCTATCCACAAAAATCATATATTCTTCTTCTAATATCTTAAGTATTACTTGCATTATCTTTAGTGGTGTGGGATGTTAATTTACAGTAGAGTAACCATTTTTTAATTAAATCAGTACAAAACTTATGTTCTAAATCTTATTTCATCCAGACGTTTAATATTCTCGGGGGAAATATTTTATAAACCCAAAATTAACTTTTACTATATTATTATTTGCTGAAATTATCAACTTTTTAGTTTTGCTTTTGTTTAGAAGTAGATTATTTGCTAAAAACCAAAGTTTTGCTTTTTCTAAATTAGCTTTACAAACCTCTGCTTTTCTATAATGTTTATACGAGTAGTCTTATTAGCTAGCATATTAGGGCAAATAGAAAAATTACTATACTATTATTATAATTTTATTGCTATTGCTACAGTTTACAGTTCTTATCAAAATTAAACAGTGTAACTAAGTCACTTACTAGTCAATCGTTAAATTAATTGTTTTATTACAAAACATGTTGCAAATTGTTTTTCAGTACATTCTACAGCTTCTGTAAGGTACCTACAGCTTGTAGTACATTTCGAACCACTCGGCTACAAGCAAATTTTTATATAAATAAAGATATGTAGGTGAAGTCGGAATTTGAACCCCAAATTTCACATTACGCTCAATTCGAGTCGAAGTGCGCTAACCCAGTGAACAATAGTTGCCCGTTTAACGAACTACTAAGGTTATATAAAAATAAAATAAAATAAAAGACATAAATTAATTTCTATACGATGTTCGAATTTGTATCACGACTTATTAGCTAATAAACTTGTTTTATTGAATTCTCAAAGTAAGAAAATAATTTAAAAAAGTGGAAGACCACACACCTAGAATTATCCTTTGCCATTATTTAGAAAAAAAATTGGATTTGATACCCAAAATTAGCAGTTCTAAATAAAAAAACCTATCTGTGTCCAGATGTTTCGAAATTCAGTATAAGCTGAACGTTCTTTGAAAATAAAAGCTGCTACGCTAAAACTTGTCACTTATCAGTACCTAAATTACTTATTCTTGTAGCTTCGAAATGTAAAAAGTATAGTGTTCATATTACAAATAACTTTAAAATTTATGTAGAAGAAGATCCATGTGGGGTCGAAACTGTCGAAGTTGAAGAATATAGTTGGCTGATTTCCATAAACCAACGCCTATTTAATCTTTATAGAGATAATTTGGATTTTTTCTCTGATGGATGTAACGTCCCCGGATGAAACCCGTGCCATATCTCCAGTGGCGTGGGTGCGTGTGTCCCAGGCGGGGGCAGGGGCCCGAATGTAGACCGATCTGGAGTGTGTCGTGCGTTGTAGAGTTATCTGTTTGGTTTTTAATGATCCTAGAGAGCCTTGTTTGATCTCGGGTGATAATGGAGCGAAGACAACGCTTTCGGGCTATTCATTATTGGTTTCACTTAGGATTAATGGGAAAAGGATTGAGCAATAGGATGTAAATACTTCTTCATGACCATTCGGAAACCAGACAAATAAATTCTTCAACGATATTTAAATCACTAAAGCTGGTAGTATAAATGTTTTACTAGCAATGTGACTATCAACTGTTTATAAGGGTGAATCTTGGGAAATAATCAATAAATAGTCACTTGATAATCGTCAAGCATATTACCAGCTAAAATTATTTTTACAGAACATCGTATAAAAAATATACAGTTCGAGAGTGGTAATCATACTGATTTCAAAATCTTCAGATTTTTACGGATATATAGGAATTTAAGTTTTTTTTAATATGTTTTGACAATTTTGAATACGATATGTCTCTCCATTTGTCCAGAGATATCCATTTTAAGGAGTACACTCCTGCTATCTCGAAACGTATAAAAGCTACGAAGTCGGTTAAATTAGCAATCAGTTTATAATTTACAATATTATTTTAATGGATATAAATGTATTATTTTTCAACCATTGGTTCTCAAACTCAAACCAACTTTATTATTTTAAATAGAACGATAGGTACATTTTTATTTGCTTATTCGATAGAAAATCTTATTCTGAAAAGAAACTTTTGCTTTTGACATCCGGTATGAATTGAATAAATACAAAAAAAAAAAATAATAAAAATATTATTACGGATTTTTCACAATTAAAAAAAATATTAGGTAGTAACAATTGTTTCTTCCTGTCTCAAAGGACCAGTTCCGACATATTCGATTGTGCATGTACTTGAAAATTAAATGAAAATATAATATTTTCGTATCATCCCAACAAAAAATTGTAATAAAAAATTCCGAAGTTCACAAAACTGAGAGTGTTGATGTTTATAACTTTTACAAATCAACATTTAATACATACCTACAGAAAACTGGTACAGTGATATCAGACTGAGTATTTTCAGTATATTTATATATGTATATCAAATGTTTATTTATATCGTAAATATTTACACGTCAAAATATTATGAATACACAGACACAGTCGAGTAACCCAATATAAATGTAACAAAACAATAGTAAATAAGTGTTCGCAACTCTATTATTATATACCAACTCAGACAAATACTCAGCACAGTCTATTGTTTCTAAATGCAACAGACTGTGAAAGTTCCACTGAACAACTACAAACACTCATTAAAATAATAATCACTGTGAAAATACCCAATGATATCACACGAGTTATATTTCTAGAAATTTTATTTATTATTCTCTTAAACAGTTTTATAGAAATGCAGGTTTTATATTGTTATTGTCTCAATTTTAATTGAAATGATATAAAATTTTATATCTTGTAAATTTGTCACATATGCAGTAATTACGTTTTTGCAATTAATAGTTATTATTTAATACATTATAAATAAGCTATAAATTTTCTCAGAAACATTTAATAAATTTTTAATTACAATATATTTTATCGTTTTTACATTTTTCCACAATAATATCACATTATTATTAATAACTTCGTTACTTTTGTAAAACAGCTGCATTTATATAATATTAATAATTCTGTTTAGAAAAATGAAATTCATATGATATAAATATATCATTACAGCAAAATGCTATAAATAAGATGGGCACCACATTTAGGAAAAGGTACCTACTAAGCCGTGGTTGATATAATGTATATTAATTCATTTATTTATTGTAAATTAAGCTGGTATTTAAAATTATTACCTTGTTGTAAAACGATTTAAGCGTTATTGTCGTTAACAACTAATAAATTCTTTGATCTACAAGAACAATTTATAGAAAAAAAATACTGCTTGTGTTTATCTGGAATATTACACAAGAATTTAGAACTAGACAATAAATAAGATGCTTAAAATATAGTTTATTAGTTTAGTTTAATAAGTGAATATTAGATTTGAACTTAAATGTAACTTAAGTCTTATAAAATACTTCTTTTTTTAACTTTGACAAATGTGCTTTTTTTTCGCGAAATTTTGTAAGATTTAAATGAGAATATTACTTTTTTTACCTTAGTAAGAGAGGTATTGGAAATATACTAAAAATCGGAAAGTGACTTGAATAATGGATAAGCACATTTTGAACTCCCAAAAACAAGATAATATTTTACGATGTCTGATCTTCGTATGTATTGATACTATTAATGAATAAAAAAATGTAATTTTGGATATAACATTCTGAACAGACAGATTAGATCTGATTAGATTTTGGTGTTAATCGTTCTATATTTGACAATGACAATTATAATTTTAATACATGACAGTGAAAATATTATGAAAACAATTATTGAATACTCTAGAAGGAATTGTGTAAGTAGAAATTATTTTAATGATTCATTTTACCCTATCAGCAGTTAATGCATGGATACTCACATATTATCTGCGAAGCAAAAAACGTAGTAGATCTTGATTGTCAAATTTTCTGCGTTAGTAAGTTAATAAATCTGATATGGACTATCTATTTTCACTTTAAATTTTAATATTTTTTTTGTTAACCTAGAAGAGACACAAAACAGGGTTGAGCTTTCTAGAACTACTATATATTCTGAGTAAATTTCATTTAATATGTGTATATATGCACAAAAGACGTAACTGGCCACATCAGATTTTTTATTACAAGGGACTCAATGCATTGGACTAGTAGTTAGCGCTTAGGTTTCGCAACTTAAGTGTTGCGGGATCGAATCCCGCAAGAGAGTATATGTATGTCTTTCATTTCATCGTATCATCCTCATTCGACTATGACATAGTAGTTAAATAGTTGTTTAACATAAATGAACGTATTTTAAATGTACAATTTAATATGATTTGATTTTAATTCTGAAATTGTTAAACATAAATTAATAAATATAACCTTCATTCGACTGCATATGACAGTAGTTCAGCAGTCGTTAAAGTAAAAGAAAAATAATATGTAATTTAATTTGTACCTAATATAAAATTGATATTTCATTTTATTTGCCTAAAATACACCGGAAATTCTGTAAAATTAAATGAATTCAGTCAAATCTGTAATTGAATTGTGGAATGTGAAACAGGAAAAAATAACCCGTAAAACAATTAAAGACCCTGTTGACAAGATAATCCGTCCCTTCACCCTTTAAAATGAAAACCACAACCATTAATCAACGTTACCCCTTGAAATCTTAAGAAAAAGCGTCTGTAATCCTCGGTATTTAAATCCTGAGGCTGGGAGCTACCCTTCCTAATAAACGTCAATTAACCCGAGTAATTAGATATTTAGCACCCCCGCTCGTTTGCATAATGGTCCAGCGGTAATTAAAGGGGATAGGGCTATTAATTAAGCAACCTGTTGCTGTGCTCTGTTTTAAATTTGTCGCGAGCTTCAAAGCCGACGGATCCGCGTTATGAGGATGCAACATGTGGTCTTTATGAGGCCTGGCCAACTGTGATTGAATGTCTACTTACGGCTTATGTTTCAAATCTTCCTTTGTTTCATACGCAAATATCACATCAACATCAAATAGTTTTTCAAATTGTTTTTATTCTCGAGTTTAAATTTAACACGCTGATTTCTTCAACGCTATATGCAAGTGTTTCAATATCTTACGATATGATGCGCGTTAGATATATTTCAGACATATCAGTTACTGACTTTTTTTGCATATATCGACTCCATTCAAATCTGTAATTTTGCTTTACTACGATCCTGTGTCACTTTGCATTTTTTCGTTTTTGTTATTTCTGTAATTTGTTTTATTGTTATATATAGTAATTGGTTGATATTATCAGAATCAATGTTTTTTAGTATCCATTTTCGACATCGCAATGTGCTTTTTTCTATTGCTATTTATGATTTTTGTTTGCGGTCCAAACAGCTTATGATCAGGACATAGCTTACACTTAAGCAAACTTAACACGTACTTAGATGCTCTACATAAAAGATGATATCTTGTGAAAAATTGTTTTCAAAGATTTTGCAGCCTAGAAATGTAGAAGAAAAATATTTTTTTCACATCATGCGTAGAAAGCTCTACTTTCTGCTCGCGAAATAATGAAAAATAATACTCTTCACTCTATAGAGAAAAAAATACAGTACATGTTTGTTCGCAATCAATTCTTGTTTATATATTATAGAACGAAATGTATAGCTTGTCATTGTATAAAAACTACTAATTATAATAATTTTTCTATATTTACGCTGTCTTAATTCGCAATCATAGAAAAAGTATAGTATGTGACTCTAGATCAATTTCTATTCAATAAGATGTAATGTTAAAAATAGTCAAAAAGCATTCAATCAATCACTGGTACTACAGATAAAATTGACAAGTTAACTTCATCCATTCCATGAACAATTTTTACTTGCATTTAGTGGAGTATGTTGTCAATCTAAAACATTTGTAAGGGACCAACATGCAGTTTATAATGGGGTTACTAACCACTCAGACGCAGTGTAATTTTTCTTTTGTTAATAAAAAAAAAAAAGTTGTATTGTTATTCAAACGATAATTAAAAATATTTTACCTTACTTACGTGTATTTATTTAAAGTTAAGAATATCATATGCAGACTAAGAGAAGATACCATAATGATATTAATTAATGTTGCTCTCTCCACATATATATTTAACTTGCATACTAAAATTATATTAAATGTATGCATATATTAAAACATTTTTAATGTCTTTATATATAAGTAAAAGAAAACTAAATACTACCCGTGGTATATAATTAAAATAATGTACATGTACGTTACATTTCTCTACGAAATAATACTGCGTGACCGTTTATTAGAATACACAGTTATTAATAGGAATCCCACGACGTCTGAGACAATGATCGCGATCGCATTATCAGGCTTTGTGCGGGGATCGGGTATCAGATAGGGCAGTGACGTCACGTGTTGTGTTAAATGGCGGTTTCGCGCGTCTTTAGAGCCTTTGTTTGCTGACAGATCGCGTAAGTTGCTCACTTCAACACATTGTGCGACACAACGGCCGGGGGTTTGTAAGACGATTCTGCTAACAAAGTTTCGGGACTTCGTTTCATGCTTCACACGTTAATAAAACGTCATCAAACTTACAATATTTTAATTAATCATATTTATAAGTGATCTTGAAAAAAAGGCCACTAAATTTAAAGGCGTAGTATGTAAGTAGAATTTTTAATTTATTTTTTTGACTGTTAAATCTCTAATATTATATTAACATTTGCCTTAAACACAAATGCAAAAAAAATAAATATTCAGTTTCACATTCCGTTAATAATTGTTCTTGCAATGATTTTTTTCTCTAAAAATACATGTCAATCATTAAATACATTAAATATTTAGATATTGTTAACCTAATATTAGGGATGTAAATGTCAAAAAAATGAACTTGAGGTGAAGTATACAAGAATCATTCGTTGAATTGTATTCAACAAAAAAATTATATTTAATGTTAAATTTATAGGCAGCCCAATTGGTCATAGCGCTCCAAATTAAATTGGGTGTGAGATCTGCGGTTTATCCGAACATCGCTAACTATTATTCAAATAAAATTTCGTTGTAAGTAAATCAAAACATACTGGCACTATAAGCTGTATTTATGTTGTTTAGACTGTAGAATAGAGTAATAATCTATGCAACAAAAATAAGGTGTTCTATCTAGAAATAATGTACCACAGAAGATGACAATGTTAATTTAGAAATTTTACTGCAAGTGAATTCACGATAATCAAAATTTGTTCGAAGACGATTTAAAAATTTATAATAAAAACAACGTGCTTTGTGCCATATTTTCAATGTCCTTTATATTTCTATGCATCCGCAAATATAGGCCCTGTTTCCTTACCGTAATATCATTGTTAAAATAAAAACCATTTTTTTTTAATTTTCACTATAAAACTCAATTTTCAAATTCAAATCTAATTCGTATTAGAATTTTGATTTGCCAAGGCTTATGTAGATAGATGATTATTTTTTTCTATCGCACCTTGTAAGTTATTAACGGGCAGTGCCGACAAACCTGTAACCAAAAATAAATACCGCTGTGTCCGAGTGGTTCGGAACCCACAATAAGATGTGGATCCCTGCTCCGTAATTGGACTTCGGTCTGTTCGACAGTGTAAATTAAATAATTAAATAAAGTAAATTAATTCACAATAAGATGTAAGTAACTTAGACACTTGAGGCCCAATTATATCTAGGTATGTAGTGCAAGAGATAATAAACTTATTTATTTTATAAAAGCAATTAATACTACGTTTGATTTTCTGTGTGTTGGTGTGAAATACTTAATACATTAAAGAAGGAAATATCATTTATAAAAGTGCGTAAAAAGCTAATAAATCGAAGCGTTTATAAAGAAAAAACTTCATTAAAAAGTATCAGAGCTGTGAAAGCAATTCTCGCTTTAATTTCCTCCTCAGTCAATATTGAAATATCATGTTTTAATTATTCATTTTGTCGCGCTTGGAAAATTAAATTCAAACTTCGCTCCTTTAGAATTCCATTAAAAAGTCAACAGTAATAACAGCTCATAAAGTCATTAATTACACCCCTCGGTAATTATCCCAAAACAAACACCGCCGCGTCTTTGAGATGTCTCGACGCCTACTTAAAGCACCGCGACGCGGACAGAGACGGCGCTAGGGAGAGAGAGGGCCGTGCTCTCATTAAGGGATTAATAGGGACATTGTTTGAAGCGGGAATCTCTCCCAACATGCAAATCAAGTGTTTAGCATGCAAACTAGGGAATTACGCGCCGAACATCTGTGGCGGGGTTTTAATTGCGCAGTTGCCTGCACTGCAGCGGGGTTTTTTATACACCAATTTGGGGAATTAATAACTGGCTTGTTTTTAATGGCTGCTTTAAGTGTTATGGACTAGGGAAATCTGATGAAGTCTTTCATTATGAGATAATGATGAACATTTGTTTCAATGAATTTACCCCGGAATTACTTCTACTTTACATGAAAATACACTACATTTACCTACTAATTCCTTCTAACTTAAACAGGCATGTTCAATGTCATTTGCCAACACTGATGGATTGGGTAAAGCTCGGGTTTATTCGAAAACTAACATTAATAGTTAGTTGTTAAACGATACAGAAAAAATATAGCATATTGAAAAAAATTGAGTAATAATTTATTATTAGGCAAGGAAATATCTTTTAAAACAGCCACTATATGGAAAGTAGGATTTTCCGCACACTTTATAAAGTTTCAAAGTTACATATTTCCCACAATCATGTGTTAAGATCAGATTTTTAAAAAATTGATTAACTGATACAAGTAGTTTGAAACTATAATTCTTGGATATAATTCTAAACAACATTTGTGGCAAATTATTATTTAAAAAATATTACTTTGGAGTTATATTAAAACAAAGTAAAGATTAATTGAGACCTGCACTTATTATTAACAACAGAATAATGGCCATAGATTTATAAAAAAAAATCAAATGTTGATTATTAAAGTAATTATTATACTACATGTTCAGTGATGACAATAAGATTTGAATTTGCCTGTATAATTTTATAAATATTTAAATTCTATTGTATGTGGTGTCTGGCCTAAATAATGTGAAATAATTCAAAAAGCGCGTACTGTAATAATATTTGATATAATTACATGAATAACAACATTATCGTTATTATCTCTATATTTAAAATTTATAAAAAATCACAGCATAAAGTCAAGGAAACAGGATGACAGTAATTATAACCTCTATTATAATATAATTACTGGAGTTAATTGCAAACATTTGTATTTATACTTTTGTTCCTGTTACAAATGAACATTTCTATGTTTGATATCATAGTTCACCTGCGCAGTACAATGCGCGTATTAAATGGTGTGACCCGCATAATAAAAATGCTGTAATTTCATATTTATAATTACCTTGAAATCACACAAACACATTAACTAAACACAGGATGCTACAACAATTAAAAAATTGTCATATCACAATAAACATACATTTTTCTAACATCACAATAAAAATATTATTTGATATACAATTTATATAAAATTCGTAATATGAATCACTAACAATAGAGAATCTCGATATGGTAGCTTTAGCTTTGCTGCTCGACTAGCATTACTGAGATCGCGAATTCTATTTTCTAAATTTACCATTTTTATATGCTATAAATATTACGCAATAGGAAGGTCTTTTCTTAGACTTTCCGAAAGTATACCTACTAAACAACACGTTAGTTTCTGTAATATGGTACTTTACCATTTGTGCATATTCATCTTTGGTCTCTAAGTGGAAATGCGACGATAGATTAACGTAAGAGGCCTAGTTTAATAGTCAATATTACACTAGAAAAAAAATATCAATCTGTCTAAAGACGTTATGCATTCTCAAAATCTAATAACCTCTTTCTTACATAAAAAATAAGCAAGTTTTGTAATGGAACACTTGGTGCCTACTTTAAAAACAGTTTAAAGCTGTTTCAGTTGTCACTTCTATATAAAGTAAAAGTAATAATTGGTAAGTAGTTATTGTTGTTCAGAATATTTGTATAAAATTGATAACCTCAAACTTTGCATAGGTTAATTTTATGGATAAAAAATATTATGAATTTATATTTTTCTAAATAATTTCTAATCAAATTTTACAAAGGCAGCAGTGACTCACTTGTTTTAGCGCGCACTCGGATTGGAGATGGAGATGGAGATTGAGATCTGAGGTTCAAATTACAGCTTCGCCAATTTTTATGCAGCTAGGAATCCGCTAGAAACTTTAAATCCTTTGCAGAGGATGTGCGCTGACAACATACACCATAAATATGCAAGTAAAACATCTCATTAAATAAGTACATTAAGTTCATGGGTTCATGGGCGCCCATAAGGGAGGGCAAGAGAGGGCATTTGCCCTCCCTTGGCTTTTTGCAAATTTTAAAAAGACGACAGATTACGTAATTTTTTCACCATCGTTATGTTCTGTAAGAAATTTATTGTTTGCTGTAATTTAGGGCTTAGATTTTTTATGTGTGGAACAAATTATTTCGTTATTATTTGTGCTTAGTTATTTCAACTATCATTAGAAAGTAGAAGCAATACATTGAACTACAATAAACTTAATTTTATCAAGGTTCTTAAATATTTTTTTGAGGAATTTTCGAAAAATGGAAGGAATTTAACAATTACCTTTACAAACCAATCCAAAAAATAAGTAAGAATTTTTACTTTATGCTTTACTTTTGAACAATTTTACTTTTTTTTACTAGTAAGTAAATGTTTCTGTTTATCTCTATAATATTTAAGTTTCTCTTAAATAGACAATAGACATCAGAATAGAATGTCAAATGAACTATTAAAAATTGCTGTCAAAATTTCGATTAAGCATAATTTCTATGTTGAAGTGTTGCTTAAAATTTAATCCTTGTTTGTTGGCACAACTGTTTTATACTAATGTTATTTTTGCACACACCCACCCCCCCCCTTAGAAAATATTCTATGGGCGCCCATGCATGGGTTCCAATTTTGTCTAGAATTGTTGTATCAGAGACAAAGATGATGATAAAATATTACAAATAATGATTACACTATGTAAATAAAATAATAGTAGAATGTTTTATTTCAATTTTGTACAGTTTTTATTTAATTACATGAAAACACATTTACGTATTAAGCTCTACAATTTGATATATTACCCATCTCAATTTGATAAATGGTTAAGTCTGTAGCTTTGTCTAGAAATTTAGCGATCGTCGGATTCTTAAACTCCTTGAACCTACCCTTTTACTATATATAGGAAAAAACTTCTAAGATATTTTATATTTTCGAAAATTCAGTATCGTGTCTCAAACATTCTGTAGGTATTATTTTCGGGAAATGTGGTATGTAAGTTGTGCCAATATATAAAATTAAAATAATCTAGCGACTATTATAGTATCTAATCTTCCTATTTGCGTGTGTACGATTATTTCATTAGGTCTTATTCGCCTTTACAAAATGGAATTAAGGTTGATGCGAATGTCCGTGATTGCCCAACGCTGGTATTGAAATGAAGCTGGTAAGCTGGCCCACTGGATGTCTTAATTCAGTCGCTGCGCTGTCTAATAACTCCTCGCGGCCGTAATGAATGTATTTAATTTTCTGCTTGATCGTCTTCAATTTCAGAAGCCCACTGCGTGATTAATAAGTCCTATTTAATTTGCTCGTTTTTTATTGCAGAAACAAATAACTGCCGAATTCGTCTTCAGCTGTTTCTTTTTAGTATTCGTTAGCGCAGCCAATTAAGACGCACCGTGTTAATAAATACAACACACACAAACGAAGAATTTGTATGTATGGATTTATGCAAAAATTGCTATGAATCAAGCAGGTATGTATCGTGTTTGTTTTTATTGTGTCATAAAGTAAATATAAATTAGACCAAAATTTGTAGTAGATTGTGTAGTCCTTTCTCTTTATCTATCCGATAAGCGAGCTAATTAATTTATTTCCCAAAATAAGCCCCTCTCAGCAATGAGCAATCAAAGATCCACGCTAGGGATCGATATATCAGAATTACATAACCAGGAATCCATATCTTCGGTGCCCATCCTTATATAAAAATTAATCACATTATCACAGTGCAGCGGTAGCCCGGCTACCACGCAAGAACCTCTGGCCGCTCCATCTAAGAGATTAGCAAGACAGATTCATTAATTAAGGCCCGATCATTCATTAAGCTGATTGCTAGTTCGGACCACGGTAACTGCCGAGCGGCTAGGTGAGCGGGGAAGGTTTCTTCAAGAAACTTCTAAGGAAAATCGAAGGTGTAGAAGGAGTAGGAAAGGTACCTTTCATTACAAGTAGCCACTTTACTGCACGACGATTTAAATACTGTCCCAATAAAACTAGTAAGTGACTAGGATTGCAACTGTCATTTTTTGAAAAGGATAGTTCTTTTAACAACTAACTGCTCTTGTCCTTTTTTAAAACAGGACGCCTTTTGTCATTTTCCGATTTTAAATTTTTGTTAACGTCAATCAAGGTTTAGAGTAAAATTTTAAAAACACTGAAATCTCTTGATCCATAATCTAATATCTATGTATATAATATAATATAGATAATAGGCATAAGTAGTCATGTCTTCCGCGTGACGATGGTAAGGCTTTGCTAGTAAATAGTGTTAAAAAGTGGAGACATCTTTGACAACTTTTGCCAGTCCTTATTGTGTTCGACCTCACCAGCTACTATGAATTCTACTGGATCTTTAGTAATAGCTGCCAACTTCAAGCTTCCAGAATTTTGGTCAACTCATCCAGAAATGTGGTTTGCACAAGTTGGCAGTGAGAATAAATAATAAGTGGAAATGTTTTTTTTAAGTTAAAATTATTTATAATTTTTATAAATAAAATAATAAAAATATAATAAAATTATTTCATTTATGCTTCTACAAGTTTATTGTTCAATTTATTTTTTAACCCTATCAGTAACACATTTGATTAACGGGCTCCAACACGAATTGAGTGTCAGATCTGAAGTTAAATAAAAATACCACCATGCCCAAAGTGGTTCGGAATCCCTAAAAGCTGTAGGTTCCTAGTAGTACCTATGAGCAAACAAGTTATACTATTAAAAACAAGTAGAGCAACCAGACTAGAATTAATTGGACTATAAGGTTTGAGTTGTCAACTATTAACCAAATAAAAATGCCGAGATATGTTTGGATTTTCTTATTCAAAATCAATTGTGGTTAGCGCTCAGGTTTCGCAACCCAGGTGTTGCGAGTTCGAATCCCGCAGTATGTATGTGTGTGTCTTTTTATTCGACTAGATATTATCTTCAACGAACGTAAATCATTAAAGGAAAAATATATTTCCAGGCGAGTACAATTTTTGAGTCATACGGTACAGCATTCTTAAAAGAAACAGAGCTTCTGCAAGGCCTGCGCATATTGAGTCCTACTGCAACAACCCATCATATTTTTTAGAAGGCTACGTTGCGTACCAATATTGCTCAGACAACAGTACTAGGAGCCCTAACAACTAAACAATGGGACAAAATAAAATACATATAGGAAGTTAAGTATTTGACAGTTTATTGGTTTTTCTAATAAATTTTTAAACTGAATACTAATACTAATACTGAATCAATAGGTATCTTATTTTTTAACAGAACACTATTCCGAGTATCTGAATAATAGTTTACCTCAATATTTTGTAGACCATCCTGATTTCTGTTTATTAGCTAGCCTTGGTAGTTCACTGGTTTATTCTTGTGATCTCGGGTTCAAATTCCGCCAAGACATGTTTGCTTGTGTGATTAAATCTGCTCAGTAATTGGGGGTCTTTCCTGTGCAATGAATAAAAATTGTTGATTGAATTCATGATACAAAAAAATTCTGAAACATCCGAATGGTTTGGAATCTACTATAAGCTAGTAGAAGTTGTATGGATAGAAATCCAAGTCGTGGTAATTTTACGACGATTTGTACATGAGGTCTTGTTGCGGTAGAGATGATTCTTTCAAAATTTAAATTTATATTTTTGCGAATTTAGCATTTCCGTCCACCGTCAATTGAAAGCAGAAATCAAGTCCTCACGGCTCACTAGGCGTAGTAGTGTTCAGCATGAGCGTTAGCGGCGTGGTGTGCCGTACCGCGGAACCCACTGGGTCACTAATTTAAGGATGACGTCACGGCTCATTACGTATGCCAGCGTAGAGCAATCATTAAGGTATCGATTTGAAGTTTTTTCCTTGGGAGCCGCCGGGAATGTTTTATACCTTTCCAAGACTGTATCAGTGCTGGAAATTAATGGATTTTCAATTTCTAGTGACATATCCAAAGAGCGTAAATGTTATTAATGGTGCTGAGATTGTTAGAGTTATGAATTCTTCAAGCTTACACCCACTGCGGGAGAAATTTCGGAGATCGACACGCAGATTTTGTTATAAATAAACAAATATACCAAGAAAAAATAATTATAATGCATGTCACACTATTCCTAATGAACGAGTAAGGAAAAAGATGTCAAAATAAATAAATTTTGGAGAGTCTAGGTCAATTAAAAATATTAGAGAAAAGTTTTTCAAAAAAGTTTCTATTTGAAAAACAAAAAGAAAATGTTTTTTATAAAAATATCTCAACTAAATAAAAAAATTTAATGTTATTTCATGGAATATATAATGCTGAATAAATTTTATATGAAAAACTTTACTCTATGTATTATTTTTAATTTAGGAAATATCGGCTAGACTGCTGGACATTCGATAAATTTTATGCTAATTTTTAAATGGCTACTGGTCTTGTCTAAAATTTATTACCTCTCCGAGTTTTTCAATATTTTATCACAATTTTTTATGCTTTACAATTTCTTACAATCAATGGCAATGATGAATAGTTGAAATTTTGGAAATGGAAATCACTATAAGCAGCAAAGATTATAGAAAATGCTAGTGAAATTGGGCTAAAACAAGACCCTTTTATGCCAAGAAGAAAAATGTGCAATAAAAGAACAAGCAGTGCTAGTGCAATTTAAAAATAATCAAGGAAAGCCTTAAATCGTGACGAGTTAATAATATTTTTTCCTGGAACATCCGTGCCGTGTTGGCGTGTTGCTGTTGGCATAACTGCATGGGGCGGGTTGGGGTGCCCCGAGACCCCGCAGCCCCGCCACTGCACCGCGCAAGCGAATCTGAATTAATAACTCAGTTCATCGCGTGAAAGTCCCACTAATTCGACCACTAGACAAGTTGATTATTAATTTTCTTTTGTCGGAAACAAAGAGAAATTATTTTCGCCTGCATTTAAAATGCGCTCAAGGAAGTATTAGGCGGTGGGCGTTGCGGAATTGTTTTGTTTTGTTTTCTCGGCGAGACGAAATCGGCGCACTGGGCTATGACGAACGGAAACACATTTGACTGTGACGTCATATCGCCAACAATAAATTTCTAATTTGCTTATATCATAATTTGGTGAAAATTATTTTCCATACAAAATTCCTTGTATGTTATAATTATATCAATACTGATATTCGTTGTGACGCCAACGCAATATTTTTAATTACTTTTTATAATCATTTAAGAAAAATTGTTTCTCACATTACAATTGTGTCTATTGCGCATTCTCCATACCAGCTGGTATGCCCTACATTTCACGTCTTTAGGGTCCAACCACAGAATAGTTACATATAGAAGCGACACTCCGTGTCGGTACCTTTCATGTTCCCCTATTCAGTTCTATGACCGCGAAGCATTGTGTAGACCTTTAAATTTGTATTCTTCCCCTATCTCTCCGTAAGATGTGAGGAAACTTTGCGATTTTAAACAATGAGTCCTTTAAATTTGTGCACATTCTCCATCTCGCTCTAATTTTCGTTTCTCTGTCTTACTGTCACTTCTGTATAAACCTATTCTGTGACCGTACTATAGATGCAGGGGCGGATTGTAAAATAAACATGTATTAGCCCAGAAGAAGACACAAGTGATGTCGAAAGGTTGGCTTTGTAGATAATTAAGACTTTTTGACTGAATACCCGAATATTGCAATCCTCAATATATATTTTTTTAATTTATTTTTCACCGCGTAATGTACACATTTTTGTTGGATCTGTTGTAGATTCAGCTTATTTTTTATATATTTATAATATACTGGAATTTTATTATTGCTGATTAAAAAATTGAAAATTTTCTTTGGTTGAGTAAGAAATAATTTGAAATTGATTTTCGTGCATGACAGATGACAGCACATACTGCAGCGTAAATTTCCCCAATTATTCATAATATACGATCTAGTAGGGGAATTTATCACTGGAACAGGTATTAACAAGCGCATAATTAGCCGGTTGGGCAGTGCAGATTTCGTGTGACGCAGTGATTGCAGAAGGCAGGGTGGGTTATTAAGATAACCAGCGGCAATTAGCAAGTAATATGCCGGTTGTCCCGCACCGGTAGCTCACTGCATCGTAAACAGCTCGGCCCGAATATAAAGCTTGTATTAGCCCACACAAATTAGCCACTAAACAACCCGTAATTGCTTTATTTTCAGCGGTTATCGATAATTTATTCATATTTTCATTAATTCTTACACTTGCTGGTGTTTTTACGAGGCTGTAATTGACGGAAGGAAATTTTCTTTTACAGGTTTTCACGTTTTGATTGCTGGGAATTAAATATTCAAGCTGTCGATATCATAATTACATTACAATTACATTCTACATGTTACTACTTCTTTTACTACTTTGGAACCAATTTTTCCTACGCCCATAATTTACCTTATTTTAGTTTTTACTTCCATCACTTACATATCATTAATAATTTAAAAATTCTTACCATTTCGTATCACAACACTAAACAAAATTTAATGGTTTTTTAATTCCTGCTTTTTTACTTTATGAATTAGTCATTCATATAATGAAAATAAAATACTTGAGCATTATCTAATTCATGAAATAATAAATTTGAACGATTTGAATGTCCCAGATTAAGTTTTCAATATGTAAAAAAAAAACGTTAGAATAATTTGATCTCATTCTTACTTTATTGGTATAGAACCCTGGATGCAGATTGAAACAAGTACTAGATATAAATAGGTGAATATTCCCGAATAATCTGGTTTCTTATATTCAAATTTAGTCCTGAGATCAATATCTTGTCATTATTTACCTCCCAAAAACTAGATGATATTCTAGAGAATAACTAACAGATGAAATAATATATTGTGCTACAAGCGCAGAAAGACGCCCATTTCCCTCGAGGTGTGATAGTATCAACACACGACGAAGTCGAGTGCTGGAATCGTAGTGTCGGCAAATATTGTGAGAAATGATTTCTGCACTTTATTTATTCATTTTTCTTGACCTGAAATACATGAACAGTATGAAACTAGAAGCATATCATGTTTTATTTAATTCCTGTGTTAGTGAAACTAGAGCAATTTTTATTTTTACACTACTCGCCTAAACACTCACTATTTTTATCTTTATTTGAGTGAGATGAGAAATTGATTTTCACGACTGCTTACTTGGTAACCATGGTCACCTAGGTCAATAATGAAAACTGCCATTTTTTAAAGAAACTCAAGTTCCGAATCGAAATATTATTTTAATCATTTAACTCTAGAAAAATGTAAAGTATGGATTCACAATTTAAATATGCGCCACATAACTTGGCGCTAGGTCAATAATGATGAAAATGTGAGCTAGTTACTAAAGGAAAAACTAGATCAAAATATCTAAGTCCAAGAAGTAAAATCAACTTTTTTTTCTATTTTGGCCAAGACGAGCAGGCTACATTTCACTTCTTTAAATATTAGTACCCGTGAATTGTTCCGGAACAAGAACCCATCGTACTTGCAAGATCATTAACTTACAAGAACTAGTATAGTCAAAGATTATACGAGGACATATTCAGCACATTGAAGAAACAGGACCTATTTGTGTGCTAGTACGAATTTCAGAACAAGTACCATTATCTAGAAAGGTTATGGAGTGAAGATATGTTGAGTGAAATCCAAAGTGTTGGGAAAAAGAGCTGGTGGTGTAACCATATGTTAGGAAGCGCTTACAAAGTATAACAACGTGAGGACAATGGTCAACAGTCAACACTCCCATCCTTTCAAATTTGAGGAATCACTGATCTGCGGACTGGAGACCTGTTCCATCTCGCTCCCTCCCGCGGCGTGCGTGAGCGGGAGTGAGACGGCCGTGCAGCAAGGAGCAGGGGAGATTAAGATGGCGTGCATGCCACACTCGCACTTAGCACCGCGACGCTCACTTTTTTCACCGCCAACGCCGATCGATAGGCGACGCTCTCGTGTTTTAAAAACATAAAGCAGTTGCAGCCGGTACAGTCCCGCCAACGTTGCAATTAAAAATTACACCGGCGAGAACAAAGTGGCAACACTGGAGGAATTAATCATATGCGCCAGGGGTTGGTAATTACCGACATGCGAGGGTGTAGCTGTGGAGGAAGTGCTGTTTACATTGTTGCATTTATATTTAAACTGCTATAGCGCATTACGGGTTGCGTCATTCCACATAACGACTCTTTAAAATGATTCATTTTTAAATAAAAAATTCATCGAAATATTTCAGATGTAATCATAAAAATATAAACCTTCTAAAACTTTTTGACTCAAAAGATAAACACGTGAAGCAAAATTCGGCTTCAGTATGAAAAATGCGTTAAACATCAAATATTTGACAATTATGTCATGGTTTATTTCAAAACATCGTCTATTTAAGCTTACCTATGAATATTATGAAATTTCTGTGGCCAAATTAATATCTGTCTAAACCAATTCCTGCTAAGTACTGGCAATTGGTTAACGAATCGAACTGAATCCAGGATTCAAATTTCAGTGCTAAAATACCGCGTGTCCGCATGGATCGAGACCCACAATAAACTACAGAGAGGTTACTTGCAGAAACTGTAGGCCCGGTTGTATAAAGCTTTGTTAACTTTAATTATTGGTTAAATTTTTGACAGCAATGTATTTTTAATACGTTACTATGGTAAAAACGTCAAGATGACTAGTTTATTTATTTTATTTTATTTGAAATCGATCAAACAAGATACAAGATCCCAATTACAGGACGATTACAGCAATAGGTACATAAGTCAGAGTGTTAAAGAGTAGGCAGACATAAACAGCATTATGAACAGGTGACATTCAGTGATTAAAGAATTCAACTAATAAACTTGGTTAAGGAGTCGCCAAATATGTCAATCTGAATACTGCATTATATATTTTTATAAGTTAAACAAAGTTGTCTTATTGGAGATATCAATTCGTAGTTTGTTCTACGTGTATCGCACAAGAAAAGTATTTTATATCTTGAAGTGAAACGGGGAATATGAAATGAAATGTGTGTAAGAGTATATAGATCATCAATATAGTTATTAATTAACTTACATAATTGAAGAAGAGTTTAGAATTCTGAGATCAATTTAAGATTGTTAATTTTTATGTCACCTGATGCATACAAAAGTATTTGAGAATGTTGAATTGAGTCCACAATATCGTTAATGAACAGGTTAAATAAGAGAGGACCAAGAGTTTAACCTTGCGGGACTCCAGAGTTGAGACTGAATCAATTAGATTTGAAGTTATTGAAATGAACGCTGACTATTTGATTAGTTAATCTCGTTTTAGGTAACCGGGCAGTAGAGATAACCTACACCTCTAGCAAGTAAAACATATTACGAATCACTTTTAGTTCTAACAGAAATGTTTTGAATTGAATCAGTAATATGTATGATTTTTCTTTTACAGCCTGTAGGTATATAATTACCTTAATTGTAAAATTGATTGTTTTTACTTATTTTGGAATATTCTCATATTTCAATTACCAAAGTAAAATATTTAAATTGAACATTTTTGAAAGTATACTGTACCTGCAATTATATTATGATAATGTCAATTATTTTCTGTTAGCACTAGCTACATGAAGCTCTATTTTGCCTCAGAGAATGTCCCTGCTAACTGCTAAGTACATCATGCGAATGATAATTATGAGAAGTGAAGAATAGAGACCGCTTTGTACAGTTTAATTTCTCTGAAGTAAATTGCAAGTCTTGTCGCTCACCCTTAACAAGCGGGTACCCTTGTTGTTAATTTAAAAATAAACATAACTTAGCCGTTTCCTCTCACTGCACATGACTCTGGATTCGCATTTTTCCTGGTATTTTCGTAATGACATCCAGTAATTTCACATTTATCCACGGTAGGCTACTCGCTAATATAATTCCTAATGTCCCCGCGTTTAACTGTACTCGCTTTGCACCTAGCATTTAGGACCTAACCTTACTCTTATCTCGTCTATTACAGCCTGATTAAGAGTATTATGACGTCATTAAGTGCATTAAATATGGGGAGGTAATCAGTGATCGTGTATGCAAATGAACGACAATCTTGCAAATTATACCCGACTTGTAATCGGAATCTTTCAGGCCGAATTAAAACTTAAAACACTATAATTTTTTATATTAAAATTGGAGACGTAATGATATTTAATATATGGAAATTTATTTTCTTTTTTTGGTGATATAAAATTAGTGAATAATAAGATCATAAAGGTCATGGCACTGTTTAAATAGCTTCATCCATACATAGTCCTCGTTTTTTTCTGGGAAGAACAAGTCATCGCAATTCGTCACAATTTTTAATTAAATATTTGTAGTTCACGTTTTATAGTTTATAGTTTGCTTTATTAAGAAAGTTTTTATTGTAATTAAAATATAATATAAATAGTATTTCGTCGAAAAAATATTATTTTTTCTTCTTTTATTATTTATATTCTTAGATTTTTTGGTTCGAATTACAATAAAACACATCCAAATTTAAATTTGTATTATAATTTAAATTCTGTGAACGCTATCATGTCGGGCCATAAGGTATGCCTCACAAGTTTCATTTTTGTAAATTACAATTTATATTTTGCTTGTGCATTGTTTGAAATAAAATGTAATGTGTACTACATACTACTTACTACAACAAAGATTATATTATTAAATAAATAAAGATATTGGCCTTGTATATAAATAAGCTGATAAACTAATATTCCAGCTTTATTCTAATATAAAATTAAATTACTAATAAAATTAATTTTTATACGATCGTTAATATTTTTACAACCCAATAAATTAACTGTTTAGAAATTATAGAAATTAGACATTTCATGGTAAATTAATATAGCTAATATAATTGCTATCTGAATTTTATTGATTGTAAATTTAATGGAAAAACAAATCCGTAAATAAATATTAAATAAATAAGGCTATATATTTTAAATTACAATTTTTTTCATAGCTTACATATTCATATTTACCTAGTTTTTATGTTCTGATTTTTCAAACAGTTATGTTACCTGTTGGTAATGTTGCAGTACTGAAGTAAAACTTGTTAATATAATGCTTCATAACACGCAGTATTCGGCATCGTTAAATTAACCATTATTATCAAAAATAAATGTATGTATGTGTATATGTAGATAATTATTGTAACGGTAGACATATTAGATCAGGTACAGATAAAATTATAACCAAAATATAAATGTGACACACATAATATTATTACGCAGTTAATGGTGCATTATTCTAAATTTCGTAATTTTCTGTAAATGAAAAAAATGACACATTTTAGTATAATACACACCAATTTAAGCAACTATACTTTTTATTTTTCAATTGTGAAATCTTCTTAATTTACGAATTTTTTTTTTAATTTAAACAGTATTTTACAATATAATATTCTACTAATTGGATTTTTCAATTCTGACAATTTTTGTGCATTCTCCACTTCAGCAACAAGTGCAAAACTTTACATATTTCTTCTAAATGACTGCTCAGCTACTATGGTCATAAGTAGTCACAAATAAACAAATGCCATGCCCCCGTGAGATTTAAACTATAAAAATTTACATTATTATTAACGGAATTTGTAGCCTACGAGATAAAATAATCGACTAAGGTTCGAATAACCTAATTTGGTATTTCACTGAGGTTAAAATTTTGCCTCAAATATTTCACCATTTCCCAATTAAAATGACTTGTCTCATATTCTCTTCACACTGGCTAAAGTATCTGGAATATGATGTTGGGTAAAAGTTCTTTGGTAAAAATATATAATTTTCCAAATCTGCGATAAAGCAGATTGGCACACCCAGCAATGGGTAACAAGATATGTTAATGATTTTCTAAGCGTATGAAAGTAGCCACATTATAATTTCAAATTGTGCTACCTAATATTTTAATAATTACCCATACAATGGCTCCTAACACCATACACGACTAACTAACATGGGTCTACGTAACGTACACCAAGATCACAACAGCTATGAAACAATGGACAGATGACTGTCAACCGAGTATAGTCTATAGTAGGCGGCTCGGAAGTTGGTGATTAAAACAAAACACTACCATGAAGAGGATGCATTTGTTTTTTAGACAGTGGCAGTGATTTTGAATGAGTTATAGTTGGCTAATTTAATAACAACTTGTACACTCATTTGTAAGTGACATATATTATTTTATTTATGTATGAGTGTAAAATGGTTGGTGAATATTTCGTCCGCATATAAAATAACAAAATAATCACCGTGAATTTATTTTAACGTGAAACATGGGGCTTGTCATATCCATGATTACGATTTCACATTTGATTAACAGCAATATATCAAAGGCTTCATTTTAATATGAAACATAGGTTTTTAAATTCACGTCATTATTAACTATCAAAATGTGATTTTTTTTTAATAAAACATTTTATAAAGCCAGAACTTTTAAAATAAAACCTATATGAAATTCTACTTATTCCAAAAATCTAAATTAACCCTGGTATGATTATTATAATAACTGTAACAGGCGAATTCACATGAACAAAAAATTCCTTCAATTAATGATGTTTTATTCACTTAGGGACGTGACATCTGATAAATGTTTTCTATGGAATAAATATATTACTAACGATATTTGTTTTAAATCAGTCTGGCACACCCAGCAATAGGTAATAAATCACGAGTGATTTTTTTTATTTACCAGTATATTTACTTAATTTATAAGACGCTTTGAAAAAGTAATGACAAGAAAAACATTCACATCAAAAACGATTTATATTGAGACTTAGTTATATGTAAGTATATGTGAGAATGAAAGAAATAATGAATCTAAATTAGTGTAGTATTTAGTGTGAGTAGAACTGGGTGTTTATAGTTGTTGGAAGTTAGAGACCAACATGCTTTCATTACCCCATATCCGGTTGAAGTTACCTCGTAGTGTTTTTTCAGTGTTTTATGCTTGTAAACGCATTAAACACTACCGGAAACACTCATATTTGTGTCGGTCCAATCGCCCAAATAAACAGTTCGCGATGTGATTTATTATTGTTATCATTCTGCACTCCCATAAGCACGTTTCAATTCCAGAAAGGAGGAACTAAATTCATTCTGCCCGCCGATTTTTGCGTTGAAATGCCGTTAAAAATCCTTATGATTTATGGCCGGTATTATTGGAATCGGAAATGGCTGTTTATGTTTACTAATTGTTATGGCTCCTTAATAGCCCAGTGTACATGTTACAACAAGTACTACAATACGGAATTAGAACCATAAACCTGGCTAATATCAGATCAATAAAACATCTATAAATTGTTCTTGTTATTTGCTCAATTTCCCACAAATATTATTTATTAATAATCTATGATTACAAACGATATATAGGTAACCATTATTAAGCAATACTTGATAATGCCCAAGGATTCTGAAACACCTTGCTACTCTAGAATCTAGGTAAAGGTATTCGTGAATTTTGGAAAACCATCTGCAGCCAATTGTTCATTGTTGTTATATGGCTATATAGCTTATATTATCATATAAAATTATAATGATAAATGTAAGAAATTTTTCGTTAGATGGCAGTGACGGCTCGTGGCTTTGTCATGACGTCATGAGAATGCTGCAATTCCCGAAATTGTTAGAGACTGTAAATGCGTGTTTCGATAAAACATCAAAATCATAGTAAAAATAAAAAAAAAAATAACATGAAAGTACATATGTTGTTTTATTTCGTTATTTCTTAAGTTTTTATTTCTCAGATCGTATTTATGAATAATTCGAATAATGTTCTAAAATATAAACTATGAAATATTTTATATCTCTAATTGTAATGTCCATATATATAAAGATTCGGAATAAACATGATAAATATTATAAGCACGCTGTTACACAACTTATTTCGCAAAGGAACTGCTTGTTTTGCAGTGCCGAATTACGCTTCTCACTGCGAGTGTAAATGCTTGCGCGCGCATCGATATAAGCTATCTTGCTATATGAAATGACATCAGAAATGATAAGCACAGTGCTGCTAGCATCTTCGCAATTCTTAGTATTTTCAGAACATTATCAACGACAAAATTTTAATAAGTAATTCCCTTAGTTTAATGAAGTCTAAGAAGACGAAATACAAAAGTAAACTCTATCTTTATTCGTGGAAAAACCAAGTGAATTATTTATTTTAATTATTTTTTAAATATTTCACCAAGTACTTACTACAAACGCTTTTAATGTTAACTAAATTTTAAATTTCAATTTTTAATTACAATTTGTAGTTAAGAATACGTCATTATAATACGTCTTATATATGTACAGGAAAATAATTACCTACTTAGTGAATTTCTGTACTTTACAGCTTGCTAGGGCCAAATTGCCAAATTAAAATGATTTTCCATGTTCTTATATATGTTCTTTTAATAAATTTAATTTGAAAAAGTAATACAAAGTAAGGTTATGTCTATACCCACAACTTAATTTCTTTTTTTTTGTTGCATGTACTAATTTAACTGTATACGTTTGACTGGTGACAAGATAATGTCGAATTCCTATAAATATCTTTGTTAAATGTTAATTCCAATGACACTTCCTGTATTTAAGGCAGTGAAGTGAACGACAGAAACAATAGTATAGGCTGAAGTAATAATCAATTGTGTTCATGAATGAACGTTAGTGCTACCCTAGTTACAACGCCACGTGAAACCTGCGTATTTATAGCTTGACAACTACTACTAAATTACTGCTCATTTATTTATAACTTACATATGTACCTATACATATGTTAAATTCGGAAAAATAATTGCTGAATTAACTGAACTATTGTATATATAACTCATCAAAAAGATTGTTGTATTTTTTATACTTTTTTTTTAGTACTCGTACATACGAAATTTCTTTTTGAATCATATTTAAATTAGGTTTACTAAAAATATTCCAAATTTAAAAAAAATAAATGTAAAATTTTATTCTTTAAAACTAATTCTACAAAAATATAAAATTTCTTGATTGGTGGTTAAATAAAAGAAAAATGAATTTCAGAAAAATATTCATTATCATATGTATTTAAATCCTTGCGATTGGATTTCTGTAAACAAGAAATTAAAAAGGAGTCGTAAATTTGAATAGTACCTATGTATTTTTTGAGGTCCTAAATTTATATCAATATATTTTTTATAGCAAATTTAATACAGTTTACTAAATGATTAAAAATTTACTGCCACTATATTTGAATATATTATTATTTAAAAATAAATTATATATTTTACAATACCAGTACCTACATATTATAAACTTATAAATAATAACTTACAATTGTAAATATTAAATAAAAAAATTAAATCTTCTATCCAACAGTTTTAAAAATATTTGCTTTAGTAACATTAAAATCAAATTTTACAATTTTGAAACATTTCTTTTTCATACATTTATGGCATTAAAATTTATAAACCCTTAAAATTTGTGACCTTATATTTAAAACTTTGAATACGTAAACTAATTTTTTAATAATTGTCTATTGTAATGTGGTGTAATAAAATTTCGTTTTCGTTATTTTATGATTAAAATATTCAAATATTTATTCCTTAATTGTATACGGTGCAAAATTTCTCCGCATATAAATATCGGTTCGGTTCAGAGTATGAGAATAATTCCCTGTATTTTTGCATGTTCCACAAGTCATGAACCAGACTATTAGTTAAATGTTCACAAATTACAGAGTTTCAAATTTCACTCGAGGTAATTTATAAATAACAATTCTAGAGTCGCATATCGCGTAGGTAACTTTCTAACCAAACGAGAGCAGAGCACAATACGCGTGTTTCAAAATATTTCAACAGGGACTATTTACGTTTTTGTGGTGTCATCATCCACATTGCAACATCGGCGAGTAATTATTCTCCTTATAATTATATGTTACATTTAAATCAAATTATAAAATGTTCGCTCACCTATGAAAGGAAAATAGTTTTGATGTAAGAGTGACTCACCACCTGAAACAAACAAAATTATCAATATTTTACTCCGAATAAAATATCACATTTTAAGTTTTCTTTAAAAAGACAATACAATATCGAATCGAAATAAAATACAAACTAAATGAAATCAAGTGTTAAAATTGTGAAAAGCATTTTTATTGTCGGATGGTTCTAAAAATTTCTTAGTTCCTAACACCTAATTTTAACATATTTACGATTAGATTTATGTGTGTATTTGTGGAGTTGTGAGTGTAATTTGTATTTAAATCTTTTGTTATACTAGAAGAGTTGGTTAAAATTTGCAATTATTGAAAAATTGTATTAATAACAGTTTTCTATTCCATTGTTAAAAAGGCTAAACTCACTAGCTAACATTATAGTAACATTTTTATGTCATCCGCCTCATCTCACCTCAGTTTAAAGTGAGATGAGTTGAGCAGTAAAAAGAAAGACAATTATGATCAGCTTCAGAACTAACTCTGAAAACATGTACTAACCTTCGAACTAGAACAACCTTAACAACAAATTTAAAACATTATAAAAAACTTTAAATTGACGTAACTTTAACTATTTGCATATATAAAAAAAACTTACTGACACAATATCTTCTATATTATTGGTAGTTTTGTTATTATAAAAAAATAATATATTAAATTTAATAATGAAATATTTTTTTTTCATTGACAGGAAAACACAACTTCAACTCAGTAAGCACAACTTTTGAAGGTGATTAACAAATCGGCAACAGAGAAACAACTCTTTTTACTTTATGTCAGTTTAGTTGAGACAAATAGAACGATCAAAATAAGTGTGCCAACTGAGGTAAATTAAGATATACTAAGATTTTGTATAAAAAATGCGACTTTCATTCACAAACTTGACAAGCTGCGGCTCAGGGCCGTAGCCAGAACAAGATGATGCACAGGGCTAAGATTTTTTTAACCAGGGCTTTTATATACAGTGTGTGCAAAGAAATGCGGAACATAGGACTTTAACAAGGGATTTCAAAAAATTGCGGATACTCTCTCTCATGATAGATTTAGAGCAAAACTCCAAGAGTACAAAGTTGTTCAAAATTAAATTCTACGTCAGATAAGATCATAATTGTTGCAACAGCATGTCTGCAGTACGAGATATATTAAATATAAAATGTAACATTTTCGTTCAAAATCAGATACCCATGGAAATAAAAGAAAATATCTATGTGTCAATTGTGACAGTTAGTAACCTTACTGTGTTCAAAATTTTAAAAGTTATATTTGTACTACATATTTTTTAAATATTAGCATATTGTTAAAGAAATGAATATAATTTTAACTTAAATAATATTAAAATATAAAAAATAAGTATTACAATTAGTGAAACTTCTCTAAACTGACAAATAGATATTTTCTTTTATTTCCATGGCTGCCTGATTTTTAACGAAAGTATTACATTTTATATTTAATATATCTTGTACTGCAGACAGGCTGTTGCAACAATTATAATCTTATCTGACGTAGAATTTAATTTTGAACAACTTTGTACTCTTGTAGTTTTGTTCTAAATTTATCAGGAGAGAGAGTATCCGTAATTTTTTGAAATCCCTTGTTAAAGTCATATGTTTCACATTTCGTTGCACATCCTGTATACATACTTATATACATATGTAAATTAGGGCGGCAGTATGTTTTTTTTTACTAATACCAAAAACTGATTGGAAATCGATAAAAAAAATATGATGGGGTGTAAAATTGCAAAAAACCTTGCCGCTTTTGGAAAACATGCTATACACATGAAAACAAATGTTATTACTTATTGGCATTATTTGAAAAAACAATGTATTTTAAAGGCAGAATACTCCAAAATAACCAGTTTTTAACAAATTTTCCAAAGTTGTCAAGAATTTGATACCTTATTATTATTTGAACACTGTTAATTTTTTACTTCTTTATACGAAATAAAGAAAATATTGTAGTCACGAAAATTTTCGGTTGTAGAATTCAACGAAAATATCTATTTTGACCTTCCCTGAATCCATTTTGCCTTGTTAGCTACGTAAGATCTTGTATAACTCAAAAATGCAAGTTTTTTTTTTATTTTTGACATAATTCGAAAACGATTAGCCGTACAATGTATCTCAGTTTCAAGTAAAGTTTGTTTAAATGGTGTCAGTGGCGTAGGCAAGGGGGGGGTTTACGTGTCCGGACCCCCTCCTTGACGAATTTAAAATAAAATATTCATATATATCCAGTTATTTACATTTTCTTAATAAATAAATAGATATACCTATATACCTATGTATTAAGTAACCTAATCTAATTTTGAACCCCCCCCCCCCCCTTTCAAAATTCCTGGCTGCGCCACTGAATGGCGTGCAGCAAAAATGTATATAATTTAATAGAAGTAAAAGTAGTTTATTTGTAAATGCAGGTCTAATTATGTTTACCAGGGCTCAAATAATTTGTTCCAGGGCTTAGCCCTGGTCAGCCCCCCCTGGCTACGGCCCTGCTGCGGCTTCGTAATATTTTACACATAAATAGTCTGATGAACCTAGCTACAATTGACAAACAGCCGTAAAAAAACTAACTTATATTTATACTGTTTTAATTTGCAGTCATAGAAAAAACGTTTTGTGATTCGTTTCAAACACTAAATAATTGTATTGATACGCTCGTGAGAAAAGTGACATTTACCGAATTTATTACAGAGCTATTATAGATTATGTTACATTATAAATTTTGTTTATATTTACATTTCTAATTAATTTCCGATGAAAAATATTCTTGAATTGTAAATATTGACTCATCGATAATTTCGAGAAAATAAACAAGATGTGTTCACCTTAGTAACGAATTATTATAATTATCTGAGTTCATATTTGCATTGTTATATGTCTATCACAGAGTAAACAAATAAAATTCTTTTAAAATGCGTTAAAATGTTGTTCCATCACGTAGGCTGTGAAATCCTAAACTAATATTTGATCTTAAATAGACATACGTGCACTCTGACAGCTGTGGACGAGTTATCTGCTCCAATGTTTGTCATTACCAATCGTTTAATAATAACATTCAGATTAATTGGATACTTTAACCTCAAATAAAACTCATGATTTTTTCATCTGTCACAGAACGCCGACGAGAAATAGAGGATATTAGAAAAAAAATATTGGTGTACTAATTATATAACTTAGAAAGAGCTGGTAATTATAACTTCAAAGTTTGTCAAAGATGTTTATGTCCTTAAATACAAACATGTAAAGCTCTCTGAATATAATACTTTACGTGACATACTATAATTTCTTAATAACATGAGACATGTTAAATAAAATTTGTGTATCAGACTTTAGACTATGAATGCTGTTGCTTTTTTTCTACTATTTGTGTCAATGTCAATAACAGTCATATTAGTGTGAATTCAATTCCAGCAAGAAATATTTTGTCATATTAACTAATTACACGTTATTTAAAAAATAAGATAAGAAGAAATTGTTTTTAAAAATACTTTACAATGAAACACTATATGATAATAAAATTATAATTACTTTATTTATTGTTGGCATTGTTCATTAATTAGGTTAATTAACGTTTCTTGATTGATTTTCGAAGCATGAAAAATAATTTAAATTAGGTTTCCACCATCAACTAATTCAATTAACAATTCCACGTTGCTAGGACTGTTAAATTGAATTTTTAATCAATTTAACTAACAAGCAAATTATTCTAGCATTGTTATACGCCAAAAATAATGGTTTCTTCAAGAACAGGTCGACGCATTAGTAATTTCCAATTTTTAACGGTAATTTTAGTAAAATTACTCTTCAATATCCGATTATTTCAGATACGCCTCAATGCGCCTACTACGATCGTGGCATGGTTCGTTATTCACTTATTTCTACTGTTTTTCTCCCAAGAAAAAACAGATGAAGATTGGAGCAGTTCAACTGTTTTACCACATAACACAAAAATGCTATTTTCAAATTAATACCCAGCATAATAATCATGGATGCTATACAATAACACAGAACTGACTGAATATAAAAAATTCACTACATTAAAAAAGTCATTTCCAATTAATTTATTACAAACAGGATTGAATGGTTTTTGCTAGTTTTGTATATACGCAATGTCTACCAATACAAACATTTTAAAAAATAAATCTATATCATCTATACACAGCAATTAGGAAGATATTGCAGACCAATAGGTTTCCCTACTTTTTGTTACAACTAAACTGAAATAAAGTGAGGAGAGTTCTTATTTACATTTATACAGTTTGAAGAATAGTACAGATTTTCAGAGGTATGTTTTCTGAAGCTGACTACAATTGTTCATTTTACTACTCAAAAATCTCAGTTCAGCTCATCTTACTTTAAAATGAAGTGGATGACAAAAATAATGCTACTATTGATTCACATTGTTTCACTTTCATTTTATTACAAATATTCATGGGCGTAGCCAAGACATTTTTCCAGGGGGAGGGGGTAAAAATTATTATTATATTATGTAATTTGTCAGTCTGGCATCTTTGTATCATAACACTGATTGAAATAGTTTGATAAATACATTTTAAACAATAGAATTAAGATTATTGTAAATTCAAATGAGCCAGTGAAAATTTTAAGGATCAGTACTAGCAGTATGTTTCCATCGCGCACTCTTAATCTTGCTTAAACTTCATTGTGCCAGGCATTTACAGTCAATTTCAATGTAAGGTGGAAAAATAGATTCTTTGTTAAAATATTAATAAAATAAAATTTTTGTAATACACAATATCCCAGGGGGGGGGGGGGGGGGGTATGAGGGGTGGTTGGCTGCAGGCGCCTGGTATTTTTAATTGACAGTAACAATTGAATTCCAAACGACAGGCTGACTCATTTGTGAGTGTCTGTAGCAATTATAACAATAGTGATCATTATTGGAGCAACGATTTTTCGATTTACTAACTACTGATATAAATAATAAATGATTCCTGCAGCTATATTAGTTTCATTTCTCCCTGTCTCAGAGGAGGGCATAAACCCATCACCCCATGATTCTGTCATTAGAAAAATGTCACATCAATCCCTTAAAGGGTAGTTCGCAGTGCGCCAGTTCAGTTTTCCCTTTCGTTGAACCGTCACGTCTCGGCAAGTCGCTTGGCCGGCTGCAAACTTTGCAAAATTGCAGTGACAACGTATCGAATTCTGTTTTGTATCGATAGGGTTCAGTTTTAATCGGCAAGCAAGGGCGCGATCGGCTAGGGAACCGATTGCACCCTAGGAAAACAAGCTGGGTGGTACCACCCACCGAAAAAACCGCAGCTTTCAACAAATAACGTTACACGGTTTTTTCACTCGATCCTTTGTTTGCAAAAAAGTTAGTACGACCACCAATAGTTTTTACTATTTTAATTGCATACTACTGGTATGTATTATAGTCGCTCTATGCGAAAAGAAAATTTATTTTGTTTACGATTGGGCTGTGACATAAAGTCATTTGTAGACCGAATGTATTTTCAGGTCGTGCTTGTAGCAAGGGTCTGCTAATATTTGTAGACCACTTTTAAATAATACATATACACTACATGTTTATGTCGCTCATATAACAACTTTCTTGTCAACCTTTCTGTATTTTCATAAATTACTAATAAAAAGTACCATTCACAATAAAATAATTTTAAATTTCAATTTTTACTTTGTTGTTCAATTTAAACTGTTGTAATGCAATACTTGCATCCACAACAACATGATTTCATTTTCCAATTTGTACGTTCACTTCAAAGCTGGCAAGCTCCAAACTTTCCAATTACACTTCGAAGTGACGCATGCGCATATGGATGAAAATGTTCCATTTTTGACATATTTGACGTTTTTTCAGTTTAAATTTGAAGTTAAGTTAACAAAATTATAAATGATAATTTTGTTCTAGAAAGTATTATTATCAAAAAGAAGCAACGAAGAAAATAATTAAGTAAGGTTTTTATTTTAACAGTTCTTTACAGAAATTAGACTGGGAGATATAAAAATGTTCTATAAATACACACTTATGAATACTGTTTAGTTTGATAAACTTTTGTCAATATTAGGATCACTTATAACGCTTCTAATTAAAAGAAGAAATTGCAAACTGAATAAAATTTTATAAATAAATCTGTTTTTGCAGAAATCGGCAAGTTCCCTCTCTCGCCTCGCTCGATCTTTATTTTTTATTATTATTTTGGAAATAAAAATTTATTTAAATTTCTATCGCTTTTTTTTAATTCCACCCTGTATGTATGTAATAAATATTCCGAGAAGATGAGGAATTGAATTCACTGATATCGCGGAATGACTGTACCAGTTTTCCATTCTAAATGATAAATAAATTGAAAAATTGTCCCCATGCGTAATTCTTTTATTGTTCTTCGATGTAGCATGAACGGTTTACGTTTTATTATTGCACAATGATTTATAAATTAGCAAAAACTATTTCATCATTACTAGGATTGAATAGTTTCTGTGTGATTCCTTTTTGTCCTTGCAAAAATGCATGCTGTATTGATATTAGCTGCAATTCTATATTAGTTAAATTATTATATTGCAATTATTATGTACTTTATCAAATTTATATTCACAACACAAGGTTGTTGGATCCATTACAAATAATTTGATATAAATATCGAATTACAATAAATTTTATAAAAACTATAATTTGTGTAATTAGAACAAAACTTACAAATAATAGATCTGTAAGAACAAAAACAAGTTGATTATGGAAAGAAACAGGTCATCAATATATGCAGTGACAAAAAATTACTTGAATTTTACTACTTAAAAAAAGTTTGTAGAATAGAAAAACAAATTTAAGTATTGTAGAAAATATTTGTTATAATGCGTAGTCTTTCTGTTCGTGTACTATAAAATTAAAACCATTCCTCCACGTTGTTTTTTTGTCGTCTCTGATTGTGATGGTAGTTATTAGCATGATAATGTGTCTGGTCTCCTAAGAGGCAGCTCGCCAGTGATTTTACACCTAAATCTGTGATTTATGCTACGGACATTTCCCAAGCTGTAGATTTAGTTGTTTTCTACCTGGTGTTTCTATACTCTGACGTGATAGCTACCTAATACTGCCACCCACATTATGTGGAATGTGAGCTTATTGTTACCGCAACACCTGGACGGAGATGCTCACAGATTCTTTCTCAACAAAGATATTCATAAAACATCAAATTGGTTCCTCGTATCCTATTACAATAATTAAAACGTATTTTATAACAGGTCTGAAAAGCATTAAATGCATGGTTCATATAATGTCTGAAATAATATTCAACCAAACAGTTGGTATGTTAAAGAATATAACATTTTAACAGTACACAGATAACAAAAATGAGTAAATAAACTTACACTTATAATCGCATACGAGCCCAGTGAGACAAGAATTGCACCAAGATTTGTAAAATAAAATAAATAATTACAATATTCACAGCTTATCTCAAGGTATATTGGCTTAATCGTATTTTTTTTGTGTTTCTTTCAGGCATGTTCCTGTGGGGTTACACAGACCCCCCCCCCCTCCAGATTTGCAGATAATTAAAAATAATTTAGAACTATTGAAAAAAGAAATATATATATATATATATATATATATATATATATATATATATATATATATAATTACACTCTATCTTCGCTGTGTATTGCAGAGTTGCCGAGTCTTTCAGCTAGATTTGTCAAAATTCGGAAAGGACTTTTAACACGGATGTCCAGTGACACATCTAGAAATATCTATAATTTTGCGATTTTTGCATCCTAGTAAAAAAGTTGTATTTTTGATGTAATTATTTTTTAATAAAGTTCTTTTTGTTGGTGATTCGAATTTGCTAAATTACTATTAATAATTAATTAGTTACAATTGCCAAATTTAAACTTAAGGACACGCTACTAACTTCATCTATCAATTGATTTTATATTATTATTATCGACGAAAATAAGGTCTCACAAAAGGACTTACAAGAAAAAGCAAAGATGTAAACAATGCGTTTCACCCAAAATGTCACCTTTGACTTGCATATCATAGGATCGCCACGTCTGGTGTATAATGCAAATTTAATTAAAAGTTGTACTGTTTTCAAAGGGTTAAATTTATTTTTGCCGCCCTGCCCCCATCCCCCGGTCTTTAGAAATGTCTCCCGGAACAAATTGTCTGAAAGAATCATTGTTTATGTTGTTTTACGTTTCAGTATTTTCTCAAATAAAAATTTTACATGCATATTTTAACAGTATATTTATAACTTTCTTCATATATTTTGAGAAATCAAAATTAAATATTATACAAAGATTTCAAAATAAATTTCTACATCTAAAGCTACGTGGTATGTCACAAATGAATTACTACATTCAGATTTAAAAATTAAAAATATTAATACTAAATTCTTTAGATAATTCCTAAGAAATAAGAAGATTGAAAAGAACTAAGCATCTAGAGTTGGCATGTAAATTATGAAGTTAAAAACAACATAAACTGAAATAACGCCAATGGGAGTTATTTCTCGCACATTATTTTGTTGATATTTTTCCTATCCAGTCGTAAATATTTTCGAAATATTTAATTGTTCAAAAATTTTAAAGAAAATGACAAGGGTAAATTGTCACTCAGTTATCAATCAATTCGTGTCAATGATAGCAGAAAAAATAAAGTATCAATATTATCAAAATTTTCTTTATAAGTGCACATAGACCAATAGAAAAAAAAACTAAAAATATTGTAAGTATTGTAAACAACTTAATTTTTGGAAAGCTGTTAAAATATCTAAATGTCAAAATGCATATGGGTATAATATATTTCTTATTATAAATGGTGACATACGATATACTTAGCAGGTATTTATTTTCTTAAAACATTTCTTTTTAAATAAATTACTGTCACACAGTTTTTTTTGTATAATTCATGTACGACTGGTTTCGTATGAGTAAGAAGTAACAATATAGTAAAGGCGAGAATAATTTTTGAATGAAAGGGAAGAAAAAATTCCCAAAGGTAATTTTAAATATGTGAGTAATATAAAATGTATATATTTAGTGTATTTTAATATTAGAATGAATGAACATCCGGTGAAGGTGTTACAGTTGGTAGACTTATTTCCGCTGTTTTGTGTTAATAACGATCTGCGTAAGTGTTCGACAGGAGTCATCACTCGGTCGGCATATCATTTAGTAACAATAATTTCTCCCTTTGTGTGGGGGGCTAAAAATAAATTCGGTCGTTAGCGATGGAAATAATACGAAAAGAATCGACATTTCGTTTGAATTGTTTACATCGGGAACCGTTCGACATAGGTAGACGCGATCCTTTGTCGATACGATGCATAAATTGGTCCAATTTACCCCGAGATGTTAACAATGTCGTCGGATTCGTTAGTGAACACCCTGAAATAGGTCACGCACAATGACAACCCTTAATTTAAAACTTATTCCAATGATATTTTCTCATGGAGCTGCCTATACCATCACAAAATCTCCTCAGCTTCCAACCCTTGACTTAGCATCTTCCCCTTACCTGTGCTGCAACTTCTCCGTGGAACGCTGGCTTAGTTATGAGATTGTATTTTCGGGGTTGTAATTTAATACCCTTTTTATAGTTGTAACTGTCTAAGGGATGAAATAAGGTCAGTGGAAGTAAGTGCGAATGGAGATTCGAACATTTCTTTATTAATTTTTTAAGTTACGACTTTGGAACGGAAGCTTCAAGGCTTTGTCCCTTTGTACATCGGATGGCTCGAAAGAATATTTATGTTTTAGTTCTGCCGGACGTTTTGTGAGCTTAGTTTATGAGTTTGGGCTGGGACTTGTAAGCGTTTATTCACACGAAAAGGGAAACTTCACTTTTCGAACATTTTAATTATGTTTTATGAAATATTTTTTGCTCAAAACCTTTTGTAAACACACTACGTCAACCTAAAAGTACACTAACTATAAACAGTATTGAAGATTTTAAAACCAAGAACCTATACAAAATTTAATATAAACCGTAGAAACATAATTGTATAAAATTTTAAATAATTAATAAATTTTAATTCGGAAGACAATATAAAATACAATCTACTGATTTGACCAAAGAAATATGCGAAGGAATTTTTTTAAATTTTTAATTGTCTATACTAATAAACAACAATTCATAAAAATAATGTTTCGTTCTATCCTAACTTATAAGACAAAAAGATATATGCTGACACATCACATTTTTTAAATTCTTTTAAATTGAACTCAGAGAACAAAAACCAAATATACATACATATATACATATAATGAGTTTGATTTTTAGTTTAAAAAATAATTTTACTTTTTCTCTAAAATATTTTGTATTCACATTTGAAAATAAATGAAATTTGAATACTTCGTAGGTGTAATGGAAAGTACAAATTGGTTTGTTTTTAAGGCAAGAAGAAGATTCCCATTTTCTTTCTGGGGTAAATAAGTCTGGGAATAATGAGTGTTTTATAAGAAACCTCTTAAGGAATGATTAAATTTTCAAATTAGCGTGCCGAGAATGTCCCACGTAATTGTTTGTAATGGAAGCGAGTAAATAAGAATAATTATTCATCAGAATCAAGGGAGGCCAAAGGCGGTAATTAAACCTTGTCACCAGGCGGAGAAAAACAAATTCATTACTGTTGAATAATTGATCGAATCTGTTCCCACGGCCGGCGATTTGGGGTAAAATTCGTATAATCCCGCTTCCCCCTGTTAAGCCTAATATTTTACTAGAGCATCACAATGGCCGTGGAGACAATTGAAGCGCGTCCGCTCACGGCACACCTTGATCTTCTGTTACAGTTCATTATTTCAATACCTCAGTTTTAATTTTTTTCTTTTCTCTCCACTTTTTTGGTTCTTGTTAAAACGTTTCGCTAGGGTGCATTTTCAAGGGATATTTTTTATATTTTGTTACACTTAAGGGTCGTAACTGCTTCTTGAAATAATGAGGTTTTGTGAGAAATTTTACAAAACTATTGATTTAAAAGCAGAATCTTACAGTTTACCCCATAGGGTGTCGGAGTACTGATTTGATAGATAGGCATTTCATATACTACAGCTGCTATATTAAAAAATATTTAATAAAAAATTGGACCTTTAGAACTAAGCAAAGTCAAAAAGAAATATGAATATAGAAAGTCTTAACTGCTAACAGATACGTACAATTATTTAAAGCCCTGATCCTTATGGGAATGTTTTACCATTGAAAAAATTGTTCTATTCCAACATCAATGTTTGCAAATATAAAGTGTCTTTGCCATTTATTTGTACAACCAGGTACAAAGTACTTTACATTCATTGAAAGGTAAATTTGAACAACACTTATGGAAGACCACAATTCTCAATTCTTATCTTGCAGTAACAACCCTTGTGGTTACTTCCTCTGGTACTCTAGTTGGGCAATTGAATCCCATAAACATTTGTGGATTCTGAAGTCATTAAATCATTAAAGGAAGCTCTTATGTTCCGTAGTATTTCTAGTTTAATTCTGGTTGAAAAATATAGCACTTTCATTCATTCTACAGTTACTTTTATGTTCCTTAAACATTTTTTATTCCTATTACTTTACAATAGCATCCTACAATTGCTTCTTTAGTTTATTTTAAATTTCTATGAATATTTGAATGACGGAATCTGTGACAGTTCGATTTCCTTTAATTTCTTTAAACATCTCTTATAGAAGTGCTTCCCTTTATTGCTTCCTTAATTTTTTTTAGTTTCTTGTGAATATTTGGGGTTATGTCAGTTTTGAATTATGGTTGAAGAAAAGTAAGTTTTGCACTTAAGTCCGCGTCCAGTCTTTACTTGCGTTCCTACTTCAACAAAATCCCTTTCGTCGCTTCCTAAGTCTTATTTTAGTTTCATATGAATATTTGCGGTAATTTCGATTTTGAGTAACGTGTGATTTGCTTGGCACTTGAGTGGCTGTCCCGTCCCGTCCGACCGCGGCAGCGTGTAGTTTGCGGTGTGTCCTGGTGGCTGATGTGCACTAGTGAGCGGGATCGATATATCGAACTGAGGTCCGTGGTCTACTTGTTGAGTCTGGGTCTTCACCCCTGGAAGGGGACTTCCGGATGTCCAGCGCCAATCTGTTCGGACACGTGGTTGGAAACTTTCTACCGCACGGGCTAAATGCCGCATAAAGGGCACCAACATAGTAAACCGCCACCGGTATTAATATTAAGAATAGCATATTGTACAATTTACCATTTGTTAATTTACTTGTCATTTTCTTTTCTTTAAAATAACTTTGTTATTCATTACTAAATGTATAATCTGCTTTATTGTTGATAACATACACTCTATTTCTCACAGTTGATTCTCACGTGATCAATTGTAACCATGTGATTCAAATCGTTGGAAAAGACGGGGGATTTATGACAATATATTGTCGGGTGAAATCATGTGATTTCCGAAGTAAATAAATGTCAAAACTAACAGTATTAAATACAAAATATATGAAACGTACAAAAAGAGTTGTAGATTAAACTAACGAAACTAGTAACACACACTGAAGTACAAATTGTCAACGCCAAAAACAATGACATTTCTACTCATTTTTTAAACATTTGAAAATATTTGTTCTCGCGGTTACACTACTGTTTCTATTGAATTTTTGTCGTTGGTTAGTCGCAGAAAGCATATGTACCCCTCTGTAACACGTACAATAATGAGATAGCAAATAAAATTCTCATCTTTGCTATGTGTAAACGACAAATATGAAAGATAAAAGTTTAATAATTCTTGTAACAAAAATTGATGATGTAAGGATCAACTGCGGGAAATAGAGTGTACTAACTTATAGTATTTAGACGACGTTTTCTGTCACCTTTTCACCTTAATTTATCCAGCGTTTACTTCATTATCTGTGGCACTAGATTTCTAGATGGAACCGATCTCAAGTACCTAAGGTAATTGTTTCATGACAATTTTTAATTGTATTTTAGTAGTGTATGTTGTTTGCAAGGGATTTGATGAACCCTATTCCACTGATTTTAATTATTTAAGTAGAGACCGATGAAGAAAAAAATATTTTGAACTATATATTTGGTTTAAAATTCTTGTCTGAATCGAACAGCTGGACGCCCTTCTATTACACATTTTACGACCGAGTTTTTAATAAGGTGTTCTAATTTGAATTTTTAACACTTTAAAAAATAATTTATTAGTTGTTTGGACATATAATGAGTGAACCAGCAAGTTTTCATTTAAATTTGAATATATGCATAAATTACAAAGTCATAAAATTTGAATGAATATGTATGGCAATAATTAAAACACTTTTTCCTCCATTTCAAATACAGCATGTAATAATAATAACATGTTGTATATTTATGTCACTGTCATATAAGGTTAGTGTAACAATCATTGTAATATTGACTACAGGTTACATTTGCATACAACGGACTGCAAATAACTTTATTATGTTCTACCACAGAACAGTTTCGTTTATAAATAATTCTAATCACTATTTAATACTATATTATGCAAAACATCGCTTTTGTCAGGAGTGTATGAAAAATGAGTGTCTAATGAGTCTACATATAAACGATTCACATTCTATATTTTTTCTGCGATAGCAAATTAATAGACAAAAAAAATGAAAATATACAAAAATAGATTAGGTTCCTTTATACAATGATAGTATTTTTGAATTATATAAAGCCACAGCTTTATGAATAAATGTAGTTTAGTGCAATTGAAAGCAATGCGTTACGTTATATTTTAACAATAGAATAGTTATTAACATACCTAGGATAGTTATGAGTATCATAACCGCCACAGATGTCAATTGAATTCCGAGCTCGGAGAGCGAGAATTTTAAGACATCTAAGGTCTGGTACGATATTATAATTACCGTGAGTTGTTCAATAGTTTGCCGGTTTCACTTTATTAATAAATATTACCCATTTTCCCACGTTATTTTGACAAATCTGTACGGTAATTTAATCTAAAGTTTTGAAGTTGAGAATTTGATATAGTAGTATTTTTTTCTGTAGTTGGCGCTATTTGCTAGTGATGTGCAATTCTTTCAGTTTAATGTGTGATCAAAGTGTGATCGAAAAACAATCAATGGTCTTAGAAAAAGTATAGTACATAATTCGAGTGGCATTACAAACTTTTCTATTTCGTGCGTAATATGCATTTTACAAATTTTAATATGTATTAATTTTGGTAATAGTATAAATAAATTTCAGGGCAGTAAGTTACGTGTTGGCCACTTTTTTTTTTTTTCGAGTTAGTAATGTAATACAAGATCATCCTAACCTAAAATATATCTTTTGCATGAGAGCCTCCAATATCTCTTCGCAACAAAACCGAATATGTAACACGTTGTAAACATCTAATCCTACCCTTGTACAAAAAAATTTAAATAACTATGATAAACTCCTCACACACACGCGTCCACGTGTCAACAATCGGCAAGTACTGGTCGAGTCGCGAGTCTAACACAAGCCTACCACCCAGCTAAGTATTCCTCCTTGGCTCGCGAAGTCATCTCTGCACCTCACTTCGACAACTGCATGATTTGAATAGCGACTATTTGCATATTCTAATATATTTCCCTTGACAAAATTTGCATAGGTACCCAGTAGGGTACGAAAAAAGTTTTTGGTTTATAATGATGGGTATCGAGAACTTGGTCATTGATATTTTAAATATATGAGCCCTTTTGGGCGTTGTAATGGACCATGTAAATACTATGCGAAGTCTCTAATTTGAATATCACCCTTTCGTGATGGAATTTGGGGTTTTGGGATGCAAATTCGACGCGTGGACCTAACCTAACAATTGACAAAATAGGGTTATGTATATTTTGCATACTGTAGGTTAGGAAAGGTTAGGTATATGTGCATGTAAATATTTTGTTACTTATTCGAACTTGAATTAAGTTGAGCACGTGATCAAATTTAAATATTTTTTAGGCCCTAGGCAGATTTTTTGGCGCGTGTCAAAATTTGAATTTCTTACCCCTTTAAGTATTTGATGCTATTTTGTTACATCAAAAGCAATTTGATTGGAAGGTCATGCTAATCTGAATATTTTGGACCCTTAGATCTATGCAAAATTTTTGTCGTGTGCCCAAATTTGAATTTCTTACCCCTTATCTATTTGATTGTGTTTTGGTACACCTCAAGCAAATTTAGATTTGAGGTTAAGATGATTTAAATATTTTTGAACCCTTATATCTATGTAGATTTTTGTCGCGTGTCAAAATTTGTATTATTTGCCCGTTTGAATATTTTGTTTTTCTTTTTTGAAACCTACCCCAATATGAATTTTATTTACATTTAATAAAAAAAACGCTTGCTATACCATTCCGATTAATAAACATTAATAAAATATATAATAGAAATGTAAAATTCATAATATATAAAAAAGTATTGTAAGAAGTTTGATACTTTCTTTAGGAAATGCAATGTATAACAACAAAAATAAATATTTAGATTATTTATATGCATGTTTGCATGTATATTATTTTTATTAAGGAATTTATTGTAATTTTTGTTCCAGACTTTATTAAAGTATAAAAGAAATACTCATTCTTTAATTTTGTATCGAACATTCTAACGCCAAAATTTTATGGGGTCAATGTAGGTACGTAGCGCAAATATTAACAATTCAATGAAAAATCCCATTACATTTTCATATAAATACCTACTCTATTTCCCGTAGTTGTTCCTAACGTCATAAATTTGCTATCTTCGTCTAACTAACGACAAAAATGAAATAGAAACAGTGGAGTAACCACGATAACAGATATATTCAAATATTTAAAAAAAATTGAGTATGTCATTCATATTATTAATGTCATTTATGACGGTGATTTTTTAGCGTCGACAATTTGTGCTTCATTGAGTGTTGGTAGTTTCGTTTGTTTAATCTTCAACTCTTTATTATATGTTTCATCCATTATTATATTTGTATATAATTCTGTCAGTTTTGACATTTATTTATTTCGGAAATCTCACGATTTCACTCGACAAGATGATGTCATCAATCTACCACCCACCCCCATGATTTGAATTACATGGTTACGATTGATGACGTGAGGATCAACTGCGGGATATAGACTGTATATATTTGTCTCTAGCAAAGAAAATATTGTATTAAAATTTAAAATAGACAATGGTAGAACACTGCCTGTCCAGTGTCTGTTTGAAATGGTACTGGTTATACTGGAATAACCCGTTATTGTTTTAATTGCACTAATTCAAAGTTAGAAAACTAGTACAGCCAGTGATGGTAATAAAATGTACTTCACGTTAGTACATTATCCGTTATACTTAATAACTGTTGAACATTTTACAGATAGGTATGGTTTGAGGATTAGGTACTGAAAATTAGATTCTGCATATAGTATCTAAATAATAGGTATTAAGTTCCTGTGTAGTTTGGAAGAATTTCTTTTATAACCAATTGTAGTTTGGTTCCCAACCGTCACATAAACGTGGTAGTTTTAAATTACTTTTGTTTTTAATTTACTGTCTTTAAACATACACGGTAATACTTAAGTAAGAAAATTAAATGATTACCAATGAAACAAATAAAAATACATCACACGCGACTTATTATCCATTGGTGGGTGTGCTTATCTGTTTTATTGAAGATATCGGTCATGATATATTTATATCACTGAGCGTTTTAACCAAACGTCACCTCGCTGGCACAGTAGTTGGTTTAGAAGGGCACTGCCTGAATGCGAATAACATCAAAATAATACCGGTTTAAAATATTTTTATCCGGTCGGTAGTAGTGTTTTAAAACTATTTTGAAATAATGGGATAGTAGCAATCTCATACACACTGAAATTGATAATATTATGTTAAAAGTTGATGATAACATGCCTTTGACTGGTTAATATTAATTAAAATGAAAAATTCATACAGAGTTTTCATTATCTGGAAATAAACATTATATGTCAAATATACAAAGTCAAATATTATTCTGATACTACATATTTTGGTGAAGCATAAAACGTCACATAAGAAAACGGTTTGAAAACCTGAGATTTGGCGGGATTCAAAGTAGAATTGTCTATTTACGAGATTCCGAACCATGTATTAAAAATTTGTTTAAAAACTTACTAAGTGTGCTCTTAGAGCAAAAAGCAAATATATTTAGGAAAACAAAAGAACTGTTTTCTTTTTGTGAAATGGTGAATTTAGTTTATTTATGTTGCTGTGTGAGAGAATCCAGCGAAATGAAAAATATATAAATTGCCGCGCGCACATTTTGATCAAATTATGAAAAAATGCAATCTCGTTTTTGGCGCTGGAATCCCACGGGCCCCGTAGCCTCCCGCCCCCTGCGCTCCGCCGAGTTTGTAATATCCGCGCCCCTCGGCAAGGGGAAGTGAATAGAGAATTTTATATGGAACTGTACATTTATTTCTAAGTAAATTATTGATTGTAGTCGATACATAATTATCTCCGGGTGAGAGGTGGGGATGATTAGCAAGGCCACCCCTGATTGGTCTGCCGGCTAGGGTTGAAAAAAATGACTCACGCAGGGTGTAAAGTATTGACTAAACAATTAGTGCATGTATTCACTACCCCCTTAACTATATTTTTATATTGGTTAGTACACGACGTGTTGCACCAAGCTTTTACTACTTTTCTGGAGAGGAATCTCCTTTCTTTTCTCTCCTCTCCTGCTTTCCGCGCTCTCTCGGGCTCGCACTCCTACGACAACATACGTATTTACTCTTTTAAACAACCATCACTTCTTTTTAATCATTGCTCGGTGATTTATTTACAAATATTTATTTATCGTATAGTATGATATATTGCTATACATTAAATTCGTAATTAATTTCTATTTTTTATTCAATATCTTTAAATTACAAATTTGAAATTAACTTAAAAATGGCAATGAAAAATTTGTTTTTATTACATTTGTAAGTTTTTTTTTATTCATGGCAATTACAAGTAGGTATCTAAGGTATTTGTTTCGTAATATGTTTTACACCCATTTTAGCGTAGTAGGTTCATCTTACAGTCTCTGTAAAGCAAAAAAAAAAAACCTTTTTGTGCCATCTCTGACTACAGTATCTTGTTGTCTCTTTTGCTACCACGAGTATTTAACCAATCAACATATCTATTATCACTGAAGTTCATGGCAGTTCCCACTGATTTCAACCTAACCTAGCTGTTTAGAGTTTTGTAACGTGTTTTGAATGAATTGATTTAATATAATAATTAGAGACAATGGTTAGAAAATGTTTGATATGTAAAATATCACAAGAGAAGAACTCACTGCTATCATTTCACAGCTAAATTATAAAACATTATTTGTGCCCGTAAGATAATAGAAATTTTGAGGACAGAATTGTAACGTACAACTACAGAACTAGGTCTTACAGGGCTCCATATTAGGCCCAGGTCTATAGAACAAATATTAAGATGGACTGTTTTGTATCCCCAACCACATGGCATTCACAGACAACGTCGCTGTCAATACTAAATTTATAAAGTTGTAAAAATGACAGAATTTTAAACTTAGCACATTTTTTTGAGGTGTTGTCAAAAGGTGATTGTAAGTGAGATAACACTAAAGATAAATGTACAGCTCAGAGAAAGATAGCGCATCACAGATTGTCTATTTTGGCATACTTTTTCGAGGTTTTTTTCAAAAAGTGATAGCAAGTGAGGTATCATTATTGGTGTTTCTATACTTCAGACAAAGACAGTGCTTCAAAGTACGTCGTTGCTATGGTGACAACATATATTATAGTAGTGCTAACATTAGAATTTCCTTTTCTCTAGAAAGACAATTTAGAGATTTAAAGAAGGTTCCGCTTAAATATAACAATTTTGTAGTTTTTCGTAATGGATAGCCTAGATGTAAGTCTAGTGGATAGACTGACCGTATATAGTTCTGAGGATCTGAGTGTAGTTTCCACTGCAGTAAAAGTTTCTATCTAGAAAACGTCTTATACGGTATACCGATATAATAAAACAGGTGTAATTCATTCAGCAAAAAATAGCAATATTTACTTATTTATAATTTTCCGTTACCTACATATTTAATTGAGCTTAATAACACATCTTAATCACGAAAATATAGAAATAGCATTTTGTGACCTTGAAACATACATAATTTATCTAAATCTCGATAAGTGATATTTTGCATTAATTTAGCACTGTTATATTAGAGTAGATCAGAATCCATTATAAGAGAAGAAGAATTCAAATATAAAATATATATCTGGAAATATAAATTAAATTGACAAGAACAAATGAATTATTGTGTTAACTGATATTTTTAATGCTACAATAAACCAAAAAGTAGATCATAATATATTAATGAACTTATGTCTATTGTATTGTACCGTAATGTCCACACGTAACATCTAGACTAAAGAGTGTTATTTGGAGAAAACAGCGATTTGATCGAAAAGAACAACAAACAATGAATGGTGAGAATCACATCAACATCAGTTTCGCTTTTGTTTCGCTGGTAACCAAGGCGACAAACCACGCCAACAATGCTTTCTAATGAGCAAACAAATGCATATGTTGTCCAGAGAGAAACAGATAAAGAGAGAAAAAGAGAGGAGAGAGATTCTTGAAAGCTTCTGAAAGCTCAACAATTTTAGATTTGCTTTTGTGGAAATAGCAACGAATTTTTTTTTATAAAATAATTATCTGTCACTACCAATGTGTCATTCTGCAAATTTATATGCATATATGATCGAGTAAATAGAATAGCCGATAATGGATATGATAACAGAAGTCAAATTCTGTCGAGAATAAATTCGTTAACAACTATGTTTTATATAAAAATAGCCCATGTGGTACACTCTTAACGCCAGCGAAAGTGGGCAAGAGGCGAGTTCTGGTATAAACGCTCTCCATATATGGTGTTATAAATACATATATCATTATTGACATCTGCGATGGCAGTAAATTTTAAGTGACTTATTTATTTATATATTTATGATATTTTTCTGATTTTTGTCATGGTTATTTAGCATATGTTCCTCTCGGGTACTCATAAATGAAAAGTACAGAACATGGTACTGTGTATTCATCTCGGATTTAAAAAAAAAAACAATAGTAAAAGTTAGTCCTCAAGTAGCACTTAATATTTCAGGTAAATATTTTGTAAATTACTTTGTCAGTTTTTAATCGGTATCTGGACACCGCACATATTTTGTACTAAAATTGTCAAGTAGTACCAAAAGTAAAAAAATATGCATCCCCAGAAATATAAATAATGATCTGTTAACATACTAGACAAAAAAAATATTAATGTCCTAGTTTATTTTAAAGACTAATATGTTTATTTTACTAGACTCCAAAAGTAATATTCTGTCTGAAAATATTTAGTATGTAAAAAATGTTGTGATTCGCAAATGAATGTTTGGCCTCCTTGAAAACAGCGAGGCGGCAAAAGATCGTCCTTATAGCCCATTTCGCGAACTTTGTTGTCCGCTCGCTGGCAACCCTGCGTCGAACTAAACACAAATTCATTATACAGTGTCTAGTATATAAAACAGCAGACCTGCTTTAGATTGCAGATGCACATGCTTAATTTCACACAAAAACGAACTGGCTCGCTCCACGAATGGGGATAAAAATCAATACGGCACAGAAAAGAATATTTTTGCTTATAGGGGTTTGGAGTGTGGCCGTTTAGACGGTGACAACACCCATAAGAAAGCTCCACTCGCCCCCACAGTCTAAAGGAAGAAATTAGCGGGTGAGTGCCATCCGCTCGTAGACTTGTCGCAGGTCATAGGCCATCCGCGGGGAAAGCTTTCCGCGGGTATAGCGCACGCGGAGTCTAAGGGCACTCGCCGGCAAAAAGGCAAGAGATCAGAATTGAAGGTGACAGTTTATTGCAATTCTTTGAAATTTTTAAAATTCCACATGTTCTGTCTTTCTTCACGTCCACCGTTATTTATTGGGTAATTAAAATGGGTTAAATACATTTATCATTTATCAACGCGAAATTACGTTTTGCCGACCAACATATAATTAATCTATTAAAATACACATCACACATTCCACATTCCAATATTACTAACATTCTCATTACTATAAATGTACCACTATATATGTGACGTCATTTGCAATTAACCAATGGGGACGCACTTGTTTACTAAAGACGTTTGTACGAGATCAAAGATTTTAAGGTTGTTTACAGCAAATTTTAGTTTCGAATATTTTATTTTAGGTTACACATATTAAACTTTTTAAAGTGTTTATTAGCCAAATATATTTGTTTTTGTTATATTACCAGTAAACAAATATAAATGGTATTAAAAAATAAAGAAAAAAAGTTTTTATTTACCTATACAACTAAACAAAATTAATATAAGTTGAATATTTAAAACGAAACCATTAGATCAAAATGATGATGACAAAACTTTTAGACTCTAAAACTACTAATATGATGTTCATAAAATATAAATATACATTCTTATTGGTTAATGTCAAATAACGTATTTGCTTTAATAAAATCTGTTATGTTATTTTTGAATTTTTTTATGAATTTGACTCAATATGTATTGAAATTTATGTTGAGTACAGGGAGGTACGTCATTGTCCCAATATAATAATTTTAATGTAATATAAAATAACAAACTATTTCTGCATGCACCTCCAAAGTTTTCATTTTCCTCCCAGGGAATATCTCCCTAAATTGAACACTGATGTGTAAATGTATTTATTTACGTATGTAAAATAAATGACTTTACGGAATTGGCTATTGTTTTGGAAACAAATAAAAAACTACCCGTTCCTAATCTATTCGGAATCCTGTAAGAATAGCCCGATCATTTAAATTAGCTTCCCTTAATCCTGAGTTCATTCTAAACCAATCCATCTTCCCCGCATTCGCTATCATCCGTTCCATTGAAGATAATTTCAACCTTTTTTCTAAACAAGTTGTGTAATCACCCATGACCACCGTTAAAATTGTCACCAACCTAACCTAGCCCAACTGGAATTAAAAATCCAATCCCAGAAATCATCCGTGGTGTCATTCGAACTCAAGCGGAAGATGCAGTTTAATTTATTCCTTTCTCAGGTTCGTTATAAGCTAGATGGAGTTCGTTATACGCCATTGTGAGATACCTAACCTAAATATGTCCACAAAAGGACAATTTCTTATCAAAACTACAGCCGCACAAACAAGCACTCAGATATAGGGTTGTTTGACAGATGTAAGTAGTGTTAGAAACTTGTCTGTGTTGTTGGAACCTTACCTAGGATGATCCCTGAAACTCTAGCCATTTAAACGACCCCTATTGTCGCTTGTTTCACCCTTTCCCGACCCCAGATGCACTCTGTATTAATTTTCAAGTGCTGGTTACAAAAAAGCGGAAATTTTAACACATTTCGGAGTAGAAATTTGAAGAAACCGTTGTCGGTTTTATAATGGAATTACTGATCTGCGTAGTGCGTAAGAATTTTTTGGTTAAGTGGTTTTAGTGGTAAAGGTTTCTCAAATAACGATTTTGTAAGTTTTTAATATAATAAATTTCTAATTTGTTGTAAAACAGTTATTATTGTTTCCGTAAGTTTTTTCATGTCAATATTAGTTTAGCAATTTAGAGAAATTTTCTGCCTTTACAAAGATAATGATCTAGTTTTTTCGATATCAATAATAAATAATAAATTTATTTTAGTGATATATAACATAGTTTAAAGTATAGAATCAAGATAGTCTATAAAATATGTCGGACGTCAAGTTTGGTTAAGTTTTGTTACGATTTGTTTATATGACCTGAAGAAATAACAATAAAAGTGGTTTCAATAAAATCGTACTAATAGACGAGCAGTGATATTTCACTTGGTCTGACTCGAATTGAGCGGAGTGTAAAATGTAGGGATCAAATTCCATTATATAGTTTTTCTACGATTGTAAGAAAAGCGAAAACTTTTTGATTTGTACTCATTCCAAAAAATTCATTATTTTGGTGTTAAGTCGTTTTTTGGCAACTAGAAATAACTACACAGAAATATATTCGCGGCCGGTTAGGGAGTTATTCCCTTTACAGTTAATTTTTGTTGTCTAGCAACCAGTAGCGGGTTGTGAATTAAAATATTGTTGAGGCTTGCGTTAGGAACTGAATAAAAATTTATTGAAATAACAAAATACTATCTACTGCTATTTTTTAAAACTATACGTAAAATTAAAATATACGGTGTCCACGTCCACTCACTTAATACTTTATTTGAATAACTGCAAATAATGCAGTGGCCAAAATGTCAAAAGCATTCAGCCCCAATAAATGATTGAGGTTCGGTCGCATATTCGCTTCGCCCATGTGCAAACAGGCCAATCAAAAAGAAGTTGAGGCATGCCTCAAGATTCCCTTTTCTGAAGCAGGGAGTGCAACGAGAGAGAAATCGATAAACGCTGTAGGGATTATAACACACACATTGATGAAGTTTGAGGCAGGAGAATTTTTGCCTCTACACTTCTGTGGGCGGCACTACACTGGACGTACGAATGCTTTATTCGACAGTATACATATACAGTCTAGGAAAACAGTGGATTTTAAAACAAGATCTTGTGGACAATTTCTAGAAGTTTGAAATTTATAAATTCTTCTCATAATTTTGTATGGTGAGGCACTGTATCCCCTGACGAGCCGACATCTAGTGTCAACTAATTTTATTAATTTAAACGTTTATAAAACATAATATAAAATAAATAATTTTTTGATCAGAAAAAAAAATAGTTACATAGAATAAGTACACTTTCCGGACTTCTGTGGTTTGTAGACTCAGCTAATGCCTCGTCCCATAATTACGCATTGTTGTCCGTGAGTTATACAACTTTTCCTACTAATTACAGTATACGTACTAATTCTTTATCATTTGAATTTTAATGTTACAATACGATTCAATATTTGACAATGGTTAAAATAGTTGTAAAGATCAAATTCTAAGTCCTGTACGAAGTCATTTCAACCGGATTGTAATGTATACAGAAGAAATTCATATATTTTATAATTAAGTCATCTTACATCTTCTTTAAGTATGACTAAAAAATTTGTGAATATAAAATCGTCGTGTGCGAGTAGAGAAATTATTTATAATATGTTTAGACACTGATAGCATTCTGGAGTGAAAACCAGCTCCAATATTTCATAAGCGAGAATAAATAACGCCTAGCATATGAACTTGTTTAATAATTTCAAGTCTTAGCCGGCCAGACAGCCGTATAAATATGTGATTTTTCCTTATGGGTCGCGCACAAGAAATCATAGTTTGCAGTTGCAATAATCAATATGATTACATTTCTTTGGGCATTTTTATACTTAGTTGAATGCATACCTTTCACGCTATTTCCTCATAGGGGTAACTAACACGGCATATGGGGCTGATACAGCGCGTTTTGTGAATGAAAAATACTTTGTGTTATAAATAAATAAACATATCTCACGATATGTGGATTGTTAGATTACGGAAAATGCAATAACTCTATTCTTCATTATTGCATTCCAATACACATATATTTATCCTTGATTTCATATTAGCTTCTATTCTTCAATTTTCTACAAATTTAATTATTTTAAGTATGGAACGAATGTGTTATATTATAAATAATTAAAACAAAAAAAAATAATTAACGTAGCTATGTGGGCCAAACAATATCCAGTACCTCTAAATTCTTCTTTTAATATAATAATTTTAAATAAATTTCAAAATATTAATTATAAAAATTATTTCGATAAAAAAAATTGATGTGTGCAATACATTACTTCTACCTGTAGCTATGTTTTTTTTACAAAGGATATATTTCGTAATTGTTAATTTTGTTCGAAGGTTGAACCTCTCCGTGTTCAAAATTTCCTTCTCAAAAATAAAATAAGAATTATAAAACTCATTCGGTTATACATTATTTAATTAATGCCAGTGTTACATTGATTTATATCAATGATTTAAATCAGATTTAAATCATATTGATTTTTTTTAAATCATTGATTTAAATCACTTGTTCTTCAATTATTGTTATTTAACTTTCCATATTTACGAAAATTGGAGGAAAAGCGTATGGGTAATATTACCATTTACCATGCATACTTTCAAGTATTATTAACTACTGTTTAACTACGTCGGTAAAACGACATTACTGGTATATTATTTTTAATTTATAATGCAGAAATTTTTTGCACTAATGTATATATTTTTGTTAAATTTACTTTGAAATGTGTTACAGTAAAATCCGTTTATAACAACATAAAAAATTTCGGCGCTATAGCAAGAAGTCGCGTTAACCAAGTATGTGGACTTTCAAGCAAGTGGTCACAATTTCAACGTTATAACTCTTGTTTTTAATATTCGATTTAAATAAAAATTCAGTTCTTTTATTAAAATAAAATATTATTTCAAGTAAATTTTTTGCTACCATACAAATATCTATTTCTTAAAAATTGCAACAAATAACGGTTACAATTTACAAAATAGCAAATGAAATACTAAATGTAAAAAGTACGCGAAACAATACACAACACAATTCGCGAAAAAATGTTATTTTGATATATTTTTCCTAGAATAACTATTTAGAGCGTCAAGTAAAGTACCACTTGTCTGTTGTCTATTTTGAAATTAAATATTTTATATGAAGACATATAGAACAACAGTTACTGCTAAATTGTTGTTCTTTAAAATGGAGTAAATTATAATAACAGTTCTTTATTAAAACTATCCAAACTGAAACAATCCATTTCTGATATCACTCGTATTCTAAACATGCAATGTCCTTGAACGCCGAACGAACTATATCGACCTATAACACCGCTCGCGAGTGTTCACTTTACCGGGGAACGACCGTATCACTTGCCGGCAAATATTTCCTACACGACCGGGCTAAGAACAATACAATGCGGAGATGGTAATGCCGTAGATTTCGATCAAATTCCTTTCGGATACAAATTTTAAATTGGTTTACAAAAATCAGAAAATAAAATTAATTCCAAATTCTTTCAAAACTGTTTATTTTCAAAATAAATACAAAAATGCACCGGGAAGACTATGTTCAATATATATTTAAATAAACAAATGCTAATAAAATTAGAGAAAAATATTTCGTAGATTATTTTACATTTTATTTTCATGGGATATTGTCTAGATAAGTCAAACACACAATTTTATTTATTTTATTGCAACTGCCTATAATAATTATACGAGTATGAAACAATACAAACTCCAAAATATTGTAATATTGATATCGTAAGCTGAAATAGTAAAATTTTATAAGAAGATTGAAAATATCTGAAATACACTACGATTTATATATTCTTAGTATGGTAAGAATTTCCATCAGACCGTTTTTAAATTTGTAGATTAAACAGTATTTGAATTACTATTGTTAATTATTCCTTAACAGAAAATAATTTAATTTGTTTATTTACGGATATTTAATTGTAATTCCAAAATGTTTTGAATATATGTTGTCTGTTAGTCTGCGCAGTCAGAAAGTACATGGACACTTATAGATCTATTTCGAGATTAAAGGAATTTCAAAGAAATTTGACATTGAAATTTTAAACTTTTAAAAATTGGTCAACTGGAAATGGAGCTTTCCTAAAGATAATTTCAAGTTATTTTCGAATATTTCGTATAGAGAAATATTTAAAAAAAATGATTTGAAGATAGTTGCTGTAAAACATGCTAGTATCAACTTTTGTTTATCTATAATTTTATGGTGGTTGTCTGGTTGTGTATTACCTGAAATTTCTGTCGCCATAATAAAGAATCCATGAGATCTCGAGTCAAAATTCAGTTCATATAAAAATATAAATTAAATCACTACCACTTCGATGTACCTACACATAAGAAAAAATTGAAATTCCCGCCTATTCGTGTGCCATAACCTCAAAATTATTCAACCATTTAACTTTGATGAACTCAAATTAAAATAAAAAATAAACTGGTGACAAATCTCATGTAGAATTCAAGCTGTTAAGCGCTACAGTACCAAATAAGCCGAAGATATAGTTTTAAAATACAAACTCATAGTGCTTCGATTCTAAAAGCAATAAAGGCTATTTCATAGCGTGTCACTACAACCTCTCTCGGTAGGTGTCAACACAGTCGCCCGGAGAATTCCTCACCGGAGTAGGTTTACTACCACGTCGGAAACTCATCTGGGAAACTGGTCTTCACCACATGGTTTCTACTCCAATGTATGTAAAATGCAGTTAAAATCAACGAAGAATATTTTAGCCGAGGTATTTTTTTATCACACCTGATTTTTTTCGGATTGCACAGTTCTTCGGAACGTATATAGATGTGCATACGGAGGTATTTGAATTTGATTTATAAGGAATTCCGACCAACAATAGACTCGGAACAGGTATTTATTGCTATCAATTGTCACAGTATTTTCGTATTAACGCCTCAGAATGAGCTTAAGTTTTGAAAATATAACAACTGGATGGTAATTCAGCCGGTTTGCAGTCAAAATAAGAATTGGGGTCATAAGATTTATTCGAAAACTACAACAATCTTTTAAAAAAACCACGGATAATTTAAATTTAAAAATTGCAAGAGGACATACAATCAGAAAAATATTAGGGAGATATATTAGAGAGAGATTGCAGATGTAGGATTTTACAGAAATAATTTTAACTATTTATTATGTTAGAAACTACAATAATAATGATGATTTTATATTATTTATTCTATCAAAAAGTTTACTATTTAAATTAGGTTAAGTAGTGTTCAACAGCTTAAATAAATTTATATTTATTTGCATTTTTAATGTAGTTTTTATTGTTTTTATTTTTGTTTGTGTGGTTTATATGTATCAATGTATCATATATAAAATTAACAAATAATGTAAGTAATAAAAAGAGAATAAAAAACTATTCAAATAAATGTTAATATTATTAATATTATTATCGAACTTTTTTTATTATTATAGGTATCATGCAAGTTTTACCAGAGGTCACCTCATGGGCACTGAAATCTGCAGAGCGAGTGAACCACAAAAACATTAAACGGGTTCACTTTATATTCACATATAAGAAGTAAAACATAATAATAACAAAATTCAATGAATTTAAAAATTAAATAAATAAGAATACGGTATTGTACGTTTCGTGTTAGAGTTTACTTGGTGTACAGTGTTCAAAGTTAATGCGTGTAAATTTGAGGTTAGATTTTGGACAACCTAAACACCAATAGAAAATTAAACTAAGTATGTAATTGTGGTAATACATAAAATAATAAAAATAAAAAGTTAGTGGAAGAATATGTGAGTCAAATACATTTTATGAAATAATACAATACCTCTATATATTTGGTCAGTATTAAAAAAAAAATGGTATAAATAATGAATGATAGAACTATGTTAGGTTAGGTTAGGTTATGTGCTACATACCGATACTCTATGATAAATACTGACCCAAAAAATAGCAGCCATAATATAATATATTAAAATAAGTTTAGTGTGAAGATATATCCAAAAAATATTGTATATTTTATTCACTGTTAGAAAAGAATGTAATAGACACTATAATTAAAAATAAATATGCATAAAAAAAGAAATGAATGAAAGCAGTTGTAGTTGCATGTGTGTGTAGTGTGTGTTTGAGGTTAGACTTGTCACCAGTACACGTGGCACCCGCGCACTCGCACAACAATTAACCGCAGATAATTACCGTGAGTGATAGTAGCGCTCCACGTCGTCGACGGCGCGAGTCTGACGTCGCGACGTGCGCGAGTAGTTAGCACGCCTCCCGCCGCATTTGCATGGCGCGCACCCCACCCGAGCGCGCACACCCCCTCGCGTCGGAGAGAGCGCCCCGCGCGGCTTTTTACACGCCGTGGGTGGGACGAGAGCACGAGAATCTGCGAATGCTAATCACGACTGTCCGGACTCTAAATATCAACTCCAAACCCAATTCCAAACTGACACTCTCTACTAATACTATATGGGATACAGAATCGCAAAATGCTACCACGGAATGGTCTGAATCAGTGTCCGTACTCTAAGTATTAACTCCAAACCTAAGTCCAAACTGACATTCTCCACTAATACTATATGGGATACAGAGTCTCCAAATGCTACCATGGAAAGGTTTGAATCTAAGTACCAACTTCAAACCCAATTCCAAACTGACACTCTCAACTAATACTATATTATGGGATACAGAATCTCCAAATGCTACCACGGAATGGTCTGAATCAGTGTCCGTACTTTAAGTATCAACTTCAAACCCAATTCCAAACTGACACTCTCCACAAATACTATATGGGAAACAAAATCTCCAAATGCTACCACGGAATGGTCTGAATCAGTGTCCGTGTCCGTACTCTAAGTATCAACTTAAACCCAATTCCAAACTTACACTCTCAAGTAATACTATATGGGATACAGAATCTCCAAATGCTACCACCGAATGATCTGAATCATTGTCCGTACTCTAAGTATCAACTTCGAACCCAATTGCAAACTGACACTCTCAACAAATACTATATGGGATACAGAATCTCCAAATACTACCACGGAATGATCTGAATCACTGTCCGTACTCAAGTATCAACTTTGTAACACGGGGGGGGGGGGATAGGTGGCTGCACAAATGGTGCGATGATGATGACTTACTGATTATTTATGATGATGACGATGATAACAGGAACACAACACACTGATGGGGGCACGGGAGCACATGTTCACTTTAATTTTTACTTAAACTTATTTTTATTTACATATTTATAAAACAAAACTTAACTTAACTAAAATTAAACAAATTACACTAAACGGACTACATTTTGTCTGCGTCCGTTCTACAACTAATTCTATCTAAGACTGTCTGTAAAACTATCAGTTGAGAGGCAAATCTACCCTCTCAACTTCTTATCTAAATACAAAAATGTTGTCTGTGAAATATGATCTTTTCGGCATATGGCCCCATAATTTCTAATTTTTATTACCAAAAATGTCAACGTCTATATGCCGATAAAAGAATCACAGTTCACAGAAGAAATGCAGTCTACAAAACAAGATGGAAACAGGGCCGTATTTTCCATCTTGTTACATTATCCTCCCCTTAAGACATAAATATATCGCTTAACCACGATATATTTATTCCCAAGAGGAGACTGCATTTCCTAAGCATACCTGAATTGGCACCTAAGGTAAACCTAAGACCTAAAACAAAGATAAAACATAGAACATACAAAAACATAAAACAATCACAAGTACATATCTAACTAAACATAATACAAAGCATTTAACATTTCACAAATTACAGTTAAAACAATAAGAAACAAATACACAGACAAAACACAAAGTCAAATTAAAAAACACATAAAAATAATGGACATAAACAATACAAAAAAATAGACATACAGCAGCAAAAAATCCAAAATTTTAAATTGAATTTTTCTAACTAAAGGATTGGGATTTCTTTTTATTTTTTCTATCACTACAATGCAACTTAACTCAAAACAAATAAAACTAAACCACTAAAACATAACACTAAGGCACATAATCATAGAACATAGAACATAAATTGTTAAATAAACAATTGCACAGAATTGCCAAATTCATAATAATCAGATAAAATATTAAAAACTTTCAAATAACAATACCCAATTCAATACACAATTGAAATTCAAAATTTCCAAAGTTTCTTTGTTAACCAAATTATCATATTACTTATTCCTCTTAATTCTAAAAATTATCAAATAAATAAACAATACAAAAATCTTAACTAATATGCATATCTAATCTAATTTCCTATCTTAAACACTATCACATAGTCGGGGCATATCATTGTCAACTTAAAACACTGGGGTAGGTCATTAAACACAGGGGCGGGGGTTCTTCGTTCCACAGCGGTCTCTGTCCGGGAACAAAAAATTGTTTGGGTGCGGAATGTTTTTTCACTACACTAAAGACAGGGTCGAACTCACTAAGATTTGAATGCGGCACTAATCTGGCTTCTTCGTCCTCCGCGAAGATGCTGCCCTGGTCTTTGTGATTATATTTATCGCTTTCCTTTCTCGTGTCCATATCTTTTGCCGTGTTGCTTCCTTGATTCGTATGCTCCTCTTGTTTCTTGATGTCCTGGTGATCTTCTGTCGTCATCATTTCCCTGCTGATCGGAACTTCTGTCAGCTCCACCACTTGCTTTTCTGTCGGAGTTACCCGTTTGGTTAACTCCTCCGACCGGTGATCTTCTTCTACTTCTGGCGCCTGTATGCCTCCATCTATACATTTTGTGGCTACAGTTGCCACATCTTCCTTCGGACGTGGTATACCAACCACCTCAGGACGTACCTCTGCTGCCAGCAGCGCCTCAAATTCAGCCGCGCTGATCTTTGCCACTGGCAACGCCTGGGTTTCGTACTCACGTGCCTGGACGGGGCCGTGACCGTAGGAAACCCGTTGCACTCCATTCCCATTAAGTGTCATTTGGCAATGACTATATGGAGGCAACACTATTTGCGTCTGTGGTTGGTAAACCACCTGATGTCCGTAACTAAACTGGTTATAATAATTGTGAGGTATACAGACCGGATACAACCATGGTGGAAACTGATGCGTCGCCATCATCGCCGGCGTCGTGGTCTGGAACGGAAACATCCTCCCTCGATGTCACAAATTCACGTAAACTGATTGACTCATTTTGAACGTATGTCCTTTTCGGATCGTCATTGGGTGCATAATTAATTTTTTAAATTAATTTACCCTCAGATCCTACCGTCGACTGCGCCAATGTAACACGGGGGGGGGGGGATAGGTGGCTGCACAAATGGTGCGATGATGATGACTTACTGATTATTTATGATGATGACGATGATAACAGGAACACAACACACTGATGGGGGCACGGGAGCACATGTTCACTTTAATTTTTACTTAAACTTATTTTTATTTACATATTTATAAAACAAAACTTAACTTAACTAAAATTAAACAAATTACACTAAACGGACTACATTTTGTCTGCGTCCGTTCTACAACTAATTCTATCTAAGACTGTCTGTAAAACTATCAGTTGAGAGGCAAATCTACCCTCTCAACTTCTTATCTAAATACAAAAATGTTGTCTGTGAAATATGATCTTTTCGGCATATGGCCCCATAATTTCTAATTTTTATTACCAAAAATGTCAACGTCTATATGCCGATAAAAGAATCACAGTTCACAGAAGAAATGCAGTCTACAAAACAAGATGGAAACAGGGCCGTATTTTCCATCTTGTTACAACTTAAAACCCAATTCCAAACTGACACTCTCCACAAATACTATATGGGAAACAAAATCTCTAAATGCTACCACGGAATAGTTTGAATCAGAGTCCGTACTCTAAGTACCTATCAACTCCAAATCTGAATTCGAAGCTGTCATTCTCTATTCTATACCCACAAAATTCTAAATTCAACAAAAAAACAATAATACTACCTATATGAAGATCTCATCGTCTACATTGGCATTATATTCCTAAATAGTGGAGTTTTTATGGGGAGGGGGATTAATATATGGGGAATATATGCCCCCCATGATATAGAAACATGTAATAAAAATATCTATACACTTCATTTTGAAACATTAAGTTGTTGGAATGTATAGAGTAGTATCTAACAGACATTTAATTTTAGATGTGCATTTAACAAACAAAAGCCTGTAAAATATAAAGGATTTCCAACATTGCTGTCAAAATTTCGATATGCTTTTTTTTATTAAATACACATTTAAAATTAAATGTCTGTTCATAATACCGAAGATAAACCTTTTTTGTTATTGTATTGTATCTATATTTTAAATATTCTTTTTCTGATTATTATACAACTTTTTTATATCACAACCCCCCCTCCCCTTCTGGCTCATGTCAGGGTACGCTACTACTTCTACATGGAATAGGGCTTCAAATACTTAAAGTACTTGTTTTGTGACAAGTTTGTATTCTAACGTGGTACGTTATCAACCGAAGCACTTGAACTTAGTGTTTTTTTTTTATTTGGATAAATATTGACAATGCTGTTATTGGAACCCCAGATCTTATAACCCACTTAATTCGAGTCGGACCGCACTAACCACTGCCCATATTGCTCATACTTGTAATATCAACTCTTTCTCTCAAAATCTAAAATCTAAGTTTATACTTTCCAAAAATATACACACTTGTTTAAACAAGAATATGGAAATGATACTTGGAAATGTCCATGATCCAAAGTCTTTACAGAAAAATGAAATATTGATGTGAATGATTATTTTTAACATAACCTGAGTTTAAATCTGACAGGTACTCTCCATAAATAATAAATAATGAATTTTGGGATGGTACTTCCTTGTGTCCAGTGTCCATATGGCATGTGATATGGTTGTCGTAACCTAAGTTTAAATCTGCTACTGTCAACTATTACTATATGCACTCGTTACGAAAGGTAACTGTATGCTGACGAAGGAGAATCTGACGGTAGTATTCAGGAATGTCCATTGACTAAATTCTCTAAACATGAACGAAAATACCAGCTGTGGTATAAACCGTAACTCCTCAGAAAACATTGAAATGAAGTTGTTACCGTCAATGTCAAGCACTTATATCCTTGGAAATAATAATAAACTTTTATTTCACATCTTATAAGCAAAATATTAAACTTGTTTTTCGTAGGAAAATAGAATCCACCTTCTTGGTACGATCGCATTTTGGCGTAAAACGATTTCTCTTATATAACGAATAATGTAATATAGTCAGAACACCTTATAATACAAAATTAATTAGTATTGACACAACAAACATAGTAGTTTAAGAAATAAAATTTCCCTAAATTTCAATAAGTTTTACGGTAGACATAGACAAAACTCTATTGCATTGCTATATTAGGTATTAGCACATTCAAAACTTATATTAGTACGAGAACAGTATATAAACAAAAGTTCATTTAAGTGTCACAAAAATTAATTACGTTTTTCATTAATAAACTTTTTGTATCGTCTTTTTCAATTTGCAATAAAGTGAGTGTTTATATTCCGGTGGCACAGATGTAAATGAAAACTAAGTAGAATAGTATTGACTAAGGGTCGGACACTGACCAAGTAACATACGAGAACGGCAGGTTTCCTGCCCTTGATTTACTGCTGGGGTGTCCAGGCTAATGAAACCATACGCACACACCACCAATATCTACTTACAATTAAATCGCACTCTGGATTTACCGAACTCTACATTCATTTCATTACATATATCACTTTGTTACATCTTTAATTATTTAAACAAATCGCGACATTAATTACATCTTTCAGAACTGATAATATAATAATAATAATAATAATAATACATCATCATCATCATTATCATCTTCAGACATTATCTTTAAAGTATGTACTATTATCTGTATAAATTTATGTTTTCATCTTCTGAATATGGTACAAGATTCCTACGTGGAACAAATCCTCAGCTATCTAAAGTACTCGTTTCGTAACATTTTACTTGCAATTTAGTAAAGATTGTCAGCCTACTGTCATGGTCTTTTAGACAAAGCAATAATTATTTTTGTTTAAAAATTGGAAACCCTCAGGTTTGAACCCCAGATCTTACAAGCTAACTAAATCTGCCACCACGAATCGTTTTTTATATATATTTTACATCAATAAATTTACAATAATGCTTTGTGCTATACTCAAAGAAACTTTTTTTCATTAAAAATTAAATACAAAATAATAACTATTCGCCTCAAAAACACCTATTATAAATTACTGCTAATATTTAATCGTTGATGCTCTGTAATTATATTATTATATATTTATTACATTAATACTGGTATTTAAATTTCTTAGAACAGTATTATACAGCTACAATAACCAACTATCAATTATTCCTTTAAATGCACAGAGCTTAAGTCATAAATTATTATTCCGAATATATTCGTTTTATAAATATCGTGTTTTAAAAATGTTTATACCAACTTAAAAAATAAATAACAATAATAAAACTATTACTGCTATTACTGAGCTAAAGATCCGCGCAAAGAAGTTCTGGGTTCGATTCCCGGAGAGGCATGGATCAAGTGGCTGTTAAAATTTAAAAAAAACTACTAACAATAAATTAAAATATGATTAATTATTGTATTTATGAAATTGGAAGCTTGCATGCAGTAATGCCAATGTCCTCTTTAGTGTAAATTTTTATGAAGAAACTTTCGTTATAAATTTGATATAGCGAACAGAATTGATTAGAATGAGTAAGACGTAGCAGGGAATTAGAAAACGTTGAGCAGAGAATGGGCGAGCAAAGCAAGAAAATTCCGAGCGATGTCAACAGTTACGAGAGTTAAACTTCAATTCCTATCTGGTTTTCCTTAAGTAGAAAATATCGTATCGAAATTAAAATGACAAATGTATCATTCATAAGAGCAGTGCAGTGGCTCAGTTACTGCGCTTCGACTGAAATTGAGTGAGATCTGTGGTTCAATTCCCAACATTGCCATTAACCAAATAAAATACCGTTGCATTAAAATTCAAATATAACTTGTCACGAAACTAGTACCCTAAGTATTTGAAACCCTGTTCCATCTAGGAATGTGGTGCTAGAGACTTACTGTTAAAATTTCGATTAGATATTTTAATAACTGTTAGACAAATCGTAGTTGGCATTTGATTAAACTACATTTATTATAAAAAAATAGTGACGGTTGTTTCCTCCTTTCAGACCACAGATTAAGTTGGTTGTCACAATATTTTTTTTTTATAATAAATGAGGATGAATCAAGCTCAAAGTACCGTTTTGTAGAATTTTTAGTTCAAGTGTAGCTTGATGTAACTAGACACTTGAAAGGCATTGTCCTAGAAGAACAAGCAAAGCCAATGATACGATCCATATTGTGAGGTGTGAAACTGAAAGGAACACAAATGGAAATCCCTGGCGTGAAGAAAAGGAAGTCGTGTGCTACCCAAATTCGCGATTCGCGATCGACGAAGTAATTTCATAACTTTTGCGGTATTTAGCAAACTTTGATATTGGGAAAAATCGTGCAAATTCCAGCAAAAACATTCGAATATCGATATGTTCAGCAGCCCGGGGGATAAACATCCCATATTAAAGCCCGCCAACAAACTTAAACTCCAGAAACAAAAGAAGAACAGCCGCGGCGAATCGGCAGTTTTAATGACACCACAAGCAAACATTCGCGCAAAACACAGAAATTCTTACAGAATTTATCATGTACAAACCCCGGCGCGGGACAGAGACACGCTTACGGCGTCTTGCGTGCGTGGGAGAGAGACAACCATACTTTTCATTAAGGGTAGAGGACGGAATGAAATTACATACCCCGTTGGTGCAACAGGGACGGAGATATAGGCAAGTGGTGTGGGTGCAAGTGAGACGGAAGGCCGTGACGGGGTATGCAATGGGCGCGAGTGAGACGGAGCAAGGGGGTGAGAGGCAGTGTGAGCGAGAGAGTGATATGCAAGTTAATTAATCGGTAAAGTAATGAGAATAAAGCGCAAGCGCGCGCTCGCCTGCCGACGCCGCATAGGGACGCGGACGCCAGTGGCGGCGGCGGCGGGGCGCGGGGGCAGTCATCAACGCCAGCGCAGATTACAAGTACAGTCGGCGACAAAAACCACCCCCGCGCATACACACATCACCCCTCAACAACAAGTCAACACACTGCCCGAAATGCTAAACAAAACACTTCAACTTCCAATGCATTTTCCACGACAGGATTAAGTGACCAAAAAATTCACACACAAAAAAATCAAAATTAAAAAATAGTTATAATAATTCATAGAATAAACATTCACATATTCTACAACAATATTAAATGTCCTAAAAATAGCACTTTGTAGTAAAATTGGGTTACTGTTTCCCAATTCCTACTAAGTCCAGAGTGTGAGATCAAGGGTGTGATTCCCAGTGAAACCAACGACTACCCAAATGAAACACCGTTGTGTTCAAGTTGTCCACAGTTCAAATTGCAAAGCCTGAGCGTTTACCACTAGTACTACGACCTACGATGTCTGCTATTTACATTTTATTATAATTTTTGTTTTTCTTTAGTTCTACATCGTCGTTCTACTAGTGTTCCGAAGCCACTGTAGAACTAGGTCTTGAAAAGTTTGGAATTCAATCTCACCAGCTAGCAAATCATATTGACAACATACCAACACACGTATTAAAATAGACCACGTTAGTGAGGTTAAGATTTACATTTGGCGCGAAACCCTAATTCAAATCTGAGTCTATGCATTTCTTATGGGAGTACATTTTCAATTCACGATATTAAAGCATTTTGACGATTCTTAATTATAAGATAGGGTTTTTTTATATCCTAAAACATTACTCTTTGGTTTCCATACAGAAAAAGTACAAATAAAAGAATAAATTAAGAAAAATTTGATTTTAAAGAAAGTAGTAACGCATATAGTAACATATGTCGTTACTTGGTGCAGCAGGTTAAAAATGCCGCGTGAAAGTGACAGATTCAACTGAATACTAAGACAGCTACGACATACGTTTTCAGAAATTTGTACCTACTGTTTAAATTGAAGTTTATTAAATAATATTATGTTTTTTAGGTGTGTATATTACATTAGAAGATAGATAAAACATTAGAGATTAATATTTATAAGGTTTAATAGTTAAGATTTGCATTTTAAAATACTTTCTAGCAGTTTAAAGATAGCACATTTTTATTCCCATAAGAATAACATGGGCGTATAAATCGGCAGAGGCGAGTTAGGGTTTCAGTTTGAATTTGGCGCCACAAAATGACCGTTACACTAATGCAGTCTATAGAAGACAATAGAGACGATTCCTTGACCAGTTATAGTTTGAAATATAGTACTGGTTGCACAGAGTACCTGATTGTAATAAATTTTAATAAAGGTATCGTACAGATTAAAAATATTAATTGAATTTCTACATACCTATGTATCTCAAAATAATTACCACTATTGTTCTTGTATTTGAAAATCATAATCCAGTGAAACTAGAAAAATATTCTTTTTTATGCTAGTAAGTACACATTAAGATTATAAACACAAATTAAGAATTCAATTCATTATTTTATAAATCGACTGTGAATTATATATTGCGGTACTTGATAGTCAATAGTAAAATAAGTGGTAATATTTACTTAAAATTTTGTTAGAGTAATTTTTTTATGTAATAATAAATATTGAAAATAAGGCAAATGTAAGGATAATATATGTAAGTTTGCAGGCATGCAAGTATTTAATATAGATGTGCATTAGAGTGGGCAGGTAATGCATGCATGGCACAGTTGATATTGATTCCTTTTGCCGTATTTAAAATAAATTATAAAAGCACAAAACAGAAAGATATCGACTAGCTACAGCGAACAACTAAAATTTCTATTTTTCCTTTTAAATTATTGATTCACATAGCATTCGCACCGCTGCACTTCAAGAGGATTCCTATAAGAACTGATCCAGGATTCTCACTACTCACATATAAATATTTCATATTTACTTTCTTAGGGCATACACCCTGGCCAATTCACATCTAACTTTTATATCATCCACAAAAATTCACATTTTAATTCCTTTGTCTAAAACCATACAATCAAAAACAAAGCGTTTATTAATCTTTAATACTCGTTAATCGCTTTCTGAAATTAAAATTAAGATTTATATTGTGGAATTAATAGGTATGAAATTTATTATGTATGTGTAGAAATAATGCATTTTCTGTCTAGACAAGGAAATCGAAATTTTATGTTGATTTGGCAGTAATAACTAATATAACGAATTCTATAAAATTATTGTATTAACTATTACACTATTTATTTAAAGTACATAAAACAATAATAACTTGTCCTGATTTTATGTCTGCAAGTAAATTAATTGCAATTGGCTTAATAATGCAAAGTCATTTCTCTGAACAATAACATCAAATTACACACATTGTTATCCTCGTTGACAAGTAAATTCATAATATTGAGCAATTTTAATTTTAAATTTCAAACATATAAATGTTTTCTGTAGTACTGTATGGTTATGCACTTAGTTATAATCGGGAAGTTAGGTATTATAATCATAAATAGTATTGTTGTATATTATATTTAAGTTTAGATTTGTGTGATGGAATATCACGGAACAGATGAAATTTTTATAACTTATTTTTCACAAAATCATAAACAGAATTTCAATAACTTTCATATAATTTCATATGAATTGTCTACTGGTCTTTATAAAATTTATACAGGCAAACATATGTTTTAATTAACATGTAAAAATGATTACTTACGTAATATATAAATTAAAGTACCTATACAAATATTTCCAAAAAAATATCTTCAAAAATAAACTGTTATTTCTTGTGGACAGATTTTTATCAAAAATTATGCTGTTTTAACAAGTCAAAAACTAAAATATGAAATTTTATTAAAATGTTTACCTTAATTTGCTCTACACTGGCACATATAAATGCGGACAGAGAGACGGATCTAAATGGTAACAACTTTTTGTAAAGACTTAATTTGTAGAAATTCCTTAAAATATCTGCATTTTATGATGGGTATAATTACAATAACTCTCTTACGTATGTGTTAGTAAAAAAAAATTTGTTTCACAAAATGAATAAAAAAAAATGAAATCTCTTATTTTTTTTAAGTTTCGGATCATGTAAATTTTAACACTTGTCATAAACAACTTTTTTAACGTAACATTTGTTAAAATATTATATTGTGTAAGTACAATATGGTAAATTTACAATAAATATAATCATTTAATCGAATTCATACAGCGTAAATTTTCAAAATATTGTTACTACAAGATTTACAAACATTATCCTAGTTACGACTATATGTATGCTAATCTACTTGAAGAATTTAACATAACTTCTTTAACTCAAAGAAAAATTCATTCATTTGTATATGTATACAAACTCCTACATAATATTATTGATGATCCTGTTATTCTAGAAGTAATTCTTATATTTGTATCTCGTCTAAATTTTAGAAACAAAAAGACATTTTATTATACTTTGCGAAAAACTAATTATGCACTAAGAGCTCCTGTAAATTTACTTTGTACAATAGACAATAAAGTACTTCGTTCCATCGACATATTTTCTGAATCAAGTGCAAAGTTAAAATCTCACATTTCTGTTATCATACTGTTTGAATATTTGTATGTATGTATTTAGATTAAATAATATTGTAATTATGTATGTTTGTGGTAATATGTACTTTCGTGCCTTTGCACAAATTTCTTGTATCTATATTGTATAATAGACATGTTATTGGGATATTGTATCCTGTTGGTCAGTTATAAATAAATAAATAAATAATTTGCTAATGTAAGAATTCGTGTGTAACATTAGAGTTCTTTGCTTTATTATTAGAGTCTCTTTTAATTTTACTACTTATTTTTTATTACAATATATCCCTCATTTTATGAAGCGGTCGAAAAACAATTATTTGACAAAATGTATAAAAATATAATGAAATTTGACTGAAAAGATAACCGTCAAAATATTTTTAAAGAATTGTGTTTATGCAAATAAACAATAAATCTTTCATAGTAAAATATTGTATTCAAACCTAAAAATTCGTGTGTGAAATTCGAGTTCTTTGCTCTACGACTAAGCGTCTCTTGTAAGTTTGTCTGTTTCCGTGACCGTTTGGCCGTGTGTGTTGGTGTGTGTGTGTGTGGCGACCAGCAAACAACCCTAAAGTCTCAGCTGTTCGCCACCCCCGTTGCACCGTGCGTCATTCACGGCTTACGTTACGGTTACGTTATGTCAACTAGCGTGCACCGACCAGACGGGGGTTGGTGTAGGTAGGGTTGCTACTTGCATAACCCACACACCAAATCAATTATTCATTTAATACATACCAGCCTCAAACATTCACATTAATGCCAAATAAAATAGTAAACGTATTTATCTAATATTGTTGCAAAAATTTAAATTTGTGTTAAATGTAAATATTAATTGTAAAAATATATACTCATATATCGTATCATACGTATCACCTGACTGTTCCTACTTGTGTGAAGCACACCTTTGTCCCTAACCTAACTTTCAATTATAAATGTAATTTAAAATTCATAAAATACTGTTAAAAATATCTTCTCTATCAACTAAATTCTAAACTTATAGCACAAACACTCAGTAAATTTGGTTGTTTACTTCGATCTGTCAACAAACACTCCTAATACATAACCTAAGTTTTACTTTCAACCTCAAAACAAATGAAAACTATTCTAAACTATGCTTTTATTTCTTTTTACACAAAATAGTATATTCTTCTATACTAATTTAAATATACTTGCTTGTTTATTGTGCCTATCAATGAATAAAAACAAACAGTAGATAACTATAACCCCACTTTTACAGTAACCTCAAATTTGTATTAAAACAATTCTATTTTTAAAAACAACACTTTTTCTATCAAGATCTACCAATAATATTATTTGTTTGCCCAATCTATCAATGAAAATAACACATATTTTAGTTTAGTTTCAATTGTAACCTCAAATATAAATGTCAAAACAAAGTGGAAATAATGTCTGTGTTTTTCTAAAAATAAATAATCAAGATTAACAAAGCAAAACTCAAAATTATTGAAGCATAATGCAATGGATACTACTTTCATGGAAAACAATAGAATTGCGTTGAAAACAATTAGTAAATTCAGTTGTTTACGTCTATCTGTCAACGAATATCAACACAGACATTATTTTTCATTGGTTTTATAACCTTAAAATATATAAATTGTTCATTTTGATTATTCTTTGTACTATTTAACTGTGTTGTGTGAATAATAATTTATAAGGTGACTGTCTATATCCATCTGTCAATGTATTTTCGATAAACAACAAGGATTTTTCATTATAATTTTCATCTTAATCTCAAAATAACATTAAAATTAATATTGTAAGCTTTGTTTATTAAGTTGAGAGTTATTTATATGGAAAAAGTACACTGTTTTGATTGTTTACATCTATTTGTCAACGAATATAAAGTAAACAATAGTTGTTTTTCAGTATATAACCTCAATTTTCTGTATTTTATCATGATTTTGATTGATTAGTAATTATTCAGAGAAAAATTGTAAGTGTATTTCGTAGAGGTATCATATCTTATTAGTTTTGACTGTATTTATTCATATGTCATTGGTTAAAAAATATAACAATAATGTATATTCTCAAAATTAAATTGATTGAAAATTAAAAAAAATGTTTTAAGCTTGGAGTAGTTATTTCAAAGGAATAATAAGAAAATCTAATTGTTTCCATATATCTTCAAATAAATTTAATGTAAACAATGATTGTTTATTAGTATATAACCTCAAATTCTTTGTTGTGAGGTTATATTTATCCAAAAAGTTACCTTTATTTTGTTTGTTTATTAATGATTTTGTTAAAAATAGTCTGTGCATTTGGTAGGGGCATCACATCTATTTATTTTTTGTTTGTTGTTTACATCCATCTGTCAACGTATTTTCGTCAATCAACAATTACAATCATAAAATTAAATTGAATTAATATAAATATTCATGTTTTAAGCTAAGAGGATAATTATTTATTAGAAATAAGAATAACATTTGATTGTTTACATCCATGTGTGACATGTATGTATAAAGTAAACAACACATTTTAAGCTCAGGTAGTGCAGTTACGATATGCAAGTGGTCGAGAACTTACGATTTTCCAATTATTTATTAGAAGTAAAAAGAACATTTGATTGTTTACATCCATGTGTGATACGTGTATATAAAGTAAACAACACATTACAAGCTCAGGTACTGCGGTTACGATATGCAAGTGGTCGAGAACTTACGATTCTCCAATTATTTATTAGAAGTAAATATAACATTTGATTGTTTACATCCATGTGCGATATATGTATAAAGTAAACAACACATTACAAGGTGAGGTAGTGCAAGTGTCTGAGAACTTACGATTCTCCGTTTGGGTATCATCCTCACAACACGTCACACACAGTCACTGAGTGCACTAGGGAGCACAGGTGGTCGCACACGTGTAGCGAGTGGGTGCCGAGCGGCCGTCCAGTCGAGAGGCTAGGCGGCATGTGATCGCGAGAGCCGGACAACGGCCGCGCAGTCGCGGGAGGGGTAATTAGCAGGGGTGCGGAAAATGCACGGGATCAAATGGAAATTCGCACATCCAAAACAAACCAGGATTCTGCGAAACGTAGGTGAGATACTGAACGAGCTTCGTGGGTTCGGTCTTTAAAGCGCATTGAGAGGAGTAATGAGTCTTGAACTTGAGTTTGGTTGGAGTCCCGGGTTCAAATACCACTAGGTCAGTTTTGGTCAGAATTTGAATCTCTCAAAAACAAATATAGATTGCTACCAACTTAGTACAATAAATGAATATCACGGTTCGACTTGCGGAAAATGTAAGGATCAAATGGGAATTCTTACATTCACCATAACAAACAAATATTCTGCGAACCTTCATTAGAATACTTCACGCACCTCATGCTTCCTTTCTTTAAAGCTCATTGTCTGAGCAACGGTTTTTGTACTTCAATATGTTTGGGGTCTTGGTTTCAAATCCCACTGAGGCATGGATATTTATGTAACTTAATAATAATTAGCGCATTGCTAAATAATCATAATCAAAAAACGCAGTTTTGGTCAGGATTTAAATCTACAAAACAAATACAGATTTTTACCAACTTAGTACGACAATTGAAAATCATGGCTCGACATGCGGAAAAAGCATGGACCATTAGGAAATTTTCACATCAAAAACAAACAAAAATTCTGCCTATCTTCATCAAAATATTTCGTGCACTTCCTTTCTTTAAAATGTAAATATTAACTAACTACAAGCAGCAGTTGCTCACTTAGCTAAGCGGAGTGTGAGATCTGGGGTTCAAATCCCAGTGACGATAAACAAGTAACCAAAAATAAATACTGCAGTGTCCGAGTAGTTCGGAACCCATTATAAGCTGTAGGTCTCCTGTCCTGTAATTGAACTTCGGTCTGTTGGACCAGTGTAAATTAAATGAAAATAAATAATTAATAAAACTGAGTGGTCAAGAGCAACGGTTTCTGAACTTGAGCATGTTTGGGGGTCCCGGGTTCAAATTTCATCAAAGCATGGATATTTATCTATACCTAATAATAATTAGCACACTGCTTTATAACCATAATCAAAAAATGCAGTTTTGGTGAGGATTTGAATCTTTGAAAAACATGTATAGATTCCTACCAACTTAGTACGACAACTGAACTACAGGATTCGACGACATTCAGAGTTGACCTTTGAAGCAAAAAAATCCACTGAATTCAGATATTCCTGCGAACCCTCATACTTAGATATCGGAGCAAGATTCGATACATTTAAATCAAATACGAATTCCTATTTGAATCTAGGACAATAATAGCTCATCCTAATCAGGCATAGCATTCCTAAATGGAATACGATCTCAAGTTCCTAAGGTATCTATTTCGTAACAAGCTTTACAGTGGGTTCTGAAGATTGGCGAAGTTCGAATTTGAATCACACTCCGCTCAATTCGAGTTGAAGCGCGTTTTCCAAGTGAGTTATTGTTGCTAATACAATAAGAGTGTGTGTGTATGTGTAATAACAAAATACAAGCAACACGTTTTAAATAAAATATAATTTTGTGTGCGAATAATTCGAATACAAGAATGGATTAAAAACTTTGCGACCTCCAATCTAACAGAGAAGAAGTTTATTAATATTAATAATATTACATTATTTTTCAACGTAGTTATCTTTCACGACTATAGTTGATCCTTCGATGCTATAAAATATTTCGGCGGGTCTGCAAAATACTCTGTTCCAGCTATTACTACTTCAGTGGACAAAAATTGATATCCTCTCAGATAGTTTTGAGACTATCAAATAAATTAAACTTAATTCATTAATTTAGTGATTCAATTTAAAGGTGCACAAATTAATTTTATCGCATTTTTTAAGCCTTCCAAAATAGTTTGTTATTCTTAATTCATTGATTCAAATATTTTGAACTTGTTTACAGGAAATATTCACAGTTTTTGCCATATTGTGCGTCAAATTTATGTTTTTTTTTAACTAGTAACAGTTGTAAGTCTTCCACTACGAGGGGCATCTTCAGTGCTTTTCCTCCCACGTATATAAATTCAGCTTCCCACTTTTTCACCAGTGAGTATGAAGAAAGGATATTCCCATAGTATTCGTCATGTCTTTATTAATATGTATCCTATTTGGTTAATTATAAAAATTCCAATAAAATTAGTAGATGAACGTAATGTAAAGCAGTTCTTGGAATGAGAAAATAACCTCAAAAAGTCAGTCAAGAATATTTTTGGAAATTTGTTTGCAGCAGGAAATTTGCAGACAAGGAACTGTGTGGTCCGATAATGGATTGTTTGTTTATTGGAAATAGATAAGATTGATATTGGATTTACTTGTAAAAATTGGAAGCAAAACTATATCAATCACAAATTGAGGAATTTAAAATAACAAAACTTTGTTTATAATATTAGTATTTAGTGGTAAGTAAGCACCAAATACTTCAAGGAAATGTTGAATATGGTTTTATAGTTAAGTGTAAGTAAACTGCATACCCAAAATGGGCTATGGTAATCGATGAATTCTTATGTAATGTTATGGTGTTTGGGTATATAGTAGTTACCTAGAGAGGTATACGGATGTTGAATATGGTTTTATAGTTTAAGTAAACTGCATACCCAAAATAGGCTATGGTAATCGATGAATGGTATAGTGTACCAAAACTGTTTATAATGTCAGTATTTAGTGGTAAATAAGTGCCTAATACTTCAAGGTAATGTTGAATATGGTTTTATAGTAACGTTTAAGTAAACTGCATACCCAAAATAGGCTATGGTAATCGATCAATTCTTACGTAATGTTTTGGTGTTTGGGTATATAGTAGTTACCTAGAGAGGTATACGGATGTTGAATATGGTTTTATAGTTTAAGTAAACTGCATACACAAGATAGGCTATGGTAATGTATGAATGGTATAGTGTAACAAAACTCTGTTTATAATGTCAGTATTTAGTGGTAAATAAGTGCCTAATACTTCAAGGTTATATTGAATGGTTTTATAGTTAAGTGTAAGTAAACTGTATACCCAAAATGGTCTATGGTAATCGATGAATTCTTATGTAATGTTATGGTGTTTGGGTATATAGTAGTTACCTAGAGAGGTATACAGTGGTGACTTTATCCGCTAATCCCACGCCTTAAAATGGTCTATGGTAATCGATGAATTCTTATGTAATGTTATGCTGTTTGGGTATATCGTAGTTACCTAGAGAGTGTTTATAATATTCGTATTTAGTTATATGTAAGCGCCGAATGCTTCAAGGTAATGTTGAATATGGTTTTATAGTTAAGTATAAGTAAAATCCCAAAATACCCAAATTGGGCTATGGTAATCGATGAACTCTTATGTAACGTTATGGTGTTTGTAGTTACGTAGAGAGGTATACGGCGGTGACGTTCCCCGCTAATCCCATTTGCGTGGAGATGTCCGGAGGTCCAGCAGCACCTCGTCCTCATCCTCATCTGCGCTGGGCGCGCGGCGATTGGCTCGCGAGGCCCCGCCCACTCCAGCTTGTCACCTACCGGTATGCAAATCGCACGGCGGCCCGGACCGCGAGAGGAGAGCAGACGTACGTGATGAGGAGCGAGAGAACAGGGTGAGGCAGGGTGAGCGCAGTGGGCTACGCTTAATTGTTGACCAGATCGAAACTCCACATCAAGCACCAAATACTACATTTTATAGTCTTACATTCTCTAACTATGAATAAAAAATACTAATTGTTACAATTATGTAAAGATTGAAATTTTAAATCACCCTTTCATAATAAATTATGTTTTTGATTACAGGCACCATTCCGTTTTCATTATCTTATTTATTTGTATTAATTCGTATATTTTTTCACTATCAATAAACGTTATCCTGTTTGTGCTGTCCACTCATATTTATTTATTGTTGTCACTACTTATTCAACACTAATGAATGTAATGTTGGTGTCTATCATAGACTAGAATATCATACTGTACGTTTGGCATTACTTATTAATTGTTGACCAGATTAAAACGAAAAAACAAATATTGTATATCTGTCAGAAGTTATATTTTGTATAGGTTAAAATAGAAAATTTATATAAATAATTTTAATAAATACCTTATATTTACTGTTTGAAATTTTGGTTGTTTATTTGGTACCAACGCGGGTAAGTTTAGGATCAGTTGAAGGTTGTATTCAAATATCCCAAAAAAATATGACCATTGTTCGATTGCAGGCAAAGGTGTCTCACTTAGTTAGCGTACTCCAAGTCGAACTGAGCTCAATATGAGATCTGGGTTTCAAATTCCGCTAAATCCGATAATCCGAATGATTTGGAACCCTCTATAAGCTGTAAGTTCCTTGCGCAGTCTTGACTAAGTTATAAAGTCTGCTTTAAAGTGTAGAATAGCTGGGAAGTCAAGTTAGGTAAAATTTTGCTACGGTTTTGTTTGTTTATAATTGTGTATCTGAAAAAAGCAGGATCGAATCTGTCCCCAGCAGGTCATAGACGAAATATAATTCGGGTCCCATTTTTTCAATTTTTTTGATCTGAACTACTTAGCTCATCAACTAGATGTGTGTTTCACAAGACAAGATTTCTTGCCTTGTTTTATTATTTCTTGTCTTATCTTGAAAAACAAGACAAGAAATTTAAGCATATCTTATATTTCACAACTCTTGTATATAATAATCTTGTCTTGTTCATCATTTTCTTGCATATTTCTTATCTTTCAGTTTAAAATATAGTCATGGATTCCCCTATTCGCAAATGACCTTGAATATATCATTATTCTTTGTATCACATAAACATTTTTTTATTATTAAACAAAAAATCTTAAAACTGCACTATTATAAGTATTTTTTTTAGCATAAGTTCCCTGTTTATAAGAAAGCATTTTATGGTTTAACTTTTGATTATTATTTTTAAATTTTATGACTACATTTTTTTACCCAAAATACATGTAAACTTTTTTAAATTTCCCATTTAACCCCACTTTGTTTGTAACCAACTTCAGTTGTAGAATGTCGTTTACTTTTTTTTTTCTATTTTTCAGACACTTTTTATCAAAAGATTTGTTTTCTTACTCTTTCGTACTCGCATCGCGCGTGAATTTCAGAATGATTGAACCCGGGCCAGGGTGTTGCCATGTGACAATTATTTCAGGGACTGCTAAATCTGTTTAATTTCAGCGGTAATACGACTTTACTGATATATTATTTTGAATTTATAACGTAGAAATTTTTTGCCACAATGTGTTTTTTTTTTTAAATTACTTTGAAATGTAAAACTCGATTATAACGACATCGAAGGGACCTCAAAAATTTCGAATAAAGTAAAATAACGATAGCGTATAAGCTTTCAAACAAAAGGTTACAATTCTGACGTTATAACCTGTTTCTCTCTAATCGATATGGTTATAAACGGAGTTTATTGTATTTTTTTTATTTATTCTTTACAATATGTTTTTTTCCATAATAAATGATTTTTGTAAATTAATTACACCTTTTTAAAAAAATCAAACAAATCTAATTTAAATAAAAAACATCCGATTTAAATAAAAAAATCTGTTTTTTTATTTATTTATTTTTTTAATGCAACCCTGAGTTGAGGCCGTGTTACCTCTAGGAATTTGATGCCAAAAATTATAGTACTGTTTGATTGTTTATCTATTAATCAAAAATGTCAGTGTCTAGTACAAAATCCAGTATAAGGGGTGAGGCTCTATTACTGTTTATAGAGTGATATGACAAACTGTTTGCTGGAAATAACGTACACTTTCTCAAAAAATATACTTTTATGTACGTTTAAATTATTCAAAACTAATAAAAATTAAGGTGAGCTATCGCAGCCACCTCTATCGGTAAAAGAAAAAGTATCCAAATAATTCGGATGTCTTTAAAACCGACAATTTACTTTTACATCCTAACTAACAGTTAATTGTTGACCCGATCGAAATATAAAATGTGCACAGAATATAGGATTTCATTTTCAAAGTAGTCAACTATTAACAAAAAATATTGATTTATCGAAAAGGACGAAACTAACTATAACCTGAAGCTACATCTCTTGTAGTTTCAAATAATGTGTACATTCAGAACTTGCACTGGTACTAAAGCTCAATTCTCATAAATATTATCTATTATTCAAAAAATACTACTGTATCCGAATAACTTACATTCTTGTATATAAACTGTAACAAAATAAACAAAAGTTCTTTTAATTTCACAAGAATATCAGATTTAATAATAAGTATAAATAAAACCGGATATGAACTAAATTCAATTATTGTCTATACATTTAATTTATTGATTCTTTTATAGTTCCTTTTATTGGTTGACTTTTTACTATCTATGTACTTCTTATTTAAATGTAATATCAAAGACAATAACAACAATTTTATTATTTAAATGTATTTTAAAAAAGACCGTTTAGATCTGTATTGAAATACTACATTTAATTGAAAAATTATAGCCATTTCTAATAAATTCTTAACATTTCTAATAATATGAAAACATAAATATTTCCATAATGTTTAGTTTGATATTTAAGCTAGAGTGTATACGAAATCTACACGTTCTTACATACATACACTTAGACATCATTGTAACAATATTAAAATCGGATTATAGTGACCTTGAACTGTGTTTATAAGAATATCAATATGCTGTAGTAAAAAAATGAACCAACAGAGTAAAGAAAATATCAAATTTTACAGTTGTAGGAAGTATAACAAAAAGTAGGCACAATATATTGAAATGAATGACACAAAACATTAAAGTTTGCGAATGTATATTATTTATAATATACCCCTGGGAATAATTCTTTCGGAATTTAATTGTTCGAAAAATCCCTTTCTCCTTTGAAAACATAATCCGAAAATTTGTCCCATACATCTGCCTCCCTACCTGGCCGTGTCAATGGTGGCAACATATAAACATTAGTTATATACTTTTGGACATTTGGTAGCCGAATATCCATCATTTGACCAAAACACCAGCCGCCCAGCTGAGTCATCGAGGTGAAGCAACCGAGAGAAAGTCAATACTAGACTGGCGGACTGCGACCTACCCCAACTACGAAGGAAATGGACACGCAACAATATAGACAAGGATAGCTGCAGCGGCTCTTGTCTTTAAACAGTTTATTAATGGTTGTTGTAATGGTACAGTTACGCCTTGCAATGACTTTGAATTTTGGAAAGAAATTGCACGTTTACACCTGTCATGAACTATTAATATTCCTGAACATAAAAGATGGTGGTGAATATTAAATATTTTAAAATAACAGGGGATGTTAAGAAAATAGAAAGTTGAAAGGGAACATTATTTATATGTATCAAAGTTGATTTGACGATCTATGATTCTAACTGAAAGGAATATTAAATCTGGGCTGTTAATCCCATCGTCACCAGACATAAACCAAATAAAAACACTTTCTATTTTACTTTTTTTCTTTAAGGCTACCGACTACAATATAAGCAAATAATATTTTTCATCATTTGTGTACATTGTTTTGTAGATATAATTTTTTGAAAATAGGTTTCGATTTCCAATCTCTACAGAACACCATTTGACCAAAAGTCACAAATCTCAATGATTCAGTTAACTCTGGCGTAAGAAATGTAAACTAAGGTAGTTTATATTTTCTTGTTTACATATAATTTAAATTATACTTTATGCGTTCAAATCTGAAGTCATATTCTAATAAAATATTTATAAAAATAAAATCGATTAGAACATTCTGCGTACTTTTATTTCTGACGTTGACACATTTTTTACATTTGACATTTGTTAAATCTGTTTATGTGTATGTGTCAGATATGCCTTTGTGTGAGTTTGTGATTTATGGCATCCCGAAAATTAGTACCGGCAATATCTTAAGAAAATTATGAATTAAATTATAATATTTTGGAATATTCCATACTGTAATATGCATGGTAATTGTATAGCAGATACAATTCATGTAAAAAAATCGTAACATTTTGTAATGTTATAATATTTTTTTATGTGAATAAAAGTGGTTAATTTAAAATTTGTTGAGTGTTTTTTTAAACCCAGGGGTTTTTTGGGTCCGGTAAAATTATAACAACCCTGAATAAAATAGTTTTGTTTTTGATGCATGAATAGATATATCGTTGTTTGCATTAAGCTAAAGTAAATAACACACACATAAGTAACATACAAGATTGTTGAGACTGTTGCTTGTATAATTTAAAATCCTGTTTCATGAATTGTACATTTATATAGAAAAACATTTTGACTGTCACTGGATTTTCACCTATCGTTCTTAATGTGTAACGGAAAAATTGTTATTACTTTTATAATAAACATTATGATAATACTTTTAACAAATAAATATCAAATGCTATTACATTGTTATTTTATTTATATGGAAAAATAAAAGCAACTCATAACCTAACAAAATTTCATCTTTCATTTTAAATTTCATTGCTAGAATATTGAAAACTGTTTAAAACAATAATAAAATATTGATAACATACTCACTTTACATGCTTTGAATATCCACTACATAGTAAAAACAATTAAACACAGGTAAAATATAAAATCACAACCACCAGCACATCAGGAATCACAGAACTAACGGTCGCCCGCTCTTTTGAATTGAGTGTGCGTTGAAACAAAAGCGAGCGCCAACTGTTTATACTTGATATTACTGGAAACTTAATTAATATTTCACGTGTATGGTTAGTATAGAGGTGTTATTTGGACAATATAGATGTATTTAAAATGCCAAATGCAATTGTGATGTTTATTTTGTTGGTGATTCAGTACTTTATATTGTTTTGTGCAGTGTTTATGGTTTGGATTTTCCTTCGAGTGGTGTACCGTCAGCTGTTTTGAAGGTATTTATCTTGAAATGTATATCAGTTTTGATATGTGTGTATTGCACAAACATTAACTATTACGGATCTAAAGTAATTAAAACAAAATCATTTCACTATCGAGTAATTAGAGTTATCTATTATCTTAATGACGAATTGCATTTGAACTATTTATAAATTCATTTGTTTATTGGTTTATTGATTACTAATTTATCACATACACCGTGTAGGAATAATGAATATAAAGAAATTTTTATGCATTGTGTAGGGACATAAATATCATAAGTATCAGTGGTTTCAAACAAGTGCACGAAAAAAATGACCCAGACAGTATAGCACATGATACCTACATACATTTAAAATTTTATAATATAGAATGGTTATATTTTTTTCCAACACTTTTTACTGTAATTTTTAATATACTCTATTAATTGTTGGTACAATATACCTAATACAAATTATTTATTTCATTGTCTCCGGCACAATATTTCTTTTAGAAACAGGGCCTCAATTACTTGTTGTATTATTTTATTATTTTATATGTATTTACTTGTGCTCTTTAATTTAAAAATTGTCAATCCATTTCCATAGCCTCGGCATATCTATAGTTTAAAGTGGGATGAAATCTATTAGTATACACATCAGTATTTTCATGGGCGTAGTGGGAGGGGGGCCAAGGAGGCACCTGCTCCCTCTGGCAAATTGTACGTTACTATAATTTTTCTTAATTAATATTTTTACAAAAAATATGTTTTTTCCATTGAAATTGATTCTGTTTTATAATTTACTAATAATAGGGACCGGTAACGTAGTTTAAGCAAATCACCTATTGATTGCACAAGAAAAAAATTTCTATCACTTAACCTTAAAATTTACGCTAGTTCACTTGAATTTTCAATCATCTTAATTGTATTGTCCAATATGGATATATGAAAAAAATTTCTTCAAAGCAGTAATTGTAGTGATTATGATACAAGCGAAAATAATAAAAAAAATACATACGAAACGCATGCACTCTTAATTGAGGAATGAGGTAAAATATAAACTATTAAGAAATACTTGGATGCCCGAAAAATATTTTGATTATTGATTACACATATTTACGGTTATTAAAAAATAAAGATAATCGGAACATTGTAATTATTTTTGAACCCGATCTGCCCCCTGGTAAATATTTCTGGCTACGGCCATGAGAATTTATATAATTAATGATACTGAGAATCAAACCAGCTGTAATAAATACAATTAAAGTTATTATAACACAGTATTTAACACAGTGTTACTTCTGAGAATACTGTATCAATGATAATAATAATAATAAAATAAAAATACCAAACCAAACGATAAAAATGTCGAATGATTAAAAATTATATTGTTTTTGATTTATAATATTTGAATTTTAAAAACGAGTATAATCGCTATTTAAATATTTCTCGACTACTACTGAAAAAATTTTTTCGTTAAACTCGCACCCGGGAAAAAAATATTGAGCCATTTTTACAATTATTTAGTACCTATTTATAGAATAAAAAGTTTAATATTTCTATATAATCTACATGAATTTTTAGAGTTGTTTTGTCGAAAAAACAATGTGTGCACAAGAAAATGAAACTTGTATCTTATTACGTTAAAAATGGAACTTTTAATTTAAGGCTGTTTGACCTTGAACTTAAAAAAAATTCTTCTGTGGCGTATTTTGATTAATATGCAACAGATTTATTTGAAAAAAAATTCTTTGTCCACCGTAATACTTATTATGTAAACGTATCCAATATTCTAATGATTATAACGTATTTTTGTGAGTTGGGTCCAAACGAAGTAAAAGGTGTTTATGATAGATATTTATTTTTTGCTGTTTTGCACAATAGAAAAAAATATTTACGGATAGAAAAAGCGTTACAATTAACTGAAATGATTACGTTTGGAAAACTGTTACAATTTTTTCCTCACCATAAAATTATGCAAACGTTTCCAATATTTTAATGATTCCAACGTATTTTCGTGAGAAAATCACAGCATCACAAATTGCAACTGTCGCAAATCCCATTGTTGTGTTGGTCAGCGGTCGCCATGGAGACGGCATTTAACGGAAAGTGCGGAAATTCGCACGCGGGCCACCTGACCCCTGACCTAGAAATCGGTAACGATGCTGCGTGACCTTCGCAACTAGAGCACCTGGTCTAGCCGCTATCTGCATTAGAATGGATCGTTAATGTGCGAACTTAGAACGAGAGATGCCAATTTGGGAAAAGTGATGAATTATGGAAATTATTGCCTATTCAAATATTAATGGGGTCCGTGGTCTACTGACTGACAACATGCATAATTTACATTATTAAGTATACTGTGTTTCATATATACCGGGATTTGAACCCTGGTTTGTTTTAAACAACATGCTTAAAAAGTTAAGAAAAATCTTATTTTAAATTTAAATCGGATTTTTTCAAGAAAATATTGTAACCCATAAGTACTTAACAATTTGAAGAAACAATAGAGAAAAATACAACACAATTCATTTATAACGTTACTAGTTATAGAGACAAACTTGTTATAACGTCGAAATTGTGATCACTTGTTTGAAATTCCCACTAACTACCTGAACGTTAATGTTTTTTACTTTCATCGGTTACAGCGACGTCGGGCTATAGCCTATAGCAATAAAATTTTTGGGTTCACTGCGATATCGTTATAACCGGATTTCACTGTATCATATTTAAAACTAAAGTAAATAAAAAAAAATCACGTATTATTACAAAAAAATACATTAATAAAGTCATTTTACCGACGAAGTCAAATAGATTTATTAGATCTTGAAAGTGTTGCCAAATAGTAACATTACTCATATGTTTTTTTCCTCAATTTTTGTGTATCTGTGATCAGGATCGGCTCGTATATAGGCACTACGGAACTGCAGCACCCACAGGTTTACTCCATAAAAAGAAAATTATTAATTTATTCTTAATTGCTTATAATAATCAATTTGATCATGAACAATTGTATATAATTCTATTATTCTGCATAAAAGATATATATCTAGCAACACTAAGAAGAGCGAAAAATGCTAGCAGCACTGTGTTTATTACAGTGTCATATCATGTAGCAAGATTGCTTATATCGATGCGCGCGCAAGCATTTACACTTGCAGTGAGAAGCGTAATTCGGCACTGTAAAAACGCAGTTCCTTTGATGAATCAGTAGTGTAGCTGCGTGCTCATAATATTTATTGTGTTTATTTTGTATCTTTACATATATGACCATTATGAGTGAAGAAATAAAATATTTCATACTTTATACTTTAGAACATTATTAGAATTTTGATCTCAGAAATGCAAAAGAAAACAAAACTGTATATATATTTTCAACCTTGGCAAATTTGATCTTATTTAATTGTAGGATATAAATTTAGTATTTTCGAACAAATAATAACATTTTTAAAAAAGAAAGTGAAAAATTATTTCTTATTTTTTAATGTATAGCTAAACCAAGGTTAAAATTATTATATTAAATAATATACTCCACTAAGCGAAGACTAAGTAAGAACTTTTTTGCTGCTATTGTATTTTTAATTATAATATTACAGCTGCCTTAAATATTCATGTGGTGAATAATTTTTGTTGAACTTCTTGGCAAACGGAAGGAATTAAAGCAATAATGAAAAGGTACAAAACGTCTATTCCAATTTTTGTTTCCGTAAAGTGAAATGTGAAATTATATTCCTGGCATGCAAATAACGAAAGTTTGGGCTGTAATTATAATTACCCCAAACGAATTTTACTAATTAGTATAATTATCTCCCTAAAATAACCCTCAGCCCTACCCGAGCTTCTTCCCCACTAGCAGAAACAAACACATTCATGTGGAAAATTATACCAAAACCAAAAATTAATTTTCCAAAACAAAAAGTTGAACCATTTTCTAATTTATTTAACAGATTATGTATATGACACATTATTCAGCATTGATTTGGGTTTATTCTTCCTATAGAACCAGAACTTACTCTAACGTCTGGACTGGAAAAAGCTCTAGGACATAGGTACAATTTTTTATAATATAAAAAAATATTTAAAGTGATGGCTATGCTTGCAGTAGAATAGAAAGAAAAAAAAGAAATAAATTTTGATGATGTGATGCCTAATTAGTTACAAAAATAAGTTTGCGATAATAACTAAGAATTTTTTGGATATTAGAAAAAATATTTGATAATAATATTATGTTCATTCGTTATTTGTTCCTTTTTCCTTCAGGCCTCGTAAAATACCCAGCCCATCAAACATAGAACAACATTCCTAGGAGGAACCGGGTCTCAAATATCAGTGATACTTGTTTCATAGAGAACAGCAACGTTGCTTACTCTTGTCTTGTGCTGACTTGATTTTATGTATGGCCAACTTAACACCTGTCCAAAGTCTAATAACAAATTTTCTATCTTTTCTTATCTTTAATGACATAACATTCCTACAAGGAATAGGGTCTCAACTATCTAAGGTGCTTATTTCGCGAAAAGTTTTACTAATATTTTAGTGGTATAAGATGTCAGCCTATTAACAGGGAAAAACAAGACGCGAATTTTAGATTTTTTGCGGTTTTCAATGATCTTTACTAAATCGTCTATATTCTGGAAATATAATTCAAGTTCTGAATTTTCAGTTTTTAGAAAAAAAAAACGATTGCTCATCACTAGTTCGTGCCCTTTTTAGGTTAAGTTTTAGGATTGCTAGAAACTAGAACATATATTTCCTATTTTACTTCACATTGCTTACCAAAATTGATCAGTATAATGTAAAAAAAAAACTCAGTAGATCGCACCCAGATAATTTTTTCGGAGGGAGTTTTCAAATACAGACCGTTCAGTTTAAGTGGTATATTATTATTGTCTTGAAAACTATAAGAGATACAAAGTTGATTAAATTAGCAATCAATTTATATATCAAGAGACTATTTTCATTTTTTTTCTGTTAACAACGACTATTCAATTCCGGGATATATTTTGAATCAGGATAGTTGACTAAATTTTAATTGTCCTCTGTAATCTAAGACATCTAGTTACCTCAACATTTCCTACTTTTCACGTTGCTTACCCATATTGACTGTTTCTTACCCACAAGTAACTAGTAAAAGTTGGAAAAATGTGTTGAGGAAAATCGGCGCGAATTAGGAATGTAGAGTTAGTGTTAGTGAATGGTTGTTTATTTATGAATGTGGAGTGGCCCATCAGGCGTGCGGCATTGTTGGGTAATTGCGGAGCATTTGTAACCGCGCGGGAGTCGAGTTCCGAGCGTTTCGTTCCGGTCCCCACGCACCGCGCGATACTTTGTGCCATCACATGCACAACTAATTATCGATGCATTCAGCTAATCAACTACTCCTCTAATTGCCGGATGTGACGACACACGCACTATACACTCATTACACCACGAAATTTTACTAAATTAAAAAAAATGTAATAGCGCTAAATAATGTCAATAACTTCGTCGCTATGGTTATAAAACAATGAACATGAACACAGACAGGTTGAGTGGTTGTGATGAGTCTTGTCTGATCATAAGGATAAGAAACGTACATTGCCTTGTCAATTTAGATGGGTTACCGGTTACCACACCACAGGGTTGGTGTGTGCTGACTTCACAAAGAAATGCAAGTAAAAGTTGTTCCTACTAGGAATGTCGAATTTTGTGCCATAGATAATAATATGATAGCAGAGGATAAATACAGACGAATATGAATTGTCATTTGTTTAACTAATTTAATAATATAATTCTTGTGAGTATTAAACTCATAAGGTTTTGCTACTTAGGGGAAACAAATTTTAAAATACATAGGTAACATCACCATGAATAAATATACTTACTTATAATATAAGATATTAGAGTTAATAAATGAAAGGCAGACAGTTTTAAATAAAAAAAAATTATAGAGTAGTAATTTTCAATATGGGTAACGGTGGCTCAATTGTGTAACCGCGCTCCTACTCAATCTGAGTAAAGTTTAAGATTTGGGGTTCGATTCCCAATGTCGCAAATTAGAAATAAAATTATATTTTGTTGTGACCAATTGGTTCGGAACCAACTAAAAGCTGTAGATCTGATCCTTAGACAGTAGAGGCTAACAATTTGTACGGATAAAATGATGAATAATTCTAGGTTCTATAAGAGAAATAACATCAAATACAGTGATAATTTTACTTGCATGTTAATAAATCGAATACAACACTAACTGAATTGTACTTAGTGGTGGCTTGTCCTTAAGTGCTGCAGAGCTGCAGAACCACCAAAAATTTAAAATAAAAATTCCCTTTATGATTAATCATAAATACATTAAATTATTTTTAAATTTAATTTTACATTTACGTAAGTGCGCTGATACGGGATATCAATCAAATGGTCCAGCTACATCCACAATATTGCTGACTAATTACGGTGTTCTGCTACCGTATTATATGCGATTCGATAGACGTCGTCTACCACCGGAATAAGTTTGACGTACACAATGTTATGCTCGATACAAGTTGCAAAAACTGCAACGCACAAGCTGGTATCTGGCGCAATTCACGCTTACTTCTTATATGTTAAAAGTCCCGGTTAACTATATAAAAGACAATTTAAATAAAACGTATTTAAGAAACAACTGGATTTTTGGTTGTAACGAAAAGAATGATTTGTTTTGTTTTCCGTGTTTGCTGCTTGCGGATGATCATGGTGAAAATTGAAACTATGGTGAGATATTTGTTGCATTTGACTGAGAAAAAAACCGAGAAATTAGTGCCAGAAAACTACAATGAAAAATTAAAAGATAAATTTGACGAAAACAAGGAAATAGGTACATATTAGTTTAAAATTTAAATTAAAACTATAAATAAAATTGAAGTCTTTTGATTCATATTTTATTTCCTTTTTATTTATTATTATTGAATACTAAACATATATTTTATGAAATATCTAACAACTAAAAAAACATGTGGTAAATTTTGTTAATTAACATTCAAGTTCACTGAAGTTGTTTAATGTAGGTTTTTCTATTCTACTGATAGTCCCGTTTCGTTACTAAATTTGCATATATTTTTTTAAAAGTTTATACTTCATTCTTATTTTAACTTTTAATTTTTAAGCTTAAGCTTGTTTAATCAACACCTTGGAAACCCCTATTATAAATTACACTACAAAGAATCTGAAATGATTTTATAATAATATACCCGCATGAGTCAATCTGATTTCTTTGAAGTTAATCTGTGAAACAAAGAAGTAGGTTTCTTTGTTGATGGTTTTGATTTGGAATCGAGGTCCAGTAATTCGCTATTCAAACACGCGCCAGTACGAAACAAGAAGAAATCGCGCCCGGATTGCGCGCTCAATAATAAATTCCCGCGATAAGGCGCGGTAGGGCCTGTGGTCGCCATTAGCCGGCGTAAGGCAAGCAGCACGTCGAAAATAATTTCCTCAAACCAGTAATTTATGTTTTAATCACTTGCGCGTCACGCAACAATAATTACACCTGCGGGATTCAACGAGAGGAGGGGGGAGTACGTGGGAGACACCCCCACTCCTGCCCGGATAGAATTCGGACAAAGGGAGGAAGACGCTCATAGACAGTCGAAATATAAAAATGAAACTAAACCCAAGAAAATTTAATATACATAGTACATTATTACCTTTTACAAGTTAACATGATTTAAATAAAATTATAAAATAATTTTGTCCAAAATTTAATTTTTTATACTCGTAAGTAATATCAAATTAATAATAAATTATTATTACAAGCACATGAGCACAACCGCTACGCTTTACATATTTCTGTCTTGACTAAATTTTCGTATTAAACATATAATAATTCATACACCATAGGATATGCAAAGGAACTTTATCTAAAATATAACAACCACTTTTAATTTTTTTTAATGTTGATTTATCTACAACACTGTAAAATTATTTTCGTTAATTAACTTAAATTAACAAAAAAAAAATGAAAAACATGATTGTTTAATTTTTTAAGAAAATAAATAAATTTTGATTTTGATCTTTTCAACCCTATTGTTTTTAACCGACCGGAAGAGAGGTTTGTAATCATACCGATTTTGAGATTTCCAGACTTTAATATGTCAATGTATTAAGGTCTTTACAATACGTTTTGACTATTTTTTGCGTGATGATTGTCGGTCCTTTCATCCATTCGCACCTATGACCTATGTATGAATATGTGCAGGTGTAAGACAAATTCGGCTGCATAGATAAAAAGATTTTTTGAAGGAAGTTTCTGTAAAAGCAATTAACAAATGTTACGTGTAAAATTTTGGCGGTCAGTTCAGTGGTGACCACAGCTATTTTTTTTTATTATTTGACAATATGATCTACTACTCCATAATTTATTTTCTTTAATACCTTGGATTGCACGAAAATGTTGCATGGGCTATGGGATAGAAGTATAGAATAATTATTTACATATAGAGGGCCCATAGGCGTAAATCTCTTTCGGCCCGAGGTATGTAAAACGTTTTACGCACTATTGCTATCAAATGGAATGTGATTTGTAATTACAAGATGATATACCAAAAACATTAAGGAAATGCATTGCATTCGTAACCTGTAGTTTTTTTTATAAACAACGTAAGCATTCAGAAAATGATTTACTAAATTTTGCTAGAAGCTAATGAATCTTTAGTAGATTAACGTCCTGGTAAATCGAAGGATAGGTTTGAAAACGAATGCAAGGTATTACAAATTTGGATAAATGTTTTGGACTATATTTATTTATAATACCTGTGCCAAATATATAAAAAAATTAAGAACTTGTATAATACAACAAACAATAAATAATTCTTATATAATTAAAGCTAAATACTTGTTAGATAAATTTAGTTATACAAATAAAACGTATTTTAAGATCAAATGTAAAAAAAAGAAAATAATGATTTAACAATAAACTCAAAATGCTATTTGAAAAATAGTTTTCATAAATTATCTGGCTACTGAATATAAATTAACGATATTTATTAATTTGCACAATACGCGAACAAATACTTTTAGCTTCTTCATACTCTTTAAGAATCGAAATCTTCGCTTTAGTCATATCTCTATAAAATGTGTACCTAACTGAGACATGCCGGAAAACAATAAAATATTTTTTTTTCTTACAAGAATTTTTACTTTTTGTTTAATAATTTTTGCAGGCGCTGAAATGAATTTTGGAGGCACCCGAGCGCCTCAAAGAGAGTTCAAGTTACGCCACTGTATTATCTTTACCGCCCGGCGGGCATTTTTATATTCTTTACCGCCCAAGGGCTTAAAGTAAAAGTTTTCGCCATGTAAGCAACTTGTAAATAAACAATTACGATACAGTTGTGCGTAAATAATATTTATAGATGATTGACATTACAACTTCAATGTATGTAGCCAAAAACTAAACAGACGTTTTCGCTTGATACTACAAAATATTTAAATTTAAAATTCTAAAAGTTATGGACTGGTAGTATGATTAAAGTTAGTCTCTATGATGAGCAGGTGACTAAATATGGTTTTACATGTTAAATTAAGTGGTAGTCACTTGCTAATCACTGTGACTAACTTTAATCATCTAATGATATAACCAGCCATGGCTTTTAAAATTTGAAATAGAATATAATTTATACATCATCTTATATTCACATACAAATATCATCGTGAAAATGTTATGATTGGCGTCCCCAAGAAATAAAATTTCAATAAGTAATTCTTAGTACAAATCTTATACCTTATTTATCTAACAACAGTAGTCTATAGATATGGTAAATATCCCCATTTTACTTGTATTCGACCGAGGCAAGTTGTTTCTGCAAGAACTTCAGAATGTATGGAAAGTCTGCTTATGAATTTGATTTATCCGAGCAAGGGGAATAAATTCCAGTGGCATTTCCTGTTGAAATCTATTGTAGAATCCCCATAATGCAGAATTAAGGAAGATATACTGGTGTATTTTTAACATCTGATTTATAAACATAATTAAGTAAAACCATAAAGACAAAAAGCAATTTGTAATAATTCCAGTCCAGTTTTTGTTCCCATATTTCACTTTTCCAAGCAAAACAACAGCGCAATAAACATATAAAGACATCGTAGGAACAAAAGACCAGCAAAATAATCACACACACAAATACTTGGCTCCAATCCTAATTCTGAATTCCATGAGATGGGATCGTCTGGTGCGAAAATCGACCCAAGATTAAAACTCGATGTCCAACAAACAGAACCGTAATTCATGCCACATTATATATTGTATAAACTAGAACTTGAAAGAATCGTGAATACCTGCACCATTTTTAGTTTTACCGACTGACATACATTCTATTTATGTAGGTGTATTTATAAAAACCCAGCAAAAGGAGCAATTTGTTTTTTTGACCAGGTATAGTATTTGATATTACTAGCAAAGTAAAAAAAAATACTTCTAATAGAAGGAGATCTTGCAGCCGGAAAACCTGTGCCTATGTATATTGTACAATATTTGTTCTTCATTTGTTAATAAAATTAAAATTAAATCCAAATCCGGTCAGTTACTAATGCTGTGTCAAAAAGTTGTATGACAGTTACAAAACATAAATTTCAATCATTGAAACAATGTAACTACTAATTTGTAAAAGTTAGCTTAATTTTGCAGGTTAATATAGTTTGTAAAGGTTAGTTTTCCTGGTGAATAAAGAGTTCAAATAAACGATAGTTTTTAAATAAGTAACAAATAAACTGCATTGTCACAGATATCGGTAATGATATATTTATATTGTAGACGATATTTAGCAGTGGTTACGCGGACACTCTAGCTGTAGATGCAGTGCAAAGTACACTACATGTGTGAAAATAGTAATAGTAAAGATTAATACTCGGCGGATTCAAGCTTGGGTTCTCAGAACCACAGCCGGTCACTCAATACTTATACAAAAAAACCCTTCGAAATGAAAGATTAAATTTTAAACAAAAAACTTTAGGCACGTACATAAATACTCTTACACTTCTTGGTACCCAGTGAATTTTTGTAGTATGACTCACAAAAATCATATATAGTCTAATACTTTTCAACGACCACTACTTTTCGTATTGTTATCAAACAAATTTTACCAATTTGAGATTTTAACGAATATCCACTATTTAAGATCTTTGCTATTGCTATATAATATCTGTTTGTCCACATGTCTGTCTGTTAGATAATTTGAAAATCTATTTGTGAAGCAAATATGGTTGACCGGATTTTAGAAAAACTTTATATACCCAATATAGTGTCATCATTTGATCAAGCTATGAAATTTTAATTTACTTGTGTTATATTTAACATATATTTCATGACAGTTTTAAAAAAAGTTTGAAAATAAATTGTTAATCTAAGATGATGATAAACTATATTTGTACAATGTGTCAATGTTGAATCCAGGGAAATTTTTCCTGAGGGGAAAATGAAATCTTGGGAGATAACATGCATTTGAATGCTCATATTATATAGATTTTTTTTTATTAAGACAATGCATTGTTTTAAAAATTCGCCTATTTGTACACGGAACAATATATTTGTTCAAATATTTTCACTATTTGTCCGGGGGGTAAATTCTCCCTCGGTCACCCCCTAGTTTCATCATAGACTCTTTGTTCTAGTTGTCAGCTTCTACTTATTTTACATGACAAATATTATTCAAATTATTTTAGTTTTTTAGTCTCATAAAATAGAGTTGAGTATTCTAGAATAATTTGTGCAAATTCCTGTCAATTAGCGATATGAAAAATGGCGTGATTTTCTTTTGCGACTCAAGGAAATAAAAGAGTGAAATAATCTCGCAAAATCAGGTTAATTCCTGCAGCAAAATATTCCATAACGTCGAGAATCCCCCGCGAATCTAACACGAAAATCGAGCAATCATCAAAAACACACATTTAAAAGTACTTGTGAACCTAAGTCCGTTGGCGTGTTATCAATTTTTACTCCCGTCCACATTAACACGAATACGAACGTGTTTATTACTGATTCCCACCCTGTCACCCCGAACACTCACCCTTGTACAGCCATTCAGAGTGAGGAGTTGAGTTGGACGACTCTAGTTATGACTTCAGTGATATTACATGTAGATTTTTATCGGGGTAATGTATGGAATTTTTAGTTATTATGCATGTAAATTAAGCTTTTATATGTGTGATTGTGTATATGTGAGACTGTGTGATTTTGTTTAATAATAAGTGGTGTTTGAAGTTGGGCCCAAGTGCTATTTTGCCTAAATAGCATGCAGACATTTTGTATTGCTCGTCTGAAACGATAACGCAACTTATTATTATTATTTTAAATTTATATTTCAGAACGGGTTATTAAAGATATTTTAGGCTATTTTTCACAAATTTATGCAGAAATTACCACCGAGAATGTACGTGCTCCAAATTATAGCACGAAAATAAATTTATAATCCATTTCTTATACATAAATATTTTGCATAATAATTTTATATTTTTGTTTTATTTATTAGTTTTCAACCAATTCTTCTATTCCTTTTTACCTATATACTTTTTCAAGGTGCACATGGACACCAATTAATGTTTCATTAGCATTTCTGTGGATGGCAGGACTAAATATTAATTATATATATTATAATATATTAAATTACGTAAATAGTATAAGGAGAGACATGAATGATAAGGTTCGTTTTAGACCCCACTTGTTGATATTTGCAGTAATTTTGAATAAATTTTACCGATTAAATTCATACCTCGAATTATATTTGTTTGATTTATACGTCCTATTTCTTATTTCTATCATTCGTCCCAGGAATATATGACAGATTAGCTACTCTTAGACAAAATTACAAAGTATTTTTCTTTTCTCTTATTACCAATTTTTCCAAAATGTTGTTCTATTCTTTTCAGTCTTTTGCTTCATCCTTATTAGATTTTCTTTCTTTTTCTGGTAAGATAAACTGTAAATTCAAAAATATATATTGAAGTTAAATCGTATTTGACAATGCTTTCGTTTTACATTCTAGGATTAGATCAACCAATTTAACATGGAGAGCGTAGAACTACATATTTTGAAGTCTTACTGATTCTTCTTTGTAATAAATAGAAATATATTATTAGGTATAATTTATATTTATACTACCAGTTATGAATTGGGCTACAGTGTAACCTCGAGTGTGACAATTTACATCATTAAAAAATTGATTTACCGATGTGCCCGCTTCTTCCAAAAATAATGTATAATTTGTGTAATAGCATATACAATTTTTGGAATTTTTGAAGAAGTAATTTTGTTATGTGTGTATTTTGCTGTGAGGAAAGTTCGTTAGTTTATAAATTCCTTGGTTGGGGTAAATGTCACTGTCTGGATAAGACAATGGTCCGTACCTGGCTCGAGGCCATCGATCGGACTCCGGAGTCACCGGAGTCACGTGTGAAATTAATAAATGTGCACCCGGACCAATTAAACATCCTGGATTAATTTACTACCTCCTACAAGACAAATACTTCAACTATTTGTTACCATTATCTAACTACGAGTGTATAGACAAATAATAAATTTATACAATCGTGATGAAACTGGGAAACTTAGTAGGATAGTAAAACGATACTTGGATGCAGTTAATTTATTAAAATTTAATCAACATCTAAAATGTAGAATAAAATTTATTAAAGTGTAAGAAAACTACAAATTTCTAAATTTTGTCACCGCCTGTTTGAGCTAACTATTTAATGGGGTCGTAAACCATTTTTTTTTAATTTTATCTATATATCTAAAATATGTTTATATAAAAATTTATATGTATATGAATGAAAAAAATGTTTTAGGCATAAATGAATTTTACTTTTCGTAACAAACAAGAACATGCAGTAAAATTTTGACACTGCTGGATTATGTATGTCTCCCTTCCACAAGTTTTAAGAAATACGAATGCGCGATTGTTTTTTTTTTTTTTAAATCAGGCAACCGATCAATTTGCTAAACATATGACATCGCAAACAAAATTTAATCTCTGATAGCTCAGGAAGGAATTAATATTTAAATTAAATATATTCACTAACTTTCATTAATTGTTGTATATTTTCGTATTCTTCTCCCAAATGGTAATATTTCGACCATATGTCAATGTTAGATACGTCAATTTGTTCTGTAACAAACTTCAATAATATTAATATATATTTGTTTCACGGATTTTAAAAATTAATTAAAATAAATTAAATGTCGAATAAAAAAGTTTGTGGGAAAAAGTTTTTACATATGCACGCAATTAAATTAATTATTCTTGGATACAAATGGGTCAATTAATGGAAGTAAAAAGTGACTAATCCTATTGAAAACTTGGTCGGTAACAATGGTAACCACGGTAACCTTGCAATTATTCGCAATGACAAATCAATTCAGCAATTTAATTTCATTAATTAAAAGTTAATTACCATCCACTTTTACAATCACAACAACTTTTCCAAACCAACATCAAAGCTTTCATTAAAAATATTTAATTAAGCCATCAATAACTTCGTATTCAACAATTTGGCCAATTTATTTCGATCATAGTTTGTTTTATTAATCACTGTCACTCAAAACAACCACAACAAATGGAAATAAACAAAGAAATAAGGTAGAGTAATAATTAATTACTTGTGAAATTATGATTGTTAATATGACAGTGCTGTGATGTACAGGTTAATAGCTCGGTCACGACGATGTTCGATTGTTATCTGGCCGAAGTGAATTAAACGCTGGCATTTGTTTAAGGATTAGTTAAATAGTTGCACAATCTCGGATCGATCTCGCAGATTGAATGGAGCTAAGGTCATTATTTCCCGCGCCAAGACGTGACAATTGACTGTCGCGCGAGGATTAGGTAGATTGACGCAGGAATTTTAAAAATGAAACATGAGAAATTGAATTTAAATCGGTTTAGTAAACTCTCACGCAATTTATAGTACAAACAAACTAGCGAATTCAAAATTTGATTGAACGACAAAAAATCCGGTAGACATACATTTTTTTATACTGTTCTCTGTCTCCTTATATATGACAATATAATTTCAGGCATTTAGTTCATTATACCTACAACAAGATCGTTAAACGTTACTTTAGATACAAATGGGAAAAATAGTATCTAAAGAGTTCATAAACGAGTCACATATCACTTTTTCTAAAACTGCAAATTATGACAACAGATATATAAAAATATATTACAGTTTAGTTATTTTTACAAAAAGGCAGTTATTCCGTAAATTCATTATGAATCATCTTTTAGTAGTAGCAAATTACAAGCTGTGCAGATCGTGTGTAAAACGTTGCGAAGTCACAGCTTGTTAAAAATAAAATTTTATTTAACGCCACACAAACCAGTGCGTCCAATAAAAAATGCAAATATTCTGGTCAAGTGACAAAGTTAGCCAGAAAACTTGAAACAATCTCAGCAATATTACAAAACTTGAAATAAAACTTTTCGTCCGATAGAAACATATATTTTTTTACCCACAAATTAACAAAATATCTTCAAAACGAGAAATATCAAATTTGAGGTTAAACTACTGAAGTGTCAGTATTTTCGCGTGCACATTTTTCACCATGATACGTCATCATTTTTTATCCTAGGACTAAAAATATCATTTGTATTGCAGTTGTCATTGTGACAAAATAACATTCCTGAAGTAACGTTCTTTCAGGTACCTACTACAGCAGAAAATCTTGAAATAACAGTGTCATATTTAAGTGGGTAGAAATATACGTATCAGTGGCGACTCGTGCTACATATTTTGCAGGTGCTGAATCAAACAAAAAAGGAAATATAATATTAATTGAAGTAAATTTTCTCTATTGTTTTAATGTATATTTTTAAATAAATACATTTTTCCTTTTTTTCTGAAAACTTATCTATTACTTTTTTATTGTAGTTTTGTCGCAATAAATTTTTGGGTTTGTTTATTTTCTCAGTAAAGTGCAACAAATGTCTCACTCTAGTTTCAGTTCATATTTTTCACTATGATATGATATATGGTTTATCACGACTGTTACCCAAAATTCATATATTTGGGCAACCTGGATGTTTAACTGCCAATTGTTCTTGATCCCAGTGGCATATTCAGGGATCTAAAATTATATCCTTATTTTTAAGTTTCAATAAATCGTCATCCTAAATTATATATAATAATATATTTACATTTACTTATTTAATTTTCAATAGATTTGTTAGACTTTAACAATAAAAACTACCAGCTTGAATTTTCTGTGTTATGTGTAGTATTAGATAATTAAAATTCATTTCAAAATACTGCGTCATGATGATGTATTTACAGACTTTACAAGTAGTACTGTAATAACCTATGTAACAATGTATTCAATAATAAAAAAGACGATTCTACAGAATGGTAAACAAGAATTTATATTAAGGGATAACAAGAATTTATATGTTACAAAAGTAGGTAACCATAATTGACAAGACACAACAAATACAAAAAATACGAAAAACAAGAATTAAAACACAAGAATTATGAAAAATACAAACAATTTGAGAACACAAGAAGTTACATACTCTACTTGGAAGTTACAAATATTATTAAAACATTACACTCACCAGCTGGTAACATAGTTACCAGCGTGACGACTCGACTACCAGGACTCTATCACAACTGTCATGACAACTGTCAAGACTCACGACTGTCTCAACTCCAACTCTAGTCCATCTCCAACTCCAACTCCAACTCTAGTCCATCTCCAACTCCAACTCCAACTGTCTTTTGTCTTCAAAATTTACTTATTTAAAGGTCGGACATACCCCCTCTAAGAGGCGGAATAAACTGACTTACGTATGGAGAAAGTGACAACTAGAACTTTCCAAAATTGAAGGTTTTCTTCGAAAAGCCCAGTGTCAACTTTCTCATTTTGCTAAAAGTACTCTAATCGGAATTTTGAAAATTGTTACTTTCACAAATAATGCATTTTTAATAGCCAAATGGAAATTTTGGAACAACATTAAGTCAATTTATTCACTCTTTTAAAACTAATAAATAATATTCTAAAATTATTGACATCGGTAAAACATTTTGTTACATCCCTTTCCCCTTAACTTGAGCTATATTTTCAAAAATATAACATTTTTAAAAATATAACTCATTTGTTCTCAACTACTAGATTCCGATCTCTAGGTGCTCCCCACACTCGATGGCAGCGATCTCCTTGTACTACGTAGCTCGGTAGACGTCGGTTCCATTTCCGTTGTCTTCATCAACTGTCGGCCATACTGCGGTCAGCATCTCTTCTGTGACCCAGACTTTTCGCTTCCTCGACAATGCAATTCTCGGAGAAGACAATCTCGACGCCTCTGATCTCTGAAGGCAGATTCTGCTCGCCATCGATGTATGAAGGTCCCCAGATCATCATCCTCTAGCATTTTGGCGGAATGTCGGACTGTAACAAAATGTCTAACCAGTATCAACGTTCAAAATACAATTGCTTAATTCTATATTTCTTGCATATTCTTTTATGAACAAAAAACTATTACTTTTTTAACAAAATACAATTGTTTACTACTACAATTCCTGAATGATTCTTTTATCAAAAAAACAATTACTTTTATTTTCATTTGAATTATTTACTCTTATTTAACTTATAATTAATATTTTTATATCAATAACTAACAAGAAAAACTTTAACTATTTACTACCATACCATAACCATAACATCCGCAGGTCTTAGCTTGAAAGGAATTATTCAAAAAAAACTAATTAACTTAATTTCATCTCCCAGCCTAAGACATACGTTGGCTATCACACGGGCAGGAGTGCCAATATCCTGGATACATTCAACGTTTATGATCTGATTACCCGAGGGATTACAAAACAAAATGAAATCTTTTCTATCTGTGCCGCTTTCGGCATTTATAAACATGGTAAACTAATCCCTTTGCCTTTACCAACTTACTTTTGTTTCCAAATTTTAATATCCTGTGATCATTTTGAAAATCTATTTTATTTAATTTAAATTTCATATTGGCTTCTATTTTCATATTAAAACAATTTTTTATCTGTTTACAGTTTCTTTTTAAAATATTATATTCTTTTTGACTAAAATTTGAATCTAATTTCACAAATGTTGTTTTAAATTTATCATCTGAGTTAACAAACGATCTCTTACCTTTCTTATGTGTTTTTTGGTCTATAATCCTGTGTTTTCCATCCGAACCTTGGCCGTTCGTTTTCCATCTGGACCGATGGTATGAACAGCCCCGCGCCCGATTTTTTTGGCCTTTCCTTTGGCGGTCTTTCTTCCTCCTGCTGAATCGGTTGCTCATAATCCTCTTTGCTACTGAGTTACCAACATCGCCGACGTCTCTATCAGGACAACCCACCGAGTGTTCTTCTTCGATCAAAACTAATGAGCACGTATCTGCTGAATCCACGTCGTGCGCCGCTGAATCACTCAAGTCTTTCACAACCTCTGTTTCAACGCACTCGGCGACTGCTTCTTGCTCAGGAGATGTGACAGTATGCTCTTCTTTAGCCGTTTCCCTGGATTCTGCGACTCTAGCGCCAGAATCATCTCTCTCAGGTGCCTTTTCTGAGCCATACTTCACCGCGTTCTCCTCTTCTAAACTTAAACAGTACGCCGAGTCGTTTACTTGCTCTTCTTCTGTTGTCCTGGATGCCTCTGCCTCGATGTCGTTCTCTGGCTTCTCTTCGACGCTATGGATTGTACTCCTTGGTGGATCGAACTCTTCGTTTCTTTCCTCCGCGAAGTTCAGCTCCTCGTCGGTGTCAATCACTGTTTTTTGTTCGAACTCTCTTTCTTCTTTACACTTATTGTTCCAGTCCGGGTAAACACTTTCAATACTATCACTTGTACACTCATTTTTATCACTGGTTTTAATTTCGCCGACTTTATTAGTATATGTAACTTCTTTGTTCACTGGTAATTCTACTTGGGACGATACACGATAATTTTCTTCACTTTCATTATAACTATTATTACAATTTCGACTATTTATTTGGGAAAAATTTTGATTATCTAAAGCCGGATTTGAACTAATTTCGGGTCTAAAACAATTTTCGATATCATACGGCCTAAATCTACGTTTTAACATTTCCTTAAACTTTTCCCAACTTTTTTTAATTTCTTTTTCATTTAACTCTACATAAATTCTTGCTTTACCTTCGCAACCAAGACAGCCCATAAGCACCATTTTATCGTCCGAAAATTTACTAAATTTCTGATAGGTTTCTAATTTTATAATGTATTCATCTACTGACTCATGTTCTTCACCACTAAAAACCGGTGGCTGCGATAAAACACGTACCATTTGGATGAAGTCCATTTTAACTAATTTTGAATTTACGACTAAAACAAAGATCAACGAGCGATTGTTACTTTATATGAGCGTGGTTAATAGAATAAATTCTAAACGAGCAGGCTACCAGAATATTCGTATCCCACACCGCTGCCAACCAGATGTAACAATGTATTCAATAATAAAAAAGACGATTCTACAGAATGGTAAACAAGAATTTATATTAAGGGATAACAAGAATTTATATGTTACAAAAGTAGGTAACCATAATTGACAAGACACAACAAATACAAAAAATACGAAAAACAAGAATTAAAACACAAGAATTATGAAAAATACAAACAATTTGAGAACACAAGAAGTTACATACTCTACTTGGAAGTTACAAATATTATTAAAACATTACACTCACCAGCTGGTAACATAGTTACCAGCGTGACGACTCGACTACCAGGACTCTATCACAACTGTCATGACAACTGTCAAGACTCACGACTGTCTCAACTCCAACTCTAGTCCATCTCCAACTCCAACTCCAACTCTAGTCCATCTCCAACTCCAACTCCAACTGTCTTTTGTCTTCAAAATTTACTTATTTAAAGGTCGGACATACCCCCTCTAAGAGGCGGAATAAACTGACTTACGTATGGAGAAAGTGACAACTAGAACTTTCCAAAATTGAAGGTTTTCTTCGAAAAGCCCAGTGTCAACTTTCTCATTTTGCTAAAAGTACTCTAATCGGAATTTTGAAAATTGTTACTTTCACAAATAATGCATTTTTAATAGCCAAATGGAAATTTTGGAACAACATTAAGTCAATTTATTCACTCTTTTAAAACTAATAAATAATATTCTAAAATTATTGACATCGGTAAAACATTTTGTTACACCTATTTTATTACCCATTGTTGAGGTAATTGATTTATCACGTATTTTGGTAATGATATATTTATACTGTAAACATAAAATTTAATTTATTCGACGTCATTTTAAAAACAGGAGTAGAAAAAAATATATGAAAACATAAAACCTTTACGGATGATTCCTGCGAAAGTTGAAGGAAGTGAAATGAAAGTGAAGAAAGAGAAAAGAGAAGAAGGTGGAAGGAAAGTAGTGAGTTAGTTGGCACCAACAGGTTTGTCTATTTTTAATTTGGGAGCAATCGATAATGTAGCGGTAGCTAATTGCTGGGCCGCAATTATCCCCGAGGACAATAACCATCCTCGAAGGTGGCGGCCGGGAAAACAAAAGCCAGCCAGCACAAACAACACAACCGCGGCCTTCCAATTAACAGCCAATCATAGACAAGTATCGAGCAGCGGCGAATTCCTCCATATCTGTTAATTGGCGACGTCCAGCGTCCAGCATCCAGCTGTAAACACACGCGCATCGCGCACGGATAATTAAAGACGTGTGTTCGCTACACCAGATGAACAGATGACGATCGTGGATCGTGAGCTCATGTTTGTCCACACATAACGCCCGTACGTGACGAGAAAAAACCCTAATTGCGTGACGTCACCGCCCCGAGGAGGCAGGGGGGCAAACATGCGAATCATTATTGCAATTATGTTACTCCAGATGGAATTACGATCTTGATTAAATATCGACCTTTATTTATATTTTCACACACTCCAATCAAATTTTCATTTCGCTCTACTTTGATTATCTAAATACAAAGATGGATTTATACACACCACATTTAGCTTACACGTTGCACTAAACCTAATTCTATTGGTATATAAACAAAGTCGAAATTAGGATTTCCTTTTATAAACATATTCTCTTATGTAGCTAATCACAAACCGGTATTGTATTCGTTTTAACATATGTTTGCAAAATTCCAAAGATATTTTAGCAATAGGTTAATATAAAGAAACTTAAGAGTTATGCACCGATAAGGTGGATTTATACAGCCAACTTTAAAACTAACAGTAACTTTAACTTTAACACCAACAAGTTAAAAGTACGCAGGTACACGGGACGCTTTACTCGGTCAACTTCCGCTATTCTAACTTTAACTTCTATTTTAAAGTTGGGTAAAAAGGTGGATTTATACAGCCTACTTTTAAAACTTACTTTAAAACTAACTTTACATTTAACATCAATTCTAGTATTTTGGGTTTTGATGCATATTCATTTAACGCTTTAACGATTGATTCCCATGCATTTTGTTTTGCCACTTTTATCCCTATGCAAGACTTTTTTATTGTAAATATATGGATATTTTTTAACTAAATCGTTTAAATTAACTTCCATTATTGTAAAGATCTTATTTGAGGTTCCTTTAATAACCAAATAACAAATAAACTTTAACAGATGAAAGTTGCCCAACTTTTAAAGTAGAAGTTAAAGTTGGAGTAGGGGCAGAGGAGAGACGACCGCGTAAAGCATCCCGTATATCTGCGTACTTTTAACTTGTTGGTGTTAAAGTTAAAGTTACTGTTAGTTTTAAAGTTGGCTGTATAAATCCAGTTTTTATTTTCATTTTTTAAAGTTAGTTTTATTTGGTTTCTGCTGTACGCATGCGCGCTAATTGTTGATAGAAGCATGTTTGTGTTTGACTATTAAAGTAACTTCAAACATTTATGAATTTTAATTTAATCGTTTTAGTTGAAATATCTGCATATTTACAATAAAAATGAAGTGTTGTAGAGGGATAAAGTGGCAAAACAAAATGCATGGGACTCAATCGCCAAAGTATTGAATAAATCAAGTTTGTATTAAATTGTGATATATTGTTTATGTGATATTTTTATTTTTATTTTAGCTGAATATTGCGAATAAATATAGACAATTACCCCAATTCTGTAACAAAGTTACTAGCTCTTAGCAACGTTACTAACATCATTAGCCAATAAAAATAGTAGACACTAAATAAAATATGAAAATGACAGCTTTTACAAATATTTCTATTGCTTAAGTAACGTCACTAAGAGCTAGCAACTTCTTTACAGAATTGGGGTGAATATTAAGAATTTTATAAGTCTTTATAACTACCTATCACTAGAGTTAAAGTTACTTTTGGTAAAGTTAAAGTTACTTTTAAAGTAACTTTTAAAAGTAGGCTGTATAGATGCGACTATATTGTTTAAATAGTTTAGCTCTATTTTAACTTTTATTTCATTAAATTTTATTTATTATACTAATATTATATAGTTAATATTTCGAGTTTTTGTCGGTGGACAAATACTCCTCATGTAATACATTTGCTGTTATATTTTTACTTATTATCTTATATTTAGATAGAAAAATAAAATTATTGACTTCGCAGTAAACGATTTCTTAATTTTTAGAGCAGATGTTTTTTAAATTTAATTATGTTAAACCATAATTGAACTAATTTAAGAATTAAAATATATGTATTTCTAGTTTTAATAGTTGTATAGCATAATTGGATAAGGCAATAATTTCTGAGATTTAGTCAATATTTTCAAAGCTTAATTTTTGTCCGACCGGTTTCGACCTTATATGGGTCTTCCTCAGTGACTATAAAAATATTTCAGCATGTAAAAAATGGTAAACCATGGATAAATTCTTGCAGAAAATAATGAAAATGATTTTAAAAAATGAGCAAAATTTAGGAAATTAAAAAAATGTTTTGCTACAAAAAAAGCAACGGTGATGCCTACTTAATTCTATTCTTAGCCAACAAATTAAGTTGTATCAATTCTAAATGAGGAAAGAATAATTTTTACAAAAGACTTGTAGTAATTCATGCGTAGATTTCGTGGCGCATTCATTCCGTACAAAATCCTGTAAACAATAAACGAAATGATTTTGTGTATCCGTTGGACAATTATAACAGAACATGTTTAATGCGTCTAATTGCTCGAACGAACGATTTCCTTCTCCCAAATCACGGGGTCACTCTCCTTGTCTCCCACACAAAGAAATTCGCCTAAGTCGCTCCAATTCGCACGCGTGTACAACGAGTACGCATGTCATTAAACGTCATCGAACTCCGGACGTCATCGCTCGAGCCACGAGCTGGTGTCTTCCACTGGGTGCCTACAGCACCCAAGGTGGGGGAACCAGCCAAGAGAAACGACACGCTTCGCTGGGAAACATGGTAGATTCTTGTCCTACAAGATGGTTATGGAAACAATAAATATATCATAAATATGCTCATTTACTGAATTCTAGCAAAAATTCCAACAACTACTTTTGTGGTATTTCTAGTTTGGTTCCTTCTAGGAATGTCGTGGCAATAATATGTATTAATAAATCATCACGTTGTGCTTACAATTTCTGGGATCCTATATGAATTTGTTTTATTTGTTCAATTATTGCCAAAAATTAAAAACTTAAATACAAAAACTAAATATAAAAAAAATGAAGAAAAAAAAAACTTTTCTGAAACTGTAGTCTTGTGTGACAGATATAAACAAAACAGCAGAACGATTTGCCGTGACCGTATTTACCAAAAATTTATCGTTACTTATATATTTTACATCAACTTTGTTTCTACTTAAGAGTAAATTGTAAATTACAGTTGGCCAAATACTTGTAAAAATTTATCAATCCGTATTATTGATGTTTTAATCTTAAATATAATGTTTCATTGAAATCTATTTATCCCAATTACCTTTATACATTTAAAGTGTAAACATACAAACGGACGGACAGATGGACATACATCCGTAAAATTATTACATGTGGTGTAGCTGTAGTTAGTATTGAATTATAAATTATACAGGGTATATTATCGAAGTCGAACTCCCCCCCTACTCCTTAACTTTCATATAAAAATATTATTATTATAGTATTTGATGGTATACATTGTAAAAAATTGTAAGCTTGATTTACACGAACCAGTATCAAATTTTATTTTTGAAATAAGAACCTAGAATTATATTGGTAAAATTAACACCACCAATTTTTTGTCTTATCAATGATGTATTAGTTGTCATACATGAATAAGAAAAATAAGAAGAAAAAATAATTTTGATTGACATATTCTAAGTGGCTATATGAAAATATCATGCATAATAAGTTAATATGGTAAATCAATGAAAAAAATGTTCGAAATTACGACCGTCTCTCGAAATTTGAAGGTTCTTCTGAGAGTTTGCAAACTTAGTTGTCGACGGTTAGGAAACTGTTCTTGATACATTATTTTTGCCCTTCTTAGGATTCCAGTTAATTTCCGATTTTTAGAATCATATCAATCAATTCATTTTTGGCAAACCTTTTTTAAAAATTAAATTCAAATACATTATATTGGTAACAAATCCTGTATAATAAAAAGTCTCTATGTTTTTTTTTAATAAATGTTGTTGCTTACATATATTACATTTATTTTGTAATATTTCTTTGTACGAAACATTCGCAAAAAAGAGAAGTAAACTGTCACTTCTTACTGATTTCCACCAAAAGTTTAATTAAGTCCATATACATCCGGACTGACGGATGAACGGAAGGATCAACAAACATGACGCTCAAAAAAGATAAAATAAGGTAACAAAACTTCAAAATCTGTACGATTACAATATCTCGCTTATTATAAGCAAAAAAAAAAATCTATTACACTGGTATCACAAAGCAATAATTGTTCTGGTCTGTAGAGTTCCAGTTGTGGGAAATTGTAGAGTAGGCGAAAACAAAACCAGTGCAAGATGAGGAGTAGCAAACGCAACATAGTAATGTGCACAGAATAATTGTATTTGTTTTTTCCTCCTCTGTATTACGTATCATTAAATGATAATCATGAAATTTAAAAACACATTAAGCGGTAGCTAAGTAAAATGGTGCGCTCGCCGAATTTCGGACAAAAAGCACGCCTTCTCCGCATTTTTTCTCCGGGAGGAACGGTGAAATTCGTCGTTTGTGAATTACTCGTTTTTCAGCGAAATTAGATATTATAATCTCGTTGAGCAGAGGTTTTTACCCATTTATATTATGCGTATATGAATAATCAGCGAGAAAAAAGTGTCACAGTTATTATTATTTTTGCCTATTAAAACTGTAAATACAAAAAGCGGACATAATTGGAATTTTCTGTGTTGTTAATAAACTTTTTGTAAGTGACTATGCTGGAGCAAACAATACTTAATTTATAATCAAAATTGCCTTTTTCAAATAAGTATCACCTCATATTAATCATTTGAAATCGATGCCGATAATTTCTACCATGATAGTGTAAATTTTTATATTATATTATTATTCGTATTTTTGTACGTAGGTAATGATTTTATTTGAATCAAATTTAATACAAAAAATTTAAAACTTAACAAGAAAAAAATATATGTTATGTTAGGCAAAAATTTGGGCTGTAGGACGAGACAGTATTATTTTATTGATTTGAGAAATGAATCTCAAATGTTATTTACGCTAATCTGAGTCAAAGAATATCGTATTAAATTCGAACAGGGCATTAAGAACCTAAAATATTTGTTTTGTAACAAAAATTACTTGCCTTTTGTGGTGTCAGTTTCTGCATCTTTCCTTATTGCTTACGATTCTTGATCAAAGTCTTGATTCACACAAAACACTGCCAGACAAAATAGGCCACTATTAGACGAAAAATGCCACAATGTTAAAGTTTTGTGAAACTTACTATTAGCATAAAGTCTTTGTTTTTTTGGAAATTAAATCTCATATCAATCTTTCCTCCTAGTCGGAACACGCTAATCAGTCAATCACCATGTATTGATGTCTAACCAAACTTATGTGAGTGGTACAGAACCTATTTTTAAAAGCTGTTGCTTAATAAGTTAAAGTTACAGAACTAATATTGTCAAAGAATGGTATATTTGGTGTTTCTGATCTTATTTTTTCCAAAAATGTACAATCACTCTCGCCAACTTTTCAAAATTTCCTTGTAAGCAAAAATTTTATAATACTGATCAACATCAAAATATAAAATTACTAGCAAAAAGAAATACCAAAAAGTAATGAATAAAAACTAAAAAAAAACCTTATTTTCATTGAAAAATGCTTAATTAATTTTATTTTATGCTCAGGTTTCAGTAAACCAGAGCGCAATTCAGAGCAGTCAAATTTGCTCCAGAATGTGTTCTGTTCTTAGTAGCCCAAGTGAACGCTATAAAATTTTCTAGTTTCTGAACCATTGAAACCAGAGCACAATCCAGAGCAGTCAAAATTGCTCCACAATGTGCTCTGGTTTCAGCTGGTCTAGAATTAGAGCAAACATTTCTGAGTGTTCTAATTACTGACCCATAGAAACCAGAGCAGCTAAATCTGTTCTAGAATGTGCTCTGGTTTAGCAAGCTAAGTATTAGAGCAGATGCCGAAGCATACTCTAATTCCCGGCGAACTGAACTAGACTCCCTTCAGAGCATGATATGGAATGATGCAGGACAATTTGTAAATCCTTTGCAAAGTATAGATTATTTTCAAAATTTCATACAATGACAATGAACTAGGAACTATTAACAAAAAAAATATGATAAAGTGGTGCAGGACATTATAAAAACTGTAGGTCCTTCATGAGGGTACAGATAAGACAATTATTTACCTGAAAAAGGAAAAAATAATTGTAATATCCGGTATTTATTGAAGTAAAATTAAATAAAAATATTTGGTTGCAGATTCCAATTCGACGAACCAACTACGTTTTCGTCTCGTCTACTTCGTTGTCGTCTGGGTAAGGTAGGAAAGAGCATCTCTTTACTATCAAACCTTTCTTCTAGCCGCCATGCTGTCTTTGTCTCGTTATTTGTTATAATAAGCGTAATTACCTTGTTTTCAACGTAATTATTTTTACATTAATTTCATCGAGTAAGTACTCGGATTTAAATGTAGCGAACACATGTACAGGCGCTGTTTGTGTGTGCGGCGTCACGGTTCGTATCATGCACACAATTAAGATCATGTTAAGATTGTTCTAAGTGAATACACGACAAATTAAGAGTTGAAAAAATTGCTCGGTCTCCATTAATAATTAGTGCTCCATTCTACAGCGTAATTATACTAATTTCACTCTTATGCTTAGCTACCTTACACAAGGAACTTTTTGTCAACACTGCGTTTTTGTAAGGAAACAAAGCTGCTTTAATTTGCAGGTTCTTGTCGGAATTTTTTGGAATTTTACACTATTAATTTGACAGTTACCAAAAAAGAACCCGTTAATGTTCTATCAAACTTAAATTACATCTTTGTTCATTTATTTCTTATTTATCGCTTTTGCTGTTTTATTTCAGATTAAAACATTATTACTATTTAAAAAAGTTTGGTTATTGTTATTACAACAAATTTAAATTATTATTTTTTTAAATTTATTTTATACCTTTTGTCATACGTATTGTACCTATATAAGTAGTAATTTAATTTTGGGTAAATATTTTTCTTATAAGTTTTATATTTTTTCATAAATAAAATATTTCGTTACATTAACGGAAATGTAAATGATAAAGAAATATGACATCATATTTATGCCTTACTTGGAATTCGAACCCGAGACACTATCTACTACATTATATCGGTCGGTTTTTAATTTGAATTATCTTTATTTACGTAATTCTTAACCCTTTCTTATGTGAGTCGGGTGGAGTTGAGTTCTACTTTGTTGATCTGTATTAGATATTTTCTTTCTTTTTCTGTCATCTGTGTCTCTCGTAATATTTTCTTACTTTACTCTTCTCTTCTCTGCCGCTTTTTTCACTTCGTCTCGCCATGCATCTCAGTAAGCCTCATGTCTTCCTAGTAGTTGTTCTTGCTTCGTACACTTTCCTGGTATTCTTTACTCTGATATCCTTTTCAGGTGTCGGAACCATCTTAATTGTCCTTCATCGAATTTCTCTTCTAATGCCTTGAATAATCGTTACTCCTGCTTTTGCATTTTCTTTTTCGTATACTCCTGACCAGAGGATCCAGTATTTATTTGGAAGCTCCTTTGTTTTTTTTTCTCTGTCTCATTTACGCCTACATAATCCATTTTAAATTTTATCAATTCTTTGTCGTTTAAATTTGAATTATAATGAATGTAATCATATCTTTTTCTTTGGTGTGGATTATTAGCAATTTAATAAATTATTGCCATAAATAACAATTAGGTGTACATTTTTATATGTTTATAAATAATTAAAGGGAATATTATAGTAGTATTGTTCATTTTCGGTAAATTATCGCAAATTTGGGCGTTTTAATAGCAGCACATTTGTATGCAAATTGGACATTTAATTTTTTTCTTATAGAAATAATAGCGTAATTATTCCTTAAAATAGTTAAATTAGACGGAAATATATATTTCAAAAAATTACTGAAATAAAAACCATTTATAAACACGCAAAATAAATTACATCGTAACATGCAGCCTCAAAAATTAAAATTAATTACTGCCTTAAATTAAAGATTTCCTTTTAGTCTTCCATAGGTCACAATTTTCATGACATGACAAATTATCGCTAAATACAGGAGCGTCTTCGATTCCGGGAATATGTTAAACATCCTTCACTTCTCACAGTCTTTGCGCTTTTAATTTACATTTGTTAATTTAAGGACAATTCGAATTTTAATCGAATTTGATAAATATTAATCTTGAATTCCAAGAAAAAATTACTTCTAGAATTAAAAACCACAATTTAGAAAAAAGTACTCGAATATCCTATTATCACATGGTAACAATTATGATCACAAATTATTAATACAATAAAATAGTAATATTTTATAATATAATATTATTAGCTTGAATTATTTATATACTAAATTTAATTACATATATTCGACATTTACATAAAGTTGGAGTCGCTAAGAAGTCATATGAACACACTGATATTCGTTGTACGAGGGGATAGTCTACCCAGCAAAAGCGTCGTTCGTACTTTTCTAAAATCTCAATTTCTTGTATATTTTAAAGAAAAATGTTTTACAAAAAAAGAAAAAAGTTTTTAAGTAATATTCTTAACACGGAACTGTTTTTCAAATTTTTGATTTTTCAATAAATTTTGGTTTCAATAAGTAAAAATCGTACTTTCTAACAGCTCTTTTATGTAAAAGAGTTTCATTACAAAAGAATCACTCATATTCTTACATGTTATTTTAACATCGGCCTGTTAATATATTACTCTAAAGTATTTGGAAATTTAAATAAAAAAATAAAAACTAAAATTTAAATTATATTTTATTGAAAAATAAAAATTTAAAAAACAGTTCGATGTTAATGATATTATATTAAAAACCTTTTTGTAATAACATTTTTCTTTAAAATGTATCAAACATGAGTTATTAGAAAAGTAAGAACAACATTTGCCAATCAGTAGGTACACAAATATGCAATTTTTTATCTCGAGGTGTTATTTTAGTTCAATAATTTTCCCAAAATTCATTCCGAAAACAATATTATATTGTGAATTTAAAATTATCACCAAAAATTACATGTCTGACAAATTGATCATATTAGGAATATTATGTACATCTTAGATAGGGTTTCACTAAGACAAGATTTTTATAATTTTTATTTTGATTTGCTTTTTGCTGTTATAATACCTACATCATCGTGATAATGATGAAATTCAGTTCCACGAAACAGGCAATTTTTTCTAATTTCTTGCTTATCGCGGTTTTTTGAAGTTTATGTATTATTTTTATTTTTACAGAACCTAATTATACTTAAATTGTACTACGTTTTGATTTGATTGCAACAATAAAAATAACATTTATATTCGAGAATTTGAATTACGAGTATGTAACAAGTTTTGTTATAAAAATAATATAGCATTGTATTTTTTCTTCCTCTTTTTTACTATCTAAAGTAAAAAAATATGTGATATTAAGATTAGTGTAAGTGAGGGTGAGATGGACCACTATTGGGAAAAATAATTATTAAATATTGAACAATATTTAAAAAAAAAACAAAATTTATTTACAACATATAATCTAGACTTACTTATAAAACATATTTTATTGGGGTCTAAAAAGTCTAACTCTTCTCCACTGTCTAGGAGAGACGGACCAAGACTATGAGGAGATGAACTAGTTAACATATTGTTATTTGTCATATCTGGTACACTCTTCGTGCAAACAGCGATTACAAATTATACATTTTATAATGAATTGATCTTTCTTCATCTCTCCTTGGCATAGGTGGTCCATTTGTGCTCAGAGCAGAAGTTAAATGGACCACTAAATTACATATGACTGTGTACAAATAGAACCACATTTTTAGGTTACGTTAAGTCTTACGCATATGTTTATAAAGTATGCACATTAGTAATTAATTTAAACTTACTAGTAGTAATTAACTAATTGTGTATATATGGTACAATTTTTGACAATTTTTTAAGCAACTCTTAGATTATTTAGTGTTGACTGTATTATTTTCAGCAGCTACTTACACTGTCTCTAAACAATAAAATTAACATTCCCTATGAGAGATATCACTCTAATGTACTTTTAAGACCAAAAGTCCAATTCTCCTACCGGTCCATCTCTCTCCCACTTACCCCATAGGGATGTAAAAAACAAATTTTACATTAATGTGAATTGCAAGGTCCATCATCGAATCTAAAGAAATATTTGTACAATTTGTTAACCTTTTGTAAAACTAATGAATAGCACCTTAGCCCCTACATATGTAGAGTATCTCTAGTTAAGCAGACTCACTTATTTCTGATTATTTGTCTACGCCTTATTATAAATGCTACATCGTATATCATAAGTCACTATATTCAGATTTAGATATTAAATATGTCTACATACTCACGTTACACGATGTTAATAATTTGCCTTTAAGTTTGTTAGATTACAGAAATAAGAAGAAACCTCTCGATTTATGATTTAACATTTAAATTATCTATCAAACACTTAAGGTGGATTTATAACTGACACAGAACATAGAACATAGTGTAGCATAGTTTAGTTTAGCACAGAAAACATAGAATTTAGTTTGGGGATTTTATAAATGTCGCACAAGACACAGAAAATAGAATTCAGGCATGTGTTTTTGTAGGTTATGTATTGCGTGTCATCTCCAGTTCACAATTTTATTTTTAAACAGAAAGTAGCTTAAAAATAAAGATATAATAGTACATAAATATGGACAATGAACTCTCGTTACTTGTAATTTTACGTTGTCAATTTTTTCAAATTTTTCACATCCCTCTAGTAGAATATCTTTGTACTACGATGAAGTATACCGAAGTGCGCCGATTATGCACGAACATAGAAAACAAAGACATAGGAATTGAACATTGGTCAATTCCTATGCTGTGCAAATCTATGTCTTGTGCTCTATGTTTCTTATAAATGGATACATCAATACTCTATGACTTAAATTCTATGTTTTCTGTGCTAAATTATGTTCTGTGTTCTATGTCACTTATAAATCAGCCTTACACTGAAGGAACGCCAATGGGAATCTTATTTGATTACATTTTTGTTGATTTTCTTTTTTACCAGTTGTAAATAAAAAATTTAATAAATTTAAAAATATATATTTGTTTGTTAAATTCTCGAAAAGCATATTTATATTCGAGTATACGTCTGTTCCTGTGTTTGTAAGGAAGGGTAGATGACCACTCGGACATGATATATTTTGGGTAAATAGTCGTAGACTTCTTTTCTCCAGCAATCCGAGGTTGTGTGAATTGGATCTTTACAATGGTCCCCTCTGTGTTTCTCTCTTTGGAACATCTTAATAAGCGGCGCTAAATTAAATACGTCAGTTGGCGCGGGGCGGGGGGTGACCGTCTCCTGCGTCCAGCAGCGTCGGACAGTGTTTAATTAGACGCGTCCCGCGCTCGCGAGCTCGGCCCATCGTTCTTCCCCGGTGACTAATGAACTACTTGATTACAAGGACCACCACTGACGTCACCGGATTCTTCCATTGTTGCCACCACGAAAAACTATCCACCCAAATGCCATATGGAAAAACCATCAAAACTATATCTAGTTTCTACATTCATTTTCATCTTTTGATTACATTTCTAAAAAGGATTAAGCATCAAGTATCACCCTAAGCAGCGTCTAGGCCAGTGTTTCCCATAGTGTACTTCTAGGGATATGCGAAGGATATGCAAGGGGTACAGAAAGAATTTAAAAAAAAATCCTTTTTTGTACATGTCAAAGCAAATATAAAAAGAAAAATAATAGTTCATCGCACTTTACTAAGTCGCTTAAAATAGATTTATCATGTAAGTATTGATTTGACAAATAATTGCATTTTTAGAGATCTGACAATATCTATGAATGATGTTCCTGTGAATCTGAGATAGTTCAGCCATTTTTGACAGATAACAATACAAGTCAAAACTAACAAATAAGGAGCAACTTTGTAATCCTTTCTTTTGCAATTTTTAATTAAACAACATTTTATTTTGAACCATTAATGAGAAAATGAATTGAAGATTGTTTTTTGGTTTTTAAAATCAAGCAGAAAATCTCATAAAGAATAACATTTTCTCTAAAATTATAAATAAAAAAAAATGTAATCTTTTAATCTCAATCCTGGTACACATTGTCCTATATATTAATAAAAAATATTAATACCTACAGTTTTTATTTTTAATGGTAGCTATATCCCAGAAATTTTCTATTAAGAAGTACGAAGTGTTGATAAATATTTGAAAGGAGTACGCATGCATCGAAAGTTTGGGAAATACTGCTCTAGTTTAGATCCGTTGTTAAATCATAATTTTTTGTCAAGCCGGGTAAATAATTTAATTTCTTAATTCTTACCATATATTGTCTATCAAAGTTATTTTTTCGTCAAAGATATTTAAAATATTATTTGTTAATTTTTTTAAATCTCTGAAATTTATTTATTTTTTATTTATGACACTGATACTTTTTTAATGGCCGGGATAACGTTGAATCCGTCCCTGCTTAAAAGTAGTTGTTTCGTGACAAGGCATACAATGTAATGAGTGCATAATTTGTAAATAGAATTTTAAAGATAATTTATATAAAAAACTATAAAAGATAATTAGGTGTAGTGGTAGTATTCATATAAAGAATCCTAGGAGATGACGATTTGTTTAAGAACTGTGTTGAGTTTTTCTTGCAGTTAAATGAGACACTGTCATTTACACTTTGAAGTAACTGTAATCTCATTGTTACTTGACTAACTTGTAGTTTTTGTAGATCCTCAGATGTAAACAAAAGTTATTCACATTCACAATTAGATTAGAAATTTCGCAGTTAATGTCAGCTTTATTGTTCTGTTTGGAGATGACAATTTACATTGTCTTGCAACAAATAGAGATGTTGTTTCAACAAGGAATTATTCTTCCAGTACTTAAATCGACATTTTCACTCTAATTTCATTCATTACATTACTTCTTATACTTCTGTCATTTACATTATTTTTTTTATTCTTGTTATAAAAAGAACTTTTGAGGTTATTAACATGACATCTGTTATTATAGTACTATTATTAAGTAGCTAAGGCCCTATTTGATATTAAATAAAAATCCTTAATAAAAATACTTGACCCCAGTAATTTTTTTATCGATCACCATACGTATCTACGAATTAAGTTCTTCTCAATAAGTTCAATAAATCATTTTTACCGTGATATCTGTTCATTTATCCGTCTGTCCATATGTACACGTGTTTGCAATTATACACGTAGGTTGATCACGTTTGGATTTTTATGAAACTTTTTTAAGCTTCTGACATATGTTATATGTTGATCATCTTTTGATAAAAATCGATCAACTGAAATTACTTTATTAGCAAAAAAAAGGAATACAACAATATTGCGAAAGAGATTATTTGAGGAAAAAAAAGTATGCACATATCAAGCTTTATAAAAAAAATAACTCTATTTGTATTGTTTAGCGTATTTTGTGGTGACTATCACTATTTTTTTTATGTTCGATTGATTAAATTGACACCAATTTTTTTTCGTAGTCTCATTAAATAATAAAACACCTTTTATGTGTCTCTCGAATTGAAATAGAACTCTTATAATATATATCTAGTTTTACGTCAAAATAATTAATGTAACTTGTTAATCAATTTAATATTTGGAGAATCACCAAATCAAATAGTAAAAGAGATAAAGATATTTTATTTGGTTAATAGTTGACTGTATAGGGAATCGAATTTAAATCTTATTTCGGTCAATTCGAGCTGAAGCATGCAGATCAGGTTGCGATATCCATGTTGCTAAAACATGTAATTTATTCCAGTGTAGACAGGAATTTTGATTACTGAACCTGTTATGTGCAAAAGTTTGGTAAGCTTAGTTCCAGTATTAATTACGTTGTTTCCCAAATCGTACAATCTGGTATTGGCAGGGCTGTCAACCTCTCTGTCAACAATCGGCATTAATTCATTACTGTTCGCATTGTTGTTGGCGCACTGTGTCTCTCTTGCACAAACGGGCTGTATAGAATCCGTCTCACTCCAACGCACGCGCCAAACCGAGTGATAATGAATCGAGCAGGTTTTAATGGCCGGTGATACGTTCGAAAAGCGTTGAAAGAATGCCCAAGTAACTTAAGACTGATGGTTTAATTTTTTCTCCTTTTAATCTTTTTTTCTCTGCTTGAATAGCGAGGGGATGAGAGCCGGAGATTTGGAATTGGGGTTTTTATTAGAGGAATTTCTTGAGTTTGGCTATAAATTCACGAGAAATTCTTCCAGTAATGAACATTTGTTTGCGAATTTTTTCCACTTTATCCTTAAAATGAGCTTCCCCAGGGTATTTTCCATAAATGAAACATGATCATTTTAATCATCCCTCCAATAAGATTATCGCCACTAACTTTACAGCACTATTCGGCTAAATTCTAATAAAATTTGAAAAATTCAACTTTAATTACCGTTTTTATTTATTATCATAAAATGATTATCAATAGTAGTAGGCTAGTATTAATCAAAATGTACAGCAATGTTCGAATATACATTCGTATATAAATGTTAGATCACTTTGTGTTATTTGATGATTATTTAAATTTTTAAGAAAAATAGTAGTTATTTCTCAATATAATGAAATAATTCACCATAAAAAATATGCTGACAAAGTTATTACTCAATTTATTGTTTATTGTTTTGCGGGTTTCTTGATTTCGGACATCATTAGATGATTATAATTTTGAGATTAAATAAAATATAATGATAGCAAAATTATTATAAAATATTAAATTTTTATTTATAAATACAAATAATTAAATGTAAAGAAAGTGTATCTCTGTGACGTCGCATACATAGCTAAAGAGCGAATTGTCGTAAATGTAAGTTCAGTAAAGGAAGACACTACTTCTGTTCCACTTTTACTATAGTGATTTTTATAAAATACTTATGTAAATCTTTTCTTTGAAAAAAATACAAAGATACATATAAAAATCAAAAAAATCATGGAAACCCTCACTGTCCGTACGTACCTTATGAATAAGATACTTTTATTTTGTCATTATCAATTTTTTCTGTATATTAAGTACTTTAATGTCTATATTTTGCAAACAGCTCATTCTTAATCGTGTTTCGGGTACTTGAAGAAAAAAATTGTAGTTAGAACAAACTGATATATTTAAGATTGTAGACTGTTTAAGTATTGTTTGAAATTGAAGCCTTGTTTGTGCAGCTGGCCATAAATGTTCTACTGTAAATTTAACAGTGAAAATTAATTTACCACAAGTTCAAACTGAGTAAATTTTGCAAAGGATATAATATGACAACTGGTACTAATAAAAGTATTAAACATTCTTCACTTGTGTACAAATAGTTTTTAAGTGTAAATTTAATAATGAATGCAGTGTTTTAATGTGACAAACAGATATGTTTGTTGATGAGCGCGAGCAAACAAAGGTTTTGATTGAATTTGCAATGTTTGAACCCGGGCAGATTCGTTCCCCAAACAGCGTATGGCCGTGGCCATGTTTTAGCGTTTTTACGGGCGTGTAATTAGAACAGATGGTTGTTGACTTTCACACTGTCATTGTCAGGTTTTTGTGCGTGCATTCGAGGAATGGAATTGGAGTTGTTTTTGCCCGGATATTTACCTGGGTTACCGAGGCAGAAGGAGCCGCTCGCCCTGAAGAGCATCTACATGTTGATGTAATAGAGAAAGTAAAGATTACCCGCTATGAACAACACTAGCCGTGAAATTGGGCTTTAATAGCTTCTAAATGAGATCAAAAACTCGTAACGAGACACCTCAACACCATCAAATATTTCAGATAGTCACAAAAAACATCACCAAAAACCATTAACTATACTGCTTTGTTACACTGCTTTATCATCGGCTATACACCACCACCTAGCTTCCTCTAGTTTATAAAGTGACTATTAAATCATATGAACATAAGATTGAGATATATTTTTAATTAATAATTTGTGAAAATTTTAGAAGATTATTCCGCAATATGCACACGTCATTTTCACCTAAACAAAATGCTTCATTTGATGTAAAAAAAATGATAAAGCTACTCGTCATTCGTTGGGCTAAATACGATAAAATGTACTCAAAGTTCCTACTAAGTAATGACAACCCGGGTCAAACATGATTTTTAAATCACTCCCGCTTTTGGTTGTACGTCATTATGTGCCAAAAAAAAGTTGGACTGATGAAGAAACTGATTTTCTTTCAGATGAAGTCGAGGATAAGTCACAGTAAAATATGTACATTTCACAGCAATGTGTAAAAGACATCTTTTCAAAGTCAAGTCATAGACATATTTACTATACGTGTAAATGTAGTCATTAATATCGTAATATGATATATTTTTAAGATTTCATAAAAATAATAATAAATAAAAAATGGGTCAAATCAAAAAAATCTAGTAGATATATACATTTGATGCGGTAATTTCAAATTTTTAAATCGAAATGAAATACTTTTAATTGTTACTGGCCCTAAAAAAATATTTTTTGTCCCTATTTCAAAAATAGGCATAGATACAATTTTAATTCACTATTTCACCTGCGGACAAAATTTCATAATTGTATCAATTTTCATAATGATGCATTCCGATATTAATTTTTTTTTCATTAGCAAGATGTGAATTTTTAAAAACATTTTCGAAATTCAAATTTTCTGTTTTGGCGCGCTTACGACCTGTTAGTGCCTGTGACATTTGCTGCGAACTGCACCGCCTAAACCCATGTGTTCTTAGACACCCATTTGATTTTAGACAAGAAAACTTGGTTTTAAACAAGAAGGTTAAATATTAGAAATATCAAAGGAACACGAATAATCACAGCAAACCACGAACCAATATAATTGGTTCGTGCAGCAAACCAAACTACTATCGCCATCTGTGCAATTCTAACTGCATATATTTAATATGGAATGAGCAACAACGTATCACTACTGCGTCACAGTTTTCAAAGACGATTCTAGATTTCAATTTTCTAAAATTAAATCATAAATAAAAACGTTTCACTAAAGATGTTTTTTATATTTCCCTATTTTACGATCATATAAACTATAAAAGAAAGTTAATATTTTGCATAAATTAAAAAAAAATATCAGCGGAATACCCCATTTTTGAACAAATGTATATCTGAAATGTTAATTTCGATTATTTTGTTAGAAATTGTTTTGTTAAAATAATCGATTTTTTAAATTAAAAATAAATATTAAAAATGCAAAACATTAAAAATAGAATAAGTTAGGTACAAAAAAATTTATGGGGATATTTTAAAGTGATTTGGATTTTGTAATTGAATTGACTATGATATGATTTGGTCGTTATTGAGTTAGTGGTAGTTATTATGGAAGAATATGGTTTTCCCGAAAGGGTTTATATTAGAAAAGAAGTAAAATAATGACGGGTGAAAAGCGTTGATGACTACGGCATCTCGTACGGACATACACTAACTCAATCAGAACTTTCCGCGGGCTCACATATTTGTCGCGCTAATAGATATCTATGTGTATTTGTGTGTGACGTAATTGTGCCGGGTCGTGACGTCACATCCACATCCGCTGCCTTCCCCAGGGATGGGGCAGATGCGGGAATTAGCAAACACTGCCAAAGATACGGATATGCGAGAAGAAATGTTAACATTAAACAAAATATGTCACACAAGTTTTAATCACGGTTGTAACACGGATTAACGACTCTGATAGCTCTAAACTAAACTAGGCTAACCCTAAAGAAATTAAAATTAATCTGTAGCTGTGGCACAACATTCTGAGCTCCAAGTACCCGAGAAATTCATATTGTGATAAAATAGTTATATTTTAGTAGTGTACATTGCCAGCTTACCACTCAAAAACAGTGATATTGAATGTGATTTAGTGTTGAGATTTGAACTCAAAATCTCATGTTCAACAGTTCAAATCGCAGCCTTCATTTTAATAGACACACAATTTCAAATTTTCAAAACAGACGTAATAATAAAAAAATAAATAGAAATATGCAAAAACCTTGAAATATCTTTTTGTTATACATATACATTTCCATATTATTCTGCAATGTACAATGTATATATATCTCTGTAGTGCATTCTCTATACCGCATAACAGTGCTCGTTATGAGATACATCACTTTCAGTATCATTTGCCTAACATATAAAACCAGGAATAGGTAATAAGCATTGACGACATATTTATTTTTCTATTTCTAAGAATTTGTGGTTGTTTCTTTGTTTGTATCTACCACTGATTTGCACCACAGATACAAGCTGTTAAGAGACCCAACAAAGCTTTTCTTTCTCGGATTATCAAGGGCTTTAATCAAATAGCAAGATATGTATACTAACTATTGTCACAGAAACGAATTTCGGAAGGCGTTTCCCAAAAATTATGAGATGAGTTAATTTTTTGTCAAGATTTATTTAACACGCCTTCTTAGGGTAGTAGATTTGGAGATAATAGAAAGTTGTATCGTAAATTAAAATGATATATGTAGGACTATCAGAAGTCGTAATTAATGTAAATTTTCTGATTTTAGCAAATAAATATTAAATAAAAATAAATAAATTCCATAGAAAATATGGAAATTATATTCTGTGTGGGTCTTTGATCTATTTAATTTATTTCAAAATTTAATCACGAATATTTACACCGTGAAATGTCAATACACATATAAATAAGAACTTCAGGAATTAATTTAAAAATCGATACTAGTATTTTTCATAATTATTAGTTTTATGTGAAAATAGGTTACGTGTCATGTATCCAGCAGATCACATGTGAAAGTGTTGAAGACTGATTCAATATTGGGATTTTTGTCAAATTTAATAAAAAATTGTGGGAAAATTCTGTCAACTTCGTGTTATTTTTCATAAGACACTTCAGTTTGATTTGATTTCGTGAAATTAAATAAATTTGGGGGGAAATGAAATTATAGCAAGGAAGAAATTTACTTTATACATCCTTAAATCCAAAATTTAGTAATTCTTAGTCTCAAATATAAACTTAAACGATAAATATAAATTGATATAAAACTTAAAGGCCGAAACACATCCTTTGATTTTTCTGTGCAGTTATTCTTCGCGTTTAGTAAGTTGTATGGTTAAAACAAGAGTCGTTTGAGAATATTGGTAAGCAACGTTATCGTCAGGCCCGTAGCCAGGATTTTTTTTAGGAAAAGAGATAATATTTATATAAAATGAAGTAGCACATGGTCAGTAAAAAAATACTTTTTGTTCTTTTTTCTAAAATAATTAATTGACATTTTATTATAGCAAATTTGTTAGTTTCTTTATAATAAGTAAATAAATAAGAACAAATTTTATTATCGGGTAGAGAGAAATTACTATTGATATGTATTAAGTGATTTATACAAGAAATTCTATTTTCTAACTAAACTTTATTGTCTTACAGCTAGCTCAAGATATTTCAGACAATTGAAAAAGCTGTGCGAGTTTTATCAAAATGATATAAAAGATAAATGTAGATGTAGAATGTCAACATTTCAGGTTTTATTATCAAAAAAGTTGTTTTCCAACGGTGGGGTGAGAGGCGTAGAGGGGTTGCAATTTTCGTACTAACTTTGGAGCGCTAAATATGGTAAACTGGCTCATTAACAATATTAATACAATATTTGAATCGTTAAAATGAAACTCCCTAAAACTAAGTAAGATCTCAAATTTTGGTTGAGTTCAGGTAACAATCTTAAATTTTAAATCAACCCCGATCTTATCTGTCATCCAAATCCCGTATCTGACACAAAAGAAAACTTATATATTAAAAAAAAAATTAAAGACTTCGTTAAAGTTCCCATGTCCTGTTAAACAAAACAGCATCACATAAAAACCAGACTCTCGTTTGTTTCGCACTAGCCAACACGATCCCTTGGAACTTGACCTGTCAACTCTGAGATGGAACATTCACCCTTATTCGAGGATGTAGTAAGGGTTATAGTGTTGTGTGGAATAACGGTTGCTCGTGAAATCTGTTTGAAGTGACCCCTTCTGGACATATGTTAATTAAGCCCGGACAATATTATGTTTAATTGTCTCGGGAAAGGGTTAAATATTAAGCAGGGACGTGTTAAAACCGTAGGGGATGATTAAGAATTAGATTAATGCTGTGAGAATGAAAAAGCGGTAGTTTTTTGTAGTAAGCCATGGAGAAACATTACCGGCATTTATAAATGACAGCTTTGGGAGTGGACCTTTCCGAGAATTTGTATAAATGTATTTATTATTAAGATTAGTTCGGGAGAGGATATTTCTCAACGGACGCTCCAACGTTTGTTCGAATAGATTTATTTTCTACGCCACCAAATTCTGTAAAACGTAAATCAAATGTTTTACACAAACTTCTATCATAAAATTTGAGCAAATCAAGAAAAAATATTTTCCTCCATAAATAAAGTGACACCTAATCCTCTAAATCAAACTTTTAGTGAATTTTTCTGTTAATTTGTATCTTGTTGAGAGATATCTGATTTTAATTTACCCGAAATGCTACATTATTCACTTTGATGAAAGTAATTTTACAAAACAAAATTTTACATTACACAAATTTTTTCTGATACTTATAATCAACCCTCAAAAATTGTAGATTTACCTCACTCGCCACTTCGATATAATAACTCGCAGTACTTCAGAGGGTATAGAATACCTACTTACCGAAGAAAGTTCTTTAAAATTTATAATAAAAAATTGGGAACACATCTTTGCGGAACACCGGTTAAGAATCACTGTAGGGTAAATAAAGAAAAGATAATAAATAAAAGTATCTTCATTTAATATCAAATAAAATGGCAATAAGCTATTAGTTTTCTCGCCAATGAAATTTTTCCATTCGCAAATTGCGTTGTTGCGAGTCAATATTTCGAGAGTTGTTTATAATTATTGGTCACATTAGAATGTACTATTTGTAGTTGTATGTGTCAAATTCATAAAAGTTTTAAAGAATAATTCAAATGTAGACAATAGGAACACATTTCTCAATATTCTTACATGAAACTGTAAACTGAAAAACTGCATCACTAAAGTATAGTAAAGTTTATCATGAAAAATTGAGCCTTTGGTAGTTTAGGCCCTGTTCCATCTAAAAATGCTACAGCCGGGGATGCCAGATTTTCAAAATTCGGGATAATACCACCAATTAAAAAAATATTTACCATCACCAAATTAAAATTTGTTCGTCAATAATTATCAGTAAGATTAGACCATAATTATTATAAAAAGATGTATTAGATAAAATCATGTGAATATACGTATATTCTGACTAATGAGATATATGATCAAATTCTGATTTTTACATTATATGATATTCGACAAAAAAATAAAATACCCAAATATTTTTAAAATGATTCATTATTCATAGTTTACGGAAAAATAATTATCAAAATTTGGGAAAGATCTACCTCTCTACCTGTCTTCTTCCACGATCTTACCGTACTAACGTCACATATCCCTTCTCCAAAACATTTAATTGCTAAAAACTATATTATTGAAAATTAATTTTTAGTTTATATTATTGTAATGATAAGCTCTAGTGGTTAGTTTTATATTTTATGAGTTATGTATTGAAATTCGATTATGGTCAAATACCCCATTGTATTTAAATATCTAAAACTAATGAATATTTGTAATTTGTACCAAAATCGAGGCATTGCCGCCAAAATCGGGATGTCTGGCACCCCTGGCTACAGCCCAAATAATTTATAATTGTCGTAATATAAATGACCAAAAACTGTTACCAGATTTAAGAATAGTATATTGTGTTATTAAGAGTAAAAGTGATACTTTGTGTGACGAGTATGGAAGTTTGCACGACGAGCGAAGCGAGTCGGACAATTGCATGCAAGGCACACAGACACTTTTACTATGAATAACACATTCTATTTTTTCTTCAAACGTAGAAATTTTAAAAATTAATTACTATTTGACGTTTAATATGTAGGTTACCAGTCAGTTATTCATAATTTTTAGTAACTTTATTCTTAGGTTATCTAGTTTTTGTAGTGACATTTAGGGCGATATTACAGATTTCTATTTTACAAGTAACTTCTTATTGGCTGATTCTACATCACGTCACAGAAGATGTCACTTTTATGACGTTTGAAGAAAAAAGAATTATTTTCGATAGTTTAATTATTGGCAAAAAATAATTAACTCTTTATGCATTGGAATAAATCTTGAATACGAAAAACAGGGTTTTTTTAGTTATATACAAACAGTAGCCAATGGGTACATTCATAATTTTCTCGTATGAAACGAGTTTGTTATTATTTTCAAGGATATAAGTGTTTGACATTGACCAGGGCCATTTTGAAGGTAACATCTTCATTTCAAAGTCGTCTTCGAAGAAAATAATCTTCGAATAAAAACTTTTTCACGTTTCGTTTCGTTTAATGCTTGTTTCATCGGCGCCGAAAATATCCGAAATATAAAAGTGTAATTTCGATTAGATGCGCGTCTGTTTAATTTTAGCAACCGCTAATTTAACAAACGCTAATCGTATGTATTTCAACGGTTTTAAAAGTGCTGTAACTTTGTCAGGTCCTTGGGCAAATGTATTTTTAACTGGCAAAAATAAAATTCTTTCAAGTTTACGCAATGTACTTTAAAAATTAATTGCTCTGGTTATTTAAATCTTTTTTTATTTTTTCTCGCCTGCTCCGAGCCAATTATTTCAGAGCAAATGCGATTTCAGTTTTTTGTGAATTGTAACAAACGTAAGGTGGATTATTTTTAAATTTACGTCTCCTTGCCAGTGAATTACTGGATTGCTATTATAAACATTTTTTCACATTTTAAAAAATTTTCAACACTCAAAATTCATAACCTCCAATATTCTAAACCATAAGATATTAACAAAAATAAACACAAGAAATCTAGTAAAATTTTATGGTCCATATAATTTATAAATGAATTATTATTTCTATTCAAATTAAAATAAAATATTAATGTACTTATTTAATTCACTAACAATATATAAAATGGGTAATGTTTTGTCATTATTAAAAATAATAACTCTACGCAAGATCATGATATATGAACGTCAACTTCATTTAAAAACGATTTTTCGTGACAGGTGTTGACATGTGACAACAATTTGTCAATTTGACGCATGGACTTTTAACTCATTTAAAACAGGACGAGTACTTCCATTAACCAAAAAAACCAAAACAAACATTACATCAAATTTCGTCTGTTTCTTCTACATGATGTCTCTACTTTTTACTGATATTGTCATATTTTCTATTTATATCTCAGAGTTTTGTGTTTTAATTGTTCTCATACTGTCAATAACAAAAAAATAATTCCTGAAATAAATGTTTACATTAGAATAGAAATATAACATTTATAGCTTACGGCTTACCTATTAACCATTAATGAATAATATGTCAGATTTGCTTTGTAGAAATATCGGTAACAGTAACCGAATATTCGCTCCTTATCTAGTTTCGGCCGAAAACGTAAATTTTTATTAAACTCGGAAATCTAGTATTTTCATACCTTTTAAGATATTGTTCGCTTATTAAATTAAATAAAAGACTTTAATTTATCGGCAAAAACATTTTATTTTTGTAGAGATAATCACCCGAATTCTGTAAAGAAGTTGCTAGCTCTTAGTAACGTTACTAAAAATTTTAACCAATAGAAATATTTGTAAAAGCTGTCATTTTCATATTTTTTTTTTAGTGTCTACTATTTTTATTGGCTAATGATGATAGTAACGTTGCTAAGAGCTAGTAACTTCCTTACAGAATTGGGGTAATTGTCTCGTATTTCGAGTTCACTTTTATAATAAAATGCTTTTGGGAAGCCTAATTTTACATCATAATCTTATGAGACCAAACGTCGCTTTCAACAAAAGTACTCATAAAATTGAGCTCGGAATACGGGCCTCTATCTTTACTAAATAAGTAAAGACTTGTTATCTATCACCATCTCACAAGTATTACAAATAATCAAGACAAATAAGTAGTCTTTTCAAGAAGAGTTTGTTACTAACTAACAGATTCTTTTATAATGTATCCTATTATCTTAAAATAAAGTTACTTTTTTCCCTTGCATCATCTTGAATTTGGCACCTTTATACTAACGGCTTCAGAATAACGATAACAAAATAAGAATTATATTTTCGAAAGGAAAAAAATTGAAATAACATACAAAACAAAACAATTAATTAACAAACAAAAGAGCGCCAGATACGACACGAATATTAATTTCGGCCGGGTCAAGTTTTGGCCGAAACCAAAACTGCGACCGACCCCAGCATTTTGGCCGAAACTGGCTGAAACCTAAACTTCAGTCGGACACTAATTTATAACAGCATGACAGTTTTCAAAGTTAAGGAATTTGTTGCATTCATCTTGTGAATGATAAAGATGGGTCACAGTACGCGTTAAAAATTAAATTAAATAGGGGGGGGGGGTTCCCTACAAGTTAAGGAGGGGGACTTATCCCCCTTGACTAGTGTCTTGAAAAAAGGTCTTTATAAGACGTAACACCTGAGGCATAAAGAAGACACCTATAGACTTTACATTAGTATTTCGGTTATATGTTAATGATAACAATATAAATAATTAATAAATAATTTCATAGAAATAAAGATTCAGAAATTAATTATCCCATTTTTATCTAATTTATGTGAGATAGGTCGGATATTATGGAATAAAAAATCTAAACATAGATAGAATTAACAACGTCTTAACAACTCATTTTAAAATATACATACAATAATTTGTCAGATTTAATTTGCGAAAGTTAAAAATTAGTTACATTTTCAGAAAGAAATGTAAACAACAATTAGTGAAATTTTGTGCAAGGCACGATAAGAATTTCAATTTATTGTGGACCAATCATAATATAGTTTTTATTAAAGATGAATGAAAATTTTCAACAACAAATCCTGTTTTAATTTATGTATATTGGAAGGCGAATTGATATATTCAGTATTGGATGATGTTGCTAATTTCTATAGCAAACTGTGTCGAAGCATTTTGTAATGCTCATAATGCAGCTGTCTTGTTATTATAACAATAACTTGGCAAACCGCTCAAAGTTAAATATAAGTCATTTCACTACTCAAAAAATCATTTATGTATTTACAGACATTATATGCATTCCTCGTAAATCATACTATAAATTATATTCTATTTCCAAAACAATACTTCCAAGCCATATGAGAATTTGCTGTCTTCATTTTCTTCCAGACAGCTTTCAAACTGTTCTCCAGAAATAATCTCTAAATCATTATTCTAAAATAGAGCAATTCCCTATAAATACCAAAATTATAATTTTTAGTACTGACTTTTTTTCTAAAAATTTTCCTTCAGAATATTCCTAATCATTTCTCTGGAGATGATAAGTCGTCAAATATTGACAAACAATGTAAATTAATTGCCCAAATTTTCCGGTGCTTCTAAAATTTCTTTTTATAGCGGCTCATGACCTTTATGAAAACCAAGGCAAAAAAAAACATTAACATACAATATACACATACGTATTTTTTATTCAAAAATTAATTAAGTTTCCAAAAAATATTTAGATAGATATTCCGCTCTTCTATTTTTTTGAAGAACAAATTTTTCGGTGACAATTTGATTAAATTCTAGCATAGTAATGAAAAAATAATTATGAATTGAAAGAGTTGCTAAGGCATTTAATCTATCTTGAGCCATGGAGTTTTGCAAAAATGTTTCAATACGTTTTAAAGTTGAAAAATACGTCTCTGCTTCAGCAATTGGCACTAGAGTAACTAATGTAATTTCAATATATTTATGTACCGGGGTGTCAGATTTTTTTTAATAATATAATGATAAAATAGTTTTTGCTTAAATCAGAATTTTATACAATCATTGGCTACTTAAAAAATTACATTTTTAATAAAAAAATATTTGAAACTGTAAATATAAATATAAATTATAATTTTTGGGGAATTATTCAGGATATATATTAACTTCGTAATAAAATGTACAAAAAATGTTACTATTTACTATTTGGAAATATACTTTCATATCAGTTATAGTTTTAAAGCATACGAACAAACTATCTTGTTAGGTCAAAACATTACAAAATTATTCATAATTAGAAAATTAACGTTCAGTCATTGCTCGGTTTTAATGGAAATAATTGTAAAATTGTGTACACATGTCAACTTGCTATATTATAATATGTGGACGAAAATAAATAATAAAACTATTGTATTAAGAATAGAAAATAAGATCCAAAAGATTGTAGTAACTATTCCACTGACTGATATTATAGAAAAATAAATTTTGAGCTCTGAGGGACTACCAACGAATCGTTTCAAATAATTGGAGACCGATGACAAAAAGGACCGACGCTAAATTGCGGTACAATAAAAACTATTTACCTAATAATCATAAAAGAGAATGACGAATTGACGAATTTGAAATATAATAAGAATGACATTGATCAATACACTTTGTCCAAATTAAAATAAGAGATATAAATTATTTATTCATTGCAGAAATTGTATTGTAGATAGTACACAATCAAATAAATTTGAATATACCTATATGTATATGAAATATTAAACAAAAAAATAAAATTAGTAAAATTATTATATATTATTTGCCACCCCTCAAAGTCTGCCGCCGGGGTTCTTAGAACCCCACTAGCTAGTCGCTTGCAGTACGCTCGGAGCCAAGAAGATGTGCCCCAATGCAGAGTTGTACAGTCCGCACTAATTCGCTTGCTCAAGGTCACAGTTCAATGCGTTGACCCGCTGCCTAACTTAAACCAAAGCGGCATAATGTTCATTGGAGGCAGAATAAAATATCAAACATGAATAAATAAATTATAATTGTAAATATATTTTCTCACATATTACAGGAAAAATAAAAAATATATTGTAAAATTATTAAAGCGGGGCCAGGTCCCCCATCATCATATTCTAGGGTTTAATTTCCAACGATTTTATCTATTAATCAAATAAAATACCACTCTATTCACATCAAATCCCATAGCTCATATATTAAGAGAAGTATCTTTATAACACAGTTTGACTGAGTTGTGGTAATCACTGCTAACTTTTTTTTATTAATCTATTGTGGTAAATTTTAAACTGTTTCACAGTACTGATGACAAATTTTAACATTACTTACTATTATGCAATAAATGAAATATATTTCATGAATTATTAATAGAATTCATATGTGATATTGTTAATAATAATTTCAATTGTTTTTAATACAATTGCTGCACTTAAATATAATCATAGGTAAAGTCTTCCTTTTATTATATTATAATACGTAGATTGTAATATTAAATTCTTTAATGTGAATATAAAATAAAATATTTTATTATCATATATTTATGTAGGTATATTATAATATTTAATATGAAAGAAAGAATGTAATTTTAAATATAATAACACATACTACGCCTTAACTTATGGGTTGTAGATCAAATAAAATTTTAGTTCTTGTTTTAATTCTAGTAGGTATCATACAATAGGTACAATAGTTTTGATAGTAGTTGACGAATAACATAAAATTACAATAACAGAATGAAAATAAATTATAAGAAACAGAAAATGTCAAATCGAATAAGCATACTCATTTCAACGTAAAACTGATCATCATTGAACATTTTATTACTCAAAATATTTTATTAGTGATTTATTTTTGATAAAGTGATGTGAAAGTGTGTAGTATTTAGGGAACATAAGTACAAAAAATTAATTTAAAACTAATATGTTCAACACACCAAATTTTCTGGTTCTTATTGGGAATTAAGCACGTACTCGAATGGTTCGGAACCCACTATAAGTTATACATCTCTTACAGGGGCTTTAGGTTGACAAACTATTCCATAAAATGCAAGTAAAAAGAAGTTCACTTCAATTTCACCTGTGGCGAAAACTCTTCTATAGGGTTGTAGCGCCAATGATTTTTTTTTTTTGGGAATCAAAAACTGACATTCAAGGTTAATAGGAAAAACTAAAAGAAGAAAAAGAGGGAAAGCCAGAAATAAGAAATAATATTTCAGACATTAAAGGGTATTAAGATGGATGAAGAAAAATAGTGTGTTGGCTACTTAGTTACTAGCATAAGTGATTATTGCGATGAATGTTTAAAACAAAAATTGCTGGGAAAACAAAGAATAAATAATACAAGTGGAAATGATAATGAAATTAGAATCTCTTTCTCGTCACGCATGAAGGACTAAAATATCACGCACGTAGCCCCCAGCTGTCATAGGCAAAACACAAAACAATAGTCGGGCATACGGCGCCCGCTATAAATTATTAATCTCAGTTGGTCTTGCGTCACAGTAATTAAACAAGCGCGCGCGATAGACACAAAAATCAGATTTAGAAACAGAGACTAAAATTAAAATAATCTGTGCTTAGTTGGGAGTGTAGGGGTAGGATATAAATAGCGCGCGAGTAACACACTTCAAGTGGGTTTGGGATTATTTCATGCTTGGTGCAATCGCGTAGCGTACGACCTCTACTTCTCCACAGAGCTACACTACCGGGCCACCGTTTACGGACGGTGTAGTCTCAACAGCAACAAATACAATTGGCGTTTGGTCGCTTTAGTTAAGTCACAAGATTTTCTAATTTCATTGTTAAAATTAAAACTTATTGGCAGTTTTATTATTTTTAAGTTAATTAAAACATAAATAAAATTTTATTACATAAATCTCTGTTGACAATCTACAGACACCACCTACTGCATAAGGTACCTAAACCGTACCGATTATTGAGTAAGGTCAATTTCGGTGGCGAATTTAAATAAGAGAAGTGCTGCAACTTATGAAATTTACATTGACTTTGAAAAATGCGTGTTTCGATAAAATATCAAAATTATCTTGAAAATAATAGTTATTTATGGTACAAGTGTGTTACATTACAGATAAGTCACGTGGGAAAAGTTTAGCTCACAAGGCCGTTAGGTCGAGTGTGGTATTTTTTCAAGTGACTTTGGTAATTAACACACGTGTGCCATACAATATTTTATCCAACACATTTTAATCATTGATATAAAATACATATAAGATTTTTGACAGATGGAATTTCGAAATGACATTTAGGAACAAAATAGTGTAGAGAAGGTTTTATAACGTAGTTACTATGATACGAACCAAAAAACAGTGAGCTAATATATTTAGTTCACTAGTGACTTATGACCTACTTTATTTATCTAAAAACAGCATACTTATATCGTTATAATTACACGGTGTTGGATAAAAAAATAAACATGAATTTACATACATTGCTTTGTTTTGTTATTTCTTGAGGTTACAATTGTGAATAATTCTAGTATGTTCTATAATATGAACTATTAAATATTTTATTTTTTTACTCGTAATGTCCAAATATGTAAAGATACGAGATAAACAGGATTAATATTATGAGCACGCACTACTGATTTAGCAAAGGAACTTCTTGTTTTACAGTGCCGAATTACGCTTCTCACTGCGAATGTTTGCACGCGTATGAATATAACTTATCTTGCTATACCGTAACTGCAATAAACACAGTGCTGCTAGCATTTTTCGCCTTTCTTACAATTAGTGTTGCTAAATGTATTTTTATAATTTTTTATACATATAATAAGAGAACTATATACAATTGCTCATGATAACATTAATTATTATAAGCAATTATAAATATATTAATAAATATAATTACATGTCGGGAAATCTTTGGGGTGCTTCAGTTCCACAGTTCCTATACTCGAGTCGCCCCTGGTCAATTTATTATATATCTGTTACAAACAACTACCTATAACATATATCTCAACGAATAGAGGAATAATACCTAGAGCTATTTCTAGAAAAATTACACATTCTAAACTAGACAAATAATAGAGGATCTGAGTATGAAGAACAACTTATAGACAATAAATTGTTTAGGACTTGGATAAACTAGAGCAAATATGAAAAATAACTATAACAATTGGCGATTAAATTAAAGCACATTTAAAGATTAAATACGAAGAATACTGGGAACTAGGGAACTTGAAAAGTAGAACTAGAATTGATCAGGTATTAGATTGTGCAAATTCCCGATCAAATAACTAGATCAATCAATCAAATAAATGTAGAAATTTCAGTGATCTGTTGTCAATAATAAACCAAAAATGTATGACAATAAATAGATCAGTATTAGAACAAATATCTAAAGCAATTGTCGAATAACTGGGATCGTTTTTGAGAAGATTAACTTTTAGAGCTGCTTTTTAAAGAATACAATTAGAGTTAGATAGTTAAACAAGGTAAATGAAATTGTTTTAAATAATCCAGATTAAATTAATTAACTTCACTACAAGCAACTATTAATCTGATTTAATATTATTACTTTTCATTATCTAGGTTTTAGGTGTTTTTATAATTATTCCTCACACGTCATTTTCACCCAACTAGAATGCTACATTTGATGGCCGTAGGTAGTGTTTTCAATGAGGAAATTTGATAATACTACAGTATCATAGTCATGGTTGCATTTTGTAGATATAAAAAAATTTTATGTTTAAACTGTTGTCATTCGTGAAATAATCAAGCAAATATAATTCGAGCTATGAATTTAATTGATAAAATTTACTCATAATTCATGCGAAATTACGACAACTCGAGTCAAAAATAACTTTTAAATCACTCCAGTTTCATTTCCAATAAATTCATGGCTCTTATTATATTATTTACGATAAAAAAATTGAGATTTGGTAAATATGCATGCATTTAATGTCCTTACAGTAAAATTTTTGTAACCTGTTCCTAAAAGCATGCATGGTTGACGTATATTTGTGTTTTGGTGAAGTTGTAATAGGTTAATATAAAAACAAGAAATTATAATTCATATTTCTACAAAGGTATAGATCAAATTTTAATATTAGTAGGTACTCCTATATATATATATATCAATTTTTGTTAAATTCGAACTTGAATCATATGAACTTCAATTTATTTATAAAAAGACATTTACAAAAATAATAGCTTGTGTCATAAAACGTGGAATACTTTCTAGGTATTTGAGAATTTAAAATAGTTATAGAATTATAGAGTACATATGTGCGGAAATATTTAGTCTGCAGTATATCATCGTTCTTAAAATAACATTTGAAAGCGAACGCAGTCGATTTTTTCTCCAATAGTTGAAGAAACTTTCAAATATTTCAAAAATAAACAACTTTACCCCCTCCCAAATTCCTAACCTTATGTCTAAACTTGGTAAACTATTTTGATTGGCTACTCACACTACACACACGTGCTACTCACCAATTGTTACCGCTGAAACAATTGACGTCCAACAATCACTTTGACGGACATCTGACGATCAACAAGTGTAAACAAATGTCAAAACAATTAAACAATTGACGATATAAGACACATTGTTGAGTTATGACACTTTACAGTGTAATTATTTGTTTGTTAGAGGCATTTTGGAATATTTTTACGTATATTTGCAGGAATTTCAGCCGATTTCAGGAACTTTTCGGTTAAATAGTAAGCCGACACATGTTTACATCGCTACTGACTGAAAACCACTAAAGTTAGAAATTTTTCTGTTTTTTCCACACGATTCAAACCTTCTTTCCCCTATTGCAATTTATACTACATGCAACAAACATTCCAACTTTTAACTCTTACATATATGTATACTTATTTTAAAAAATAATATCTGAAACGATTCTCTGTTGTTTTTCCTGAGAAAGATCGAGTGAATAAATAAATAACTCTCGGTTTCTCCAGGGGCAAGCATGTGTGAATGTAGTGGCCGTACTATGCGCACACCCCCGCCATATGAGCAGCCATGTGTAGTTTTCAGTCCAGCAGACCAAAACACACATTTGGCACGTATTACAGCGACTGCAAATAAACATTTACATTCTGACGGTGCGCATGTCAACGACTTGTCCGCGATCTAGCGGTCGGTAGGAGAGTTACAGCCGCAGGAATACGGCAGCAGGAATACGGCATGCATGTGTTACTTTCATGTATGTATTTTCTTAATCAATACCTAAGCAGGAGTTCTTAGAATGGGATAAGAATATGCATAACACGCAAAAACTAGTTTTAAAAGGTAGAAATAAAAACATGTACTATAAAACTGAAAATTCATTATTATATCTTATTTGAAAAATAAATAAATTTAAATATTATAGCAGTAATAATTTTTTACATATTATTTTATAAAGAAAGAGAATAAAAACAAATAAAAACAAATATGAAAACAAAGCAAAGTAATAAGCAAAACATGTATGTTAAAAATTAGATCAACTGGAACAAATTCTGGAACAAAAAAAACTAGAGCAGCTTTTGGCCACAAAATATCTGATAATAAATAAATTGTTAATTAATTAAACAGGAATAAATGCTCAAGTTTATACTTAAAATAATGCTAGAAATGTAAAAATAATGATGAAAAATAGAGCACATTTTGGGTCAAATACCAATAGGAATTACTATATGTTAGAACATTTACTAGAACAATAATTGTTGAATAAATAAATATATAAGCGATTGGCCAAAATTTTAAAATAGACGTCTAGAACAATTCCTAAATAAATTAGAGTTCATTTTTGTCAAATATGAATAAAAATAATGAGATTTAAAACAAATACTGAAGTACTTTTCGAATAAATAAAGTTGTCTAAATTCTGGGTCAAATAATTACGCAATGCAAAATAAATTAGAACACATTTTGAGTCAAGAAAGTAGAGCATTATTAGAAACTAAGATAAGCTCTAGAATAAGGATGAGGAGCAATAATTAAAAAAGAAATTAGATACAAATGAAACATAATCCAGTGAAACTAAGAGCAACGATTGAAGAAACAATATTACATTCTGAGGAAAATGCCGAAAATGAATAAAGTAATGATGTGAAACTAGAAGAAATATTTAAAGCAAGAATGTAGGGCAATAAATATGTCAAGAATTAGAATAACAAACATTCTGAGAAAATAGGTGGAATTAATTAAATCAGATTTTAAAACTAGAACTAAAGTGAATTCTAAGGAAATAGTTTAAAAATTATCCTAGAAATAAGAATAAGTTTTGAGGCGAACATGTAAAGTAAATAAATACACAAGCATTTTGAAACAAGTAAATAAAAAAACTACTAAAATACAAGAACATAAATATATTAAAATAGGAATATGATAGAAAGATAGCAAGAATAGATTCAAATTTGAATTAAATTTTAAAAAGATGAAAATTATGGTTTTAAAATTAAAGCCAACAATTTAATGTATTATGAATAAAAGGGTAAATCCATAAGAAAAATGAATATAATTTTCAAATTTACATATTTTGAATATTTGTATTTAAAAAATAATAACAGCATTTATTCTTTAACATTTGTAATTTCTTTACATATTAAATTTGATGAACCTTGTAATTATTTCTGCACCAGATGTACTTTAAAAATATACTTTTTAACCGGTAAGAGTAGCAATTACATTTCCAAACAATTCTTAAGAAATATCCTCGTGGCATTTGGTCGAAGAGTTGTTAATATGAATTAATTGCGGTTAAGGCAACTTGGGACTTGTGCCAAAGTAATAACCAGCTTCTCTTCAAGAACGGACAACACATTGTTGGAAAAGACAGTTGGCTAATTTTTAATGGGTGTTATTTAGTTTTTTGATGCTCTTTTACAAATAATTGTAGGCTCAATAAATAATTGTGGGTATTTTAATGAAGAATACAGTGTATTTCTGCTTTTATAATACTTCTGAATAGTTTTCATATAATTTAGAACGCTTTTTTTGACATTAAATATTATTTGGAATACAATCATTGTTTGTTGTTCGACATGGTGTTACCGAATTTTATCCAACTTGAATGCCGATCATGTTCGGTGGTCAATTTTATGATATTGTTAATATATCATATGTGATAATGACACTGCATTGTATTTTACATTTTATTATTTAAGTTATTCTAAGAGAAATCTTATAAGAAACATCATTAGATTGTATTTCCGAGTACCTACTTACTTTAAAATTTATTAATGCTTTCGTTAAAATTTAATTATAAAAAAGCATATTTACAGTAAAATGGGGAAAAACTGTGTTTTTTTCATATAGATGCACCTTCCCCTGAATCCTACCGGCGCCCTTGGGAAAAATTTGGGTTTCTATTTTTATTTTTCCCATAATCGCTTATATGAATTTACGTAACTTTTCCTTTAGAATTATTGAGATTTCAATACTATTTTCTAATACCAAAATTTTGACACAAAAATATATTTGGAAAATTTCAGATGTGTAATAGTATATTGTGCAATAAGTGCAGAAAGTGGGAAATAAGTAATTTTGCACTAGTAGCATACAATACTTTTTCTTAATGAAATGATTTTCCATTTTTTAACCCACGGTTGTGGGTAATAGGTACGTAAGTTTCAAGCTTTTATGTAGTGTAAGAAAAGTGTCACTTGCCATAGTGGTAGAAGAAAATAGTTATTTATATATAGAATGCCGAAAGTGAAGGTTTACGCCTGCGTAATTGCATTTATTCTTCTATAAGGTTATATCTACTTCGGCCCGAGGTACGTATGACGTTTTACGCACTAATGCTGTCAAATGGATTGTAATATATATTATTTAATTATAATACGACATGCCAAAAACATGTTGCACCTATAACTTAGTATTTTTGTGTAAAAATTTTAAATTTCAAGCATAGAGCTTCATTAAGAAAATTCTTTACTAAAATTAGCTAGAAACTAATAAAACTTTAGTAGTTGGTAAAACGAAAAGTAGGTAAGAAAACGAATACAAATACAAATCTGCATAAATATTCTTTTCTCTACTTTATTGCCCAATGGCATAAAGTAAAAAAATTCCGCTATGGGAACTAAATTGTTAAATATATAGTTGTGCGTAAAAATAATTTTTCACTTATAACAATAAATCCAAATTTTAAGGCTCGTCTATGATTTTAAATAACTTGGAACCTTAAATAAACCTTCAAACTTTTGTTGAACTGTCAGTCAAATAAAGTACGAAAATGTATATACAGGTTGGAAGTTATGTGTTGGATATATCATATTTTTTCAATATTCTATATAACTTTTATAATTAATAAAATAAGTGGATATATGAAGCCTCTTAATCCGTACGTCTTTAGCTGCAGTGTCCCAATAATGAAACATCCGGTGTGTATGTGTTAATAAGTATCTAAACAGTGCGGTGACGTCACAATGTGGCGTCACACGGCGTCGCAACGGCAGAGGGATGAACAATGCGCGCCGGTCGTTAGCCCTCGCTCATTGTCATTAAACAATATCATACTTGATACAATATGTGTAGCTAGCTGTCCCTCGGACCTATTATATCACGTATAAGTCGATTGGCCATTGTGAGCTGCCCGGGGTATTGTTCTTCATATTAAAGTAACTCGAGCTCGAGAAGATGCAGCAGAAATACCTACCATTGTCACTCCACTGCTCCAATATCAATAAATAATGTTATATTATGTACCAACATTCATAATCGGTACTTTGTAGATGAATGTGTAAAAGTATTTAAAGAATTTATAGACTGATCACCTAGTAATACTTTTCCTACGATTACCGTAAGACCTTTCGCTTAACGCTGTGTTGGTATTACGCAGTTTTTTTCCGAATTCAAATTTCTTATTGTTGTTTTATACGCATGTGCAGTTTAAAAACTATAGATCTGTTTGTACAAAATAAGAAATAGAAAAGGCAAAGGATGATAGGGATGGCCAAAAAATTAAAAGAATCAATTTTCAAATCAAATGATGTATAGAAAAAAAAATACGATAAACATCGAAACTGAAAAATAGATATTTAAGAAATATCGATTTTAAAATATTGATATGAAACAAAAAAGAGTTTAACAAAGAAACTTATAATAAAATAAAAATTAAAGTAATTAGGCCTAAACAAAAAAATAGTGAACACCAGAAACTAGTGTTGGTATGTGTTTAATTTATTTCTTTATCCTTTTTAATTGCATTAATTTACTTAAATTTGTACAAAATATAATTACAGAAATGTTAGATATAAATCATAAATATCATTAAAAATAGTTATTTATGGTACAAGTGTGTTACATTACAAATAAGTCACGTGAGAAATGTTCAGCTTACGAGGTCGGTAGGTCGGGAGACCTACATACGTAATTAACACACGCGTGCTGTGCAACATTTTATCCAACACCTTTTAATCAGTGATATAAGTTTTTTTGATGTTGTCGTTTTACAATGACATTTTATAAAAGAAGAGGTTTTATAACGAAGTTACTATGATACGAACCAAAAAACAGTGAGTTATAATTTCTAACACACATGTGTTTTATAACCTACTTTATTTTAACTAAAAACACTGTTGTTACATATAACGTTATAATTACATGGTGTTGGATAAAATATATAAGAATATCAAAATATAAACATCGGTAATTCTTTTTAAAATTTATTTTTTTAAATCGACTTTTTTGACCCTGAAGAATGTAATGTAATATGTAACTTCTTCACAAAAAAAAAACCAAAAGTGTATATTTTTTTGTTTCATAAATGTTTTCTGAATAAAAATCGATATTAGTTTTTAATTTTACCTTATTTACTTGTCAAGATGACTTGTTTAACACTGATGTACAGCCGTTTTAAATCAATTAATTAACACAAAAAAAGGATTATCAATTTCAATTTTCATTTAGTTTATATATTAAACAATAGATTCTTTTTTTTTCGGTACTTTTACCTGCATACAAAAATAAAATATTGATTTATAATTTTCTGTTCAGCTTCTTTTAATTGAATTCCCCGGAACAGTGCGTTAATATTCCGGGCTTAGCGAGCTACTCCGGGGTTTGATGAACCTGGCCGCTTGGACAGTGACAAGCCCAGCTTACCGGAACCGACTCCGGGCTTACCCGGAGCTTATGCAGTCTTAGCAACTGCTGCACGGATGCAAGCACCGGATCTACAAATTACCTGCGGAGAATTATGTTTACTACCTTCCTATATAAACATATTACTAGTAGGTTTTTAAGCTGATATCTATTATTTAAAATTAATAGAAAAGGTATTATTATGGCCTTATTTATATGGGGCATTTTCAGTAACCTGGTAGGTTAATTTTGTTTACTTGGCACATTTGAAGTAACCCAGAACTGATCTCGAACTGACCCAACTCACCCAGCTATTTTGCTGGGTTGGTGAGTTGAACCTGTCTTCTATCTTTGTTTACACATTGCTTCTTTTTCTATATCTGTCAGAAGTTATATCTTTTAATACGTTAAAACGGAAAATTTCAGTAAATAATTTTAATAAATCACTGAAATTTACCATTTAAAATTATCACCTACTATAAAATTTGGTTGTTTATTTGGTACCAACACGGGTTAGTTTAGGATCAGTTTAGGGTTGTATTCAAATTTCCCAAATAAATACGTCCACTATAACCATAATAACAAACAACATGTAGGTATGTATGTAGAATCGAATAACAGTATTAGATATTTTATGTATCTAATTTTGACAAATTGCTCCGTTTTCTTAAATGGGTGCGAGATATAGCTATCTCGGTTTCAGGCAAGTGAAAGACACTAATAAAAAAAATATATCGGACTGGAACAAATAGAGATTTCAAGAATAGAAGACGATCAAACTAGCCTGGAAAACAGATAAACTGTAGAATGCGAGAACGAAAATGATAATTATTTGTTTTCCAAAATCCGGTGACTTTATTTGGTCCAAATACTGCTTCTCAGTGACTTGTAAAACTATCTTTAAAAAGAAAACTAAGAGGAAATAGAAAAATAATTAACATTAAAAATTTTGGGCTTTAAAGTTTCTCTCTTCATTTAAAAACAGAAAAAGAGCAGCTAACATTGTTTCAGTCGGTAACGAAACACGTCCGTAGATCCTGACTGAATGCTAAATGGTCGGCTTTTATTCTTAACTGCTCTAAATTGTCTTTAAAATAAAAAGAAACGTTAAAGTCTAAAATTTTCATTGTTAATTGTAAACATGTCGGAAATTGATGAAGAAAATCAAAGCATAAACAAATTACCAATTTACGGAATTTCTGTTAACAATGCTCGAACTGCAATGTCGAAAATACTTGTATTCTTAATATTTGCTCTGGTTGTTGTCTTACTGAAATTCAGAGCAGTTATTAATACACTACAAGGTGATTTCTTTGCAATTGGTCAATAATTACAGTATTTAAAAATGCTCTGAGTTTTGACATACTAAAACAAGTACATATTTCAGAATATATGTTCTTTAGACGATTGTTTCTAGATATCTGCCAACTTTGATCTTTCAACCTCGACAGTTTCGACCTCACCTAAATCTTCTTCAGAAACTAACGGCTATTGAAAAAACTACCAAGCCAAGAAACATCCATTTTCAAAATATTCTTTACTTTAACTCAATCAAATACAGAAAATTGATAAATTTTAAATGTTGCTACGAAATTAATAATTAAAAATGCTTCATTCAACTTGAAATATTATTTATACCTTATTATTAGGTACTGATAATTTATTAATTACAATGTAATCACCAACAAAACTCACTATAAATTATAAGTCCTTGATTGATGCTACAGACTGGCTATAACAATAAAATATAATTAAAATTACTATGAAATAAGAATCTGCAATACCTGTACTGTTCATTCCAGAAATAATGTGTTAATAGAAAATAAAGTATCCATTGTTTAGTGCCTGTTGAAGTGTTGACAGAAGTAATGATCAAGGATGGGAAACAAAGTCAGTAGTTTAAAAAAAAGGGGTACATCTTATATAACAGCTTAGTCTGTTTACAAACCTTACACAAGCTGGAGGATGCCAATTTACACCAGGAACATTAGGGCCGATTTTTTTACCTCTGGTTAAAGTGCCGAATATCTTAATGTTAATAGAAAAATATTGCATGGAATAATGAATAGTGAACACAGTTTTTTTTATACTACTTACGTCAGGAATTCTCTATCTTAGGAAATAACAAATGAGATTAAATTATAATAAAATGACTTATACCGTAGTGCAATTGAATTCTTATGCTTGGTATTTAGTGATACGTCATTTCCTTGAAAAAATGTGAAGAAAATTGAGCCGTCCACGCAAGCGCCGATCCGCTGAGCAATGATTACGCGCACTGCACTTTTCAAATCACGACAAATGGATTCCCATCCGTAATGAGCAATTACTAAAAAATTGCGCATTTCCTTCAGATATATGGCATTATTTAATCAAAGCAAGCAAGCTAATTGTAAGCAGCATGCACCTTCTGCATGGTCCTTAATCCCACCAGCACAGAGCCTCGAATCGTATGCCTGTTCCGGTTAAGAAGCCCGCAATGTGGTATTACAAATAGGCTGTAATTCGCGTTCAGTTATGCCTGCGACAATTCCCATGCAGCGGAAAAAAATATTGACATGGTTTCTAGCACGCGAGAAGACACCTAAAATTACACGTCTTCAGGAGCAAATTGAGCCTCAACAATGGGAAATTGATAATGTGCAGGAAAACATCTCGTTAAAGATTCATAGGCGTTGCATGTGCCGGCAACAAAGCTGTTTGACGCTTATTAGGAATTCATTGGCCATGACTAAAAATACACCGCGATTAGCTAATCATACTGTCTTCCGCAACTATCTTGACCCGTACAAAAAATCATCCCCAATATCTGCATTATATTTTTAAATGTTCTATAATTACTATTATATGAAGAATTTCTATTATCACAACATAAGAAAGTATAACATACAATGGGGTCCTCCACTATTTTTTTTATGAAACTTGATGGCATTTTAAAGTTGTCGGTGGAATTTACAATTCTTAATTGTTCTTTATTAAGCCATAATTAATTTTAATATTTACTACGACGTAGAAGTATAGGTGAAATTGATTTCAAACAATGGGGCTCACGTAACACAAAAATTAATTAAATTATGATTTATTACAAACTAAAAATGTCATATTTTGATTACGCTTTGTATTTTGTTGTGTAAGAGAGAGGTTCAGCGAGAGTACATTACATTGTGACGTAGAAGTATAGATGCTTAAAATATCAAAAAATTTAAAAACTATTTTTTTTTCTCCTAGATCATTTTTTTTGTTATGTACTTTTAATGTAACTAACATTTTACTCAATTTTCTATTATGGTGGAGGAACCCATTATGTTGCAAATTGCCCTTACTTTTAATCGATTTTGATCTCCCAAAAAAGGTCGTTCCTGTTTGATCTGATCGTTCTGACTGATCTCGATTGATCTGATCGATCTTGACTGATCTGATCGATCCTTATTATAGATCGATCTTGTTCGATCAGATCGAACTTGATTGATCTAATCGATTTCAACTAAAAATCGATCTTCTTTAATATAACTGCAATTGAAGTTCAATATCCATATTTAAAAAAATACGAGATATATGAAATGAGAGTTGAAAGCATTCTACCTAGGCCCAAAAGCAGATTAGTTTTACTAACACGTTGACCGTATCTTGCTCAACCAATTTGATCAATGGTGATTAATCTGATTAATCGAAATCAAACGATCAAATTAATTCATCGATTAGATCAATCAAATAATGGGATCGATCAGATTGATCAGATCGGTATTTTGTTTACTGAAATAATTTTGATCAATCGATCCATCTTTCTATCAAATCGAACTAAGTTTTTCTATTAGCATTTGTATATCAGATGTTAGAAAAATGTTTTATTTATAATTTTTCTAGACTAATATAGAATAAGTAAATAACTGTTCAATAAGTGTTCAAACAAATAAAGATTTTGTCAGAAAAGGCTGTAAGAAGGTTTTTCTATACACGCAAAGTATAGAATGCGAAGTATATACATATATCCAATGTTAAATAATTACAATTGCTAAGCTTTTGTCGAAAGCTAGAGTAAATAATAGTGAAATACTATAAAACACTTGCTAATGTTCAGACTGTGACCAGCAGCGCCTAAAGAACCTGGACACGAGCTGATGGGATCCAATAAGAGCGAAACGCATCCGTGGTTACTGACTAAAACTATGGCCGGCTTTCATATAACTTATCCAATATTGATCTTCTTTTTAAAAATTTGATTTTATGTATTTTTTCTTAACTGTTCCTCTTCGTTGGCCCTTTTTGAGTTCTATGGGCTCCGGAAAAATGTACTAACTGCACCCTCTTTTACTTGAAAAAGTTTTACATATATATATTTTTTAATTTTCGATATAATTAACGCAATGTCCAAAAAATGTGGAAAATTTTTAAAAACATTCTGTAATGTCATATTTATTTTTATTCAAGTGTCACTAATTGAGATTACAATTTTATTTTAATTTCAGCTTCATATTCTGGGATCCAAAAAAATATGAGAATCTAGTTCCACATAATTTATCCAAGCCATTAAAATACGTAACTTGGTTAAACGGTTCAATATCGTTGTCTTCCAGATGCGTATATAACGTGCTGCCGTTTATTTTCTGGTAGTGTGGTCTTTATGGGAAATAGTACTTTCATATAATTTATAATTACTTGTATTTTCTGTGCATTACTATATTTGAAATAATGATATTATAAAAACGGTTTGGTTTGAGTGTATAATTAGTGGTACGTGTATTAAAGCGCTCAGCAGTGTTACGCACGCATCGAACACTGCAGTCTCAAGTCCTTCCTTCCTGCGCCAATTATCTCCAAATCATATAAAATTAAAGTGATTGAAGGTAGCATTTGTCGTTAACAACCGCCATTATCTCCATGCAAATACATTCGGCGAAATACGCGACACAATCGGAGCACCGTTAACGACAAACAAATTCACAATTTAATCATATTTTTGAAAATCACAATAATTTAAAATGAATAAAATATGACCGATAAAAACGAATTCCTAAAGAATTTGTAAACGTGACTCATTCCATACTTTTTCCACATCTACAGATTTAAGAAAACGAAAATACGTATACATAAATATTATAAATTTATTATTTGTATTTCAAACCGTGCGAAATCATCTGTTAGTTGAAGTTAACTTTTAGAGGTACAAAGCGCACGGAAAACATTCCGAAGTCACAGCTTGTTGAATTTAAATCATGGGTGCCGACTACATGGAGGCATTGGGGCTCATGCCTCCAAGGAAAACTTTCATGGGGTTAATACCCCAAAGAGACATTTCCCTTAACGCAGTATCAGTATTAAAACCTTAATTGATAATTTTAATCCGTATAGTCCAGGTGATCTAGTTCAGTCGACCGGCTTAGAGCACGCTTCAACGTGTGCTCTAATTCTTGGCCTACTGAAATCAAAGCACATTCTGGAATAGATTTAGTTGCTCTGGACTGTGCTCTGGTTTCAGTTGTCAGGCATTAGAGCACTAACTCTAAGTCTGCTGAAACTAGAGCACATTCCGGAGAAAATTTAGCTGGTCTGGTTTCAGTGGATCAAGAATTAGAGTACTCAGAAGTGTGATTTCCCGTTACTCTAAAATATTCATAAAACTTATTATCTATTTATTAATTTATACTTTTTTAATAAAATCTATATCATTTTATTACATATCTATCAGAAATTGTGAAATTCAATTATTATGAGCTAAATCAAAAAATAACTATATTTTAATATTAAATAAATATTAAAATTTAGTCCGGCTAAAAATTGTTATCGGGTTCCGCACTCTCTAGATCCGATCCTGATTTGAATACAATTAAGTACTGTTAAAATCTTTTATTAATAATAATAGTTGTCTATGAATATTGAATCTCATAACTCTGTTTCAAGTATGGTAATTATTAAGCCACCACTACCTGTAGTTTTTTACAAGCGTTAATATATCAATCATAAATTTATTTTTATTTTGAATTTGATTAATTTGGCTTTTTGTCATGTTAATTCCCATATTTCAATCAACCATATCTCTGCGTGTCAAGTAATAAAAAAGTAATTATTGTAGTAGTTTTTCATGACTCAGGTGATGGTAATGTATGGGTGAAACTAATTATTATTTATAAAGATAAATTTTGGCCAATTTCCGGTAATGTAATCAGTAAGTATCTTCGTGACAGAAAATTTCTAATTTTCCTATATCGAAACAAATGTGTTCGAGATTATGTAAAGGTATAAAATCAATCAGGGTGCATTAGTTTAATGAGGTGAACGCTTGTTATGGCCACTAATGTGCCTGCATTTTTATTAATTAAATCACCCCATATTCCTAACCTGTACTCAACCCAAAAAAATAATCATTTAATCTAAACCAAATCGTAAATATGTTTTCTTGATACTATTGCAAATATAAGAACAGTACCAGTAACTAGAAATTCAGTTGATGATATCTAAAAGAATGAAACGATGGAAACATTAAAAAATCAGCTAGGGCATCACAAAACTGATCGTCACTACAAAATATGTATGCTATATAATAAATATTTCTTATTCGAATTAATTTTTCTTCAAATCCTAGATCCTTGGTTGTATTTTAAATAAATTGAATAAAATATGTGGCTATGTAGATCTTTATTGTAATTCGAGTATTTACATTATTTTGGACGTTTCGAAGGTACGAAGTCACTATCATCAGCTATATTTGTATAAAATACAATCAATGATCTACGATTTCGAGAAAAATGACCCCACCCGTGGCTGTCAGAATACTGCACGAGAGAAGACTATATTTTGCAGAAAATCTATCAAATATTTAATTGGTATGTACAAACAACAAATAAATTTTTTTTTTCATAATTTCAATAACTATAATAATGTAATAATTTTTATGATGGTAGCCTATTACCATCGAAACGTCCAAAATAGTGTACATACACGAATTACTCTAAAGATCCACATAGCCAAATATTATACTTTAATAAAATTTTACTAAAATTAAGATTATTAATTGCAAAATTTATAGCAATTTCCTTCAAATAACTTCCAACTGACCGATTTTTACAAAAAAACTAAAGCTGACTCCTATCACTAAAAAAAATATCGCTTTAGGAAAGTAATATTTAAATTATTTGTACTGATCTGCCAATATATGTAGATACTGTCATACTTTCGAGATTTTGACGGATGTCCACGAATTATGGTTTTTACAATATGTTTTGACAGTTTTTTAACTTAGTATCTGTCTGTCTGTCGTCAATCTGTTGTTCCGTCCCATATAAATAAAATTCATATCTAAAAAGCATGCGTTGATGAACAGGTTCTGTTAGATAGAACCTATATTGAAAATAAAAATTAAATAGTTTTTTTTTAAATGTAGGTTGTATATTTAAATTAATAAATAATATCTATAACATGTCCAAAGGTTATAGTAATTAATACGTATCTATATAAAATATATTCTTATATACGTATACCTACTCGCTTCGCTATAAATATTATGTACCTACTACCTACTTATTCATATAAAGCAATCAAATGAACTTTTCCACCAAAAATATATGAAAAAAAAACTAGTAGACCACACAAGTAGATTGTAGAAATTAGAAAATCCATAAATCCATAATAAATTTCTCATATGTAAATACGAAAATCAATACTATACCAAATATATTTGTCTTTCCAATAATTTATAATGAAATTAGTAACCAAATGGCAGCAATAAATTATTCGAAGCTACAAATTTTTGTATGAACTCAATACAATCGTAACGGTACTCGCTACACTAATAAAAACATCACTAAATTACTCCAATACTAAACGTTGCATGTAAATGCAAATTTCCTATCGAATCTTACGCGTTCTCTCTTCAGGAATTCCAAAACTGTTGGTGTCGTAGGCGTAGGATGGGTTGGGCGTCAATTAGACACATCCAGGTATTCATTTTGGTAATCAACATGAGTTATTGGTATAGCAACGCGAGATGGTATTGTTTATATGGTTAGAAATGGCCAAGGGGATTTAAGTAGTTGTTATTAACATTAGAAATTTATGTTTTATGTTGTAAATCACCAAAATACACTCGTGTCTTATTGTAGTTTCACCAAAGATTTATTGGTGGAGACAATAAGGTGATATTAAGAAAGTAATACTACAGTAGTTTTCTAACACATGTCATTTCTTTGTAATCTTTAGAAAACATCCCAAATTACCATTAGTCAATCCACGAAATTTTTTTTTACTAAGCACCACATACATATAATTTCTGAAATATTGCAATCAAACGGATTTTGAAGTTTCGAAATTTGAACGAATTAATGTGTGCACGCCTTAAGCTCTTGACAAGACACGATGAGATCAATTTTTGGTAAAAATTGATAAAAAAGAAATGACAATATACTCTTGTCATTATAAAGTTATCTTTTGCACATATTTCGTATCAAAAATATAAACAGATTTCACTGAAACTTCATTTATGTAGGAAAATTTGATTAAAATTGTAATACAAAACGATCAATCGAAAGTGATAGTTTAATGATTATTTTCTCAGATTTTTTATGATTATTCCACACACGTGATTTTCATCCAAACAGAATGCTTCATTTGATGGCAGTTCCCAGTTTTTTGGTGAAATAATTAATAAACCCTACACGGTGTAGGGTGTAGGCTACACCAGAAAATGCCATGGTTATATTTTGTTGATATATAAATTTTATTTAATCGTGAAATAATGAAGCGAATATAATTTAAGCTATTAATTTAATACGTAAAATTTACTCATAATTCCTGCTAAGTAACACGGGTGAAAAATTATATTGTAAAATCACTCCAGCTTCACTGTTGTGATTTAAATGTTATTTTTGACAGTCGTTTGTCTGTTACTACCCAACAACTATTCGTAAATTTTTCCAATAAATACTTGGCTCTTGTTATATTACTTATGAACAGTACCGTATCTAAGCAATTTTGCGCCCTGGGCAAACTTAATTCTTTGCTCATACATTCGGACGAACAGATGTCACTTTCAAAATAGTCAAAACTTTTTGTGAATGCCGTAATTGTTATAGAAAAATGGTACTGTAAACTATAAAACAAACTATATTTGAGTAACATTGTAAAATTTAATTTAGTAACATTTTTATCGCACATTATCTTAAACGTATATGCATAAGTATATTCAATAGTGATGATTGGTTACCGAGGTTGAAATTTTAATATTTTTATTAAAAAAAAAGTAAGGCAGTGTAAAAATATGATTGCTTCTTTTCTACAGTTTATCTAATTGTCTATATTAGGTACAAGCAATATTACCAGCAACTTATAACATCAACATCCTTAATTTATCTTATAGTCATCTCATTAATAATCCATACCTACCAGTAACACATAATAGTCATTTATAAATAAGTATAATTAAATACATCCGCAATAGTATTTAATGTTCATTCTTCTAGTGCTACCTCAAAAATGTTGGTGTTAGTTGTGAGGTATTCAAGCCATGTAGTGTGATGATGCATGGGATTGGCTGTCAGGGCACACCGTGACTATTGGGTGGTCCATTGTTGTGCTGAGCCGGGATCGGATGATGAGTGGACACCTCGACCACAATCAAACAGGGTGGGGGACGCGCCACACTCATTTTTACATTTGCCGGCAATTAATAACGATTTCTGCGCACGCGCAAACCTGTCATATACGCACGTACGGGGAATCCCAAGTCATACATATGTAAGTGAGGTTAACTATTGTATGAAGCCATAATGGGAAGAATGTGTGTACTATAGCGGTACTCGCGACTCTGCTACGAATATTATTTCATTTACAATTGTTGCTTCGATACATGTTACTATGTTGCCAATGTTTAAATCACTTACGTGCCATTTTATGTGCTGTTCTCCATTCGTGATCAAATTAATGATATATTCACACTTATTTACTTCAAGATATTATGGACACAAGTTTGGTATCGTTAGTTTAATCACTAGTCTATAAAAAATATATAAAAATTTTGTAAATGAATTTCCACAAATGCAAATGAAATAGAATATAAAAATATAAAAAAAAGTTTCTATTATGCTTACAAAATGCCAACTGTTGACAAGCTGAAAGACCAAGGACCTTATGCAGTCTGGGTCCTTATATTTGAGGTCCTACTGCCAACATGTAAACCTCTTCACCCTGCAAAATACGCCCTGTGTATAATGTTGAATAACCCTTGCCCTTGATTTACGAAAAATTTAAGTAATTATTGACCATTTGCAGCAAAGCAAAAACATTTTTTTTTTAAGTTTTTTAATATTTTCTGTGAGCAGGATTATATTAATTGATGTATTTTAACATATTTATTTATTTTAACCAAACGACTGTATTGTGAAGAGCAATTCTTACCGCAGATGAGTCATAACCGCTGACCTTTCACACAGTCAGGTAGTTGCGTTAAAGATCAAGTGGGATAGGAGTAATGCCGCTATTGTTCGGGAATTTTAAAAAGACTGAAAGGCTCTGGAATGTTCTAGAGATTAATTGGCGGTATGTATGTAAGGGTCGCGTCAGGCGGCTCAAGAAAATTAGTATCGGACAGAGTGCGCTGAAGGAAATAGTTAATGATATAAATATCGTGAAGTATTTAAATAAATGTTCTTAGTGTTTAAATCTTTATTAATAATTATTATTCTTAAATTAGTGTTTATATTTGTTTACTCATAGCGTTACAGTATACATGTATGGTTTCTGTAATCAATAAATTCTTTCTAATGTTAATGTACACAAATATTTTTTAAATTGACTTTTACTCCCTGAGGAAGACGCAGGTAGAGTCGAAACCGGTAGTGGACCCCCCTCCCCCCCCTTTTGCTTGTACTACCGCCCCTTCCTTGTAAAAGTCAGTGAATTGTGCTTCATTTCTGCCATTTTCTCATCGAAAATGCTACACAAATAGTCATTTTTTATTAAATGCTACACTGTGAATTCTGAAATTACCGTATTACTTACAATTTATTAGAAATGGTTATAGTTTGTCAAATTGTAAATAAGATAATATTTTTCAGAAACCATTTAAACCATTTTTACAACGGAAATATTTAAAATGCTTTTCCTTCGTTTTACTCGAAACCGTTGAGTATATTTTTGTAAGTTATTTGAGTGTCCCTTTATCTGTTGAAGGGTTATTATTTATTAATCACATTTCCAGATTGAAGATAAAGTATGGTGTTGGTTGTGTAGTACGATGTCTGCATATTACATGATTTTTTTGTGTTTTATGTAAATGCTGCATTGAAGTGTCTGCTACACGCATGATTATGAATACATGAGTACAGGACTTCGGACACCCATGGTGGCAAACAGATCATAATGAGCTGTAAAGAGACGATTATTTGCTTTCCTGCGAATTCCTGCAGACCGTGACTTGCAGCAGGAAACATGCCGATAATTATATCGGGAACGTATCAGGGATTATTTTCTTCTTATTATATTAAATTACAGATTCAATTAGTCATATTATATTAAATAAAAACAAAAAAATCCTTTCGAACCCATAATAATTTTTCTATCACGTCCAATGAAAAATGAAACTGGTTATATTATAGTTATTTATACCAAGAGCATTATAAAGATGTTTATATCCGAGTACATAAAAGTCAAGTAATGCTCCTAGGTGCACATAATTCTTTATATGTATCAATTTCTAATTAATAGATCAAAAATGTTAAATAAAATTTGTGGATTAGTGCATGCATGTGATTGCTTCTTTTTACATTTTATCTCAATGTCAATATTATTTTTCTATTAATATTACCATAGCGACTTATATCGGTAGAACATAGAAAAATTCGGTCCACAATCAACTCATTAAACCAGAACTTTAACTAAATCTATTTACTATGCAATATATTTCTCATCTATTAGTAAAAATTAACAAAGTAAAACAGAAGCAAATTAGATTCCATATACGGTGTACGAACACCATATGTAAGTCCTTTCAAAATTAAGTTAAGTCCCTGAAATATCAACGAAAATAATCGAGAAATTTTAATATCTGGTGCTTTAATTTTGGGATCAGAGAATATTCAGAATAAAATATTTATTTATCAGAAGCTGATTTTCTTTTTAATATTCATGATATGAAGAGGTGAAAATAAATTTTTGACACAGGCGCTCAAAACCCTACTTACGGTTCTGGTGGTTAATCCTTTTTATGAATCCAGATGTTGTTATATACATACATCCATAAATCCATATAGAAATGTAGGATTCGAATCCGAAACATGAAGCCTGAACGCTAACTACCTATCCGACAGTGTCCGCTTTTGAAGATGTAATAAACTGAATTTTGTTCATAGTAAACTTGTGTTTTGAAGTGTTAATAACAGTAATAATCTGATTTTAATGTTGTTTGCGGCTAAAAATAAAACGAGTGTTGTTCTGAGTGTGGAGAATGATTGTGTGAGTTGCTAATTTCCTGGGTCGTAAGGTAACCCCATTCGAAACCCAGATACACGCACACTGCGTCAAGGCTATATAAATATATCAAACGAATTAACATCCAGCCTAATGAGCCTCGACACATCTTGAAGTGTTCAATGAGTTCATGACGTCAAACAGTCGACCAGTACAACATTCCTTCTGCCATTCTTTTCACTTTGATTTATTCAAATCTGGGCCGGTAACCGAAATCATAACTAAAATAAAAAAAATAACCTTTTTCGGAATTTATAACAGGTACAGAAATAAAATAGAAAACAAAACACTTACAAACAGAAAATATATACTTGGTGGAGCATATTATTTAATAAAACAATTCATACTTAATTCATATTTATTATAAAATATAATCAATGAAGTCAGGCTGTAGAAATTTTATTACCAAAAGGTTAAAAAAAAAACACAAAATTTTACAAAATCTCATATTTTTGAGTTAAAAATACCAATAATCGTTGTCAGTTTAACTGATGAATCTCTAAAAAATTCAAATCTTTCTACATCTTTACATTATTTTTAATCACAGCTAAACATGAAAAGTTTCAATTTTTAGTTCTCCACTCTAAAATGTTTCATATCTTTTCATATCTATACGAAAATAACAAAAAAAATCATTTTTGAGTCCAAAATATTGTTTTTTGCAAATAGTGTATATTAATAGACGTTGATGCGTTGATTTTCAAACATAATTTAATTATCTCTTTTCCTTCTTGAGATTTTTGCTCTCAAACTTGAACCTCAAAAAGTGTATATTTTGGATATAACTCTAAAATAAGTAGAGATACAATCTCAACGATTATACTAGTTTATTCTAAAGGGCAGAGTTACATAATGAAATATTATTTATGTATATTCGGTGAAAAATGAGAAAAACACTAAAATCCGAATTTCAGTTTTCACTCTCGAACGTCGAACTTTTACCTCCAAAATTTTCTAGATAAATATTGATGAGCCGTTTTTAAACTTCCAAACAATTTAATTATCTCTTACCATACTCGAGATATTTCCATATAAAGTTAGACCAAAAATTAGGTTTTTAAGTATAGCCATGTAATGAGTCGAAATACGACACCGGCGAAAAAACAAAATTCGTTAAAAAAACAAGAAAAATTTAAGAAATCGTTTGGTGGGCTTTGCTTTTTTTATTTAATGTCTAGCGCCGCTAGTGAATATAATGACGATAGTTTTTTTTTTCAGATATCATAAGTCTCTTTATGATGTTCAATAGGCGATGTTTTTATAAATAAATAGAGACAAACTAAGTGCAAATTCATATTGTTCCATTTAAACTGATAAGTTTGTTGCTTTTTCAATTTTACTTTATATTTTTACTAACATAAAAATTAGCAAAAATTATATACCTACTTACATAAAAATATTTCAGCTTAAAACTGAAACTAGAATTTAATTTATATGGTAACCACTGCTATTTTATAACAGATACCCTTAATTTAAAAGGATATTATCACTAATTAATTAATAATTTCATTCAATTTTAAGTTCATAATTCTACATAGAAAATGATATGTAGACATACGAGTATATGATAAAAAGAAATATATAAATAAATATCTTTAATTTAAAAATGCTGTGTAATTTTAAAAACCAATAATATTATCAAAAAAATCGTATAAATTTTTCTTGAAACACCGTTACAAGAATATTAAATTTCATGATATTAAATTGTGCATTTTAAAATTAACAAAATTATAGAAATAAATGTCATAGGAACAATATGGACGTCACCTACTATTAAAATTTGTTTAGGCACATTAACTAATAAAATTCTAAACCGTCATGTTCGAATTAATTTATTCCAAAACGTCTTATTCAAATCAAACTTGTTTTTCTACAAATTCTTAACCTTTGTCAAGCCTAGGACATAAAATTCTATAAATTATGCAGACTTCAACATCTAGAGAATAAATATTTATATACATTTCCGTTCAAATTATCTTCTCATTAATAAGAATTAACCAAAGGCGAATACACTGATAAACACTCTTGTAGAGATTTGTCTACGTGTGAGGAATACCAAATATTCTTATCATAATTCACGTATAGAGGCGTTAGGACACGTTGTGCTTAGGATTACTTTGGTTTGTCTACCTAGTGCTTAACGTGTAAAGCTAACAGCTTCTCATTTTTCACTCATTCCGTTTTTTCTCTCATAATTTCGATGACACGAAGACATATGTACTGGAAAACGAAACACATTTGTTAGTTTATTTTTTGTGTAGGTTTCTTAACACTGATAAAATGAAATTGTTTTAACACTTAACAACTATTATTAATAATTTTTAGATGTATTATGCCCACATACTGATAAAAATAAATAAATTGGAGAAAACATAACATGATCGAAAATGAATATTAACTCATATATCAAACACCACTTTTTCTACAAATTTATAATAATTAATGTAAATATCACATGTACTGTAAATACTAACTATTGTCAGGTTGACAATTAAACAAAATATTATCTCAAGTTTTACGTTTATTATCTTCTATGGCACAACATTCCAGTTGGTTCTAAATACTTAAGGTACCAGTTTAGTAAAATATTACGTTAATTTTTAGAGTTGTGGTTGTCATCCTATAACCTTTGCAAGGGACATACAGCAGTAGATTTCAAACAATTCGGAAACGGTAGTATTTATTTCTGTTTAAAGATTGGTGATGTTGGGATTTGAATCTCATACTTCGCTAAGCAAATGTGATAAAATTAATACAAATAAAAAAATTCCAGATATTTGATTTTCTAGTCGAAAGAGATCATACAATTTTTTATTTTATCTACTGTTATTGTGTATTATGTAAATTTTACCAAACTGTTTTTTTTTAATAAAAGAAAGATTAATACAAATTAGAATAAAATTATTTATTTCAATAACAAAATATATCAGGCAAGGCACAATTGAATATTGTATTAAACTCAAAGCAACGATAACTTGTCTAGCTTTAACAGGTGCTCAAAAGATGCCAAAAGCATCTTTTCTTTGGGAATATTCTTGATACTTCCAACCTGATACAGCCTTAACTTTTTATAACTTTCTTCTTACTTCTAGTTTGACTTTTCGGGAAAACTGGAGACTGCGATATTTTTTGCAGTTGAGTTATCTTAATGTGAGATGGAACAGTATTTGAAATATATATCAATAGTTTTACCGAGAAAACAGTAATAATCAAGGTATATAAAAAAAAGTGAAAATAATAAGGAAACGTTATTTATAATAAAAAAAAACTTTGTCATACATGAATCATACGTGAATCACTTTTGTTCTTAGTTTGCTTTACATAAAATTTAAGTTCAAAAATTTTTTTTCATTAATACTGATAAAATATTGAACAATATAGGTATGTTTCATTATTGATAATGAAATTCGTTTGAATGTTGCAGTAGTGGCTTACTTAGTTAGCGTCGTCAATTATTCACCAAGTAAAATATTACTGTGTCCGAGTGGTTTGGAATTCATTATAAGCTTAAAGGTCCATCCAAAGGTTAACTGTTAACTTATTCGTCCAAAATGCAAGTAAAATTGTCATGGAACAGCTGAAGCTCACTTCATAATTTCATTTGCGGCCAACAAACTGTGTGAAGATTATAGCGCCATCAAAATACAAATCTTAAAAGACCTAGTTTTAGTAACGTTTTTAGAAGAGTATCTTAGGTTATTGTTTTAAATTGTTTTAAGCGATAATTATTATTCACAAATTTTTGTCTTTTTATAAAAATATTTTCCATAATTTTAAAATCAGATGCAGTGATTTTAAAGTTGTTAAATGAATGGATCAAAGTACACGGATAAAGTATGATAATTCCTTTGAGTGTTCTCCTCTTCCTAAAGTTTAATAAATAAATTATAGTGTCGTTTGTGCTTAATAAAAGTACTAATCATTCAATTAAAATTAAAATCACGCCGTCTTCTAGGAACGAATTAATAAAAGAATAATCTAACGAGCCCCTCTGTTACAATTAATTAAATTATGGGAGTAATTTTCACGAATAAATAATATTAATGTCATGTCAAGAGCAGAGTACACTGTCTGACTGTATAATAACAATAATATACATAGCGTCACTTAACAAAATATAATGTATAATTGGTTTTGATAAGGGTACGCAGCGGTCCAGAGCACGCGAGCACGCTGGCCTTTACAAACGATCTCGACGACTTGCTTGTTCCACTGGCTCATCATTTTAAGTGACAAATAATCATGCAGTGATTGTAGTTTAGTTAAGTGTCTAATTAATTGGCAAAGGTTGCTTGGATCTTATTCTTCGTACGGACATACGCACTTACAAAACCAAACAATTTTTTTCTCTTGTTTCTTGTTTTCGATTTTTATTTAGGTATTTTAAAAATAGAAAAAGGGAAACGTTTTAAAAAAAGCAAACTACAGTTTCCCATATAATATACATAATAAAAATAAAAACATGTTACATTACTGCTTCTACAGAGACAGTGTTCAAAGGGTAGTATTATTTATCGGTTCAGATTTCGAAAAACTGAATTCGAGTCAAATTGTTTAGTACATACTTCTCCATAAAATGGTCAATGTTATATATTCTATAAGACAGCCAGAGTACCTAGATGAGCATATTTATTTGTTATTGTCACTAAACAATATTTTCATTGTTTTTACTACTGGATCAAATTATTATAAAAATTCCTAAACAACGAAGAAAGGTTGATGAGTGTACAAAGATTACCGCATGAAGATAAAATTATCCTTAACGAAATAAATTGAAGATGTAAATATGATGTTCTAGAAGTTTTGGAATTTCTGATTTCTAAAACAAACAGTTCAAAAGAAAAAAATCTTAATAAATAGTCAAATAGAAGCAACTAGGCGACATTCAAATTACAGAAGCGTTAACGAAGTCAAGTGATAATTGTAGTAATCAGGCCTTAATTAACGTTAATTACTCACAAGTACTTAGTGCAATTAACATATGCAGATTGCGTCACGGTCTTCTCCAAGAACTACTTCTACAAGACACTGATTGTAATTATTTGCCGTTCAAATTACACGTTATTAAAAAAAATTGAATATGTTATCATTAAGTATTTTTATTTTTAATTTACTTAAATAATTAGCAAAGAAAAGAACAAATAATTTTAAGTACTTTAAAAATTACAACTTTGTTTCATAATTTTTCCATATGTATCATGTTGGAGTTTTGAGTGTCATTAAAAAATATTGTTCCTTCCTAATTTAAATGGTGAGTGGTTAAATTGTTCCCAACCATGTAAAGCAAACATGAACAGGGGTAGGTCTGTAAAAATATTAGTCGAGTAGGCAAACAGAAGCCTAGAAAAAGGTAAAAATGTAGAACAAAGATGACTGTTCAAACAGCAGCTCATAACACACATTAAACATTTGCCTAGCCTTAATTGTCAAGTAACAAGCGTGTTTAAAGAAATGTTTCAAGTGTTCCAATGTCAATAAACCGAGAGTGGAAGATGACACCTTCTACAAAGGTCGACGCAAATTTCTTCACTACTATTTACTAATTTACCTGATTCTTCTCATCGTATAACAAAAATTGTTTTTGGCATAATATACGTATGTATCTGCAAACTTGCACTTCAAAAATATGTGTTTTTTAAAAATATTTCAAAAGTAAGTAATAGATGAACCTGTATTTCATTTGTCTAAGGTACCATTGGCGCTGACTATACACGGGGGCATCAGAACTCAAGCCTCAAGGAAAAATTTCGTAGGGGCAATGCCTTCAAAGATATGTTTTCTTTAGAGCACCATTTTTTACGTCAGTAACTTGTTATTACTTTAAAGAATTATTGTACCTTCTTCCATTTATTTGTAACTGACTATTAACCTAAAATGGATGAGAGTTGCATTCTTAAAAATATTACCAGTGAATTACTCGTATCAAGGTACCTATGTACACAAATTTTCATTTTAAAATTTTCGCTAGAACAGCCATAATTACAGATTGAATATCAGCTAATAGGAACTAACATGACCGGTAGTAATGCGCGCGCGTCTCAGGATATACCGGGTATCTTGAAAGGCTAGCCACTCAGTTCCGCTGTGCAGGGAGTCTGGGAGGCAGCAGGCTTTTAAGCCTCTTCTCTGTTATCTAACTATACCGCCTTCCAGCGCATATGATGCCCTGAAGGTGATCTAAATCAGCTGGCCTGGTTTTAGTGAGTCAGGAATTAGAACACTTAAAATAATTTGCTCTAATTCTAGGTCTGTTGAAACCAAAGCACATTTTAAAGCAGATTTATCTTCTCTGAGTTGTGCTCTGGTTTCAGTGGTTCAGAAATTAGAGCACTTAAAAGAGTTTGCTTCAATTCTACGTCGGCTGAAACCAGGGCATATTCTGGAGCAAATTTAGCTGATCTGGATTGTGCTTTGATTTCAGTAGGAGAGGAATTAAGGCACTGAAAAGTGTTTGCTCTAATTCTAGTTTTGCTGAAACCATAGCATATTCTGGACTCTGGCTCTGTATTTGTTGTGGTTTCAGTAGTTTAGAAATTAGACCAAGTACTTCAAAATGTTCTCTTTCTTGAGTTAATGAAACCAAAGCATAATCAATTAAAGTTACACCAATTTTGCCCCTAACGAGATATTTCCCTTACCGCAACCTTTTTTTTGCATAAGTAATCCAAGGCTTTTATTGGATTGTTATTATTTTAAAGATGAGTTCACATCATTTACTGTGCGATGTGAGGTGACCTGGGAGCTCAGAGCCCTGTAACTTGTTAACGTAGACTAGACGGACTTAAGTACTTGTATCATTCCTTTTTAGTATTTCTTTCTTCTTGCATTTTTTTTATTTTGGTCATTATAAGAAATATTGCCTCTAAGGAAATTTTGAAATCTTGGCGCCCGTACAGGTATTGCTTCCAGTACAAGTTTTGATTATATTTTAGAGGTGTAGGTTATTAACAATAACAGAGAATGAAATTTCTGGTACTCAGTCAGATTATTTTGGGTACTCAACGTCTCCTATCGATTTAAACCTTCGTGGGTATAGATCAGTAACATAACTGAGTTAGCTGTTTATGTGCTGAAAACCAGAAAAAAAAATCAGAAACGTTTTTTTAATTATTTCTGTAAGCAAAATAACTTTTAGTACTTTGACCAATGTATATTATTTTAGAAAACTCCATGTGCCGTTTCTGTATTCAAAAAGAGATTTTATTCAATTTTATTGTACAATACTTATGATAAACTGATCTACACCCTTTGAGGAAACCCATAAGAGGTCGAAACAGATAGGAGACGTGAGACGTAGACTACCCAAAATAAACTGATTTCCAGAAATTTCAATCTGTTATCCTTCCACTAGCCAAGAAGACATAAAATGCATTTTTGTTTAAGTTAATGACGCTGTGATATTTTATATAAAATATTAATATTTCAATTATTTTATTGCAACTTTAATTCAACGCGTAACAATTTTAAATTGTGATGAAAACAACTGGAATTTAAACATAAAATTTTATTTTCTGCCTCTACTTCTACTAGTTTCGACAACTCGTGCCCCTTTTTCAAGAGAGGAAAATTATATTATTGGTATTGATTGTTACAAATATAAAAAAAATAAAAGATTAATATATAAAATTGGAAAACATCAAATGCATCAAATTACTTTACTATAAGCTATATGCTGTTATCTTTATCCAATTTACAAACTACATTTCTTCATTAAAAATTATTTAAAAATTCAAAATGCTGACAATTTAATTCTAAAATAAATAATCAATTATATGTGAATTATTATTTCGATTAAGATATATAAAGGATATAATGAAAAATATCCATGAACCAACATGTGTGAATGAAAGAGAAACAATAGAAAAGGAAGAATGTTGTTAAAAGTTACAAAAAAATAAATTTTAGATTTACGCTGTAAACCATATAATTGTTAACGTACGTGGTAAAAATATAAATCATTGATTAACTATTCTAATATATCTCGTCATGTCTTTTCCCATGAAAAACAATAGCCAGTTATATAAAAACAAAATCCCCGTCATTCTCATCAAAAATCCCTTAGTGACAAATAAGGCTCACCGCCGTTCAATTGTCATTCCTGTCACATACGTTCCACAGAAACTATAAAACAATAAAAAACCCTAACATTTCTGTATTTTAAGTAGAAATACGGAGATATTTGTGTATATTACAAACGAGAACTCTCAACCGATTCGCTTTTATTCATTATTATGCCAAATGGCCAACTATAGAAGTATTATTACACACTAAATATTCTGACCGCATTTCCAGTGGGCCAGTACGGGTCTGGATGTTGTCTCTTGCGGGCAGTATGAGAACTAAACTGGTTGGTTGTGTGTATACAACAATACGTACATACTAATAACATATGTACCTTGATTGTATATTTTGAATTTTAATTGTTTCATTTAAATATTAAGGAAATGTCATTTTTACTTCGGTGTGTGATATTTATCTAATTGTTATTGTCCCTGACTTCTGGAATACTAATTTTTATTATAAATAATAAAGGCTGGGCATGACGTTAATGGCAATATTTTTATTGTTGCATGAATATGGAATTGCTGATTATTCGATTTATATAGACTTGATATATGGCTGATTCTATTCAAAGCAATCAAATATGTTTCTACGATCGTTATTCAATTAGTTTTCTCTAATTTTAATGATATAATATGGCGATTTATATTTATGGTTGTACTTAACATTTATGAGATGGTTTTATGCATACCAAGATATAAATGATTTAGTCATCTTAAAAATAATTTCATTTTTCATTATACCTGACTTGGACAAGCATATTTATTATATCTTTATTAACTTTATATAATTTATAAATTAAAACGAAAAATAATTTTAATTTCCCCCTCCGTTGTTACGACTAGGTCCCATTAAAATATTTTCGCAATGATGTCTTTGGGTGTGTAAAAAGGTTATGAAAATTCGTATTTAAATTCTGAACTATTCCTTTTTAATATCTTAAAATATTTATTTTGCTGATTTTATTGGGTGTTATTTATGATTTATATATTACTTCATACATGTTTTGATTTAATAGGTAAAAATATTTATAGGTAAATGTATAATTGTTGTTTTTTGCGTGGATTTTTCATTAAAATTTCTTAATCTAACAGAACAGTATCATTTAGATAGTTATACAGTTGTCAGTGTCGGATATAAAAGTATATAAAATTGTTAACATTCAATCAACCATGTCTGCAAATAGATACTTGGAATAAGTTTTCAAATTGATTTAGAATAAAACTTCAATTATATACTATTTTATAGTTCATGAAATACGTAATTAAAAGTAAAAATAAAAAAAACTAACGCATATGGGATATATATCTAGTGGATTGAATGATCTGCCATGGTTTTGAGAACTTGAATCCAGTCGCGTTATTTTTTTTACTGTTTCTCCTAAAAAAAGACACTTTCCACTCCAGTATATTGCCAGACCGAAGTTCGGAATGGGCCGTCAGGCAAACATTCGTCCAGATATAAATATATTATTAAGTACTTATTTCTTCTAAAAATTGAATCTGGCACACAGTTGAACATATTACATACCTACGGCAGATGAAATCGGAATAAAAATTCATTTTGTTTTGGAAAAATTTTCTCTCTCATTTTTGGAGTAAAGATTGTTAGCTTACAGTTTTGCAAGAGACCTAGAAGTAGCTCTAGGCCTTCTAAACAATACAAAACAGGCTTTTGTAAAATCTTGTATTATCTAGAAATTTTCAGACAAGACTTGAGAAATTTAAGTCTAGGTTAAAAAGTCTTGTCTAGATTTCAAGACTCGAGATTAATTCAAGACACTGCATTAACCTGCACATACGCTTTATACAAGGACAGATAATTCTTCGGCAGCGTTCTTTTTATTTTATAATCACTGTTTCAGCTCGAATGAAATAAATTTCGCATGATATATTTATATTTCGAAAATTTATTTTTTTCAACTAACCTAGAGTCTTGAAAATTGTCTAGAATTTTTTCGTCTTGATCTAGAATAAACGGCAACACTACCTATTTCTAAAATTTGAACATTCAGATGTATGCACCACCAAAGTTTCCATTTTCCACCCGGGAAAAAAATTCTTTAATTTTTCTTTGAAATTTTGATTCATATGAAACATGTTCAATTCGAACAGCAATACTTGAATTAGTATTAGAATTGGAAACAAGCTATTTGCTGCCATCTGTGAGGAATATTGTGTACGCTACTGACTACATATGCCAATCAACACCAACCGACCACAGTAATGCAATAATTCCAGGTTGTGTAGATTGGAAACGGTCGGGTAGTCCTCCTCTAGTGATCCATGGACGTCTGTCGGTCACTGGCCGTGGCCGTTCAGCCGTGAAATATGATATTGAAATCGGACATGAGATAATACCCCACTGACTGGTTAATTTATATTTGTTTTGTTTCTCCTCGCACTGTGCCACGGTAACTTGATACCCACGAGTAGCACGGTAACATTAGAGGTGATATTTTATAATTTATTTATTTTAATTTGATGTGGAACTAGGTGGTCAAATTAGTAATTAAAATAAACGTATGTCAGAAGTAATTTATGGTTCTTGCCTTTAAGTACAATTTTATGCAAATTATATTTTATAAGATAAATATAATAAAATATGATTTATTTTCTTGTTTTATTACTTTTTTGCGCTTCGAGACCAATTCGTGATATGTTCAGGTTAAAATTATAGGTCTTACTTCGATGTTCGTACTAATTGGCTTTACTAACATTTCTAAAAACCATTTCTTTCAATACCCAAAGGTGCTTCATAATTTATTTATTATTTGAAAAAAAAGGGTTGGTAGAACAAATTTGGCGATTGTCTAGTTTAACAGTTACACTTCATTTTTTTTACACAAACTAATAATAAATACCCAAATGAATATTAAAAGGTGTTAAAAGGGTTTAAATATCTTGAATTTGTATTAAAAAGAATTTTTTTTAAATTCGAAAATTTGATTTGAAGAAAAAATTTTACGCAGGTTGATATTATATTAATAATATCCATTTAATATTTAAAATTGTAAGTTATATGCTAATAAACACTATTTATAATTATTTTAAAATATTTACATTCAATAGTATGAAACTTTTATTCCATAAATAAATTAATATTAATTTTGCGTCCTAAAAAATATTTTTATGTAATAATTATTCTCTCGATAAATATTATTTAAATAGGCCAAAAAATTCAACAAATAGAAAATTTAATTTCCGATTACATTTGTAATAGTATAATTCAATTTAAAACAATATTTCAATAAATTTTCGAAAAAAAATTGTGTCATAAATACATACATTTATACAAAATGTCAAATTTGGCTAAAATCAGTATCTCCCTTATGTATGTAAGTCGGAAAATAAAAAAATGTTGGATAGATTCGCCGTATTAAAAATGATTTATTATTGATTGATGTGTTTTTTCCTGATGCCCTCCTCACGAACGTCACTGGCCTAACCGCGATCTCTCCTTACGTGGGTGGAACAAGGAGCGACATACTTATTAAATAACTTATCTCCTGTCCTTGTCAGTCACGTTGGAATTTCTCACGGCTCTCTGTCGCACTCATTCGGATATTAATTCAATTTGCGTATTTAGCAACTGACCACAGCAGGCATTTGTTATTATTTCAGTACTTCATGTAACTGTACGGCTTTAATCAACTGTTTTTATCAACCGCACGGAATAATTAATGTGGTTTTTATGGTTAGAGGAACCATAAAAAGAAATGTGATTGTTGTGAGATGGCCGTTTTGGACGGACATGATTCATTAGAAAAAACATTAAAGCAATAACGATAATCCTCAAAAAAATTATAAAGATTACAATGTCTCGTAACCGCTCCTTCACATTATTATTAAATATTAACTGAATATACAATTCTGCGCTCTTCACGTCAGATAGAGGCCGTATTTATTTGGGACATTTTAAGTAACGAAATAGTTAATTCTGTTTATTTGGTACGTTTGAAGTAACCCAGAACAAATCCTGAACTGATACAAGTCACCCAGCAATTTTGCTAAATTAGTGAGTTGTATCTTTTATATAACGGAATAGTTAAATAAATAACTTTATTAAATATTTTAAATTTACCGCTTAAATTTTTTGTTAACTATCAAATTTGATTGTATATTTGGTACCAACATGGGTAAGTTCAGGATCAATGTAGGGTTATTTTAAAATTTCCCAAACTTTAGAAATTCATTTAGGGATTTAAATATTTTGGAGGGAAATGGAAAAGGGGTCATTTATATTTAGAATATTAATATAAAAAGTACTTTGGATTATTCATACCTAAAAACAATTTATCTAAATAAATTACTTTCAAATTACATACCTCCATACTCCCCATAAAAACAAACAATAAACTTACCAACTTGAAAATGTTTAGCCTAAAAAAAAATCTAATCGATTCCCTGCATTTCTGATCACGTGTGCGAAATTAGCCAATCAAAACACACTTAATGAATAAGATAAAATTATTTTAAATAAATTCTATTGTTGAACGAGGATGTTTCGAAGCAACCAGTATCATCATCAGCTCCAAAATAGTAGGTAGTACATGTCCTTGTCTCATCTTTATTAGATGTAAAAAATAATAATTTCGACTTTTTTTAATTTTTACTTGTAATTTTCAGTATTTTTCTACTATTTTAGAGCTGATTAAATTCAAAATAAAATAACCGGCGATGACAAATTATTAAAAACATTAGATTCAAACATGTCTGAAAACAACAAATATTATCTGAAAGTGTCATTTGAAAACACTGGAATTAGTGACAAAATCACCAAATAGACAACACTTTTACAGAGAATGTAGCAATATTATATTATTTTCATAATAAAACAAAAATTATTTTGAACCAAAAAGTAATATGATAATATTGATTTACTCATGTTTAATTTGTTTTCCTCTGACTTAATTAAATCACAATATACATATGCTTGTAATTATTTATTTACCAATATTTTTTTTAATCTGAAATAATTAGTACTCTTTTCAGTTACTAATAGACGTAGTTTTTACATTATTTATATAATGTTCTTTCAGACTCAGGATTAGGAACTATTCGAATAATAATTTTTGCCTCATTCAATGTTTTTACAAGAGTTGTGTTAAAATATTTTATCGGTTATCGATAACCTTTTTCATTCGTCACATTTTTTTTATTTTACTTCTATTATATAGTTATAGCACTCTAATATAGTAATAATGAATTATTTTTTTTGACGGCCTGGGCCAGTCTCAAATTTCAATCCCACAAATTAAAATGACATTTATGAAACTCGTTCATAAATACGATCAAATAATTTTAAAAATATAATAGAAATGTGTCCAGTAATAAACCACGAGAAGACAAATTAAATATCATGTAAGAAACAATTAAATTTTGGAAAAAATGCTGTATATGTAATTTGTAGTTTTTCTTGTTTGTAATTGCAGGTCGGTCCCCCAGACTGTTCGCTTGCCTGGCTGGTCTCGGAGCTAACCGAGCGTCTAAATGGAACTAAATGCAAGTTTGCTAAATACGTTATTCACTAAGTACACACATGCACCGCTCCTTGGCTAAAGGGATATAATCTTCCGGCTCTGCTTATTAACTTGTGATGTTTAAATTGTCAGTTGACGGCCACATTATAGTCCGCAGAAGGCAAATGTTTGCTATTACGCTTGTTTTTTAGTAATTGATGGGATTTGTGACATTTAAAATAATTAGTCATTCGGCGAATGCTATGTCATTTGATTCGCCAACAGAATCATTCGTGGAAAATATAACGCTGAGATCTATTTCAACCAGAAACAAAAGTGACAATTTTTCTATCAAAGAAATCACATACATTATAAGTAACTCTAAAATTAAAGCTTTTAAAAACTAATCTGTTCTCTACAATTAAAAAAAAATATTATTTAATGAATAGAATGACCTGCTGTGGTTATAGTTCTAAGTTCGGGTCTCCTCGAAATAAATTTTGTACTATCTATGTCCTTAAAAATATTCTCCACACTATAGTTTACCTGACTTAGAAAACAGAAAGTCGATAATCAACTTTTTGAAAAATTCATTTTTATCGACTAATCGAAAATCGTCAACTATTTAAAAAAGTCGAAATAATTAAGAAAATTCGAAGAAATTAGTCAAAAAAGTCGAACTTAATAAAAATGAAAAATTATTTTGAAAATTTGATTTTTATCGACTAATCGAAATTTAAAAAAGTCGAAAAATTTGAGAAGTCGAAAAAGTCGAAATAATTAAAAATGAAACTATCGGAAAAGTTGAAAAAGTCGAAATATTAAAAAAATCATAATATCCTAAAAGTCTGAAAAATATAAATATAAAGTTTTATGAAACTTTCGATAAAGAATTCTGTAGGCAGATAGGTTTTTTTGGGCAAATAAATGAACTATACATCCGAAATTTGCGTCTCAGATGTTTCCTTATATTTTAAATCTGGATTAAAGTACTCGAATAAAAATACATTTTAAATGTACTTTTTTTGTATTATTTATTGTCTTATTTCCTATTACATATTTTTGGTAAACAAAATTTATTCTAAGTAAATGCAATATTAATTTGTTACATACGGTCTAGTTCTTACCCTTCCTTCAAATAATGACTTGAAGTTCGAATAATTTATGAAATCTAGCCACTATTGCTTGTAAAATTGGCAAATTATCAAAATAGCTACCCAATCCTCCATAAAAGGTAGTAAATTCTGCGTTAAATAAACAAATCTGTAATTTTGTAAAATAAAATACATGTTGTATGAATCTAAATGTAAAGAAATATTCAACAACTTATTGAAAATATTTTACCTATATTATAAAAGTTTAAGGGTAATAAATTAGAAAAGATTTTAAAGTTTCAGGTAAGCGAAAAGTCGAAGTTAAAAGTCGAAACAGTTATTTGAAAACAGAAGTCAACAGTCTAATTAATCGACGATAAAATAGTTGATATTATCGAAAGTATAAATTAATTGATATTATGCTTTTCAAGAATCGATCGATCATTTTTTTAAAAAAGTCGATTTAAATCGATATATTGTCTACAATTTACAAAAACGACGCGTTGTACATATATTGCAATTCACCCGTTTAGAGCTTGTCATCTTCCTCAGATTCACGCATTTTAATTATTATTAAAAAAAGAGCAGAGAGTGATGTATATCAAAGCGATGTCAACATCAGAATGAGCATAATTGGAACTGATATTATGTAGAACAGAGAGTAGTGTTGTTTTCCTTGTTACTCATATCTGCCTCTCATTCTAAGACTAAAATTCTTACTTCGCGCAGGTGTCTTTTCAGTTGGAAACCATTCTAGCACAAATTCTTATTGGTATAAATATATTCTTGCGTTTTTTGTACATATAATTTTAATTTTTAATATTTCTTTCTAATTCTATGATTTTGTGTTAATTGATAAATGTGTTTAGTTACCTAAAAAAAAAACAGTAATTCGCCCCTCCCTACGAAAATTTCTGGATCCGCCACTGCTAGCAATGGATCATAGACACGAAATAATACATGTACGTATGTATATTTACTTATTTATACATAATTTCAACATTGCTGTAAATTTCTATTAGTTTTTTTAACCTCTTGTGGTTCGTGCCGAATTTTTCATTTTCCGCATATGACAGTAGTCAGTATTTGATAAAAAAATTTAAATAAATGTATGCAGCGAAATATATTGTTCTCTGTCTGTACTTTTAACAGTTGTGTATACTGAGTTTCATATTTCGGTAAGTACAAAAAATAAACACAAACTTTAACCGTATTTTTTTTTCAATTACTTGAAAATAAAGTCAATTCATCTCTGCTTCTTCTTTTAATGCAAGAAAAAAAAATTGTATGAAATAAATTGATCTAAAATTATTTGCTGTTTCTTCTTTTTATATTTCGGTACATGATTCAAAGTAAAAATAAAGATTAGTGTTCCTTTAACATAATTTATAAGCCACCCCCTATCTTGAACCAGAAAAAGCATTGTAGCATTTAGTTGTGATACACTTAATTCATGTCATTAGTACAATTATGTTCTCCGGGTAATTATGTATGTACTCGTGTATTGTAACACAACAGGAAATGATTTTTTGTAAACGCACTCGCCCACATCTGTAATCAGAAGCTAAACGATGCGCAATCAAGATCCACTAGATAACGAACCCGGCCGACTAATTGTACCAAAACGGTTCCAAATTGTTTAATTGTGGCTCGAATCGGTGGGAAAGCACTTGTGTAATGGAAATTCATGCTAATTAATTGACTCCCATTACTCTAATTGTAAGGTGGAGCAGGTAATGATATACTAATTGAACTTGTTGATTCTCTAATTGTTCAACACTACACAGATTTGTAATTGTTGGAAAACACAATTTAAATTAAATGAACATGAAATACAAGAACATTATACTTTAAAGAAAATTAAAATTTATGAATTGATACATAAGAAACATAGATTATATGAAGAAAAATTCCAAATATTTAAAAAAATTGTAATTAAATGTTTATTTAATATAGGTATACCTATTATACGTTTAGAAGCATTTTTAACAATATAAAAATAATGTTCATATTTTTTGAAATCATTCTTTTATGTTTAAAATAAAAATGTATAATTGTGTTGTAGATAATTTTCTGAAATTTTCGAGATCAGTGTTTCTCAACCGCGAAAAATTCTACTGGTCCTTGAGTAAATGTGACAACAAAAATTCACGTAATAAAATTTAGAAAAAAAAATACATTAAAAAAAATTTATAACGATAAAAAATAAACTTGATTATAAGTCATATTTTTTTTTTCGGTCCATGTATAGATTATTAACATCAAAATGACTTGTCAAGATTTTATTTAAATTAACTGATAAAAATAGAAAAAGTTGAAAAATTGGAACATTTAATTTTCTTGTCCAGATTCATATAAAAAAATTATCCTTCCACACAATGGTGTCTCTCTGGCTTTGGTAATACAAAGCATACTTATTAGAACAATAGACGATCCTGATGTGACAGCTACTAATTTTCCATTGAGTTTTTTGTTTCGGAATGTCAAATGTGGTAATTTCGTGTCACGCTTACTTAGCCATAGCAGGCTATAGTCGACGAAAGTGGATAGTGCGTGTCGACAAATAGGAAATGCACTAGGAATAGGAATAGGAAATTGCAGACCTGCAGTGTGAAAAATGTACAAACATAATAAATTACAGCGAATGGAGGATTGTTAATAATATTTATTTCGTTAAAATTATATTAATTAACAAATTCAATTAATACTTTCAGTTCTCAAGCACCACTTTCAAGAACAACCGGTTACAACCCTTTACTAATCTTGAATTAATTGGAACATACTAACTTTTGCAAATAAATGTCAAAATCTTAATATTTATCTATAATTACATGTACTTCATACACGTTTAAAGAATTAAGCAATGAAAAATAAATTTTGGAGATATCAATTTCTGACGTACAAATTACAATTAGTAAAACAGAACTTGAAATTATGTTCCAATGAAACTCTCAATTAATCTCTCTGTTCATACGTCAATTCGGTCTGAGGTAAGTAGACACCTGTATAACAAATTATGTTAAGGGTTTTAAAGAAACTTCAAATATAAGCTTTGAACATTTATGACACTAGATCATCACCTTTTGGTTAATTTTATTGATTCAGGTAAGACCAATTATTTCTTAAATCTGGCATATCTCTTCTCGAAATATCTCGTTTCGTGCAAGATGACCAATTTTAAACACAATGCTTCAAGACGAGTAAATAAAATCAAGATTATTAAAATGCAATAATTTCACCGATATTTGCCGAGGTTTTAAAATAATTTTTCTTCAAATGTCATAAATATGACATCAAGTAGAAATATAACTAGTTTGAAGCCACCGACAAAAAAAAAACAAGTATGCATAGACACTATGTAGAACCAGTGAAAAAGAAATAATTTGTACAATAGAAACCTGCAATACTTAAATGCTACCATAAAACTAGATAAATTAAGACTGAATTTACTAAAAACCATCAACAACTGACAGATTTAAATCGATAACTAAAAAAATCCATACGACATCTAACAGTAGTAACAGTGTACCATTAAAAACGAAATCAGAAACCTGAATTTTAATAATTTTAATGTATTTAACAATCTGGTACGTAAAGACAAAATGTAAGTGGAGCAAAAAATTATATTGTACTTACATATTTAAACCACCAACTACGGTATAAAAAAATAATTGTATTTTCCTTAATTTTCTTCCTAATTTTCCAAAAGGGAAATTTCCCTAAACATGGAAATATTGTGACAAAACCTGCACTATTCGACCTTGAAAATTCGAGAAATCTCGGCGAGTTTCGAGACCGAGACGAGATAATAATATTCGAAAAGAGAAATAAACGAGACGAGATAAAATATTTTACATTTAAAATGAGACGATAAGAGAAGAAGAAAATTCTCGTCTCGTCTCGTCTTACAGAATAACTAGTAAACTTGGCCAACTGAAAATAGAAGCTTATTCGTAGTATTTTTTAAACATCTTTGCAAGGTAGAAATTATTTGGAGAAGGTTTATATAACAAGTAACAACGTTTCTTTAAGGAAAATATAATTTAATAATTTTTGTTTCACACAGTATACATCTTCTGTAGTTGGGTGTTGAGTTTGGGTTATATGACGGACACAGCTGATTTTTTCTTGAAGCGCGAATTAAAAATAATAAACACATATAATTAATGATGCAGCGCAAACAATCTATATATACAAAAATTAATTTGAAGCTGTCAAACTTTACAACAGTGGCGGCTCGTCCAGGGTGGCAGAGTGGGCAGTGCCCCCTCAAATTAAAATAAAATATTTTTTTCTATTTCACATGAATATATTTTTATTATTAATTATTATAACAATATAAACTTCATCCTATACTACTTAACATTTAACAATGTACTATGTTAGTGGTCTATTTAAATAGAAATTAGCGTGGCGCCGCTGTGCAACACAATATTATATGCATCAAATTCGACTAGCGGGGGCACGCATCCGCCAGACGAAAGTTGTATGGTATACTACTGCACGATACGTTCCAAACACAAATGGGAACAAGATGACTGTACAAGTGAGACAGCACTATGTACGTGAGTGATTTCGTGCAATTCATGTGCTACTGGCTCGTATACAGCGGTTGTCAGCCCCCTCGCCATCTCGAACGGTGTTGTACTTGTATGACTTAAAATTCTTAAAATAAATTCTATAATATGAATGATAAATAAAGAGATGCACAGATTTAATTTGTTTATAATAAAATAATAATTTAAAGTAAATATTCAGTAAAATTGATAAAACAAAAATAATGCGTATTGTGATCAAAAAACTTATTTAAGAATAAAAATAAATATGTATATGTAAAACATCATTGAAGAGTTTTTAAATATTATTAATATTTTAATTTTGAAACAAATGCTTTGCTTATTTTTAAAGTTTGTAAATTTATCATAGAAATAATACGAATAGCCGAGTGTTGAACCAGAGGAGGCATGCATACTCTGAGATTCGGAAACAATCGGACGTGATCGGAGAAATATACTCATTGCATGTTATATTTCTAAAGTCGCCAGATCGTCAGTCGTGTATAAATTGTATCTGTAAGCGTGTAAGATATGATTAAACATTTACGAAAATCTCCAGATTTTCTTTATAAAATAATTTATCATTTTGCTAAAACTAAAGACAGAAGAATTGATATAATATATAAACAACTGTAATTAACAATTAGTGTATTCTGCTTCTAGCTCATTAGAATGTTTTAGTTCATGGGATAAGAATTTATTTTTAATTAATCTTAACCGAATAGAAATGAGATTTGTTTTCTTTTTATTTATATTATATTTCAAATTTATTCTAGTACCTATATCATTTTTAATTTGTTTCTTTACTTTCTTCATTACCCCTACCCACTTTTTTTTTACTATCATTGACCTTTCCGTTGGGTTGTGCTGAACATTGATACCTATTAATATTTATTATTAATAATATTAAAATTATTTGTGACGAAATCGGAGTTCTAAACATCGTTTCATGACCACGTTTTTCTCACCAAAATCTTTGACACTAACAAAATAATTTGCCCCCTCGCTCAAAAATACCACGAGCCGCCACTGCTTTACAAATATATCTGTAAGATCGCACGAGAAATAATTACCCGATCACGGAATGCAAATAAGCATTGTTTAAAATTCCCAATCACTCACATCTTAACTGTCGAGTTATGAGGCGGCGGGGGTGAAAAAACATTAATTATAAACTTAAACAAAACTCAATTTAAACTTGCAAATACATAGTCCGCAGCATGTGCGCGAGAGAGATAGTGCCATAGTGGTGGGCACTAGTGCGAGCGAGATGGCACACCGGTATTTATGTAAATCGCGCAACATTGAAAACGTACACTCCATTTAACAATTACAACTCAATTATGTAAAATAGTCGTATCGCTTCGCACGGAAATTAACAGTGGCGAGTTAAAACATCGGAGGAAATTAATCCGAGAGAGCTGTTAGTGAGGTTATGTTGCTGGGCGGACTTCCCCTGGAACGGATTCGGCGGGAGGAAATCTGTGGTAATTAAATACAAAGATATACGGGCTATATTTTCACACTTCGAACCACTGCACATTGTATATTTTATACAATATAATCCGCGGCACAAAATCCCGAAATAGAACAGAGCCTCATGTATCTTAGGTAGGTACATATTTCGTTATTATAATTTACACAATACACAAAAGGAATAAAAATATAATTATACTTCATATTTTCAGCAACATCACTTAGAGATTTTTTCTTGTATATGTTGTAAAGTAATGTTTTACATTCTTTTAATTGCTCTTTTTTACTTGCCACCCTCTAGGTACGCAAAGTTTAGGAATTGTGCAAATAATCACATATGGAGATAAAACCAATCCTAATGATGTTTTTTCTGAAAGAACAGAGTGAAATAAGCATAGTAGTGAAAACGCGACTGAAAAATATGTCGTAATAAGCAAGATATTAATTTTTAAAGTGAAAATCGGCCTCTTAAGTCGTCTGTCTTCGCCAGTGATGAACAAACTGTTAGATGTACAGGGTATTAGTTATTTTCATATTTGTTTAGCTAAACTATATTTATGTACAAATTTGTGTGTATATGAATGATAAAATTATTATTAAGCATAAATAAAATTTATTTTTCGTTCTAAGAAACGCGAACTCTCGATTGTCTTTTCAAATCAGGCAACCAATGACATTGCTAAAGACAAATGATAACAGAGTGCATCGCAACAAAATTTAATTTCTTGTACCTCACGAACGAAATAATATTTAAATGATATATTTTCACTAATAATCATAAATTATTGTATATTTTTATATTCTGCAAAAAGGTGATATTTCGACAATGATTTAGGATCGTACACTACATTTCTAAAACTCGAAGCCAGAACTAATTGTGCCACTTTATTTCTATGGAATCTTAATTTAAATGGTAGAATAGTTTTTTTGTTATTGTATTTCTCTACAATATAAATACGTTATATATTTTATTATTCATTTATACTGTGATTTTTTTTATAGTCAATAGAAATATTGAAAATTATGTAAGTATTTGTTCCAATTGAAGTAGATTGAAGAAATGATTAATTTCTGTATTATCTGTATATAAATGAGTCCAGAATCCATTGATAATTTCTGCCTCCCCTATTCTCTGACATTAATAACCAAAGTACAGTTCCTAAGTTAAATTATGTAATAATTAACGTTAAACGTCATGAATCGGAATGAAGAAAGTTTGATGAGGGTAGTGAATGGAGATGCTAATTTTAGACCCGGATTTTGAATCTAAATTAAAGATGTTAGAGGGAGATATGGGTACTTGTACTTGCTCTACAATAAATAATACAACCCTTTCTCTTCGACAATCACCACTGATTTTAAATTAATTCATTACAAGATGAGACAGATAAACTTGTAAGTACACACTAATGTAAAGCAATGGGTAACTCTAGTAATTGTTTCTCTTATATTGTAATACCAGTGTAACAAGATTGTTATTGCAAAATGAATACCAAAATTAATGCAAGAGCATGGGAAGTGCTTCAACTATATGAGTTTTTCATTTACCGCTGTCATACTTGTCAAACTACAATTTTTTCTATGTTCATGGACTTTTATTTATTAAAATTAAAACTGTAAAAATATTTTCATTTAATATAATGCAAATTTGACTTTTTTTTATCTATCGTTTCAAATCAAATAAAAATAAATATTGTTTTAAACTGGTGGCCATAGAGATAATAGAATTAGATCATTTCAAGCAAACCATTTTTTTTCTGGCAGAAATTTCAGCAGAAGATACAAAATATGGATTCCGAAGAATCTAATCTTAACTCAGAGATTGTGGAACTTGTTTTTAATATAAGTAATTGTAGCTTGTGTAATTCTACTATAATGTTAAAAATATAATATTTTTAGTTCCAACAAATTATTTCAAATGACTGATTCTTTGAAAGTATAGCAAATATATCGAACTAGTAATACATAAAACAATAAATAAGATTTCAAATGACTAAACTGTTAAAAATAAGATGCATGTATACTGCCTCTCTCGTTTCTCAAGACGACGTTGAACTTCAAAAAGTCAACAAGTCAAGCTACAACAAATATCTTAAAAAAACAAAATTATTAATTCTGCAAAATCAATGAAAATACCTATACATGGTTAAATTTCAAAGTAATATAATTCATTTTGCATTCCACATACGAATGTTTCTTGATATTAAATATAAAATAAATTCCTTCATTTTATAATTGTTAGCATGTTTTAGGGAGTTGAACAATTGAAATTGATTTTTTAATTGATACTTAGTTCGGTGATTCTCGGTTGACATGGGCGCATTTTCGTGAGTCGTCCTCGTGCCTTGCAGCAATAGCGATAGTGGAACCCTTGCGAAATGATTTTTCTTTATGACATTATTTTAAATGATCTTATCTCGACAATTGTCTTGCCGTAATGAGATTCGTACGCTGCTTGTAATAAAACCGCTGTTATTACCGGGGCTACACGCTTGTATAAATTATATTTGGATGATTTGAGAAAGCCATTTGTTTCTTAATAGCTCGTTTAAATTAAATGCAACAAATAAATAGCCCAGATAGCATTTCGGGAGACATCAGATTGTAATTTTAATTTCCCTTACATTACAGCAAAGAATTAAATACCGTTTTCATGTAGTTCCAAATAATTATTTTATACTATAAATATAATATGAATTATTGGATATACCATTACATTTTGTAAATTTTGGTAAAGGGAATACTCGTATATTATGTTATAAACCACCGATATATTTAAAGCTGTGTTCATTATTTTTTTACATTAGATGTAAGTAAATTTCTTTACTTAAACTGTTCATTCCTCAGGGAAAATTATTTTTAAAGCTACTAACCTGTAAAATTTAGTTTATTCTTTGTTTTGTTACATTATTGAAAATTATGTTTGGTAGTTTTATTATTCTTTTGATACAACATTAGTAACTGACAGGATTTGGAATTTGGTTATAGTATTAATTTTATTTACAAGTAAGTAACAAATAAACTATTGTACAATATATGCAAGGTAACTGTTTTTACAGCTTCAAGGACATGACAGTATCTTCTATATGGCTCACCAGTCAATTCCTCTTATCACCAGTAATGTATGTTTTATCTGCTAAAAACTGTAATCAGTAAAATACTATTATAAGTTCCTACTATAATACTATTTTACTTCTAAATGTTTATTAATATTTACGTTTATAAACTATGTATTTTAAATAAACACTTTATTTATTTTATAATTATGTAGATTTTAAACAAATAAATTTATAATTTGTAATAATGTTTTGAAAAGAAAACTTACAAGTTTATAATATAAAAAATAACTATCCTAATTTATTTTACTATTTACATTACTAATGTACAAAATATACAATTTAATTTTATTTTTGGTTTTTATTGTGATTTTTGTAATATACTTGTATTGCAAACATGTATTTCGTATATAGTTATTAGATATATTTAAGTGATCTGTAACATTTGTTTATTATTTTTACTTGACGAGAGATTTACGATAATAAGTATTTGGAAAAAATGCATTTTTTTGTATTTTTTTTCCAAATTTGTGACATATCCTTATATTTTAAATTTTCCTAAAACTCTGGTTACGCCACTTCATGTACATAAGCTTTAACATCCTGGTAAGTTACTAGCACTTCGGCTTACTACTTCGGTCTGTTACAACATCCTCGAATGTTAAGAGATATTATTTCTTGTAACTTTAACTATTTTTATTTCCCTGATGTGTAGGATCATTTAAATACATATATGTACACATTTATGACTTCACGGGATTCGAATTCGTAATACCTGAGTGCCAACTACTAACTGAACAGTGTCATAACTATTATTAGAAAAACTATTTTATTTGTTTAAAACGAGTACACTTAAAGCTGTATTATCACAAAGTTTTTTTTATTGAACAATGTGTATTAATTTGAGATCTTACAGCATCTATTTTTAAGCTTCCTCAAAGTCAGTTGAGTGTCATGCTAACAATACTCTATTTCTTCGTCTAACCTATAAATATTAATCACACTAATAATTTCCGTTAACATTGAGGCTGCAAAAAACGATTTCTTTCTCTGGATCTCCAAATCATTCTGTATCTGATCTTGTATCATGTTTGATACACAAACAATCCTCTTGATTCGTGACACGTTACCAGTAACGGTGACTAGTGAGACCGATCGCCGCAGAGGCGCTGCCGAGCAATGACCCGAGAAGGACCCGAGAAAGACCTGACACTGTCATTGCTAACGGGATGGGATTGTTTGTTTATTTCCAATTGGGATGGTGTCAATTGCAATTGTTATGGAAGAGAAATAAAAAGGAGAAGTCATTGTTAATAGATCTATTTTTAAATGCGTTCAAATACGAATGCAGGCGCGCTAACCAATCTGCCTTCACTATTTTCAAAAAATATAAAATATTGTTGATGACGCAATTACCATTGTCTCAGTGAATTTGGTCAAATTTAACTGCAAATAGCTAACAAACACATTTTGTACTTTAATTAGTACTAGGTTTGTAACAATAAAAAACAACTGAATACAATTCTGAAATACCATTTTGTCCGAATTAAACAAATACATGTTCCTCAATTGTATTCGATCTGCGAGAGGGTAGAAGCTCTAAAACATTTCTTATATAAATATTTTTGTACATTATATTTGAATGGAAAAATAAAAAACAGTATCTCAAGTACTTGAGACGGTGTTCCATTTCAGAATGTTGTACCATAGAAAATAACTTTTAAATTTGAATATATGTACATAATAAAAATAAATATAAAAGATTGATATCTATTTCTTAATTTGTTGTAAATGTTGTAATAATTCTGTCATATTCACTTGTGGTTTCTGTTTTATGCGTCTATTGCAAGTTAAGAATAAAATTTTAATTTTTGAGATTGGTTATCTGAAATGAAATATAGTTGGCAGTGTTATTTTTAATAAGTAGTGCCTGGGCAATAAATCACATGCATGGAGTATATGGCAGTGCGCGTTGTCAAAATTCATGCAATTGCTTTGACTTCCGCACGCGACGGCGCCTCTTTAAACATTGGAACGGAAATTTAATTTTACTCCGAATATGTAATATTTCAATAGGCAGACAAAGCGAGTGTGCATGCATGTTATAATTGGTAATTTATATTCAATATGGCACGACGCGCCGTCCGCTGCGCTAATGAAGCTATTTGAATATCTGCAGCTCGCGCTAGGTGGCAATGGCGTATATGCAATTAAAAGTAGCTGGGTTCGAGGCTTGATCGATGCTTCTCTGATCCTATCGCACCTTCTACGAAATAATTTTGTTGTCACTCATTTGAATAACACTGCGCGTGCGATTGCTGATTGAATTATTTAATATTAACACTAGCTCGGATTAGTCACTCTGCCCTGCTCATAACTGTAAGGATATAAATACACATCAAACGATTACTCAAGAAAATTCCTGAATTACAATTGTTCTTTCTAACTGTAATATTGGAAAAACACACACTACATTTTAATTCGTTAGGCATAACATATTACAAACAATGCTGGCTCAACTGGCTTAGGTTCAGATTTAAAGTTCGATTGTCAGATTCTATATATATATTTTTTTTTAAACTTAGTTCGAACACTTCGGAAGACATTAAAGATATAGATAATTTAAGTTTTTTTCAGAACTAAGTGAGATTAGTCTTTTAATCTCTCTCATAGTTGTAGGAATATTGATACATATAAGGATTATTTTCATTTTCATTCGCTCACACAGTCTTATTTATTGGTATTGTATTTAGAAAAAAACGGTATCATTGCTGCCAATCTGCTTTAACGTAGATATTGGTAATGATATACCTACGAATTACCAAACGTAAACTCCGTGCACTTCAGCTGGTGTGGAGTATATACCAGGAGAAAAAATTTTATGTGGGCAATAGATAGATAAATAGATAAATTTTGATTTGGCAGGATTTTAGAAATCACTCAATGTTCAATGATAATAAGAAAAAAGAGTTGAACAATTATCGGTTTTCGCCAATGAGTCGGACTTTATACAGGATCAGACTGTAAATTGAAAGTCATTAAAATACAATAATAATTACCATTCGTACCTACTTTAAACATCTACTTCAGGTACAATTCCGTCTAGGAATGGTATGTTTAGGAAGCAAATATTACGGATTTCAATCTTTAGATTAGGATTTTACTATAAATCTTTATAGAAACTGTAGGTTCATAACCAGCCCAATACACAATGTACTTAATTTTTACTTTTAAAAATGTAAATGAATTCAGCAATGATAATATTAGTAAAACAATTAGAAATGTTATGAATTAGTGATATTAGCGTGAGTGCATCCCACCCTAAGCCTACGACCGTGGTCCGTCAAGATGCTGGAGCAAAACAACAGCCGTGGTGCTAAGCAGGTAGAGGCCTGGCTATCATTAGTCAATATGTCCATTTGGTTGGCTACAATTATGATTTAGTTATGCAAACAAGCAGGGGTTAGTCCGCGGGATGTCCTTGTGATTGATGGACGATGGTGCTGCCATCGCACTTACAGACACCGTCACACCGATGATATTGTTAACACCGAACACCGCTATGATCGCTCTCAATCATTCTCAATACTTCACAAATATATATATACTTAAATCTCTACAGTTCATTTCATTTTACTCAAATACCATAAGGACTTTTTTTTATAAATTAGTAATTAAGTCTTGTTATGTAGCAGAGAAACATATGTAGCTAATAAAGAAAGTCATCGAAAAGAAATAAGATGTGAAGGTGAGAATCTTTAGGTGGACATGGAGGAAAATAAGAAAAAACAAAGTTAGGAAGAATACCATAAGAGAAGTAGTAATAATAATGGAAGTATAAAAGAAGATTCAAGGAAAAGGGCAGAAATGGTTTGGGCATTTTCTAAAACATGTCCAATAAAGAAGAAATTAGAGTTAGTGGAGAAGACAATGCTTAGAAAAACACAAATAGATAAGATTCGAATTAGGACAATAACAGAAATGTCCTGAATGGTATAAGTATCACTTAGACCCATAACTAATTTGGAACTATCGTGATATTAATATTGGATATGTAATGAGAAGTGATGAAATAAGTAACACATTAAGAAAAATAACTGGAGTGATGGACGTGTCCAGGAATATTTAAGATTATGCTGGTTAAGCATGTGTTGATGAAGAATGAAAAGTAAGTTATTTATTTATTTATATATTATACTAAGATGCCAGTCACAGGATGATTATATAATACATTAGTACAAGTAAGAAACAAAAATTAGTTATAATAACAATACATAAAAAAATAATTAACTGAAGCGATATACAATTCAAATCTATTCTAATAAAACATACAAACAAGACAAAATTGACCTAAATTTTCGAAGTTACTGTTGTATTACAAAGCTGACTTATGGGAGATTTAGTTTGTTCTTGCAATAGAACAATGGAATGTCATCTTATTTCTGGACGCAATACGAGTAATATTTAAAGATATATGATTCAAACAATATGAGTCGTTAATGTATCAATTCAGCAATTTCAATAAATATACACAGGAGTGTATTTTCCTTCTATTGCTTATCGATATCATATTGGTTTGAATCAGAAGGTTAGTGTAATTGTAGTCGAAATTAGGATACTGCCTATGAGTTTTAAAGTGACAATAATGACATTAATGCAAACATATTTTTTTACAAATTGGATCCCACACTTGAAGGCAACATTCCAATTTAGCCCGTGCAATTCATGGTATATTCTTAATAACTTTAAAAAAATGAATATTTCGAATTACAAAACTAAGATTTTTATAAGATGTTAGTTTTCCATCAAAACGAATGCCAAGGTCCTTAAAATAGGTAACTTTATCGAGTTTAATATTATTCATGTAAACTATATGCGAAGAATAGTTTAGAGGATTGAGACCAAGCCAGAATATTTTCAATGTCCTTTTGAAGTAGAATACAAACATTTTCAAATCATCTGCATAAAGCAGTATTTGAAAATGTTTAACAGTGTCCACAATATCATTAATGAAAAGTATAAACAATAGAAGGCCAAGATTTTGTCCTTGTGGAACTCCAGAGGTGCCAAATACGGGCAGGAAAAGTGATTATCAAGTTGTACACACATTTTACGTTGATTTAAATAACTGGAGACAAATTAAATTACTTGAGAAATTACAATTTTATATAGGGTTTATGTAGAAGTACATTATGATCAACTGTATCAAATGCCTTTGAAAAATCAACGTATATTACATAAACTTAACAATTATCACCCAATAGACCATTCCAGATCACGTGACTTTGAAGAATTGGCCATGTTTGTTGAGGGGCATACAAATTTCAGTTTTATATTATAGAAAGTGATGTAATTACAATTAAAATAAATTTTACATACATACATAGTTGTGGTAGCAGAGCAGAAAGAGACAAATTGTCTTTTTTTTAGATTTTCAGCTATAATAAAAAATCGTGGTAAAATTATTGAAAAATTAAGCATTTTTGCCGTTACTGCTGTTGTCGTAGATGGAATAGGGTATTTAACAAGTACATCGTGATTTTTCAAATGTTAATTTCCTCAAATGTAACGCAAATAGTACAGTAGCTACATGACTACATACTTCGCCTAAACCAACAACACAAATGCAATGTGCACAAGATATGATACCATCTTCTAAAATTATCACTCACACTTTTTAATTTTTCTCAGAAAACCTCTTAACTCTTAACAGTGTTTAACCTATAAAAAGAACTATGACGTTCAAATTTTTTACAAAAATGTTAAACTAATAGTTTTTATTTACTTGCGCAAAAACTACGAATTTTTGATTTTCGGTTTTCTTATACCCAATATTCTGTAGTAAACATGCATGCCTTATAATATTCACAAGCTTTTACACTTTTAAAAGCCTTTAATTGTTGCCCTCATTGTTAACCGATGTAATAATATTAACTATATTAAATAACTGACTAGTCAATCATTCCAACATCGGGGAAATTTGTAAAATTAAAACATAAATCCTTCAAACAGTAAGAATCGAAGTTAATTAAATATTTTTTTCTTGTAACGCTCTTTAACATCACCACTTAAATTAGAAAAATACTAACTTTTAAGATCCATATTTAAGGTATGTAAATAAATATACGCAAAAATTCTGATAGAATTACTTAAGAACACAATGCTTTCAAACGAGTGATATAAAGCGAATAACAGCTGTATGCCCCTCAACAAACATGGACGTGGTTCTGTGACGTCATTCTGAAATGGTCTATAAGTGAAGTCAGTGAAATTCATTAGACTGCTAGTTTTCGATTTATTAAATATAAAGCGATGTTGTTAAGAAGAGATGTGATTATGAATAGAATTGTTATTGAAAGAGATAGAAAAATGTAGGATGAAAGGTGAGGAACTAAAGACAAACAGAGAAGGAAATAACAAAATTGTGTCAAGATCTAAGTAAAGAAAGACTGCGCTAGAAATATATGCCCAACAAAAAAGAGTGAAAAATTAAAATAAGAAACAATGATCTCTAACAGGACAAAGAAAATGAAAATGAAACATAAAACTATCAATTCGCGAAATGATTGTTTTTTGCCTACAGTACCAAAAAGTCTTACATCCAGCATCTGTCATTTTAGTATCATTGTAGCTTTCTTATAACGAAGTATTGAAATATTTCATTTGAAAATTAATATAATTTAAAACATTTGCTTGATATGTCCTGTCACCCACCCGTCAACTATCAAAAAATATCTAATTTGATAAACGTCAAAATTTTCTGTTTGCTTCTTTACTTATTTTGAGACATAGTTTTCGAAAGAAATATTTGATGCTTGACTGCGAAATGCTTTTGCATTCGAGAATGAAATTTTTTTGCGAGCACAGCGTGACATTTCGCAATCTAGAATCAAAAATAAATATTAAAATATCCTACTGTACGTGTATATACCTATGTGTTGTAAATACTACTTTTCGAAAACTATATCCTTATACATTATAAGTATTTATTGTTGTATACATTACTAAACCATATATTGAATATTGGAATAGTTACAGGTCGTCATAAACAATGATGCAAATACATTTTCTAGTGTGAATTTACAGTAAAATAAATAGAGAAGAACGACATTTATGATTGCGCTGAATACATACATATATGTACTAGGTGTGAATCTGTGTTGGAGAAACCAGCTGTAAACGTAGTGAATACATTTCTGCGTCTTGCTCTGCCAATGGTATAAATAATGACAAGCGCTGCAACTAACAAATTAACTTTTATGTTCTTTATAACAGCTGAATGCGAGAAATATGTTGGCTCGTTCAACGCCCACTGCAGAATTAACACGTGATTAAATTATATTTATTCCCTACCCTCGGTTATTTATAGGGAATCACGCGAGTCATTCTTCTTTTTCTGCGAGAGCCTTTAATTGTTTCTTCACGTATTGGCACAGTTGCAGCTTATCAATGTATTTTATGGTGCCATTATTTTATTTGCTTAATCAGGAGAATAAATATTGTGTTATCATTGCAGCTGTATGCAAATTTACCATTAACCAATTTAATAACGCAATATTGCTAATGATTTTGTTGCTATGACAACTGCTGTGTTAATGGTTTCAAACGTTTTTGATCAATTTAAATAGATAAATAATGCCCAGTTGCACCAACAAAGCTTAAATTTTAAGCAACACTTAAACAAAAAAATGTAATCGAAATTTTGGCATCATTGTTAAATAGTTCGCATTTGACATTTTATTTCGATGTGATATTGTCTATTTAAGGGAAATATAAACTTAAAATTTAAGTAATATCGATACAACCAGCCATTAGTGCATTTCGTTTAAACTGTCCTATTTGTCATAAAAAAATATGTATTGCCATCAATATACCTGCTGCCATAAAATTTAACAATTAATTAATTATGCGATGAAGTATAGTGAGATGTTCTGAAGATTAAGGAAAAAATTGTTTTGATATGCACATATTTTACAAATTACTTAATAATTATTTGATATATTGAGATAAGTTTTTTTAGAAACACTACCAAAAATAATATTGTTAATGTTTGTTTTGCAAATTAAAATGTTATATGTTGATATATCAGTGTTAAAGATATTTATTTATAGGTATTGAAATAGCATTACTTCCTTGTTTTTTATTAAGTAATAAAAGAAAAAACCGTTTGTACCACTTAAATTCGTATAAAGTTGAGAATGAATTCATTTTGACATTTATGAAATAAAATTCATATTAGAAACTAACTTATCTAGTGTGTAGCATGCTTTACAAATGACTAATTTCATATTATTACAAAGATCATTGACAGCATTTTTTCCATATTTTTTTATACTTTACCCATTAATATAACTAAGTTTTTTGTAATAATTATTGACTATTACCGATAACAATCTGCAAGTGAATGTACTAATACCAAACCATCAAAACCTCCTTCCCGCTATGCTTTTGTTTTATAGTTAAATCCAACACTTGCTCTGAATACACTCGCTAATTTAACATTCTTTACAGTGGTCCAAATCTGTCTTCATCATCACCCACGTGTGCATCATCATGGAATGCTCACCTGGGCGATTGTGTTTGTACTTCAGCAAGATAAGTATGCAAGGAGTTGTTTATAATATGAGTATATCGTTGTTTTTATGCCTCTTTGTTGTGCAAAAATTCAGTCCTCGCCCGCAAATTAACTGTTGGTGAATATCCAAACAGACGTTTATAACTGTTCAGAACGACATTGGAATTAAAATCAGTCGAGTGCTTTACAATCGTTAACATTATAGATTCTTGATTTATAATGTAGTACGAGTACAAACTAAAACCCACAACATTAATTATAAAACCAATGTATCTTTAAACATACCATATTTAAGTAATATTTTAAATTATTCGACATGCCACAAATGTAATTCTACCATTTAAGATATCCGAATTTACAGATTTTTTTACTTCTTGGCCTGTAAAAACAGCGGAATTATTTCTGATCAAATAGTAAACTGTGAATTTTAATGATGTAGGTATGTGATTATTATTTTTGTAGCAGACATTTTTTGTTGATAATTAACATACCGAAAATAATACTTTACTTATTTTTAAGAGTTTTTCTGATTTAAATATCATTTTCGACAAAAATTTAATATTTCTGTTAATAAATTTAATTAAATTTCTTATTTGCTACAATTTTTCTTCAAATTTATTTGTATCAAACATATTAAAACAATCGGAATTATGTTTGACAGTTACAAATTAAAATTAAATCTTTCCTTATACAAGTAGAGCAAAACTATGCTCTACTTTTGCATTTTTGCTCTAAATCTATCAGGAGAGAGAATATCCTTATGTTTTTAAAATCCCATGTTAAAGTCCTATGTTCCACGTTTTGTTACATACACTTGTTGTCTATATAAAATTTTTAAAATACTAATAGTATTCCCAGCATTCCATTGAGGAACATTGGGCAAATGATATTAAGATATGCATTCTATCTGTTTCTAACAATTTTACCTGCATTTTGGTAGGATTTGTGCAACACACAGTTTATATTGGGTTTTATTTTTTTTTATTTAGTTAAAGATTTTAACCCTAGCCCCATATTTTATGATCGACTGAGTTGGAATGGGAGCACGCTTACTAACTGAGCCACCACTTGTCTCGCCTGCCTTAAAACTACATTAATTTGACTATCAAATTTCAAATATTACTGTAATAAACAATTGTTTTTAAAATCAACTAAATTTTTAAATTGAAAAATATACACTTCTGAAAACAAAAAAGTCAAGAATTTTGTCCTGGTGAACAATTTGACAGTAGGATAGAAGCCTCACTTTGTCCCTTGAGATGATCACATATTTCTCGTTTGGTAAGCAGCAAAGTAGAGTGGTGGTATTTGAGATTCGTATTGTATGTATGTAATAAATAATTGATTGTAAAATCAACTAAATTTTTGGATTGAAAAACGTTCACTTCTGAAAACAAAAAAGTCAAGAATTTTGTCCTGGTGAACAATTTGACACTAGGGTAGAAGACTTTGTCCCTTGAGATGAAGATGGACACATATTCCTCGCTTGGTAAGCAGTAGAGTGGTGGTATTTTTGATTCGTATTGGTATTCCTGTTTGATAATTGAATGGTGGTGTATCGGTGCGGTATGATGGATGTGGTGTGGGGAGGGCGGCGGGGGCGGCATTGTCTGCGTCAGCCAGCGGGGGACGCTCACGCGGCCCGGGCCTGGACACCTGGGGCCACGACCGATACCATCAGCTAAGATAATTAATTGTGTTTTTATATTTTGTTTAATCATTCTATTAGAACTGATCTCAACTTCACTCCAGGCCCGCATTACAATGGAATTCTTCCATACATCATTCTTCATCGAAGATTCCAAAGAAGATATATTGGAATTATTCTATTTTTGGAATCTAGAATCTAGTACCTTTCTGGAAAGATACTTTTATTAGAATTTATCTTTAGTCCAAATTTTAAAAGGATAATTTTGTGTAAGTCATTTTTTCAAGATCATATCAGAAATTAAACGAAGATCAGAATTTGTCGCTTTTAAAATCTTGAATCTACTTTTTGCCAGAAAGATACTTTTTAGAACTGATCTCAATTCAAATCTAAGGCGCGTTAGATCAAAGTTCTTTTTAGATCATTCTTTTCTCTCATAATATTTGTCACAAGAGATCTACAATTTGCAGTTTCCGAACCAGTCGAAAACGACAAAATTTAGTTTGGTTATTATTAACTTGTGACTTGACCTGCAGATTTCATAATCAGGGCCGTCGCGAGGGGTGGGCCAAGGTTTTCAATTGCCCACACTGAAAACAATTGTGAAAAGTATTACAAATTTCACCAAAAACAAATAAAATATATGAGTACGAATTTTAAATTAAAAAAAAATGTAATTCCTTTTTTCAAATTTATTTATCAAGAGCAGTAAGCTTGTTTAAGAAGAAAATAGACTTACTATATATTATTATTAATACTAATTGATTATTACTTAAAGTTTTTTTTTTGTTTTATGGGGTCTTTTTAATTGTTGTTTATAATATAATTTTTTTTTACTTTTTTAAAATAAAACATTCAATTTTTTTTAACACAATAAATATTTTTTCTACTTATCTAATCGTGTTTCAGTAATTATTGTTTTTTTAATACTTTGAGTGCCCACCTTAAAAAAATTCGTACTGGCCTGTGCCCACCCAAAAAATTGTGTGGCGACGTCACTGTTCATAATATTTATTAATATTAGGATTGATGACTGTATTCGTAGCCTAAAGTTGCATTCAAGTTGTTTTTTATATTCTGAATTCTTTTGATTATTTTTTCTTGATTTTTTCTATGCAACCATTTCTTCAAGAAACTTCTTCAGATAAAAAATTCACCTGATACATTACAATTTTTATTTTATTGACGTAGATTGTCAGTACAAACTAAGTGTCATTTTATTTTAAGAATAGTAAGTAAGTATAAAAATGGAACGGTAGGCTTCTCATATTAACAAATAAAATAGCGATTTTGATACAACTCTAAGCCAGATGTGTTTTATTGTTTCTTTATGAACTTTTCTTTTCTCCAAGAAACTAGGACGAATTTTCAAATTTCTTCAACGTTAATTACATTTTATCTCAAATTTGCTCTTAAGAAAAACGAATTTTCATTTTCCAAAATTTGTATAGTACTAGTATTATGTATACAACCTTGATCTGAATTACAGGTAGATAATAAATTTAGATATTTAAACGAATAAAATTATGTAAAACACCGTGAAGAATCTCGATAGCTTCCTAGAGTCGTCCTAACGGCTAATCCGTCCCTGCTCCGTATAAAAAACCAAAACAAAGCCTTAACGTTATGCGAGTATGCATTTTTAACATACCGATGCAAAGTGTTTCTCGTTTCGTAATAAAAAAATAAACTCGAGGTGTCTGAACAGTCAAGGGTATTTATATTACGTCTTTTTTTTACTGATTTAATCTGATCTTGAGTGAGCTCACTAAATGTATTCTTATTAGAGCGTCGTGCAAATTGGTTTACAATTGCGATAACATTTTTTTGGTTCTTTTTTGCTGAAAAATATTCCTGATTGTTGTCGTGACATTCGTAATTATGTCAAATTTATTAAATGGAAAGAAAAAAGTTTACTTATGCCTCAATGTGTTTTAAAAAGTTTTTGGTATTGTTTTAAGTTTCTGATAATATGCAAACCGAATTATCAAGAATAAAATTAGCACTCTGTAATTTAAATTAGTTACTAATCTAATTCTCAGGGGGTCTGAAATGTACTCATTACCTAATTTGCACATTTTTAAATCTAATCTAAATTTGCAAGTTTAAATACTGCAGTAAAAGTTATCTCATTGTTGAAACACTCTGCCCATACAAATTTTACTTAATTTTTTTATACATAATTATATATTCAATTGACATTAGATCTTGAATTTAACAATAACTATATTAAAAATAAACTATAAATTATTTCCAGCAATCAAAACAGGCAAGTAAATATGTATGTTATAAGACTTTTAATCTTATCACTGATACCAAAAGAGAAAAATGAAAAAAGAACCCCTGTATTACATTTCGAAAAAATTATATATAATCATCTGACCAATATTGGTAAGTAATTTGCAGTGGGTGTAGGCTGATAACTTTCATTACTAAAATACAAGTAAAAGAATACAATCATTTATGTTATTGACACACTGTTATTTTTAAGATCGTTGAACCATTAAGATACATGATTTAAAACATTATTAGGAATGAAATAGTGAGTAAGTTGAGATCCTATTTTTTAAAGGAATATTTTATGTCCAAGAAGGAGAATATAAATTTTAATAGTAAAAATTGATTCATTTAAAATTAGAGTTCCCTTGGATAGCATTGTGTCTAGCTTCAGAACCCACCATAAGCTGTGGATCGTGTACAGAAGCTGAAAAAAAATCAACAATGCAATTAAAAATGTCTAAAGAGTTTAATAAAATTCATTAATCCACAAACGTTTCGACTGTAAATCATTCTTAAATGACTGTAACTCCAAAAGTACCTTCCTTTTAATAAATATCCAGTCGAATAAAACCAAACCTACACTTGACAGTGAAATTAGCGAAAAAGAAACAAAAAAAGTGATGTTTCTTTTAGTGAACCCAATCATATAAGGAACTGTCCTCTAACCTGAAATTCGACGTCACAGAATCACATATAGTTTTATAATTTAATTATTATTTATAAATATTGAACAATTCATTATAATTTTTAAATCTTTATACTTTATATAACCGTAAAGTTTATTCTCAAAGTGAATTTCTTTAAAATTGTTCTCTCGTAAAATTCAATTTAAGAAGAATTCGTAAAATGAAGGTGTTCGTAATTTATTTTGTGTGATTTTCAGTAGGTAAGTTTATTTTAGTTGAATGAAACTTGGTTACATTCCTGGTGTAATTGAAACTGATCATTCCTTGCATACTTTCTCTCCCAAGTCTGATTCCAATCGGAATGATTAATAATCCGATCCATCGATAATTTTTATGATAAATGCGTTAATAAATTCATTAATAACAACCGCAACAAAATAAAAACCAAACCAAACATTTGATCGATGTCAGAAAGACGAACGCATTAATACCAATCAAAGAAATCACCAAACTTGAAAATAAAAAACATTAAATAAAACAAATTAATTCTTGTACTGCACAAAATTAATAGTTACTGTGACACTTTTCACTGCGAGACAAAAAAATCGACCGAATCCTATAGATCGTTATTACAAATCTCTTTAAGCATCATGATAAATGATCGAAGACCAACCGTGATCTATTGATTAGCTCGTTAAGGTTCATTCCAATCGCTCAGACAGGCTGCCAGCGCGATATCATTGTCATAAATAGCAACCAAGCTCATTCTTTCTCTGACTGAGCGCAAGAGATGTATGTATATGTATAATGAATTCAATGTATTTATGTATTTTGTATAGGAACCCCGTAGCTTCATTGTTAATAGTGTAAGATTGTGAACGAGCCACAATGGCCGGTGAACTGTTGGTTTATGTGGGAGGTATATTGTGGCACTCCGCAGTGATGATGACATTTTTTAGGGGATGCAGCCCCACTTCACGGAATCGGGTGTTTGTGTTTTTATATTGGGGCTTGACACGAATTAATCATATTTAAAATGCCGCATATCGCCAGTCATCTCTGATTTTATTTCAGATTACACTTTATATTAATGGTATCAGATTTACGAATTTTTTATGCGCATATTTTTCATATTGTTCACCCATGATTTTAATTTTTTAAATGTGGGCAACACTTCTGGTTAGACAATGAGATTTTAATTTTGTAAAAATCACTATAATAAACGAATAATAAATTAATAAAATTTTCTTGACGTGACCGTAAGCACATAATTGAAGTTCTCTTTTACTTAACAAAAGCGTTAAATATTAGTTATTTATTAGTGAATATTTCATAATACTATTTATATCATTAAAATATACTTATTTTTTTTATTTCCAATTTAAATTGGGAAACCCCATTGTAGCTAAACTCTCTCAAATATAAGAAAATTTCGTTAACCTCCCTCTGATGTGATAATACATTCACATAGCTACACATACTCCCAAATATCAAAATAAAATTTTGGGGATCTTGAACTATAAACGCAACAATTACATATCTTTTCCATATACGGTAGATGTGATTTTAGGTATTGCTGTGCTGTAAACTAAAGATATTTATCTACAACTATTGAAATATGGGTACATTATACGTGTGATACTACATATAATATACTACTCATATTACACAAGTGTAATATGAAATGTTATATTACACGCTACACTTTTCTATAATAAATAGAGCATATAATTTAACACATAACATTTTAATAAACTGTTAATTTATTAATAATATATTTTTTATTATAAATATCAATATAAATGATTATAAAAGTATAATAAATACAATTTGAACATTTAAGTGCTACTGTGGCGTCATCTGTTAAGTTATATATGAACTACTCACACCTAACTGAATATTTAACAAATAATATCAGATTTTTTATATGCCTGTTAGTTGTAGATAAAGTATAGTATTTGACTCGCATAATATGGCTACATTACACTCGGTTGATTAAATATACTCGCTACCGCTCGTATTTTTAATTACATCCTCGTGTAATATAGCCTACATATTATACTTGTTAAATAATATACTATTTTTTAGCTATTAGAGGTTATTAAAAAAGTAGCTTTGTAATAATAAAGAGTGCCTACAAAAACAATATCTACTGCTATTTGTCGTTCAGTAAAGTGTTGGAGAAATACATTCTCTTGATTATTTTAATTGATTTTGACGTTTCGTTGTTTTTCAAAATGTTTTGTAGAAAAGCCTATCATAATTTTTTTACAGCAACTCGCTCAGTTTTATTCATTATAAAACCTCATGCTGTAAAATAGAACCTACCGCACTTGTAATGTAAATAACTAATATTATTTATGTATAAAGGGCACTATGAAGATTATAACCGTGGTGCACACAATATCTTATGTTTTATTATCATTTCTAAATAACTAACACAATTAATATATTGTCATTTTGAGAGAAATCAGAGAAGAAATATCATCAGATCATATTTTCATGTATCATTAAATTTAAAATTGTTCATTAATTTTTTCAGTTTATTGATATATGCAATTATTAAAATAGCAAAGTTGAAATTTTTATTAAAAAAACATATTAACAGTAAAATAGATAAAAACTATGACTCCGTTTTTTTTCTCATTTGAACTCCCCTGAAAAAAATCCTGCCGGCTCCCTTTATTTGTTGCAATCTTTGAAAATTTCGGCAGTAATTGTAATCTAATTAAAAATTGTAACGTGTAAGTGTAAAGAAAAGCGTCCTATTCCGTAAGTTGTGAAAATCTTGATGCGGCTATTATTTCCGGCCGGGAGGCGCGAGTCGCTAATTGTCGTGCAAGTCCGGCGTCGTGGGCCGGAAATGAGATAATCGAACGTCGGGACGCGACCTGGGTATCATCTCCAGGAGCCGAGGCGATGGGAACTGGGCTTAATCTGATCAGCCGACAGGATGCTGTCATTAGACGTAGTTTGTAGTGTTAGATTTGATAATTCAAATTAAGAGGTAATTACCAACGACACTTCAACGGCATAGCAATGGCCAAGATGGGAAGAGATTTTTTTAATTTCCTTATTAATTACACAAGGAAAAAAAGATCTTATTCTCAGTACTCTGGAATTAAAATTGTTTGTAACATTGTAAGAACAACGGATTGAAATTAATTGTAAGCTTTTGATTCGGCTATAAGACATAAATTTGTATTTTACTTGTAGGTATAGATTGTCAGGCTACATCATTGCAATGTATGCACGCACCGAGTCATTGTCCCACATGGCTTACTAACGAAGTTCTGACAAATATATTATTGGGCTAAATAGGTCTGCAGCTTGAGAACCGAATTTGTTAAAAGACTAATTATTTTAATTTCGAAGCAAAAATCTCTAATATTTTAGAAATGGCATTGAAATTTAAAGGAAAATAATATTAACATTTTTAACAGCTAATAAAACAAATATATTTTCAATAATACTATTTTTAAGAATAATGATTGCTTAATTTATTATATTAGTTCAGTCACATTAGACAAAAAATCGTCAATGCGCAGAAACCAATATTCGTTCGGACTAATCCAACTCTTGAAATATAAGTGTTAGAACTAATGACGTGCTGTGGTGTAGTTCTCAACTACATACTATAAAAAAAATCTTATTATACGTAATAAATGCTGTCTATGTTTGTATATATTTATAGTTTTAAAATTATTAATAATAATTACACTATGTATGGCGTAATTTTCATAAAATCCGAATTAAATTTTTTCACATTTTTTTTCAACTTTATATCCAAAACTACTGATGCTACGATAAAAATGAATAGAACCTTTTTTGTAGAGAATTTACTCTAGTTTAATTTTGTATTGGAATAATTTTTCGATAAACTCGAAATTTCCCAAGATATTTATGAAAAGGTAAAAACATGTACCTTTAAGTGGCTCCTACCTTACGCTGAAGTCCCACCCATGGGGACTTTTAGTATGTTGTGCAGGTCACTCGTATTAACATTTGTGCCAAGTTTCAAAACTTCGGGTTTTTTTATTGGTTTGGTTCATCCTATTTAAGGAATTATTACTTATGTCAATGTCATTACACACGGACAATGGTGACTCACTTGATTAGCACGTTCCGACTTCAATTGAGTGGCATTGTTGTTGTCAATCTTTAACCAATAATCACTGTGTCTGAGGGGTTCGGAACCCACTGTAAACTGTGTAGGTCCCTTGCATAGACAAGCTGAAAAAAAATTTCACTAAAAATCAAATTGTCCTGCTGCCAGAACTTCAGTCGGGATATTGGGTCAATGATGATGAATTTTTAGTGCCTAAACATGTTAAGACGGCTCTGATTGCAACTTTATTCATACCTTACCTAACCTGCATCACTAAAAATGTTATTTTATATGCTGGAATTGTCATGTGGTCCTGCCTTATATTGTACTAGTCCGGAGAGTTCAGCTTTCAGCCACTGATATATGCCGTGGTTTCCAGTATTGTAGACACTATTAATATTATTTTTTCCCGTTGCGGTAATTACCCGCCCACATTCGCCACCACTGTCGCCGAGCCGAGAAACGTCACACATTCTTGTTCATAATCAGTTATGCATATTAAGTTAGTTAAGTTCATTATTATACAAGCCGGGGCCTAGTTATTTATACGCCTGCTCTTCGCACTGCGACTCACCAACACGCACCCATATCGCATTCGCTTTCATGTAGCTGTGATTGTACGCGTAGATTAAAAAGAATTCTCGGAAACTTTAATTGGCCGTCTAATGTGATATTGTTTATTAATCACTCGCAAGACGGGCTGTAGATCTCAACTGACGTACACGTTGCATGAATTCATAATTTGCTACGCATGTAGAACAATGATACCACCACAATTTACTACGCAACAGCCTATACAGCTCTTCTTTCACTAGAATGCATTCTTAATTATGTATGGATCACGAGAATTTCAAAACTTTCCTGACAAACAATTTGACTGTAAAAATAATGAACACACTTGGTTATTCCACCATTTATTGTTACGATTTAGTTTAGTTTCTTCTTTTCGGACATCATCAGACGACTGTACAATTATTGTCTAATGATATCCTTCAAATTAGTAACTTTAGAATACCAATATCACAAATATTTCTTCTGATACCGATTTGTACAATAATTAAAGTTATTTACCACTATTCAATCAGAACAATATTTAATATTTAATTTTTTATTAATAATTTTATAAAAATATAACACTAATAAGTTTTGAGGATAAATACTCTAAAAATTCAGTCACAACCGTATAATGGGGTATATGACCAAATTTTGATTTTGACAAATATGATACTGGACAACAAATAAAATACCCGCATTTTTTTAAACCGAAGCGTAAGAGACAGTATACCTGCCTTTCTTCGATACTACTAGGCTGACGTCACATATCCTTTTTCCTAATAATTAAATTGATTATATTATATGATTGCAAACTAATTTTTACCACTACAATAAGTGTATACTAAGCCTGAACATTCCTCTAACAGGTGTAATTTTTAGTAACATACACAAATATATTCAAAATGATCAGCATGCTTATTAAAGTTAATATTGCTCTTAATCTATATGGCAAAAAATAATTTTTACTTATATTATTCTTTACCTATACAGTACACTTTTAGATTGCAGCTATAATTTTATATTCTATCATAACAATGTTTTAAAAATATTAATAATTTACACGGCCAGCGCGTTTAAAATGTTACAATATAATTTTATAAAATTATTATTCATGTAAGTCATGTATATTTTTTTATATTATATGTTTAAGTATCATTAAAATTGTGCATATTAATTAAATTTGATTAAAAGCGATATCACGAACAATAAATAAAATGCTGTCTTTTGTTTTTATTATTATATAAACATGAAACAAAACTATAACACTTTTTTATTTTCTGTTTGTACATTCCTTGTTTAAGAAGATGTATTTATAATATTCTAAAATTTGAAAATGATTTCAAAAAGTTCATTAAATTCATTAATAACTTAAAGTTAAACTTATTCATATTCAAATTCTTTTTATACATTTATTCTATTATTTTTTAAACGGCTATACTTAAAGATTCCATATCTTCCATATAAATCAAGAAAAGAATGTTGATTATTTTAAAACTGACCGCATATGGATTATTGTAGAATATATTCACGTTCAAAGTGAACTGACTATAATTATTTCGCCGATAATAGTCTCATTTACGCCTGTTATATAAATACCTATGTTACCACATGGCTATAAACACAGTCATGTATTGCTGGTCATATTTCTAAATTTTAATTATCAGAATTATTGACAACGACTTCATTACTTATATATTTATTTATTTCATAAATTATTACTTATTATTGTGGGAGTCAATCAAACTTCTGTGCCAATAGCAAAACTTGAATAATTTTACAACTCATCTGATTCTTTATAAATTTTTCCTACTTTTTTTTTATATTATATAACTACATGAAATGGAAACTTTATATAAAGAGTGAAACAGTCCATATTCATTGTAGTATGATAGAGAATGCGCTAGCACCGTAGCACCTGGAATAAAAAACAGGCCGGTACGGTTGTGTGTGTTTTATTAATGGTTTTTGTCGCGCGAAGCGAGTTGACCGCGTGGCTTTAGTTCCAAGAGCCGTCCAGCCGTCTACCAACACCAGCTCAACCTCTTGTCGCTAGACGGAGAGCGCATCAGATGCTCTTTCTCGCCAGATCAACTGGAACAATGTTCCAAGTGCTTCATATTGTATTGCTTTTTAAACCAATTCACCACAATATCAGAAATAAAGTTGGTATGACTTACCAATCTAAAAAATAATCACGCAATTCAGTCATAATTGCAAATATTTTTATCATAGGTGATGTTTTTGAGATTTCGGGCACGCATATCTGGTATAGGAAGTGGAGAGTGCACCACATGACTTATTTTATTGTGATGTTTGCTTTGAAGATTTTTGAAAGAGAAGCGAAGAGTATAAGCGAAACTCATCTAATTTACCCAAACTAATTCAACAGGGCCGTATTTATGCACAGGCTACCTAGGCTAGCCTAGGGGCCTGCACCTCAACAAAACAATTTTTTTTTTTTAAAAATGTCTGTTTTAGTATTTAATGTGGTAAGGGCCCTCGATAAAAGATGTCAACTTTCGACGCAGTTATTTTATATGGACTATCAAAATTCGGTTGAACTCTTCAGTGGATAGAACAACTGATGTCTTTGAACCTCCTCGTTAGAAGACAGGCTCAACGTTTTGGCTTCGCTCAGCAAAGAAAGTGATATTTTAAGACAAATAAATTATGAAGATATTGTCATTAACTTCATTAGTATTAAGTGTAGACACAAACCATTTAGCTACTAAGACTATTTGATATTTTTATTTCTAAGTCTGATTATTCAAATACTGTATTACTCTTTACTGTGTTTCAACGGACCATCCTTGAACCCATTTACTCTAGTTTCTGTACGTACATATACGCATCTCACATAACTCAACAATTAGCCGTAGAATGTAAAAATTTTGTACCTATGTGGGATTGCTATAACATCTAGTTGTGCACCTTCCATTTTTATTGTAATCAGCAGTACCAAAAGGGCACTTTACTTGAACAGTTTTTCGAATTTTTCGCGCAACTCAAACACGATTAGTCCTAGAATGTTGAAATTTTAATAATGGAATTGCTATCATATCAAGTTGTACACCCTTCTTTTTTATTGCAATTGGCAATACTAAAATGCATAAATTAAAACGATTTGCCACAGAATAATCTCACTTTTAAATAAAATAAGTTTTAAAAAAGTACAGAAAAAAATATGTATAATTTAATAGGCATACATGAAAGTCATGTAATATCCACCAGATGTTTTGTTTCTTCAAAATTATAAAATCATCCCTCCCCTAGGGTCCGCACCACAGATTCAGTCTATGGGCCTACAGATCCTAATATGGCCCTGTAATTCGATATTCACATTTCAGTTGTGTCATTTGAATTTATATTTCGGTTTAAAACATTAGCAACTCATATACAAATTGTCGAATTGAATACATTAAAATATATGAATAAATGAAAATGTGTGTATTAATGTATGTATTTTATTTTGGCAATGTTTTCTGTTTTGTCGTAAATTAAATTTGAATGTGTGTAAGTAATGGAGTGTGTGGCGCGAATTACAGTTAAATATGTGGGTGAAATTTACGATAAGAATCCAATTTCCAATCTCGGCGTCGTCTCCAGCCTTCCATAACGCTTTCCATTATCAGCCGGACCGGATATCATCACGCATAGCGCCCACAGATGACAGGGTGATGAGCTTTGACAACGGAACGCCGTGGAAACAGAAATCGAGAAGGAAAAGTCATTTGAATGGAAATGCTATATAATCAAATAGATCATTTTATTATTATGTTCAGACACATCTATATATTTAAAACGCGAAAGGTTTTTTATCCGGCATGGGTAACGACTTCCCATTTAACGATCTACCCTTGAGTTTTTTTTAAAATATAATCCTAAAGCAATCCTTAAAACAATTAATATTTGTACCATACCTTAAATTGTTATACGGGTATAGTATTTGCTGTTAACCTCCTTGGATCAAAATATATCATCATAATCTGTAACAGAGTATCCCTAGATGAACCAGGGCTTTAACTACCTAAGGTTCTGCTTTTGTGACTACTTTTACATGCATTTGGTAGTGTAGTTTATCAGCCTATAGTCTTTGCCTAAATTTAAATAAAGGTTACAATTGGTTTCCAATTATTTGGAATACATCGGTATTTTAGTTGCAGATGTAAGGAATTGAACTACAAATCTCATACACCAATCATTTCAATACTGAATGAGCTAAACAATTGAAACACTGCTGAAATTTTTGTTTCTCTTTATTATTATTCATCTTCAATAACCTGTTTACTGTGAAAGTTGCAGTTTTTTACAATTACATATTAAATTGTGAAAAATAATTTCTTACAATATATCAATATTTGTGCATTATCTGAAATCATTCACCATAGTTTTTTGTAATGTAGTAGAAAAAAAGTATGATGTAATAATTTCTCACTTATGTGATTCCAGCACTCGACCTTGACTCGTGCCTAAACAGACAGGGGCTCTATACTTATTATAGAACCATAACTAACCCCAATGGAAATCTGTGATATGAGAGACAGAAATTTATATTGCAGTATATGTTTTTAAGTTCGTTAGTCAGAGTGAAAATATGCTGTCAATTAACGAAATTAACTCAGCGTTTGACGAAAACGCAAAACTAATAAATTCTAAAATTAATCCATGACCCAAGGTGCACTAAATTAGTAATGAGCAGATTTGAAGTTGTCATATGCGCCTAAACAAAAATAAGTTGTTTACTAAGAGCGCTAATTACGAAATTACTGCACCCGCTCACTGGATCTAAGTTTAGCTTGGCACGCCGATTCGACATTGTTCTATGATTGCTGCCCGTTATTACGCCTGACAGAAAAAAAACCAACGCCGAGAATTAGGAGTGGGAATTATTTGTAAACATCATTTTAATTTTGAATAAGCGAAATCCCGTTGCCAAGTAACAAATTACGGATTTGGCGGCAGATAATGGCTCTTTTGACAATGTGGATTTAAAAATAATTTTATATAAATATTTGAAGTACTCGACGCCTACACCCGCATAAGTAATTTTCCATATCACGTTTCACTAACTTCACATATATTTATAAGCCAAGTCACAAAAATATTATTTTATTTACTCGATTCACTGGAGCCGTATTCATTAATTGCTATTTGCTATTTATTTTGTTCTAGATTTTTATATTTCCTATAACAATTCCTTACTTATATTTTTTAATAAATTTATTCTATTTTATTTCCAGTAATTCTGTATTTATTTCCTCATAAATCTTTTTCAATATTTCTTTTAATTTTCGAATATTCCTGTATCAGTTTACCCTGCAATATGCTTAGTTTCTTTACCCTAGTGTTTGCTCTATTTTTCTAACTTATTTATTCTTTTCCGTCTTTCTCTATTTTTTAGTAAATACTAGTGTCCGACTAAAGTTTCGGTTTTCTATTCGGTTTAGAACACTTTTGGCCAAAAATGCGGCCAATACTAGTGTTCGTGTCGAGTCTGGCGCTTTCGGATTTTTTTTTTCGGCAAGATTTCAGTCGCCTGTGGTTTTTTTGTTTGTTATTAGATAATAGTTTTATTTTGTATGTTATTTCATTTTTCTTCTTTTCGAAGATATAATAATTATTTTAATATTGTTATTCTGAAGCTGTTAGTTCAAAGGTGCCAATTACAAGATCTGATTAATTTAACTTATAAAATTAAAACAAAGACTTATTGTACAATTTAGAAAAAAAGTAATTTTATTGTAAGAGAATAGCATACTATAAAAGAACCTTTTAGTAACAAATACTTATTGAAATGACTATTTATTTGATTTTGAATTATTTGTAATAGTTGTGAGGTAGTGATTGATAACTAAAGTTATCTACAAAAATAAAATAATTTTCTAATAAATTGAAGTCATTTTATTTTAGTTTTTCTAATTTTTAATTAATTTCATAATTGAGTAATGCCTCAAAAGGTAAGAAAACCACTATATTTCCGTATTTAATAAAATTTTAACTAAACTCGAACCTAACTACATTAATTTCAGTTTCGGTTACGTTTTCGGCCGAAACTAGAAGAGAAACCTAATATTCGGTTACCGTTTCGACTGAAAATAATGTTTCGATCGATCTCTAGTAAATACTGTATTTATTTATCTCACAATTTATTCTACTTTTTATTACCTAATCTATTTATTGTGCCCTATTCTAATATTTAACTATTACTAATTATTTGCCCCACTACTTTGCTCCAATTCATCTATAAATAGCTAGAGTTATTAATCCTGAAATTTTACCTAGTTATAAGATTCTTAATCTCGTCTTTTATTTTTTTTCAGTATATGTCCTATAGTTTGTTTCCTGAATGTTTTCTAGGTTGTATCATTGTTTCTAGCTATTGTTCTATTTATTTTCTAAAGAGAGTGTTCTAGTTATTTATTCTAATGATCCAAATTAATTGCGTTATTTATAATACAAATTGGAGTATATTTAATGGTTTATCCATATTTTAAAAATATTATCCAGTCGTTTAGATCTACTTCAGGGCTATATAAAAGTATAATTCATTTGCAAAGTCATTAAAAAATTAATGCGATATGAGAACATACATATTCTTGTGTATCTTTAGTACTTGAGATCGTGTTTCTCTTAGGAATGTTGTGGCATCGAACGGAATGAATTTTCGATCTAGAATAATCGTTGGTACGTCCGCGATTATATATTACAGGTGCGCATTGAGTAGGTACAAGGATTCCTAGGCTCTTTGCGATAGCGGCTAAGACATTAACGGCTATCTTCACGCGTGTCTGGCATTGTTAAAAATCGCAGTCACACTCGGCCGCTACAAATGTCTTCTGCGGCACTTATCTGCCGTGGACAAATGCAGGAATTAGTCACGAGGATGCGATGCTGATTGCACTGCATTATGGGACGGTGCTTTACTTGCTATGTGCCCAGCAAGTTCTTAAAACGTTCTTTTAACATGACACCATATTTATTCAAACATAACCTTATTGATGCTGTCATTTCAAAATATAGATAAATAATGTTTTGGTTATGTTTAGTACGATGTTTTGTGATTTGTCCGTTTGAATAAATAACTTCAGTGCAACGGATTTTTTATTAAAAATTAAGATTTCATCAATTTCTGTGAACCACAAATTAAAGTTTAATGATTTTAAATTTGTTCTCTCGCAACCTAAAAAAGGAAGATCTAGGGACTGTGCTTAAATAATAAATGATATATTTAAGACTTATTATTACATTTCGAAATTGTAAAAAATAATAAAAATCTGTATTCAAAACTTTAATTTTATTTTATAGTAAACGCTACACATTTCTGCTATATTTTTTTCCTGGAAATATTCCGTTATGTAGACATTTTTGCAAATTAGTCAGATTTTCTTAAATTAGTTAAAATATTGTTTTACTCAAGTATAGATTTAACAGAATAAATTTTTCGACATTTATTATTTTTACCTATTGCACTAGCTACACAATTTCAGGAAATAGTTGCCTTTTATTTAGACAAGGTTCACAAGTTCAGTGCAGTGGCTCATTTGGTTTAACGTACTCTGACTCGAATTGAGCGGAATGTGAGATCTGAAGTTTAAATCTCATCTGCGCTAATCTTTATCCATATAAAAAATTCCGCTTTGTTTGAGTGGTTAGGATGCTACAAGCTGCAGGTCCATACGCCCTCGTAATGACTGCTGGCTCACAAACTTATTTTTATGTCACAAAATAAGTACCTTTATTTATTTTTAATCAAATTTTTGTAACCAGTTTCGACCAGTTGGTTCATCAGACAAATGTACAATTTCAATTTACAACAAAATTAAAGAAAATAATTTAAACAAAACACGAATGGCTAAGTACAACATGAGAAGAGGAGTGTGTTTATTAAGTCGTTCTGGTCATTCAGTAAAGTAATACCTGGCACCTGGGATATTCTGGGATTTAAAAAATTTCCAAAGCGAAATGAATCGATGAAAGTTTCAGGCAAATGAATATTTTCTATAATAAAAGTAGCAAATGTCGAGTCTGAATTTTGAGGTTTGAGGAGCGCTTATGTTCTTAATGTTGAAGTTCCGAACAGTTGACCAATATATACATCTTCACAATTTTTACAATTTAATTTATATACTTCAGATTTTACTAAACAATATGTGGAATCTTTATTATAAAAAATAATTTGACAATTTTTTAAATGGTTTGAAAGATGCAGTTATATTGTGAATACTTATAAGATGTTATCAATTCGTAATATACACACACCCTCTTCTCATATTGTACTTAGCCATTTATATCTTTGTTTAAATTGTTCTCTTAAATTTTGTTGTAAATTGAAATTGTACAGTTGTCTCATGATGACCAAACTGGTTGAAACTAATAACAAAAATTTGAATAAATCACTGATATTTGCAAAGTAATAAGTATATATTTATTTCTTACCTTAGGATAATGTTCCATCTAGAAATGTTGTACTGTAGTATTATAGATGATGAGGATAATGAAATATTAAAAAAAAATTGTAAAAAATTACAAATAAATATAAACTAACCTGCAAAGTTTATAATCGTCAGAGACAGGAAATGCGGGTAGCGGAGGCTCATTTAAGCAGAGTATGACATTTGGGATTCAAACTTCGCTACTTTTACTCTTTATCCAAATAAACATATCGCTGTTCGGTTTGTAGGTTCCTTGTAGAGGCTATAGGCTGACAACTAACACCACTAACATTCAAGTTAGTGTCAGAAAATATTTTAGTTTGCAGTATTGGTAGTATAGTAGCATGAGTATGTACCTGCAAACTAAAAATAAAACATCCTTAACCCTTAACCCTTAACCTTAAAGTATATCTATAGAGGTATATCAGAAACATGCAAGTGTTTTATTAAATTCTCATCACCAAATATATACAAAAATTACAAGAGACAGAGATTAGTTATATTATAGATTACTCAACATGTAAATCATGCCAGAGATCTAACCGTCTCAGAGTTTTAGTTTACCATAAACCATAGAGTCCATAAATTAGTTTATTACACACCTGTATGATTGTAAGTAGAATATTGATGGTTGTACTGAGAATGTGAGTATTTTACGATAGGCAGAAAGCAAGTGAATGAAATCAGAAGAAAATTGAAAACATGTTAAAGTCGTATAAAGTGAGGAGTGAGCGATAAAAAGCCGTGAGTATTGGGCGCAGTGCAGCCCATAAAGCCGGCAGGACGCGGCGGCCACGAACACGAGCTCCACACATAAAAATATTATTAATGCCAACCCGAACTCGTCTCCAGTGCCCGGCCAGAGCGGTAATTTGTGGTGTGGTCTCTCCCATTAAAAAAACTGATTAAAACCATGATTATAAAACATTGTAATAAAATTTCACACATTAAAATAAAATTCGAATAAATTACAAATAAACTGGTAGTCATTAAAACTATGTTTACGGCACTAACTGTCCAGCCTGCTCATATTTTTGTTAATAAATTACTAAAACGAAAATAATAATCATAAAGTATGAAATGTGACTACTGGCTTCGAGCTCGATGTCCGATGGAAGACGTTAAATTATAAACGGTTGGGTGCGCGGCTCTGCTCTTTCACGGGGCACCAGGGCCCCACTAAGGGGGCCCACACGTCCAACTAACTCCCCCGACATCCTCTAATTTAAAATGGACTGAAATTTTACTAATTTTTGAATACCGCTTCTTTAATAATAATAATAATACCAGTAATGTCAAAGAACCGGAAAAATTGGAACGTCATTCCAGTTCCTTTTTAGGGATCGAAGGCGATCCTACAATCTGGGCGCTAAAATTTAAAGACCGATACAGTTTGATAGATATTTACTAAAGTTATTTTGGAAAATTTTGTTAATTTTCGGTTTTGTTAAAAAAAATGTACCTGTGTATTTATTTATACCTATGCTTTGTGTTTCATGTTTTATATTTCTTTTTGTTTTTCTAATATAATCTATTTCAAAATAACAGAATTAATCCCACTGAATAATAATGTCTCATATTTTGAAATTCTGAAGAATGACCACAAAATGATATTTTTTTTAGTATATCTTAGAAGCGAATTGTCTGTCGATAAATAAAAATTAGTAATTTTTTAGATAAGTATACCGAGTGTATTTATTTCAAGGTGCACATAGGAGATTAACATGGGAAATCAGTTTTTGCATGTATCAATAGGAAGATAAAAAAATTCTGCATCAAATGACACCACAAATACGTGTACATATGACCTATTTTAATCATATAAATTATTTTTTTAATTTCTAAATTTCTTAATAATAGCGATAGACGTGGCCATCAAACCAAAAATCATTGCTATCGAATTCTAACGGATAAAACGTAAACCTCAAATATTTTAATTTTTTTTGTTCAAATGCCATGGCAATCGCTATTATTAAGAAATTGAATAAATTTAAAAATTAATTTATACATGTACATAATGTACATGTATTTGGTATTATTTGATGCAGAATTTTATCTTCCTATTGATAACAAAACCATTGAAACGGGGCACAACAGTCTGCAAAAAACTGATTTCCCTTGTTAATCTCCTATGTGCACCTTGAGAAAAAATAACATCTGATATAATAAAATAGCAAATAAAAATGTATTATATTTTAATCAAATAAATATTTTCTACTATGTTTCTGTTGGTAGACGTTGTTAAAAGTAAGTTTACATATGTATTCTTATTGTCTTATTGGCCATCAACAACTTTGTAGAATAAAAATTATTTTTTCTTCAAATTGAAGAGTCTATCATTAATTTAATGATTATTTATTTATGAATTCAGCATTAATGAAAATGATTATAGAACATTTAAAGTTATTTGTTTACAAAGAATTTGTCCCCCCTAGATGCGGTCCTGGTGCGTGCCCTGCCATCAACGGACGCCCATGAGCGCGTGTGTGATGACTTCTCCGTGTTTCATTCATGGTTCAACTTGGGACTGCGTCATTGACATTGCTACCGAAAATTATTTTCACTAGACAACCTGTCAGCCCGGTACTTTATGCTTATTTTATTCAAGTTTTTGTTGTCAGAAATTTGGGCTATTTTCATGTGATGAAATGGAATTTGTATTTCCTGTCGTCCAGAATTCATTTACAAGCAAATGACATTCATTTTCCTTAGAAAGAAGAACTCAAAGCATTATTAAATACAAAATGCAGCATTTAATGTTTGAACGGAAAATACTACTATATATTATGTATACTAGATGATTACTTATCAATTTTAATTTATTACTTAGTGAGTTCAATTCCCAAAATCAACCAAATAATAATGAAAATTAATCAAGGGTTTTATTTGATTACAACAAACGGATCAAATTTTATATTGATTCCAAACATAGTGCCAAAATCACTAATAATAATCTTTATTTTACTGCATCAATAAATGCAGCTGATTTAGTACAAAGTCAATAATATTTTAATTTATTATTATTGTGAAAAACAAATTTTCATATTTTCGTTGATTACTTCAACTATATTCATAGTAACATAGATAAAAAAACTCAAATTAATTTGGTTAGTATGAGGTGAATATGATTTATGTTTACACAAACAAAACAGTAAAATGTTTAAATCTTATTACGAATTTGTTAAAGAGTTGAATATGAATAATCGAGATACATTCCAGCAAAAAAAATATTTAATTTCTTTTTTATTTTTTCTTTAATAAGTAAAGACACTCTATATGATATGGACAGTGTTTCAAAAATATTGTTTTATGCGCGAAACAATAGATTCGTGAGCAGTGATTTTGAGAAACTGAGTTTGATTCCTGGCTAGTTAAATTTATTTTCCACGTCAAATTACCGTTTAGTTGCATTTTCACACCAACAAGAGTGCTCGAGATATGATGTCTAGTCAACGCTTTATACGGTATAAATATTATACATTATTATAAAATATTACATATTATTGACATCTGCGTTAAAATAGTTCTGGCACATTGAGGTTTTAGATAATAAGCCGTGAGTGATATTTATTTATTCTCTATATAAAGCTTGAAGAAAGCTCTAATACATTTGAAAATATGTTGAAGTACGCTCAGCTATGCGGAAGAAATAAAAACAACGTAGTATTTTGATAGCAGAGCAGTGAAGACTATTGTTAGTCCGCATTGTCTAATCAGGCGTTTTCTCCACGATCCCGAGTCGTTGGGATTAACGAGCTTGGAGGAAAGATTTCACTCGCGCTCACGCTAAACGTTGCAGGCTGTTAGCACGATCTATGTAAACTAGCTATTAGCATGACGAGAAGATGACTGGCAGCTCTAGTATATGACTTCGTGAACGCTGCAATACGGCTTTGGAAAGTCAAATGTTTGTTTTAAATTTACACGAATTAATGCTTCATTATTCTTTCTACAAATTCATTAATTTTATAAGCACGACATTACCAGGATGTACAGAGTCACAAGTTTCTATTTTTTGCTTTCTAAATATTTTCTTTTTACGACATTTTATCTTTGAAAGAAAAAGGACCTCAAATACCAATTGTATATGTTTATTAATAATATGTATTACTTCGTTTTTTATAAGGTACATATTTTCTTCTGACATCCTCTGTTCTGCTGTTTATTTTATCAACAAATTAAATAGTAATAATTTAATATTATTTTGTGCCACCGTTTACGTAAGTAAAATATACTTCCATAGTGTCATAAATTGTAAATTATTATTATTAAATTTATTTGGTTACTATTGTCAAAGCAGTATTATAGAAAGTGGCTCACATTTTACAACTATTTTAATATTATTCGAATTTAAATACAGTTGGTGGCACGGTTAGCCATAGTTCATATATCCTCGAAGGTTATAATGTACTTACTTTTTTTGCAACTTAAATAATTAGAAATTAGACAAAATTTAGTTTTATATCTAAGATATTTTTCTCTCCCTTTAAAGTTTACATAAGGTTATTTCATTTGTTATAACGTATAAAATTAACATTTCTTTTATAGGTAGTTTGTCTAATATCACACATTGTTCTGACAACAAGAGAAGAGCTACCGATAGAATGTAACGAAATTATTGCATGCATCATTCGGGCTTACGAAGAAGAAAAATGTAGCAAATTACAGTTTTCTCTAATATTAAAACATTAATTATTTCGTATTATGATTTTATCCTATAAAAAATAATTCATCACCTATGTTTTTTGACGTGTTCGATAAACCTATCCCCTGCCGCATAGCTCTTCTTTTCTTGCCACTGCTATACAAGTATGTTTTTATTAACAACATATAAAAAGCAAGGTATTGTATTACAATCATACAGGTTTTGACGTTTCGAAATTTTAACAAATGTCCAGAGATATGTGTACAAATATAGAGCTAATTCGATTTAGCGAATTTGGATGAAACTTCTGGAAAAAAATTGTTCAACCGAAAGTGGCAGTTTACTTTTGTCAGTTTTAGTTTTTTTTTTTTTGATATTTCGTAACAAACGAATATTTCGGAGAAATTGTTTGAAGAGAGATTTTGTAATATACAAACATTGTGACATTTATCCTATTTACATGATCATTTTCACATTCATATTCGGTAGTGGCGATCTGTTCTGTGGTAGTCACAGCTGATTTTTTAGCATCAATCTGCTATTGATAAGATATAGAGTTAAAAGAAGTGGAATGAATTGAAAGTTTGGTTGGTTGTTTGCTAGTGTTTAGCCCTTTAATTATTAGTAACACATCGAACGACATTCCTGTTGTGGTAACGATTCCGAAATCAGCCATACAAATGTTATCTCCCGTAGTGATTTATCCCGAACGATAAACCTAAATCTCCTTGTCCGATCTTCACATAACCCTACTGGTAATTTACCCTAAATACGTTTAATTAATTTGGAAACTGTAGTTTTATGTTCAAACACCGCCTGCTCGGATGATCCACTGGAATCTAAGCGATAGCTGATTAAAATACTTCTCTGCATTCTCTAGCAATTAACATTGGGATAGCAAAGGAGGAAACCAGGATTCTAATTTTCTAATACCGATTTAGGCTGCTTTAATGAATTAAGATCAAACGATTCACGCTTACAAACAAAATAAAATTAAACTTAGATTTACGGAAGGTTTTTTAGCGTTCCTTGCACAGCCTGTGCTTTAGTTATATGAGCCCCTTTTCCATCTAGAAATATTGTGCTACAAATAATTTAATTAATGTAATTTATTTAGTAGACCTACATGTTTTTTAGGAGAATAATATATAAATGACAATTGCATTAAACGCCATTCATAATGATTTGAATAATTGAGGACACCTCATGTATCCAAGTTTATGGTGTGATGAAATATCGCAACTTCTAGGTTCTGACTTATCAAACAAATTATTTGATATGAAAACAAATATGAAATTAATAACTGGAGAGGTTTTGACCTAGATAGTAAAAAGAGAACAAAGTTGTATCACCTTGTAACTTCTTGTGACTTATAAGATGGACAAAATGTGTCAAAATAGTTTTGACAGTTGTTTTTTGCGAAGGCGGTGTAAAGCTAAATATCCTATTATTAGGCCCCATAAGAAGCGTTAAATGAGCTAACAAAACTGGTGATTGTAAAATCTATGTTTCGTAATATAGATTTTTTGGTGACAACAATTCACAATGGTAGGCTTGAATTCATAGCCAAATGGTTCTTTTTAAATTTCTTGCCAGCTCGGGATTTTTTGCCAATGCCACTCGATAAATTGCATAAGCTTTCGTATCAATTTAAAAAAAATAACTATTTATAATATTATATATGATAAATTCATGGCTCTTATCATATTATGAAAACTTAAATGTCGTAAATAAAAATCATACAAGAAAACAGTAATAGCACCATTTTCATTAAAGAGTGATTACAATTCCTTCTCTCAAGAACTGACTAAATGTGATATACCTGTAGAGGAGAGAAAAACTGGGAATTCGTCTCACAAAACTTGCAAACTGACTAACATATACAACCTCCACTTAACGTAAAGCAAATCAAACAAACTGAAGCAAGGATATGTAGAATGACCATACACGCATTTTATTACATTCGCAACATTTTTCAAAATTTCCAAATTAAAAATTTGCAACAGTTAACATCAATTTTGTGCAATAATATAGAAAATGTAGTTTTGAATGTTACTGTCAATTATTTATTTATTTGTCAGACTTTTTGTAATGTTTAATTTCGGAAATAAAATGATTAATATATATTTTATGATTTGAGCAATATTATACAAAAGCTCGTTAATCTAAATTGATAATGAATTTTGTGATACTTGAGACTTTTGTGAAATGCATACATAGCTAGATCTTAGATCTGTATTCCTTCTTACAATTTAAATTCTTGGTTTACAATTAAAACGAAGATAATTTATTCTGTTGGAGGAATGGTAGGTGAGGAATTTGTTACATTTTAATTAGCTCGAAGTTCGTAGCACTTTGCATGTGTGTAGACTCATGTAAGTCAAGTAGGCGTAGTCATCAGCATCAGCTATTGTTCCTGTTGTTCTTCTCGCTTGTCTCTGTGGTTACGGTGCAAATGAACGGCCGGTGATTAACAGATCCGGTAAGACGTAGACATTGGACTTTATGAGATATGCAGATTGCCACTATGTTGAGGAGAGAGTTGTTTAGGAACATATTGACAAATAATTCAGCATGAAATTGCAGGGTTATAATTCGGGAATTATTAACGCAAAATTTAAAATTTTCAAGCACATTAAATATAACAACATACATAGAAAATTAGACAATAGAATTTTCCAAACTTTTTTATCTACAACATAGTGCTGATTATCCAATGTTATGCCCGGTATTATAAAGAACAGAATAAATTTACTTTCATAGTAATAGCTATTAACATACCTAGGATTGTTATGAGTATTATAACCGTCGCAGATGTCAGTTGAATTCCGAGCTCATAGAGCGAGGATTTTAAGACGCCATGGTTACAGTTGTATTATCCAATTGTCCCATGTTATTTTGACAAGTTAGTCAAGTAATAATATTACCTTACAGATATAGTTATAACTTATTTGCCTAGCTTACTTTTGTCTATGTAAACAAAAGCTTAATATGCTAAAACCGGTAAATTTGTTAAATGAGTAAATTGTAATAAAAATAATTTTATTAATTATTAAATTCACGTACAGGACGCAGTCCATTGCTTTCTATAAATAAAAATACAATCATATTTATTTCATTATTATTGAATATAAACCGATAAAAAAAGTAATAGTACCACGTAGGAAAAGTGACTTTCTAGACTTCTGGTATTAGTGGCCTCTCCTTCGGCTCGTGCCATAATTTCCACCACCGTCCGGGAATATATCACTTTTCCTACTAGATAAACAACATACTACTTCGTTATTCCACAGCAACATAAGTCGTAAGTTCTTGATAACTTCCAAAAACGGGAAGCTGTAGAAATAACTGTCCCCCTAGCAGGGTAATTCTGGAATATATAAGAATTTCATATATATTTGGTCGCCTAGCAATGGGTAAAATGAACTATAAAAAATGTGAACTGAACTATCACATTTTACAGATACTTTAACATTATTTAAAGTTAATTGCTGCTGATGGCTCGAAAAATATAAAAAGCGACTCGGAATGTAAGTACGTAATACTATTCTCGTAGGGTAACATAAACTTTGATTCCGCAGTCTCCATCTCAGTTCGTACCTTCTCGAAAATTATAATGTACTTACATTCCTTGTATCTTAAATAACTATTTAATACTAGTAAATGCATTCCAATTCAAATTGAGTGCAGTGTAAGATCTAGGATTCAAACCCAGCGTCACCATTTATAATCAACTATAAATACTTCCGTGCCCAAGTGGTTCAGGATCCGCTATAAGCTAAGGTTACTTGGAGAGCCTGTAGTAAACAAGTACTCTAGGTTTTCCGTAAAGGTATTGTGCCACAGGCGAATATGATTTATTTTGAACTTAGGAATTTTATGGCAAAATCAGTTAGACTACATTTCTTACAAATTTAAGGGTACGACACAAGTATCAAAATATACATGTTTTTCGTTTGTTGTAAGGTTTATTTAGTGTCCCTTGCAAAGGCTGTATTATAGGTTTATGAGCCCCTTTTCTATCTATAAATATTGTGCTACAAATAATTTAATTAATGTAATTTATTTAGTAGCTCGACCTGATTTTTAGGAGAATAATATATAAATGACAATTGCATTAAACGCCATTCATAATGATTTGAATAATTGAGGACACCTCATGTATCCCAAGTTTATGGTGTGATTGGTTGTACGCCATGTTTGCGGTCAACAATGGAGACATTAGGAATTGTTTACAACACAATCGCAATTCTCACATTCACACAGTAATACAGCGATCAGTTTCACCAGCAAGCGGTCATGGCCGGAATCAGTCCACGTACACGTACGAGTATGTAACGCACTGCAATCCATCATGTATGGCGCTTCACACCCACGCCAAGACATTCACACCACAGCGCATTGAATTATAACTTCATATCGGGATATATATGTAACATATGGGAACTAATATACAATCAACTATTCTTAATCTCTAGCGTCGTGACATTACTATGTACACGATTTGCTATAAATTATCATCATTATTAATTTTATACAAATCACCTGGGTTTCAAATACCTAAACTAGTTTTACAACAAAATTGTTCAACTTTTTTTTCGTTCTTCGTATCAACTAAAGTTTGGTAAATATCACGTACAATAAATTAGGTTTATCTAATTTTACCAAAAAGTAAATTTGCACACCCAGAAATAGGTAATAGCCATGAATAAGTTGGGATGATATGTACATATATTCTAATACCGATTCATATTCATTTCGAGTACTTATTTAATAACTGTTTCACAAAATTTGAGATAGTGTAACCAGGTGATTTTAACGAATGTCATCGAATTAAGGTGTTTAATTAGTTTTGACTCGAAGGAAGGTCTTTACAATACAATATATGTTTGCACATGTAGACAAAATTTGACTGAGCGGATTATAATGAAATTTCGTGTTTAAGTTTTCATCATTATTGAGTGATCAACTTTTGGTAAAAAAAAACAGTAAGAAACATTTCTTTTTCAATATTTAGTAACAGATAAATAAAAAACATGTAGGAAAGTAATAAAATTTATTTAAAAAATATTACTTTAATGATAATTTTTTCTTATATTATAGTTTTGGCAATCTGTGATTGCCGCAATCATGTAAAAAAGAGAGACGATGTTTAATTTATTTACAGTCTAATAGTAGGTATATTACACATTAAGAGTTGTAAGATGTATATTACGCACGAAGTGGAAATGTTTCACAATAGCGAGGCGGCGAGGTTGTAATTCCACAATTATTTGACTGCATTTCTATCACACCACGATCATACAATACACTAAAATAATTGACATACAACTGGTAAGTAGTACCAACTACACAACATAAAAAAATTATGTATGTCAAACTGTCAACGTTAAAAAAATAAATTGAAACTGTTTAAAACCCAAAATAAAAAAACAATATGTAGAACCCTTCTTGTTTATTTATTTAATAGTCGTAATGTGTTATATTAATTATAAATAATTTTCTTATTTATACTATTAATATAATTTTGATAAATCAAAAATTCCCTAGCTGTACTATACTTGACACACGGTCTTTCGTAATGCAACACTTATCCTACAAGTTGTACAGTAATGGCTATTTACTTCAGTAGTTGTAAAAAAAGTATCTTATCTACTGATACCTCGGTACATTATTTGTAAGTTTTGGGTTTGACAGTGCTTGTTATGTTATTATGTAATATTTCAGCAATGTATCTGTCGCATTGACTTCTTATGGGATTGAAGAAAGTACATAGGTAGGACAAGTGTGTGAGGTAGTCAATTCTTGAATGTTTTCTTTTGTATATCTTAACTTGGTGTTCAATTTTTCTTTTCATTGATTTTTATTATCTTCTTTTGGATTAGAAATATTTTGCATTTGTTCCCTAGTTGTAATTTGTTTCATAACGTAACGTTTATGAAACTATTTTTCTTGTAATTTTAACAGATTTGGCGTGCAGAGTGAGGACAGAGCTGTCACGAAGGTATCGGGCATCACTTTCCCAATTGTTGCGATTAGCGCCGTGGCTCGTGGCACGTGTGCGTTGCTGATTGAGTCATGAGTCGGGAACGCGGCCAGTAGAGCCGAGAGCCGCGGAGCCGGGGCCCTGCCCGACACATCCTGGTGGTCCACCGATCCCGCGTTGGCGTTTTTATTTACTAATTAATTCTGAGACTTGTGACACCTTTTATGCTTCCCCTCCGCCCACTTCCCAACGAAATTATTGCCATTACTGCTGCCTTTATAATCTTGTACCATACAAACAGTGACTCTCAAACAGAACACTACACTAACTCAAACATTTTTGTGAGAATTTAGTTCAATATTTTTTGAGTGAATATCACATAACTGTTTTAAATGGCAAGCTGCGAAATGAAGTACTCATCGTTCTACATCTAACCTATTGTAAGCTACTTTTTATTTATTACATATGTAATAACTTTCCTACGTGCTTTCTGAAATATATTAGATATCCTAATCTACATATACGTATGTATGTTCTAGTATATACATGGATTTGTTGATAGTAATTATTGGTTTATTTACTTCAAAATTTGGTTCAGGTTTTCTAATTCCATAAATATTTATTCCCTTAAGTTCTTGATTTAGTAATTGTGTTATACAGTTAGCTACCATAACATTTCCTCTAATATAGATTTAATTCCTGATCTCTTTTTTACGTTAATTGCTGTGTTTATTTGTCTTTGTACTTAAAAATTGCTATAATTATTAAACATATATAATTTCTCATTTCTTATTTACCTCATTTTAATCTATTGTTATTTGTATTTAATGATCTTGATAAATTCTTTTTATATGCTTTTTCACGCCACTATTCACTTAAGTTTAACTTACTTCAATAATAACATAATTCGTAACTCGTAAGTTCCTAATAACTTCCTTTATTTGGTTACCATTGTCAATGAAAAGTTGTAGAAAAAAAACTACTAGGAGGATAATTATGAGAAGCTTACTAATTTCATATACATTTGGTCGTCCAGCAACTAACTAAAAAGTTGCAAATAAATAAATCTGAACTGTCAAGTACAAATATTTTAGCACTATTTGAAGTTAATTGTTGCTGGTGACGCGAAAAATATAATAAATGACTCTGCAAGCTCCACCTCAGTTCATATCTTCTCGAACGTTATAATGTACTTACATTCCTTGTAGCCTGAATAACTATGTTCTAATATATTACATAATTAGTTACTTATCCCAGAATTTCCTGATCTGATATTTGTTCTATTTCATATGTAATTTCAATCATGCATTATTTGTCCATCTAAAAATGTTACCTTTAATCTGTATAGGTCTCCTAACTAATGTAATAAATATGAAATTATAAACATTTGTTTAAATAAGAACATTTTTACAAAAATTAACACTGTAACTTTATAATCCGATTTTTTTCATGTGTTTTAAGGTTTTAAAGATTGAATGTATATATTATTTTTAGTTAAGGCCAACATTTTGACGGTCACTGATGCTTCCCAAGTCACACCTATCAGAACGCAGCGTCAGTAAGATCTATTTACGTTCTATTTAGAATCGTAAAACTCTAATTCACCGATAGTTTTTATGAATTTTAATTTTAGTATCGAGAGTGGAGTGGGATTATATTTTATACCCTCATCATTCGGATTCTGTGTGGCAGACAACATTACGTGCTACGGAGGGTAGGGGGACAGTGTCTGATGTGCCATGTAAAAATAATTATCAAGGATGGCAAAAACACCGGAATAAATTAAAAGTTTATAGCATTACAAGTAGGAATTGCGCTATGAATATTTGATGAACGCGGCTACAGATTTTATTTTTAACTTGGTCTCATCGAAGTGTACTTAATGATACAACTTTGCTAAGTATTTGTGTATGTTTTACTTTATGATTAGTAGCGTTGTAAATTTTAATCTTGTTACACAAATTTCACTTACTTTGCTACATAGTTGCATAAATTTGCTCTGTTTATGATTTCCTTAATGATTATTTTTTAAAATAAATAAGTCATTAGGTAGGTAGGTAGTTATTTTAATTCATCAAGGAACCTACAGCATTTAGAAATTTTATAATTATTATATGCCAGCGATGTCCATGAATTTTTCAAATTCTTCTATTTTTCTAGGTAGTGCATTTAGAAGTAATTCAGTAAATAATGATAAACGCTATCCTTTTTTGCCGTTTTCAGTTTTTTGTTTCTAGATTTTCTAATAAAAAAAAATCAAAATTTTGACATGTAATTTGAGTGAACAGTACAATTGATGACGTAAGAATCAATTCTAAGAAATAAACTGTAGAAACAAGTTCTGAAGTCACCTAATTCTTATCTCTGTCTATTTTAGGTTTAAACGTAAGAAACCTAATTAATTAGATATACATTTAAAGGCAGTTATATTGGAAACGAGAAGAAAGAATTATTTTTGAAAATTTAGAATCAAATAAAAAGTTTTAGAAAATATCAATTGTCCTCGGAAAAATGAAATCACTATTTGTAAATTTTATTATTTTTTGCGTAATCTTCTTTTCTACACATATCTATATGTGGGAAATATTACTTTATCTCTAATTTTAAAAACACAGTTTTTAGTTGCAAATAGATCAAAAACGAAAAGAAATGCTTATATATAAATTTAAATAAGAAATTTTTAATTCTTTGCTGATCCATTAGTTAAATAGAGAATTATTGTGTGCTGGACTTTTTTGATTAAAAAATACGGATATAAATTATAGCTTGAGAGATTACGTGTTGGCCATATCAGATTTTTTATGGGAGCGCACAGTATAATGCAGTTTATATTTCCGTGGCTGTCGGAGTGTTGGTTAATGGCCGTGGAATGCCCTCGCGGTGTTAACTGATATTAGGTATTGTTCACAAGTGGTGATAAATAAATTAGCCTATTCGAACCTCGTTGTTTTTCGCTCAAATCTAGAACATAAATTTCATTAAGTGCGTTACTGGTATGGTAGCTTAACCTCCAGTCGCCCAGACAACTCCTCGTGCCCAGGAAATGGAAATTAATTAAACATTCCGCAGGCCGATTGCACTTGCGAATTTATTTTATTGAAGATGCCGATCTGATAACGAAACATGTAGTGATTGAAAATGCATTTTCACAGGATTTCAACTTGTGACGGCGTAAATATTTTGCAAGATTACACTATTAATTATTATTACCAACAAATTAATGGAGTACAGCGGAATACAATTTGCGAAAACGCGTAACTTCAGTGTTTGTTATATTACAAATAATTCATCCGAGGAAGGTTAGATCGAAGGTTATAACATATGAGTGACCGACCGATATTTCGGTTTCGGCTAAAGACATTGCCCCGGTCGAAAATAATATTCGTATCGTGTTTGGCGCTTTCGGATTTTTCCGAAACGGTTGCACTTGCCTTTTTTGTTTGTTACTTAAATAGTTTTGTTTTGAAGGGTATTTAATTTTTCTTCCTTTCGAAGATAGATTATTATTTTATTATTGTTATTCTGAAACTGTTACTACAAATGTGCCAAATGTAAGATCTTATTAATTTAATTTGTAGAATTAAGACAACGACTATTTATTATAAAAGTGAGCTCGGAATACAGTCCATTATCTCTGCAAGAATAAAGTGATTTTCTAATAAATGTACGGTTTCGGTTACCAATTCGGCCGAAACTAGAAGAGGAGCCAAATATTCGGTTGAGATTTCGGCTGAAAATATTTTTCGGTCGGACAAAATTAGATATCAACACTTGATCTTGGTAGCCTATTAGTCACTCCAACAGCAAAAATCCTATTGTAATGTTGGGACTATTTAAATGTGGTTACTAGGATTGGGTTTGAACATGTAAAATCATATTTTAGTAATTTCCTGCTTTTCTAATTATTTTAGATAAAAAAATAATAGTTGTAGAATATAAAATTCTAAATCTGAATTAATACACAAAATTTTTATGTGGCTTATATCTTCAGAAAGTAAATATAAAAATGACACAAAGCACTTCAAACAAAGCGGTACCCATTCATGAAATTTAAACAAAAATTAACAAATGGTCAACGTTTTATCTATCAAGTTACGGTGCATTAGTTTATTTTTATTATTTGTTATTACTGTTGATGTGAACAATAATACATAAATGAATTTTTAATTTAAAAAATAAAAACAAAATAAAGTACTGTATTTGTATTTGTACTTGTTAGATAAACCGTAATACTTGTGAATTTTTGTTTCAGTTCCATGACTACGCCTATTTTTGGGATGTTTTTTTTTCCTACCTATTTCTAAGGTTCCAAAGGATAAATTAAATAATTAGAGAAACAGGAAATTAGGATAATATGATTTTACATGTCAAATCCCTATATTTAGGTGTTCGATTCACCACCCTGTAACTCTTTGTAACAACAAAGAGAAAATATTTAAATATTGCTGAATATTATTTTTTTTTGTTTATAAATATAAATTTACATAATTTCATTGTTACAGATGGTGCCCAAAATCTTCATAGATCTGTTATCTACAGAGGTGAGTTATTTCAAGTATTACATTTTTTATTGTTCATTGTATTCTTAAGAACCCTCTAAAAATCATTAATTAAAAAAATCATTAAATTATTTTTTTATCTCCAAATCTCTTCTCTGCATCGGGTGCTCGAAAAACAATTTCCGTTAATATCAATCCACTAAAATCAGTTGTCTTTTGTTCCCGACTACCCTTCGTGCGTATGAATACTAAAGCCCTAATTACACCCAACAATTTAATACAATGACATCTCCGCGCAATTGATAGACAGATGTGCATGGCCGTCATTAGTGTTTTTTATTTTAATTTTTTATGTTGGTAATCCTTCCCTTTGTTAGTGTTTTTTCTTACTAGTAATTAATTGTTAGTGTGGTGGCAGTAAGCGATTATTTTTTGTTAATTTTAAATCAGTGGTTGCTGTGAAAAAAGTCTTTTGTTTTGTTCTTTTGTTGACACAATGTTTTTTATTAAAAGATTAGTGCGATGAAAAGTTTTTTTAATTGTAGGGGTAACATACCCCTTGTTTTTTTACATGTGGTGTGATTTTTTTAAGTGTAAGGTTTAATCCGGAGGGTAAAAAAAAATTGTAGGGATCATTTGGAAAGACAAAAAATAGGAAACCGGAAGGAATAGTTTTTCTTTTAGAATATTTGTTTTTTTATATGATACTATTGCAAAGTATAAAAACAACACTTTAAAGTACATTTTGCAAGATTTAACAACTTAACTACCTTAACTAATTTAAAGAAGATAATGATTCTGTGATTGCTCAGCAAAAAATTAATATTTACTTACAAATATCCGGACAAAATTTATACATTTTTAAAGGTTATTTCTTTTCCTCCCCAAAAACTTTTGTCCCCAAAGCTTATTGGGCTTTTATTTAAATATTTGCAAGCTTTTCCAGACTATCAGTACAAATAAATTAATTAAAAAATTATATTTTTTAATGTTGAATTTAGTTAAATTTAAAAAATTGTATAAGATTAAAATTAACGATATTTGGGGCTGATGCCAAAATTATAGATAATTGAAAATAATTTATAACTATTAAAAAAAAAACATATGAAATATACTCTACCTCCTTGGTGTATTACAATGAAACGAAATCCCTAATAAAAGAAAACCAAGTAATTTTTACGTTAGTGACTTTTTCTCAAAAAAACAAGTAGAAAACGCTAAGTCTGTCCATAAACAATGCGTGTCACCCACATTGTGTTGCTATATCACCTTTGACATACGTGTTCTAGGTTCGACATCACTGGTTTATTGTATAATTCTAATTTAACTAAAAGTTGTACTGTTTTATTTTTGCTTCCCCACAAATTGTCTGAAAGTATCACTGAATACCTTCATTATGAAATTAGTAATTAGTTCATTTCATTGTCTTATGTGAAAAGGGGAATTGCCTACCTATTTATTTTTAAATCTGTTTGGTAATCGCCGGAAAAATTTCGTATGTTCTTCGGGAAAAAAGTGTTTTTTATAGTCGTACCTACTTATGCAATGCCTCAACTAGCCAACTCCAGGCTCGATTTGTGTGTCGTCCTCTTTACGAAAATACCTAATAACGAATTTTTAATTTTCAGTATCTATCGTTTCACTGTTCTGAAAGACAGGTTAAAGATTCTGACTGTACTATTAAGAATTGATTCTTAGAATAGTAGCTTTGATAATATTTGTCAGCTCTTAGTTTTTGATTCCAGAAGTAAGAAAAGCCAATTTATTTGTTATAATTTCACTCGAATTTTAAAAGCTACAGCTTTTTTCGGCTAAATTTTCTGCTCTTGCAAAAACAAAGAACCCTTTGCAACAGTGGCGCGGTAGGGGGTGTTTTTTACCCCGCGATAATTTATGCGATTTTAAGAGAGTGCGTGCAACAATATAATACGGTATGCGTGCTGGGTGCAGTGGCGTACAGGGCTGGGGGTATGCGGGGCGAGAGAAGAGGGGTAATTAGCGATCAAGTAGGTGGAAATAGGGCGCGCATCGCTTTTTAATCCGAGACAAAAGCTACATAAAAACCGGCACAATGCAGTGCACATCTGCTTGCTGTACAATGGAGGTACCAGTTACTGGCATGAAGATATCATCAATACAATGCAAATCAGCTACGGAAAATTATTGCTCAAAGTAAACATTACTACAGTACGTCTTTTAAAAAATGCATTAAGGAGTTAGATAAAAGTTTTAGCCAATCACAAAATTACAAAACTTCTATCTATCTAAGTAAATCACAAAATTATAATTTGACAGATTTTTCGATACACTCGTAAAAACATAATATGACTTACCTATCTTCATAAATTTAAGTCATTATTGCATAAAAAAATTATAAATTTTATTGGTAAACCATATATCATTATAACATTAATTTGAGCTGGACATCATATTTTTAAATGGAATTATTTTTCCTTGTTTAAATCTTAGCCTATACTTACTAATTACTTTTAAAAATTGGGTATAATCACAGATCTATATCAAGAAATTATTGTATGCATCCGTTTTTGATTACAGAAAAGAATGTTTAGTGTGCAAATTTCTCCGAATATACAATAAGGATGATTAGAGAATAGAGATAGTTTAGTATTACTCTGTATATGTATATCGGTAATAAGTTTGAGTCAACAAGCAACGAAATGGACAAAGTGTGTTAACTAAAAATCTACACAATATTTGTGAAGCCAATTAAAAATTCAATTTGGAAGAAAAATTTTGTCGTAGGATGTTGTCAGTTTAAGATTTCAAATTGTACGAGTTTGATTGCAGTTGTCAGAATAGCTTCAGATATGAAAAGTTTTAATGAATTAAACTGTAAAAAGTTAATTAGCGAGTTGTATATTCAACATGTTTGCGAAGGGAAGTCTTTAAGTGAGAAACACTTTGCTAAGATAACATTTCGAGGAAAATAATGTACTGCATTATTACGAATCTTGTTGAATAATCATTAGAAAGAAAGGCTGGAGCAGAAGAGAAGTGTGGAAACGACAATACATAAGAAAGCATATATGGAAAATGATTCTGTCGCAAATTTTTTATAAACATTGAGGAAATTAAGCAGAACCTGAAGGTAAAAAAATTCTAGTATATACGTATATAACATTCTAAAATAAAGAGACATTCTCTTGAAATTCGGTATACAGTTTTAAAAACTTTCAAACAGTGGCAGTTCCTGGCGTTAAATCACAGGAGTGCTGCAACTTACCAAAATTTCAAAATTCGTTGAAAATTCGTGTTTCGATAAAGTATCAAAATTATTGTAAAAATAAAAAAAAATAAACATGAAAGTACCTACTTATATTGTTTTGTTTTGTTATTTCTTGATTTTGAGTATTTTATATCTTTCATTGGTATGTCCAAATATGGAAAGATACCGAATACCCACTATAAATATTATAATCACGTTGCTGCATTACTGATTTGACAAAGGAACTGCTTGATTTACAGTGCCGAATTACGCTTCTCACTGCAAGTATAAATGCTTGCGCGCATCGATATGCTATATGCGATAAATTCACAATTTTTGCGACTATTTTAGTATGATACTTTAAAAGGATATTATATAACACACAATGTACCTAAATAAAAAAGAATTACACCAATTAGAGCGAAAAATTAGACATTGTAGGTTCGATTACCAAAAAACGATATCGAGAAGTTGATAGCTAGGACTAAGAACAAAATTGAATTCACCTTCAGCAATAATCAATCATATATTTATCTTTTCATGCAACTGCCACAATATTTTTGACTGTAAAATAAAATGTTAAAAATGAATTGGCGTTTTAAAATAACCATTAAGTTGTCAATTAAACAAAAAAATTAATAAATTTGTCTTCTATTATGTAATTGAAAATTAAAGAACAGTTAATACAAAGTTAAAGCGCACGGCGGTAGAAACATTTTACACTAATTCCATTTTTGCAGTGTAAAAGCCTGGTTCTAATAGTGTTTAGTGTTTTTTGAAGCTTGCTGTCCCAATATTCTAATTCTAATCCTGAGAGTAGCAACCCCTATGTGGAACAGACACGCAGACAGCACGTCGTAATCAGTTGCATACGGTTGGCCGCACGGCAGGCAGTTGTTTCAGGCTTGCGCTAATTGTTCATTCATATGCAGATGAGCTGAGAGTGCGATGTGCTCAGCCGTCCCGGGTTTTAATCCGTTCTCATTATCCCGTGCCACTTAACCCTACTACCGACAGATGGAACGCTCCTCTCTGATACATTTGTTCCCATATACTCTAATATGACAATGGGTGATTTGATCACATAGGTTTATAGTTTCAACTATTTTAGAAATTTTATAAACAATGTCAAATTAATAAAGGTAAGAAGCACAACCTCTTAGGGTTATTATAATTTTAGCCGACCCAAAAATAACCACAATTTTTTTTAAGAACCCGCTCATTTTCAAATAAAAGTAAATTATTTAGTATGCATATTTTATATAAAAACTGTTTCAATATAACAATATTAATCTATATTTTTGAACAAAAAATATCAAAATATGCCCAAAAACCCAAGAAAATCCTAAATGGGTTCGGTTTTTTTATATAAACCCTGGATTTTTCTCAAACCTACTCTTACTCTTCACTTGTACTTGAACTCTTAATTATTTCTTGTCTGAATTTGCTTATTAAACATATAATATTCTTACATGATGGCACATATACCAACTAGAAGCCTATCGCAAGTTTATAATTTACAGGTTTCACGACAGTATTTTGAAATATATCTAAGGTATATTCAATTTTCGATTATATAATTAATTTTTTTAATGTAAATATTTCTATCTCACTTTAAAATGAGTTTGGATAATAATTACTTCATTACTGCAAAAAAAATGTTAGTCACAATTTGCTTCAACCCTGCTCAAATAAGTACCTATACCATTTGGAAAATAGAAACCAAGTACGACATCCATATGGCGAGAGTTTAAAAATCTTATTACAAGCACAACACTTTCGTTGTTCTCTTCTATTGAAATTTTATTGATAATTTTTTTCTTAGATTAGTTAAGATGATTTAATTTTTATGGTTTTCTTAGATTTTATAGCAAGATTTTTATTTTGTTAGACCTGTGGATTAATAAATTATGAATTTTACTTGCACGATCGCAAATTTGAAACTTTGTTATCTAATCTAGAAAATCGGGAGAGACAACACAGTTTTATTTCAATTTATTTATCATTGTTTTAGATTGTTTGTAAACATGCCGACTAAGTTAATTCTTATGAAAAATAAATCGCATTTCAGAAGAAAAAGTAGTACAAATATGATGTATTTATGCTAGTTTGCAGTAAACTAGCTACACACCCTACTGCATCGATATAATATTGCAATAAATTTTTACTGTTATTTAGATGAGAGTTATTATACTGTATATAAAATTGTTGCATCTCTCCCGAACTTACCCTACCTCCCTTATTTAGAGATAAAAAAAAACAATAAAATTGGTCAAGTGTTTTTAAAAAACTATAAGAACACTTTCTATTTTAGTTAATATTTTAATTGTTAAATAGAATTTTGTTTAATTTTTTTATCTACAAAAGATCAAAGCATTATTTTCTATTTGCTCTTGGCCCAATCCTAGTTACCACCTTCTGACATTATTTCCTCGCGACTACAGCTTTCATTAGCCTGCACCTCCCAATCCCGCGACCTCAGGGCAGGCAGACTGGTGTTTTGTTTTTAATTCGTGTTATTCGTCACGAAACCTCGAAAAATAACACATCGGAACGTATGATTTGACAGAGTTATGAGAGATTTAAACAAATAAGTATATTAAAAACACAAAAAATAAATCGATTTAAGCTGAGCAGCGTGAGAAAGCCCCCAAACAAATCTTCATTTAGCGCGATCCACACGCGTCCTGCTCGGGCGGCTGCTGCTAATATAAAGGCCGCTACACATAGGAGGAGCTCGACTCCGAATGCAAATCATAACAGATTTGCAAACATGCAACCGGAGGAACTCAATACTTTAATTTTATTCTTTCTTCAATTCAATTTTTCATATTTTTCTGAAATACCAACAATTTCTAATTTTTCAAATACATACATTTATTTTTTTATTAGTCTTGACTTAACATTTTTAAACAATTCTAGAAAAAATAGTAATATTTGAAACTGAAATCATTGGACTATCATTTAACGCTCAGGCTTCATAATTAGGGTGATCACCTTCATATTTGATTGATTTGATATGACTGGCATTATTGGGTTTAGAAGTGCTAAAAAAAATATATTTAAAATGTGAACAAAAATAATGTAGGCATATATTTTAATTGAACATTAATTTGAAATTGAAACTTAAATTATTTAAATCTGCAATTACAATCACATAGCATATCCAAATAAAGTTTCCTCAAATTTAATTTAAAATATGAATAGTATATTATTTAACAAGCATAATAAGTAGGCTATATTACACGAGGATGTAATTAAAAATACGAGCGGTAGCGAGTATTTTTAATCATCCGCGTGTAATGTAGCCATATTATGCGAGTCAAATACTATACTTTATCTACAACTATCAGGCATATAAAAAATCTGATATTATTTGTTAAATATTCAGTTAGGTGTGAGTAGTTCATATATAGCTCAACAGATGGCGCCACAGTAGCCTTAAATGTCAAAATAACTTTTCAAATTGTATTTATTATACTTTTATAAGCATATATATATGATATTTATAATAAAAATGTGTTATTAATAAATTAACAGTTTAATAAAATATTATGTGTTAAATTATATGCCCTATTTATTACAGAAAAGTGTAGCGTGTATCATGACATTTCATATTACACTTGTGTAATATGAGTAGTATATTATATGTAGTATCACACGTATAATGTACAGATATTTCAATAGTTGTAGATAAAATATTTTTTTACTTTATAAACCTGGAAATTGTAACAAGTGATCCACCGGGTGAAATCCATGAAGTAGTCAGTAGTCACCATATTCCCAATATAGGTATTGCGAGTCAAATCCCGCGGAGGAATATATGAGAATGTTATTCATTCCCTAATGTCACAGTCATTCAACTGTATATGATATTAGAACAGTGGTTTAATTTATTCGGTGACCGTGCTTGTTATTCCTGCGTACCTAAAATTAACTTCGCTTTTAATTTTCTTAGTTTCTTCTTCATTGTTTTTTTTGCCACGCTTTTATTTTCGAAAGATCTCAAATTTTAATTACGGTTTGTATATCAAAAAACTCATACGTTAGGGTACTTGAATCCCAAATTACCACTGTAGTTGAATGTTTGTTAACCGTTTAATTATTTTTTCATTAGATATTAGATCCTGTTTAGGTTTATGATAATTCTTTATTTAAGAGCAATTTGGAAATGTACAGCAGCTATTTACTAAGAGATTCTACTATGTGTGTCTGTACATAAGTTCTGTTCTTCTTGACAGGAACAACAATTCTTAATCAATTAACAAATAATAATAATATTTATTACGCCTTTTCCATACATTCAGTATATAAAGCGGTGATATTTTGATGGTGGTGTCAGTTTTCACATATATTTTATAACATATTTAGTTACAATGTTATATGAAATGATGAAAAGACACCTACGACATCCTTACCTTACCCGGGATTAGAATCTAGAACCCCTGGCACGTGAAGAGCGAACACTATCACCATTTGGAAATCACCATAGAGTGTTAAACTCCTTGTATTATTATCTTGAGCTAAGTACTTGAATGTATTTGAGGTCCTGTCTTTATCAGACTATTTAGAAATGTAAAAGAAACCAAATGTTAATAGTATTTACTTAAAGTGATGTTCTTCTTAGAATGTAATAGTAGAAGAAGAAGGTTCTACATTGTTGTGTGGTAGTGTGTGGCAGCCTTTAGTGTTATTAACGCTCCCCCCGTGGGTATTTCACACCTTGACGTAGCGGCACGAGTAGTTCAGTTCCTGCAAATGAGAACGCACCTCCGGATTCGCAGGCCTGGTGACTTTGATTTTCAATTTGCGGCCATCAGCACGTTGGCAGCTCGGTTGCTAAACACTACCATATTAGCTTAGCGCGTCGCCTCTGGCCTCCCATCCAACCCATCATGGGAAACAAACAAAGGAACGATACCACCAAATGGACCTTACGTACTACACATCAGAATCATTCCGAATTGATGTTTTCAATATATCTATTAGCTCATTCCGATCAGTTCAATAATAATTATTCGTCGCATGTTTATACTATTACTATTATAACTGTTATTGATAACAACGTAAAACGAAGTATTTACGGAAGATATTAAAACACATTTTAGGATAGCAATTACTAGGAATTAGCACAAATACTAGAACAAAAATTCGAGATAATAAATAATAAAAATCATTGGTGTTACAACCCTAGGAGAGTTTTGATCGCAGGTATTTTTTTGCTGTATGTCTAATGATCATTAAATAAATTCCCAATTGAAGTAACGTTCATTTTAAAAATACGTAGACATGCGGGCATTACTTGAAATTTCTTGCACATACACATTGTACCATTGGCAAAATTGAAGATAGAGTATCAAAAAATACCTACACCGCAGTAGATTCTACATTTAGAGTATTACATATATTAGTACGTTTCATTTAAATTGTCAATCCCGAATAAGTATAATTTAACTATCAGATATCATCATTAACATTAACTTTAACAACTGCAATTGTAATTCGATTTTTGATGACAACTGAACTCTGCCGATCCTTTGGTTTCTAAACTTAATCGGCACTTTCCACCTAAAATTTCATTCAAATGATACGTAGCAACCAAATTAAGCACTGACTGTTCATGTTCCCTAACTTTTGTCGTGTGTTTCGGTTATTAGGTAGAGTAGGTTGTCATCTTAAAGCCTCTGCAAGAGACCTACAGGCTACAGCTTGTTGTAGTTGGTTAATAGCTGACGATGTTGGGAATCGAACCTCATACTTTTCACACTCCACTCACTTCGAGTTAGAGCGCGCTAACCAAGAGAGCCCGTAACAAATAGATCAGGGATCAGGAATTATATTAATTGAAAAAAATCCGGAAATAAATAATTAGACTAATTTATGGACAAATTATAACATATTCTAAGATTTTAGGTAATTACATATTATAAATGAATAAAACAAAAATAGAAAAATTCAATTCATTTTTGTGTTAAATACGCAAGAAAATAAAATCAGTCATTAGTCTGAATGTACAAATTATACTATTACAAGCAAAAAGAAAAGAAAATTGGATGCTGAGTATTCAGAATTTTCTGAACCAGTTTATTTTATTTATTTAAGTAATATGTTTGTTGGAGTTGGGAAGTCCACAGTTTCTCAATTAAGGGGTTTCCACAATATAATTGTTTGTATTAAATTTTCGTATATAAAACAGAGTTGTGTTCCATGTGTGAATAGCTGGAGCATATGTAAAAATATAATCAATACAGTTATTATCAATTTTATTATTTAATCATTTACATTAAAATGATGTTTCAGTAGTTTACTTTCTCTTTGGAAGAAATTTTATAGTGTGATATACTTTATAAAATATTTCTAATAAACACAAAGATAGAAATTCCAGATAAAAATTGAGGTTAAGTATATGAAAATGCTGAAAAATTTCATAATAGTGTCACCTGCTATTTATTTCTCTGTTGATTAAGTCACAGCAATTTGATAAAAATGAGTTATTGCGTATAAAAAATGAAAATCATAATAAATCAGCAATATTATGCATCGATTTTTTAATAACAGTCATTACCGGCATGTAATAAAATGATATTTAATAGCATTGGCAACATGGCGGTGTATTGCATGTACAGTTTTAATTTCTTAATTTGTACAATTAAAACTCATCATGATAAAAGTTAAAAATCATGCGACGTTTACCCACCGATAATTACGAATAATTTGCAGCGACCAAGGTTGGCTGTGATACGAGGAGCAATGTGAAAACTAGCATAATGTATAATAATCACATGCGGTACAGTTACATGCAGAGCGATAATACGCCGTAATTATTGCTAGTTATGCAAGGATGAAAAGCATTATCGCAAAATGAAAATGGGAAACGCTCACAATTACCCCAATTAAATGCACTACCCGCAACACCACTCTCAATTATTGCACATTCATATCAAACCAAATTCATTAAATTGCATTCCACTTTTATTGCTAATGTATTTTCTCTCAAAAAATTATAAATGTTTTATGAGGAATATTATTATCATTCGCACTACATCTCTAAAACGAGTAAGACAGAAACGCACTGGTGTGATAATAGGAATTCATTTCATCAATAAAAATCATTATGGTAACCACTTACTTCTTATTTTATTATTATTATTATTATTTATCCATTACAACAATTTTAGAAATTATTGTAATGCTATATACTTTCTATTGTGTTTTATTTGTCCTCAGTTGTTAACTTATTAATCTTACAATTTGCTTTAGTTATCTGTTTGCAAATTACTACAATTTTCAAATTCCAAATCTATTTATTGTCCCAAATATTTACTCTGGTACTTGTACTTGGTCCAGATTATTGTTTTATTTTTGCAGAATATATTTTCATTTTCCAGAAATTGCTCTAGTTTTCGTTTCAGAATTTATTAAAAATTTTGTGATGCCTAATACTGATCAACATATTGCTTTACATTGTTGCTGTAATATATGATCTAGTTATATAAATTTTTGCCTTAGAATGTCTTCTAGTTATTTAGTAATTGTTCTAGAGTTCGCTCAATTTTTTTTAACTTTTTGATCTAGTTCTGACCTTTTCCTTATTTTATTCTACGGAAGTTTCTCTTACATGTTCTCTATACTTTTTCCAAATGTAATGGCTGTGAATATAATTATGTATAATTATGAATTTTAGTAGGTGTAAAATACCGAAAGAGTAACACACAAAAAATGCAAAATCAAACAATTCCTGTCACGTAAAAAAATACAAGCAAAATAAAATTCTCTAAATCATATAACTGTAACTATTTATATAAGTACATATTTAAACATATCCTCAGTCCTTACAATTATAGAGAAAATCCTTTTTCCTAGCATTATTTTTAGCAAATCTGTTTATTATATATTCTACATTAATATCTATATCACGATGTACATGCAAAACTGCAAAGCCACTAGTCTATTTTTTTTACTTCAAGTTCAAGTGCCTTGCCTGTTAGGCATAGTCTTTCAAGTTCTTCTTTTTTGCGACCTTAAATTTTATTTTTTGATTTCCAAATAATCCAAATATTCTAAATACAAGTACTCTTTATTATTACCTATGTGATCCGTGCCTTCTTAGCACTTATTCTGTTAATAAGTTCCATCATTACTCTCTCGTTGTATCCGCGCTTGGTTAGTATCGAACCAGTGATTTGTACTTACCTAGATACTAACACTACTAAAATGTTTGTTGTCATCATAGCAACGACTTACTTTGAAACATTGTCTTTGTCTGAAGTACAGAAATACCAATGATATTTTCTCACTTGATACTACTTTTCAAAATAACCTCGAAAAAGAATGCCAAAATTGACAATCTCTGATGCGCTGGTTTTTTCTGAGTTGTACATCCATCTATAGTTATATCTCACTCACAATTACCTTTTGATACCTCGAAAAAATGGGCTATATTTAAAATTCTGTCATTGTAATAACAATTATAAATTTAGTACTGACAGCAACGTCGTCTGTAAATGCCATGTGGTTGGGGGTATACAACATTCCATCATAATATTTATTCCAAAGGCCTGGACTTAATAGGGAGCCCTGTGGGACAAATGTTCTTTGGTTGTATGTTACAATTCTGCCCTCAAATTTTCCATTATCTAATGGGCATATTAAGAAAACAGCTAGGTATATAATTTGATTCATGCTGATTGGTTAGTCACTATTGATAGTAAAAGATACTAATATACATACTGTAGAAAGAGATTGTACAAAAAAGTATATTACACATGTTGGAAACAACAAAATTATGTATATAAAACGTATATTGCATATTGGTATCTAGATGAGTATAAAATCACTGTAGTGAACCGAACTTTTTATTTAGAAGTCGAAGATGCCAAATCAGAACTTATATGATATAATTAAATAAAATTATAAATTTTGAATAAATGTTTCAGTAAAAGCACTTTTATAAAAATGAATAATCAGTTAGTTTCTCTATTTCTTCTAGCAATACCGTTTCTTTTCCAGTTTGTCTACAAATCATTGAAATCAAGTATCCATATTTGCGAGCGTTGAAATATCTTGCGAATTAGATTTATATAATTGAAACGGTAGACGGGTTTGCTGGAGCTAGGAATATATGAGGTTCGGCATCCAAGAGCTGGAATCCGGCGTGTTGCAACCTACGCTCCGGACAAATATGCAAGGGGTATGAACAGCGCGCGAACAGAACCGATACGCTGCTATAACTTACCAATCCAAGCCTACAACTACACCGCTCATTTTCATACCAACAATGAGAGTAAATGTTACACGCCGATATAAATATCACTACGCCCTTATGGCTCACGCATAGGTTAAAGAAATTGCTGAAAAGTTATTTCTAGCAACCACGAGCATGGTCAAATGGAAAAAAGTCCAAAACCTAACCTAACTTCACACAACTAAATTGTTATTAGCTGTTTAACCGTCGGTTCATCAATTATTAAAATTGTGTGTTTTTTCTTACTTTTTTGAGTCATCTATATATTATGATCGCTGTTAGATTTATCGTTAACAAGAACTTGTCATATATTTGACTCATGTTAAAATTAATAAAAATTAAGGAAACAAAAGTATTGCAGATGAAATTAAAAAAGAAAAGTGTTATAATTGTCGTAAACTTCATTTCTTTAAATTATTTTGTTAAACGTTCCTATAAATGATTACTCTTGCAATATATTGTCATCTGCTTATATTGGGTATTGTTGGCCTTAATATTAGAGATGTTAGAGTCAAAGAAATATAATTCTGAATTTTTACTTATAATTTCAAAAACATCAGTAATCGTTTTTCAAATGACGATATTATTCAAATTTTTATTTTAAACATTAATGTGTCTTAAACAATATTTAACTAGAAAAGAAACTGTTAAAAAGACTGCTTCTAATAGAGCTGATAAAAAAATTATTATGTCCAAAGTCTATACAGGTGACTTTATAAACTTTCTCGCTATTACTATCTCGAGAACTATAAGAGATACGAAGTTGGTTGAATTAGCAAATATTTGCGATATTATAGGACATTTAAAATGTGCCAAACAATTTTATTTAAGCCAATGGTTCTCAAGATATGGGACTCAACTTTCTTATTTTAAATGGAACATTCTATATATTTTTACATATTTGGAATATACATAAAATTACAAATCTAATGATATGTTTGAAATTAATTTTTTATTTAATAATAAAATTTCTTGTTGGCATTATATTTGGCATACTTTAACTTTACTCTTTAACTGAAAGTAGCAGTTGCCATGAATAAATAGAAAAACTAACGTCAAATTCTGCGTTCGTATCACGCTAATTCTATCATTAAATTAATTAATTAACTCTATTTAAAAGACTGTAGAATTTGACGTTAGTTTTCTATTTATGTATGGCAACTGTTAATTCCAGATAAAAGTCTACCTATAAACTTAATGTCAACATAGCGATTTAATTTTTTAACTAAAAATTAACTTGAAACCTATTTTGAGAACCACTGGTTTAAAAAAGAAATTGTTTGGTACATTTTAATAGTCTTCTAATATGGCAAATATTTGCTAATTTAACCAACATCGTATATCTTATAGTTCTCGAGAAAGCAATAGTGAGCAAGCTTATAGAAACAGCTTGTATATAGCAAATTGGCATACTGAGAAATCGGTAATAAACTTACTATGTATCAAATGGATTATGTATTTCTTATCTTAAATTTTATTTATTTTAAAAATCTAAATTAGAAAGGTCCATAAACAATGATCTTTGAATGTAATGGGCAATAATATTTAGCAAAAGTAGTTCATGTTTTAAGTAACGATATCTAAATGTAAAATTGCACATAAATAATTATTAAGTGTTTAAGATATGTGATTAAAATTTGTTTCCGTCCCATAACCTAAATGAATTTTATTGTTTTTTAAACAGCGCCAACCATTTTCCTCATCATCTCATCAAATTTACTCGCATTCAAACAAAACAATCAAAAAATAAATTCCTCCATATCAATCAAGACGAAATTAACAAAATTAAGTCTGATTTTATCCAGCAAAACACACTTGTTTACTCAACAGACGCAATAATTAACTCAAATTGTCATCAAATAATTAACAATCATCTCTACAACGCGCTGTTACTTAGCAACAGGACGACGGAGATGGTTGTATAGGGCGAGAGGAACTGGGAGAGAGATGGTACGACCAAGGGGCCTAATCAGGAGTTGAGACGAGGAGAAACAGCTGACAATCACTGGGCATAATGTCGGGCTGATTGTAACGACTCGCTCGGAATTAAAATCAATTATAGCATTGTTAAATTCAGATTGATATTAATGTCATTTGATGGGAGACATGGTGTTTGTTTAGTTCATTAGGCGACGCGATGGGATACTATTGTGTTGCGCTCTTCTCCCAACTTATGAGCAAAATGAACAAAAAGAAATGCTCAAGGTGTTCTGATTGATCCAATAAGCTTTCTATTCCAGCCCAAATATATTTCGTCTTAGATATTTGTAGCTGCATTATTAACAGTGTCGTCTATATTTATTCATTTTAATTTGGAAAATAGTTGCTAAAACGGTTTAAGGTCCCCACAAGTCAGTTTATAATATTGTTATGGTATATAACTAAACTTATAAAATTAACATAAGAAAATATAATATGTACTTACTGATATAGACGAGTGGCAGACATAGTATAACATAAAAAAAAGTTTTATTGCATAGCATTTCTGACACTATTATTGAACAATTATATTATATTATTTACATAATATTATTTATCAATATAATGGACCTACGCAAAAAGTAGCCATGGTTGTAAATAATTAATTTTGTTCTGTTCATTCTTTTTAATTAAAGACAGATTGTGATTGACAGTTAGATAATACGTATGAAAATACGTAGCTATATAGTAACACGTATCTTTAAAGCCAGAGCCGTCTTAACATGTTTATGCATCCTGAGTTAAAAAAAATCGTGCCTGAATCCTCTCGGATCAAACAATATTTTTTTAGGATGTATTAATCAATACGTTTAAAAACGAGCGTTTTTGTTAATATTTTATTTATCTAAAGAAATACTTAAATATTAAAAATGAAAACAATTTGGTAAAGGTGACTCTGCTTGAAACTAACTACCAGGCAATATTTCTATTTATTTTCTTTGAGTTAATATGTTTTTGCTCAATCTTTGAATTGGTTCTGTTTTTGTTTTCCTGTTTGGTTTATTATGATATCTCTGAAGTGATAAGTATTAAAATTACAATTTTAATTTTTAGTTAGATTTCAGTAGAAAATTGGAAAAGAATATTACAGAAAACTCAAGATGAATATTAACATTTCGGTTTATATTTTATTATACTCAGAACATAATACATATACAGAAACTAGAAATTCATGACATGTTACAAAAATGTTGAGAATTTTACTTTTTGGTGGGGGGGGGGGGGGGTTATGCACCCCCGGATTAAAAATACTGCCCAGGCAGAAGGAATTACATATAATTAAACAGAAATTTGGAACTTAAATAGAAAACATAAAATAAACTGTATCCCCACGATGTATTGCAGTAATTCCAAATATTTAAGCTAGATTTGTCAAAAATCAAAATGAAGTACAAAGAACTCGATTACATCTACAAATATCTGTGAAATTTGTAACGTTAGTAAAAGAATAGTTATATATTTGTATTTATTTATTAATACAGGCAAAACAATTAATTTTACGTTAGTAACCTTTTTATGGTTGAATAACAATTACTAAATCTTCAATTGAATATTGGTATTTTGTTCTAGTTCTAGCAAACACTAACTTCGTAAGTCAGTCGGTTTCAAATTATTTAACGACGACATTAAGGTCTCAAAAAAGTAAGAAGAAAAGACGAAGATTGTCTTTAAACAATGCGAGTCACCTTTGACATATGTGTTCTAGGTTCGCTAATCTCCATCCATGAAATTAATATTCCTAAGTATTAAACACAACTACATTTGTAAAATAGAAAAACAGAAGCAAATTTTAAATTTTAACTGTTTCACATAATTTAATTAACAGGAACAGTAAATAAATCATTAAACACAGTCATATATCCAAATTGTAACAATTTATAGGTAATTAATTTTAATATAAAATCCTTTGCGTTTTAAATAGACCTATGTAGACAGATTTACATATAATTAAAACATTCCTGAGAGGAATAGAGCAATACTTCCAAGATTAGAAACAACTGAACATTGAACGGTTGATTAATATATTTTCTCTGTTTCGGAATTAGAATATCATATTCCAGCACGCTTATTGATGTTAGAAGGAGCTTCATTCTTAAACGATTTTTGGTTAAACTTTGTTATTTGAGATTGGCATGATTGCATTAAATACACAAAATATCTAGGCAACTGACAAAGTAATTCTAATTTACCTAGGCAACAGACGAAACAGAAATCACTGTCACCAACCTAACTATTCTATCAAAAAAATCCCTTAATGGAAATTGTCAAATATTATTATAAAAAATAATGTAAATATAAGCCGAAACAGAGAAAATAGTATAAAACATTCGTTATAGAAGGCAATTCAAGCACTCGTTTGTTCGGGCACTCGCTGCTTCGCGCTCGTTCCCGAAATTCAAACTCGTGCTTGAAAAGGTTGCCTTCTACAACTTATGTTTTAATATACTATTCTAATTCACCTTTAATTAGTAAAAGATTTATAAAGGAGCAGTGTAATACCTCATAGTTTAATTCTAGTTTGAAGCGATAGAGAGCGAACGGTTCGTAAATGCGGTGCATGTATTGCAAATGGTTGGTTGATGTATGGGGGTGGGCTATCTGGTAACGACCTGGAGTTGTGTCGTCCGGAGCTCTATTTCAAGTGTTTGTCAGACGCAGCGCCCGCGGCCGCTACAAATCTCCGCAAGTGCCCCGTGCCAGCCGCAGGACGCATCCGCATCCAAGCCACTTTTTCCCCACACAACAACACACCATAATTATCACATTAACACTTAACACCCTTAACCTTCACCTCCAATACTATTCATACTATGTTTTATAAACAAAATTATTATTTTTATCAGGCATGATTATTGTCAGCTATAATATTCCTAGGTAAATTATAATTAGGCAATAATTTTATGACAGTTGCCGAAAGCACGTTGCTTCGTAACCGCGCGATGTCGAAGGCGAAGGGCTGTTAGTTATAAGCAACGGGCTAAAGGAAATTGTTTTAAAATTATAAGATGTCTATCAATGATCGAGGGATATTCGGTAAGAATTTTTTTGTAGTTTTTATGTTTCTATAACCTAAATATGACATTTTGAAAGGAAAGCAATTAAATAATTAATATTTGACCGATATCAATAACTGGTACTTACCTAGCAACCTCTTGACATAACTGTTAAGAGTCTTAGGGTAAGTGTGTTATGATTGGCTATAGGGATTCGATTGGATATTTTTTTAGACTAAAAATTTCCTTTGTAAGGTTTCTGGTTGATAAAAATATTTAAATAACATCAGTTTTATCTAAAACCTACTTGCATACTTACATACTTCCTCCTAACGACTTTCTATATTTCGGTTCTCGTAATAAATTTAATTACAGTTAGTAGTCGTCTGATCGTGGATAGTGTATCTAAGTATGTGCGTTTGTATTGTAGCATTCACAACATTGAAATTACTTGATCGTTGCTCTACAGTAATCCTGGTTAACACAAGAGTTTGTAAAATCCAAATTACTTAGTGGTCAACAGAAATATTTTATATGTAACAAAATGTAATAGAATTATAGTATTTTAACATTAATAATAAGAGCATTACAAAACAAGACAGATATTATGATATTTGTTAAGTCTATTAACAATTTGTTGTAAAATTAAAAAAGAATCGTAATTTCCTGCATATGAAGATACAGTTATTATTGATTAGATTTGAAGCAGTTAATTTAATGTATTCTGTGGCTCACTTGGATCTGCTTTGACTCGAACTGAGCGTAGTATGATATCTGGAGTACGATACCCAGTGAAATCAACTATTACTAAATAAAAAAATCCATCTGTGTCCAATTGGTTAGGAATCTACTACAAGCTACTGTAGGTCCCTTGCACAGACTTTCGGCTGACAACCTGTTCCAACAAAATGTAAGTAAAAATTTTCTTGAAACAGCTAAACTCTCGGGTAAAGTTCACTTATATTCCAATCGCTAATTACTAATGTTGACCACTGGCCATAAACTCTTACAACAAACTTTTATTTTGTATTGTAATTGTGGCTTAAGTTATGAATGTTAGTTTCATATTTTTGTCACAGTATCTGGACTTCTTGTCCAATAGTATTTTCATATAGTATACCTTTATGTAGGAGAAACAATTGTTAATTTTGTTGATGAATAAATGTAGATGAAACGATATGCATTGTATTTGGTGTAGTTTCACATGGATTATTAATCAGTAATCATTTAGCACCACGCTGTGGAGTGCCCCGCGTGCATCGCATCGCAGGATGTTGCTAAGACGCTTCGTAGCCGCGTGACTCAGCACTCAATTAATTATAAAAACTAGTCTCGGACAGCCAGTCACTGATAAACAAGGGTGCAAGCCATTAATGAATTCTATACCAACCAGTGATGGCCAAACTCTATCACTACAACAAACTAAACCAGGAAAATCAAGAATCAAGATTAGAAATAAAAACCATCAATAAAATCATTACATTTACATTCTATGATAAAGTTTATACAAAAAGGTGAAAGCCTTTAAATAATTGTATAACTTCTAATAGGATGATCAGACGGGCAGCAGTGATTCACTTGGTTATACCGTGCTTCGACTCAAACTGAGTGAGGTCTGCAGTTCAATTACCAGCGTCGCCTACTAATAACCAAATAAAAATACCTACTACAAGCCGTTCTCTGCACTTATGATGATGATGATGAATGATAACCAAATGTCCTGGATTTTCAGTATTCGCCCTTGTTTTGGGACGTTTGTCCTAGTTTTCCGAAGAACATTTTCGGGGCACATAAGTGTTCTAGTTTTTACATCTTGCCACTCCGTAAGAGAGGAATTGGTATTATGCTAAAAATCGGTTAGTAAGTTTTTTACGGATAAGCACGTTTTGAAGTTCCTAGAACAAGATTTTATTATTATTTTACGATGATGTGAATGGATGGCTGTGTGGATGGATGTTGTCGTAATGATTACTTAAATACTAGTGAATAAAAAGCCAAAATTTTGGATATAACATTTTAACACCCTAGATTAGATTTTGGCGTTAATAGTGCAATCGGAAGTGATGTTTTCATGAAGTTCTTAATTAATTATAAATATATGAGAATTTTTGTAAATAATAAAATACCAAAAAATGTAGCAGATAAGAAATATAAAAAGAAATAAAAGAGTGATCCTGATTAGTGCCAAATATGACATAAATATATAAAATATAAATTTTAATAAAAAGTGGAAAGAGGACAGGCGATTTTTATTTAGTTGCTATACACGCACATAACGCTGATTTAGAGTGTTTTCTCTAATAAATATTCACCCACAGAAGTAAAAAAAGGATCGTCTAAGTTTATCTATTACCTTTCATCTGTGGTCCTACGAAAGCAATTTTTATTTTATGTATGTATTAAAAATGTGTTTGTATGATGGCGCTTGTGATTTTACGAATGAAAATTAAAAAATCATGTAAATATATTAAATTGAAAAATGTCGTGTATTTGTAATTTATAAATTTGGTCACACTATTTCACAAACAGTGATGGAAAAACTAAGAATACAAGAAATTAAATTAGGGAGAAGGAGGAATACTATTAAAAGTAAAAACCACTGAATTCGAACACTTACGACTTATTATATTGGTAATAATAAACAAAATAGTGACATCGAAGCAGTCCCCAGATTTAATTCTACAACACTTGTGTTATGAAGACGGTCGATATTAGCTACTTGTCCAACGGTATCGGCAATATTTATTTATGTCATTGGCATTAACTATTATAATTCCGAGGATTTTATGTTTTAATTGAAGTTATAATATCTAAACCACCCGGGATTCGAATATTGCGAAGACTAACCTAATAAAGTCGATAATATTTATCGCACATTTCCGTAAATATATATTTGTACATTTATACTGTGGAGATCCGCTTACTTGTCGTGGAAAATGAACATAAGAACAACTTTTACGTGGGTAGGTAATAATTGGTAAATATTTCTAATCGGTTGGATTCGAACTTGAAATATCAGAACCACAGCTGATCAATTTATACATCGTATATCTAATAATAATGGTTACAATGATGAAAAATGTCATAACATGATGAAAATCTTGATTACGACAAAGAATTTTTGATTGCTACAAATAAAATTCTGATTTTCTTATATGATTTCTGATTCTTAATATAAAATTACAGAATGGTGATTATAATATTATAGTTGTTGTATAGTAGAGTGACACTTTATTTTTTTAATGAAATCAGTACAAAACCTATGTTCTATATTTAGATTACTTATTTTTGTGTGTGTTTTAGCAAATACTGTTTTAGTTTTTTTAAATTTGATTTCTTCGAGGCCTTTATTATTCTTAGGCAAAACATTTATGAATCCAAATATAATATATTGTTTTTGCTTTTTCTACATTAGCTTTAAAAACAAGTCGAAAAATCATAGCGATATTTCTGCTATAATTTTATTGCTATTACTAAAGTTCACTGTTCCTCTCAAAATCAAACCTTTTAACCAAGTCACTTACTAATAAAATCAAACCATGTCGAGAGATAGAAATTTTAGTTAATACTTAAATTACATGAAAATGTTTAAACATCTACCAAAAATAATTATAAAATATCGAAAATCAGTACATTCAGTACAGTATGTAAAAAATCAGTACAAAATATGATACAATTTGTTTATTAGTACAAGGATCTAAAAATCAGTACTGTACTGACAAAATCAGTACGAATGGTCACTCTATTGTATAGAGAATATATTAAAATAAGTGTTATCAAAAATTTATTATTCAAGTGCATTTTAATTCAAGTTTAACACCGCGCGTACCTTCCAAGAAAAAGTTATAATTACATCTCGGGGCGTTTTGAAATTACACATCAATTAATACCCCGAAGAGCCCTGCACTCAGTAAATTATCGTCCAACAGCTGTACAATATTATTAGTTAGATATCGCAGCGGAGTTACGAGCAATATTTCAAATAAAATATTCCAGTTTTCCGAGATAATTCCAGTGCGAGTAAAGCACGGCGTGCCCGCATGGCTCGCGAATGGCGAATCCGAGTCAACCCAGGTTGTAAACAACCATTTGGGTATCACAGTTTAATAGGCGTTATTAACTCTAGCTCGAATTACAATGAAATTATCAGATAGCCCCGGAGATATAAAGCCCACTACACACTCTCTCGATAAAACTTCATGCTTTATTTTTTACGACTCGTTTGATTTTCTCTTGAGATAGATGCAAATTAAATTATTATATTTAGTTAGTACCATGTGGTCTTGAGATTCGAGTTCGAGTCCTGGAAAATAAAATTTATCATTTATGACCCACATAAAAATAACAACCTCTCTTCGGTAAAATTAACAGTACTGATATCTGCGATAAAGCAGATCTGGTACATCTTGCTTCCTGAAATTGGTAATAACTGAGAGATATATTTCAATTTATGTTAATATTGAAAAAAAAAATTGTTTGAAATGGGGTTTCTATATTTTTGCAAACATTTAATTTTAATTTTCAAATAAAAGTACAAAACTTTTTATTTTATTTTGTAAAATTCCTAATAGTAAATGAGTAATAAATTAATAAAATTTTCGTGAAGTATAGCTATCAACAAAATGTAAAAGCGAAACAGAATTAATGATGACAACCTTTAGTGAACATGACATAACTGCTTTCTAACAAGTAAGGGTTGCATATTTTTTTTTAAATACAAAAAGGTATGGTATAATTTCTTAAATGTGTTTTGTAAAATAGCATTTATTATGAAGAAAAAACATATTGTAAAAAGTAAGTAAGACTGTCAAGAAATAATTAAAAAACTACGTTAAAATCCGTTTATAACGATATCGCTTATAGCGACAAGCTGGTTATAACGTCCAAATTAAAACCACTTGTTTGAAAGTTCACATATGCTAACGATATATATTTTACTTTTATCGGTTACAGCGACTTCGGGCTATAGCGACGAAATTTTTTATTACTGTAACACATTTCAAAGTAAATTTAACAAAACGAAGTTAAAGAGATTTTGTAGTTCCTAAAAGTATTGCCACATGGTAACATTACCCAGACCTAAATACGTAAATCTGTAGCATGTTTAAAAACAATTGCAGAACAATTGATTTAAATCAGTAATTTAAAAAATAAAATAAATGTGATATAAATCTGATTTAAATCACTGATTTAAATCAACTGATTTAAAAATTTAAATCAATGCAACATGCAACCCTGCCAACAAGAGATGCAGCGTCACAGAGCTACGCTCAGTATTTTTCAAATTAATAATTTATAAATATTGTTTATTTTGTAATAATTTTATATTCTTAAAAGTAATTTTTAATGTACATTTCTAAAAAATTTCAGAAAACCCCCTCGAATTTATTCTAATATTCGTCAATTTTTTGTATTTATATTATTTTTATTTTTTGTTTTGTAGTATACGACTATTCTGCCATTTTACAATATACCTAAAAAAAAAAAAAAATGTCGTACTATTTAAACCAACTAGAGAGATAAATATGAGAACACAGATATTACAATATTAAAAGTGCTCCTTGAGACACTGTAGGTAATGTGCTGGCCAGCTTGATTTAATAAGTATGTTTAATAAAAAAATATAAATTTTAAAAATTGCATATTATAATAGAAAAATAGTATGATACAATTTTTTTTTAATACACGGCAAAATGTTACGCAATATCGAAATGGTTATGATTTCAGAACGTGTGACACAGCCTTTACAGGTAAGTCATACCTGAAGGGCCTGAAAATAAAATGGCTAAGCAACACTTAACTTGTTATTAAGTTAGTTAAACGTTTGGGCTTTGAACCATACGTGCTATTAAATGTAAACAGTTTTTAATATGGATAAAAAAATTAATACCTTTTACAGGCTATAATAAATAATTAAAACATGTTTCATATACATTATTATTATTTATTTCTATTTATAATAAGTATTACAAAGTATATATTGAACACTTTGCCTATTATAAAAATAACATGTAATAAAATGTTGCTGGAAGATTATAAATAAATGACTATTTCAAACAGAATGATTCAACATCTATGATCCATCTCCGAGAGTAATAAACGTGTGTGATTTTCCTTGCGAGTGCGCGTGTGAAGCACCTACGCACTCGGGTTGTCCGGCAACCACACCTTGCCTACTTAACCTATCACCTTTACCGGCTAAGTCAATTTATAAATATTAATATTTAAACACTCCACATACTGTAACATATACCTACCTAGCTATTGGGTTCCATTGACATCAACGACAATTCGTACCGTGCTGTTTCTTCCACGGGTAACTGATAATGTAAACATTGTAAATTTTTGTGCTGTTCTTCTGGTGAACAATACTAACAAGAATGGGAAATATTTTAAAAAATATTAACTAAATACAATACAAATCAAATCAATATTGTCAATGTTATAACTTATTTATGATTTATTTTTTTTGCTTTATAATTTTATAAATATTTATTTTTAGGCAATTTAATAAATAAATGTGAAAGTATGGCCTAAAAATGAAAATGTCAAAACTCTTTTAAAATTAGAGCAGACGGGGCAAGTAGCCATAAATTTCTTGCCTGAAGAAGAAGAAGTACCAGCAAGTTGCCGGAAAGTTAACGGCGCCTATGAATCCGAAAGATCTTGCAGCTAGTTTAATTAACAACTAACTTCTCCTCTGTTATAATAACTTTTGTAAATCATTTCATATTAATTTTTAAACCTTAAAACTTTCAGTGCTTCTTCTCTGGGTGGACATTAAAGATCTAAATTTTAAAACTGTAAATTTTCTTGATAGATTATAAATTTAATTTGTTGTATTTTGCTAATATGTTTATTGAATTATTTATATTTGTATGTTTCGCAACGGTTTTTTTTATGAGAGGACGAAACCGACTGGTACGAAATCTGAGTCTGAGCTTAAGTGAGTATAGGAATGTGAGAATGTGTGTGTTCGCTTATGAATCGTAGTGAAAAATCGTCAGATGTTTTTTGTTGTGTCCGTATAGGTGCCGTAGTATTTGTTTTTTGACGATTGGTATTTGTCTGATTTGATTTCTGGGATTTATGGCACCCATAAAATTAATAAATTGGGTCCGGTCAAATACATTATTAATTATTTCTTCGAATATTAATTTATTCCATTTATAAACAACACCAAATATGACACGGTGAAAAAGAATAACACGACATTCGTTTTCGATTATTTATAAACAAATACATCATCTCATCTAGTACTCACTTAAGAATTGTGACGCTTATATTAACAAAAAATGAGTACTAAATACACACTAACCAATCAGCGAAAGCAAAAATAATCCAGTTGGAATACCGTGTATTTAGAACTTGCATTTTAAAATATTTGTCAAAACATAAGATATTAAAAAACAGTGATCTATCCTTATATATGAAAAGAAAAAAAGAAAAATACAGCTTCAGCGACTTTACCATTAAATCTTTGTCGCAAAGAAAATGCATGTTTATCAGAAATTTTATAGATATCAAATATAATATAAAAAATCGAAAAACAGCAGTAAATGTTCAATCCCAGCTACTCAGCAGTAGTGACTTAGTTGATTATCGCGCTTTGTCTAGCTGAGCGGAGTGTTAGATCTGGGATTCAAATCCCAGTGACGACAAACCTGTAACCAAACATAAATATCGCTGTATCCGAGTGGTTCAGAACCCACCATAAGCTGTAAGTTCCCTGTCCTCTTAGTGGACTTCGGTCTGTTGAACAGTGCAAATTCTAAATCTAAATCTAAATATCGCTTTTGTACACAATGTTGGTCTGTAGGATGAACATACCATCGTGGACTACCTATGTACACATGTGTTAAAAGTTTTTTCATTTCACAGTTTCAGTGCACATATCAGCACAATCCATTTTAATTTCTATTTTGGATATTATTTATATTTATTTATGATATATAATTTTTCTCATATTTTCGGAAATTTAAATTTGACATTTGTGTTGTTACAGATTTTAATTAACAAAGTAGATAAGAAGCTACTGTTTTGTTAAATTTTAATTTTTAATTTTAGAAAGTTTGGAGTTTGCATAATCGTGCAACAAAAAATTAAAAGTAGAGTTAAAACTACAACATATGTAAGGAATGATTACGCTCAGAGGCATATTGCTAATACCATTGATTTTATAAAGCATATATAAAATCAATGCTAATAGTTTAACACATAAAATTAAAACTAAAATTAGAATATTAGCTGGGAATAATACTTTAAACATTAATATTGTCGTATACCATTTTTAATTCTTTTTTCTGAAAAAACAGTGAAATAAGAATAATAGTAAAAACGCGACAGAAAATCTTTTTTTTTATCAGACGAAAACTGACAACTTCCCTATGTGTTTTCGGACTGGAAAGTGAATTATTCCGGTATTTTAATGTAATTGCTAGGCTACCAAAAATAACAATCCAGGAAAGTTTTTTCCGACCGGTGACAACATTCCCGTACAGGACGCAGTCCATTGTTTTCCATAAATAAAATTACACTCTTATTTATTTCATTACTATTGAATATAAACCGATCAAAAAAAATATATTTGTACCACGTAGAAAAAGTGACTACGAATTTCTGGCGTTACTGGCCTCGCCTACGGTTCCTCCCGCAATTTCTACCACCGTCCGGGAATATATCATTTTTTTCCTACTAGATACACAATAAGCTATTATGGTAAGCATCAATTTTTTAAGTTAAAATTTTTACCCGGAACGTGATATCTTCGCCAGTGAAGAACAGACTGTTAGTTGTAAAGGATATTGGTTATATTCATATAGCTAAAATATGTTTATATGTATCTATATAAATTTATATGTACATGAATGAAGGGAATTTATTTTTCGGACCAAAAACAAGAACTTACTATAACATTTAGTTCTAAAAAATGCGGGCGCACAAATGTCATATATTTTCACTAATATTTATTAATCAATGTATATTTTCATATTCTACTGCAAAATGGTAATATTTCGACAATAGCATAGTATAGAACCCTATTACAAAATAATAAATAACACAAACGGAGTTAATTAGAATATTTGTTTTTGTATCTGTTGGATTGTGTTTTCTTCTTTCCGTGAAAGCCATCCACACTTATGATCAAAGTGTCCACTTCTTCCACTTGCACAATCCTCTTGTACTTGTATCAGCGCTCATTCCGCCAGCGCACAAAGGCCGTCTCAATGGTCTCTTTGATTGGTAATTGGGGCCCAATTAAAAAATACACGTTCCTCCAAACTCACTTCCTTTCATTCGCACAAACATTCGCTCATTCACCCTCAGATAATTAGCACATCTTACAGGAAGATGAAATAATGAAATGACCACAGGGAAACATCAAAACGATTCTATTCTTTCACGGAAAAAGAAACTCGTTTCAGTGATCATTGTAGTTGATTTTAATAAAGAAAGGATCTGTATAGCTTACAGTCTTCATAAAGATTATTATTATTTAAGTAATATTATGAAAAAAACAATTTTTAAAATAATATCATATTTAATTAATGCCGTACTCTTTCCATAATTAAAACAAGACAAGATCGTTTTACATTTTTTGAATTTACTTGCCACTTACCTTACCTATACAATTGTTAATAATAACAGAAACATACTAAAGAATGAAATTAATTTAATATTTTATTGGCAAATGTTAAATTATTCTTCATTCAACATAATATTCGTAGCAGGAGTAGTGCTTTTTTACATGCAATTCCGGGATTTAAGTCCAAAATACCTAAATTACGAACGGCTGAAAAGTAACCACTAGGGCACTAGGCGAACGATGTCGGTGGTAATTATTTATTGGAGTAATTTGCAAAACTGGAATAATTTTATATTAACAAAGAAAGTAAAAATAAACTGCATCATAGGGATGGGAAAATTGAGTACTAACCACTAAACAGCTGTGTCAACACTATCTATATGGTAACTAAGGTTGCCACTTATCTTATAAGAAAAAAGACGTTTGATAATCAAAAAAAAGATCATCAGAACAGTGAAACAACATACTATTTCTTAATCTTTAAATTACTATATTTATCACTTGTAAACATATAGTCCACATTTACATGGATTTAATTCCTTCTTCAACTAATTCTTAAATTTATATTTTTGTTCGTTTCTAGCAGTTTCTAGAAGATTTGTTCCAATCTTAAAATTCAGACGTTTACATATACTACTAACTTAAAATGCTACCATAGTTGTGTTACTAAAGTTTATTCGGTTCTCAGAAAAATAATAATGCCTTCCTCTTAATACTATTAAAAAGCATAACATAAAGAAAGTAATCAACTGTAAAGAAACTGATAACAGATAAAAATAATGGAATTTAAAAAAAAATAATTGTATTAAAACGAGGACAGAAGGATAATACAAAGTTATGGAGGATTGTCCTTCCAGATGTATAAATTTGTAAAATAAAAAAAATGTATTAAAAAACTTAGTGGTGATAACCATACATTCGCAAAATTCAAATCTGAATTATCTACGGTACAAACCACTAACCCTACAATGTCATCAAAAGATCTATGGCATTAATTTGTAACATCGTTCGAATTTTACGTTGGTAAAGAAAAGCCTTCCTAGGATTCAAATTCGCAACATATGAGTGCAATAGTCCAATATTATTGACAAAATTTATTTATTAAGGAAGAATTAAATTTTTCAAAAATTCATGGACCTCACTAGGATTTGAACCCAGAACTCAGAGTCTTCCTATTGCTAGTAGGATAATATACTAACTGAATTACATTGCACTTTCGCTAATGACTGAAACACAATTGATGTTAAAATCACAGAATAGGTTTATACAGAAGCGACAGTAAGACAGACAAACGAAAATTAGAGAGAGATGGAGAATGTGCACACATTTAAAGGGCTCATTGTTTAAAATCGGAAAGTTTCCCTACTTCTTAGAGAAATAGGGGAAGAGCACAAATTTAAAGGTCTACACAATGCTTCAAGATCATAGAACCGAATATGGGAACATGAAAGGTGCCGACACGAAGTGTCGCTTCTGTATGTAACTATTCTGTGATTTAAACCACAGAATAGGTTTATACAGAAGCGACAGTAAGACAGAGAAACGAAAATTAGAGAGAAATGGAGAATGTGCACAAATTTAAAGGGCTCATTGTTTAAAATCGGAAAGTTTCCCCACTTCTTAGAGAGATAGGAGAAGAGCACAAATTTAAAGGTCTACACAATGCTTCAAGGTCATAGAACTGTATAGGGGAATATGAAAGGTACCGACACTGAGTGTCGCTTCTGTATGTAACTATTCTGTGGTTTAAACCACAAATTTTTCAAAAAAATAATTCTTAATTATTAAATATTGAATCGTTCTCTATTTATTGATGGCATTAATTTGTAAAATCGTGAGTATTTTAAATAAACAAAGTGGTGTAGAGTGCAGAGAGGTAGAGTGTGAATAGTTGATAATTCGTGGTGCGATGTTATCAGGGCCGGAGTGGCCCGGACCCCCCACCTGGCGGGCCTGTCACTCGCGCCTCGCACGTCAAATTATCCCAACAACAATTACTCTTTATCGGACGAGCGCACAATGCACGACGCACCGTGAGCCGAGGATCAGATCCCACAGACACATCACATGTAGATCACCGGGATACAAACATCAACCACAATGCATCAAACAACTACGAGGATGACACTCTAATAAAAAAGTGTAAAGTAAAAAATACGCTAAAGACAATCATTTATTGAATGATTTGTAGACAGTGGTATGACTCACTGGCTAAGATCTGAACTTAAATTGTTGGTAATTTGCCAATGCTGTTAGGTTGAAATTAGTCAACAAAAATATAAGTAAAATTGTCCTAATCTAATATTGGTATTTAACACCGAACGATAAATATGAGAAAAAAAAATGAATGAAAAATAAGTAGATGTTGCTCTTCAGATCTAATCATATTGTTGTTATCATAATTACCACTTTATTGTTTTAAGGAGAAGAACTATCAAGAAGTTACTCACCTTTGGAAATTTTTACTGACAGTATACAAAAATTTAAAAACAATTTGTTAACGGAGAAATATTTAAAATAAATGCAAATTTTTCGCAAATAAAAGGCATTTCACAAATTAGATTAGCCAGTAAAAATACCTTATTATTTTTTTAAATAATATTAAATACGGTATAAATATGGATAAATTATGTACTTTTTTCAACATACAAAACAGCCAGAAAACTTATTTAATTTCTTCACACAGTGTCCAATATACTATATATCGTTACATAATTAATTATAATGTTTAGTTTAATAACCTGAATTTAAAATAACTTCCCCTTTCCCGAATATCTCTTATCAATTTACTATAGAATATTGTACAACAAGCATAGAATGGTAATCTTTTCGTACGAGTATGACAGTTTGTAGCATGAACCGAAGGTAAATGCTCCAAATTATACGAGTATGAAATGGACATTCCAAGTGAGTTATACATTATTTTTTTTCTAAGACCACAATATTATTTCTTAATTCATTTATATTTTAATAATACAGATGTCTTCAACTCACTTCTTTCTAGCAATTAACTACATTAATTAAACAATACGATTTTGAAAGAACTGTGAGATATGAATTTATACCTTAATGTTTTTTATGGTTACTAGTAATTTTACTTCCTTTTCTCTTAAAGTTTGTTGTCGACTGTTTCTGTTTAAAAGATCTACCCGTACACCTTTGTAGACTATTCTCAAATAAAAATGTTACACACAAAGAAACAATAGTAAATAAGTAATAAATTAATAAAAATTTGACGTAACAATCAGAATCAAAAGTAGTAATATCCTTTAGTAAAAACAAATTTATGTCAAAGTTTTTTTTTTATAAATATTGAACATTTTATAATTTTACATCATTATTCTCTTTTTACCAAAAAATGATTTAATTTCCAATGTAAATTTCTTTAAACATTGTTCTCTCGCAAAACTTTATTGCTAATTGAAGACTGTGGGGATCGACGTCTATAGCTCTTTAATTTCGCTCATTAGCCTGTATGTATTTCCATTTTTTAGTGTAGCTGTAATTTTGTACTGTGTGTCGTAATGGAGGAGACAGTGCTCTAGAGCAATTACTTTTGATTTTTTCTAGCGCTCATCAATTCAATTCTGCTGAGATCGGACGTCATTTCAATCTCGGCCCATCTACGATAATTTGCCGACGTTGATTTACAAATTGCGTTATTAACGATCCAGTTCACTTGGCAATTATGTCGAGCTGATGATTGTTTGCTATCATTGTTTAATTTCAACTCCGCTCAATTCTTCCACCACCAGAAATAGCCCATCTCCATCACACTCTTAACGTAAAAAAAAGGATTTATTTCTTTGTTTCACATATAATATGTCTCAAAAGTCTAAGAAACTTGATATGAACAATGTAATTACTAAATAATAAAAGTTTACCATTCTCATAGTTGATCATACTGATCTGATTTGTAGCAATGTAGGTTATTAGACGGATCAGGGTTTCAAGTAAATGTTGAAGGGACCTTATAAAAATATTTATTTACATTTTAATGGTGTAATATTTTAAAGCATTTAGGGCCTTATAAATCAAAGAAATTTAATGATATTTTTTACTTAATAGTTCGCGACTCTGGGAATGAATTATTTCGAAAGATTAATTTTTAAAGAAATTCAAATTGGTTAATAATTATAATTACGATTAAAATAAGTAAATCTACTGTCCCTATGACGTCGGATCCCCAGTAAAAGAAGAGTATCTCATCACTTGTGATCACTAAACAGTTTCTCTTTCATCTATTGTGCTGAATGTTATGTTATGAATTTTATTATTTCTATTTGTTTATTATTACTATAGAATGGGTTTATACAGAAGCGATAGTAAGACAGAGAAGCGAAAATTAGAGAGAGATGGGGAAGGTGGGTGTATAAATTTAAAGGGCTTATTGTTTAAAATTGGTAAGTTTTTTTATATCTGAGAGAGGGGTAAGGAAAGAGTATAAATTTAAAGGTCTATATAATGTTTTAAGGTTGTAGAATTGACTAGTGGAATATGAAAGGTACTGACACGGATTGCTGTTTTTGTGTGTAACTATTTTGTGTTATTACTATTTCTATTTTAATAAATTATTGGGAACTTTAATATAGGTTTAAATTTTTGTTTAATTATAAATAAAATCTTTTTAATATTGCTCTTTTTTGCCCCGTTAACACTTTAGATAATATTCATTTGACTGATGCTATCTTTTGGTTTGGAAGATTAGGAATCTGCCTTTATGGCGTTGAGAGTGTAGGTCCTTTTCGGAAGGGGTTAATTCGAAGCGGAATGACGTCACATGTGTAATAAGTGAATGTTGTTAATGTACGTATGTTGATAAGGACCTGGCGAGTGTGACCGACCTCATGTCCACTTGGCACTGATTGCTAGTTAAGACGATTGGATAATGACAATGTTTAAGACTCGTGGTTCGCATGACAGTTCCGTTTTGCTTCTTCATGTGACCAGCCAGCCTTTCTTCTTTCCTTATCAAGCACTATACCTGGCAAATACGTATAAGAGATCAGAACACACTTAATTTTTTGCTTCAGTTTTAACTTCATTTAAGAAAAATTAAATTCGGATTAGTTAACAATTTCTAGTACAATTTTCTTACTAAATTTTTGTGCCTTATTCTGACTTCTTTCGTATTAAAGAAATAAAAGAAAAGGATATATTTTTTTATTGTACCTTTGGTTCTAGTCATTTATTTCAAAATATTGTCAAATCTGTTTAGCTAATATCTAAATTAGAATAGAACTAATATTGTTATTAAAAACAGAATGAATAATGTTAATTATCAGTACCAAAATACAAGTGTTACTTGCCTTTTAATGATGCAGGTGGTTAAACTAGTCTACAAGTTCAACAAAGACTCAGCCATTGTGCGGTATCCCATCCATTTGAACAGGGCGAGCTACGTTGCTTTGCTTGGGTGCAGACTACAAGGGGGGAATTGGGGCTCATGTCCCTAAGGCAAAAGGAGACATTCCTTTTAGCACATTTTTTTTAATCAGTTATTTTTGTACCATATAATTTATTGAACTTATGTTTGATACAGAAATTTTTCGAATCATTAAAATTACCTATTATAGTTTTTTTTCAAGACGATTTCTTTGTTTTTAATAAGGGCTTTTACCAAGGGACTTTTACAGAAGAGCTGTTGCAAAATTATCTAGAGTTCGGGAATTCCCGAGTAATATTTATTCAATTTGCCAATAAAGGAAAGAGGATCCTATTAAGCGACTACTACTAAAACGAAAGCAAGTTTGTATTTTGTTTTGACAAAATTTTACGTTGACTAGCATTGACTAGCAACAATCACGAATTACGGATTACAGAGAAGGTATGAATATTTTGAATATATTTTTAGTTAAACTTTTTATAAATTTGTATTACAAATTACAATAACGAAATAAATATAACGTTATTATAACGGTATATAAAGTTATTTTGTTGATTTTTTAAATTTGTATGACGAATTATTATTCTTCATAACGTTATGAAATAACGTAACCTTATGTTAGCATTATCCCATTCCTGAATTGTCTATATTTTAAGGATGAGATCTCATCATTTCCTGAGCTATTGGACATGAGTTAGAATCTCAGTACATTGTAACTAGTAGTTAAAAAAAAATATTTTAAATATTTTTCAATGAATATTAGGTTTTTAGTTTCTCTGCATCCCTTTTCACTATTGTAGTGTGTAATGCAGTCATGGTATATTTTATATTTTGATTTTGATCATTATTTAAAATTTTGCCCCCAAATAAATTTTAAAAAGTCAGCACCCGTGCTTATGTATACGATCAGATAAGACTTTCTACATCCACAAAATCGTATTCGTTGACTTAATAGTTGTCATTATAATTCTACAAGTAGAAAATTGTAACGAAAACAAAGAATTGAATAAACATTATAAAGCATTTATTAATTTGTAGAGATCTAATGGGCAAAAGGACCAACGCACTTGAAAATCATGTGGTAGTAGGCAATAGTTGGACAATTGCTTCTAGGCCGTAATTGCAGGGAATGCAGCCGGAATTCCTGGCCACCACATCCTTTAATCTTTTATGCGTTAAGCAAAAATAAAATTGAACCAAATCGAATTAAGCCACCATCACATCACATACAATTTTTTCTTTTGCTTTCAATATGTAATATCTCCCTCTCCGACTGGTGGTCGGCGTTTGAAAATTGCAATTTCGTTTCGGATCAAAGTTGCTTCCGGTCGGGTGGCCGCTTTGTCCGGCGGGGAGGGCGGGTGGCGCCCCGACGCCTCGCGACGCGGGTCGCCGGACGGAGGAATTCTTCGCACCCAATACTGTTTGTGTCTGTTGAATTATTCTACGGATAAGTCAGCTTCACCGGTGTGAAACACATCCACACACAAGATTTATTGCGCAAAAATCATCTCTGCTACTATCAGATTTTTAATTTTAAATTTTAAACGGACGACTTATTGTATTTATGAGTTATGGTGCTCGTATTTCGGAATATAGAGTTTCGTAGGTGCAAAGGTTACACGTCCAACTATTTTACTTTATATTTTACTTCAAAGTTTTTTCGTTGTTAAAAAAAACATCATTTATTATTTTAATTATCATTGAAGCTCGCTCGCAAGATTACTCATTTAATGAGAAAATAGGAAGTATATTTTTCAATATTGATATTTTTGATTTTATTCTAACAAAATTTACTTAAATGAAAGCATTATGGAGCCATTTTTTAGTTTAACTAACTTATAATAACTCATTTACAAACTTTAGATATCCATTTTATATATATTCGTCACTAAATTAGGCTTGTTATATAATATACAATTTTCCACTATAAGCTAAGATACCATCATTAACCATTACATACCATTATTTGAATGTTTTTCATTACCTCTACTTGGTAACCATGGTAACTTAGATTAATAATAAATTATTATTGATCTAGGTAAATAATTTAAACATACTCAAGCCTTCAAGTCTAAATATTATTTAACTCCTTAAAGAAAAGTGTAAATTATGGATTCACGATTTAAATTTGCTGCCCAATTTAAATAAGTAAATCGAATAAAAACAAACCAAGAATAAATGTGAGGTTAACAAATTGCAACATCAAATATAAAACAAATAAAGCCTATTTTTCTTTTCTGAATATTAAGAAACAAATAAATATTCATGTCAAAATGTTTGTTATTGGTAATATAAAAATATTTCACTAAAATTCAAGTACTAGAAGTGAAAAAAATATATCATTCCACGGATGCTTCACACCTTGGGATACAATCTTGGTGCTAGGTCAATAATGACAGTCTTCTCAACCTTGGTAAATTGTATAGAATTATTTATATCTTATTTGTGGAACAAAATAATAACGAAATATTATTTTTTTCACATTATTTTTATTTTCGTATTTTAATACCCTATGTATTAATTTCTGGGTTGTAGAAGAGATGCTGGAAATATTTTGTATGATTTTATGTGTGGTAGAATAGGAGATAGTTGAAAGTTAGTGTTGATCGTGACGGTAATCCAAGTTGCGCGAGAAGTAGTGAACTTTAACCTTGTCGAATGCTCTCATGTAATGTAATTTAGGTGCAAAACAATAGTGTGGAGTGTAGATGTGATTGACATCTCACATCGCAGTGAGGACTCTATCTGGCATGCGCTCGCCTGCCCCGAGCCGAGTATTAAATTAATATCAAACCCACAATTCATCCCGATAGCATCTCGAGCTAATGTCCTCACACAATGAGGCCCCAGACCAATAAAAAGACTCGGATTTGAATTCAAGGAAGACTATTTAGTACACCTACGACTCGGTGCGCACCTGTAACTGTCGCTCGCTGTGGGTGCGACTATTGTTTCTGCGGCCGCCACAGTTTGGTCCTGCTCGTTTTGTGCCCGGTAATTATTGTTCTCCGATGCAATTAGTGGGCAGGGTGTTGTTAAATAGAGCACAGGCCGATGTGGGAGGCTGCTTAATAACTATGCTAATGTCCACCGCTTCAATCACGATTCAATATCGATTCGTAAACATCTTACATACATTATATTCCGAAGAGCATTCTTCATAAACGGGACATGTACAACATTCCTTCGTAAAACAGAGCGTCAAGTATCTAAGTGAGGAACCTGCAGTTTATACTGGGTTTCTAACCATATAACAACATTCAAATCAAATACTATTCAATAAGTGAACTACAATTTTCCGTATGGACTCATTGAACTAGCTACTTTTCGTAAAATGATTCTAGCCTCTAATTTATCTATAAATATGTGTGATTCGAATGACTTCAGTTCACAAAAAAAGATATATATCTAGTTAGCAGGGTTGGCAAAAATCATAATTTATTAAAAAAAAAACATTTTTTTTTTAAATCAAATAAATCATGATTTCCATTACACCTGCTTCATTATTTTGTACATAATTTTGTATAACCGCCTGCGCACAAACAGTATTGCAACCAAATAACTGTTTGAAATTGTAAAAAAGAAGCAAAATGGAGAGCATTTTGTGTATTTTTACTTTTATTTTACATAAAACCTGCTTTCATGCACTTAAGCTTGCCTGCTTATTTTATACAAACTTGTATTTCTGATATTCTTTAATTAAACTTCAATTAACTTCATAACATGACCATGATATTGTTAAATTTTGGTTGTTTTATCACAATTCCAGTATTAAAATACCTATATTTGTTTTTCTAAAAGAAATTTACAAGGTGCTTCAAAATTATTGCAAAAAAAAAAAATATACACCTTTATTATTTGATGTACTGATTACAACGCATATTTTTTCCGAAATTCGCAAAATTAAAGGTGATTTATTTAAAATAAACATTTTTAGTACGACTGGTTTGATAGGTGTGTTTAATATTTCTTTAAATATTAACAATACAAGCACTTACCTATTATAACCTATTATAATTTTGCAATAATTTTGTAACACCTGTACAAAAAATATAAGTACAGTTATCTTTAAATTTAATTATATTATTTTCTTAACAACACAAATAAATTTATTTGAGAAATAAAAGTATTTTAAATTTTAATTGAATCCAGTGTATTTTCCAATGCAATTTGCATTTAATCTCAAGCTCATTTTTATTACGGATATAATTTTACTGCTGCCAACTAATTTGTACATCTCGACAAAAACAGAGAACCGCAAACTTAAAATTCAAAGCCGCCTTGTCTGTGTCATTGACAAAACACGAAAGTTATTCAAGAAACGTAATTAATTCCAGACAGAATAAGTTCATCTCTTCCCAGAGCGCCTTCCAAGACAAATATGAGTTAGAAAGAAATGAGGAAAACTTAACTTATTAAGAACGCTGCAATATTAGTATAGGAGCGACAGAGAGAGCTACATCCCTCGCAAATGAGAGGGACGGAGACACCAGACGTGTATTAAGAAAATAGGGTAGTTAAGAAAATTGGCAAAGTAGTTATACTTGTATCTTGGAGTTATTAGATTTGACCTCTGCTCACCGTTACTACCGAGCGGCTCGCTTTTGTTTTTTGGGGCGCATGGTGCCAATTATGAACAGAACTTTATAAATTAAAACTGAACAATATTACATCAATACTCTCGAAGAGTGTTTATAACATAATAATATTGGCTCTGACATCTCAAGTTCGAATCCAGTTGAAGTCATTATCATCAACTATTTTTCATAAAAAAATAATATTTGGATGGATTCTTCATATCAACTATAAAGTAGATTCTGAATCGTATTAATATATCATTACTGAAATTTTAATCATCAATTTATTTGTTGCATTTTTTACAATTTTTGTAAACAGTTGTAAAGTATTAACTTTAAAGTTGTATTTTAGAAAACCTCTTTTATAATTGAAACTTATTTATTTTAGTTCGGAATTACTGAATTCTAAAACTTTCTAAATTTAATTACAATTTCCTTTTTTTGAAATTCACAAATTTGAATTCCAATTTCATCAACTGAGGAAAACCAGAACTAGGACCTTCACGTTTGTGATGTTTCACTAGAATTTTACTAGTACAGGTTATCGTAGTAGTCAGGGCCGGATTAAATTTGAATAATATGAGCACTTTTCTTAAAAGCGACCTTTGGCCTCATAACATTATAATGTAAGAGCACGGTTCGTAAAAAGCGCTTTTATTATAAAAGTGCGTTTGAAATATAGGCCAATATGTATTTAATTTTCTATTGATTTTATACTCTGAATTTGTTTTTTAACCAAATATATATAAGGTGTAATTTTAAACAAAATTAGTTAAAACCAGTTCTTTAAATTAGTTTTTATCCATAAATTCATGCAAAATCTGATTAATTGATAACAAACAACCCTCTAGTTAATAAGATAAGGTGACAAAATGGAAAAAAAAATAAATATGGGGCCCCAATTATATTTTGTCTAAGGCCCGCTGGAAGTTTAATCCGTCTTTGGTAGTAGTCTCCGAAAAGTAAACAAACACCGAACCATACATTTGAAAGGTGGTCACTAATACTGGATTCTTGCTAACGAAATTTATGGAGACTTTTTTAATCTTTTAGTAAAAATAAGTCTACCGCAAATAGTTATTCGTATAATTTTTTACTGAAAAAAATGTCATATATGACTGACTGACTTTTCGAAAAGCCTTTTCATAACGAGTAAGGAAATAGTTATTTGTGCACCTAGTGTGTAAAGTACGTATTTTTTAGTCAAGTGTTGTTATTATTAATTATAGCACGAGATTAAAAACATTATGTTACACACAAGTTGCATACAACATTTTTCCTACAACCGAAATATTAATAAAAATTAATTTCAAAAATAAATAAAACAAATGATAAATGTACCATCAGTTCCTGAAAAGTGAAATACTAAATATGACACAAAGTATGTACTTTATGCCCGGTTGTAGAAAATTAAATTTCATCATTGGATAATGAAAGTGAGTTTGCTTCTATGACTGATCACGAAGTATGTGTCGTTTATATGTCAAAATTAGCAAAAAAAAAAATCAAAATAATTTTATCAAAATTTGTTTAAAACAAAGCTATTATAGCACTTAAAACAATAGGTTAAATGAGTAGTACAATATACATATTTTTTCAAGATTTGTGTTTAGCATACAAATGAAGAACTAGTATAATTGTCGAATATTTTGTTTACTTCGTCTATTTTGCCTCTAAAATAAAAAAATATGATATCGTTCTTCTTGTTTTAAATGTTTCATTTTCTGATTTTTTTCTCAGTAGTTTGGTTATCGATTCTAGATCTCTCACACTTGATTCCGCTACCCATCTATCCCTACTGTCCATTCCTCGTGGCGTTGTTCCACGAATATGGTAGATATAAATATGAATATTAGCAATGTGCATATTTAACCCCTGGCCCGGCGTCACCTCGCTGCTTGTTAGTAGATCAGCGCTCACGATCGCTGCACGTGCGCATGCGCGGCCGCCATATTCAATTGCGCATTGAGTTACGATTATAGTTGTAATGCCGACGCGAGGCCATTAATAACAGCCATGAGGTGATAACAATATCGCACCAACGCCGCCGAGATATAATGAAACAGCCAAGTACTGCGCATTGTAAACAAAAGAGGACGTGTGTTGCCGGTTTCAGTGCAGAGGGCAGCACTTTGGTTTATATAGTCAAGGGTTAGAGTGGACTCACTTTCATTATATGTGTAGCTATGAATTCATGTGATAATTCGTAATTCTAAGTGTCTACGTCATTATCATCTATTTATTATATATTTTCCTGATCTGTTTGTTGTCTCACATTCTTGCTTTAATATTTTTCGTTTTTGACCTAACTATTGCCTCACAGTCTTGTTTAGTTCTTATTAATTGCAAGGGCCATAGCTAGACAATTTTTCTACTAGGAATCTAAAGTTAGGGCGGGCTGTAAAATAAAGACAAAAATACTATGTAAATACAAAGTAAAATGAATTATTAAAATATTTTTTTATTACTTACAGTATTAGTACAATTCCTTGTAGAGTATTCGACGATTATAAATTTTCACTGTCAATCCTGTGAATTATAATGATTGTCAATATCAAATATAAAATATTTATTTCCATAGGTAAACAAATTTACCGAAATTGTAACAAATTTACCATAGCATTAATTACTTACAATATTTAAATGAAGGTATGTAGAAACAAATTTAAACTATAATATTCTTATATATTCATAATTAATTAAGATATTTCAAAAAAAAATTTCAGGTCTTCATGAAAACACCACTTCCGGTTGCACGATTAACACCAAAATCTAATGAGATCTAATCGGGGATATCAGAATGTTACATCCAGAATTTCAACTTTTTTTAATCACTAGAATTTGAGTAATCGTTGGGACAACACCCATCTATCCATCCATCCACACACACGGACAAACATCATCGTAAAAATCGTGTTCTAGGGACTTCAAAACGTGCTTATCCATGCTTATCCATTGAATACTTACTATCCGATTTTTAGCAAGATTCCTATACCTCTCCTACTGAGTAGTGAGAGGTAATTTTTAACCGCCATGAAATAAGAATTGCAAGTTTTTTTTTAATTTTATTTTAATATAGACATGGATTTACTAAAAATTTAAACATTTAGTTTGTAATATAGATCAAGGCAATCGATAAAAGTAGGTACATGATACATAATTAGGAAATTACAAAAGTTATTTGACAATTTACTCTAAGATAAATAGGTAGGTAAAATATTTACTTTGTTCCGAAGAGACTCTAAAAGTTATAATGGGGTAGGTGACCAATTTCTAAATTTGGTATATGTGATAGCTTGTACAAAAATAATATACCCGTATTTTTTTAAAATTGTTAATTATATGTTGTTTTGAAGTAAATAAATAATATAGTACTTGGGAGGGGACTATGACGTCAACGAAGTTCATGAGAGCGGCGAAGGTAGACAGACGGAAATAGGTGGTGTGAGTGAGATAGTGCTAACTTAGTGAACGTCATAGTAAAGGACGCTGTTTCTATTTAACGCAAATTACTAAACAATTGCTGATAAATATTTAACTTTTTTAATGTCAACGTTAGTAAATAAATATACTTTCTATAATTCAATAGTTTTTTCATTAAAATTCTACCTTGGTCACCTACCCCAATGAACTATTTTCACTAATACTTATTAATTGTTGTATATTATCATATTCTTCTGCAAAATGATAATATTTTGACAATGGTACAGACCCCATTCTGAACCTATAAGATTTGTCTCTTGAAGAGAAAGTGTTTTGCAATTTTTGTGACAAGTACACTAGCTATTTTCCCAAAATACTTATGCTCCGTCTATTTAATTCCTGATCTATTTATTACTCCATATTCTTGCTCTATTATTAGTTTCATTTCCTACTAATTTTTAGATTTATTTGCCTTAGAATGTGCTCTAATATGTCTGGTAATTGCTCTAGTTTTTCTATCTTTGAATTTGTTTCAATATACCTATAATATATGGTAGGTCAAATATATCTATTTATTGCCACATATTCTTGCTGTAAAATCTTTCATCCCTACAACTGCTTACTTATTTGTTTTAGAATATAATAAATTTGTTTTGTACTTGCTTTTATTGTTTATCTTAAAATTTTATCTGTTCTATTAAATTTTAGTAACCAATAGTTAAATATGGAAATAAATAAAAATGGACAAAAACGACCAAAAAAATAAAATTAGTAAAAAAAAGTAGTAAAACAGCAAATGTGTGATAATTTTTTATTCAATTTAATAGTTTCCTACTCTTTAACAACATAAATAATAGTTTTTGAGGAAGCAGCCATTAGTATTCTTATAAAAATATTTATCAGCAGGTCGAAGTGTGGTTGTTGGTGTCTTTGTCTAGTAGTTTATTTGTCTATTGAACAATGTAGTGTGCTGGGTGTCGCGAAACAAAACAACCACGACATCCAGAGGCGACTTGACGCGTTTAGCGTTCAGCGTTCCTGGCCTATCTGCCTTCGAGGATCAAATTATTCAGACCGGGCTGTCCTCTGCATATGAATAATTTAAATAAAGCTTAATCACTCCTACACCTTGCCGAGGTGAGATGGCTGATGCCCTGGACCTGTTCCATGGAAAGGCCCTTTTGTTGATGCTTGAACGCTGAATTGGATACCATCAGAAAAATATTAACTGAAAATTTTATTTTCTTACTTCCGTGTAAAAAGAGACTTTATTTTACTAATTTCAATTAGGTTATTAATTCTATTATTTCACTAGTGATGACATAATAAGATCACTCTTTAACTCGAAATCAAAATGAAAAGTAGGCATAGATGTAGAAACATTAACTGGTACAAAAATAGAAAATTTAGTTCTTATACTCTTTGCAAATATTAATAATACAATTATAACATTTATTAGATTCGCAATTTCAAATACACTTTCGTACTTTTTCAAACAGAAGTATTTTTTTTTTATAAAACAAATAAGGAAACTGGGTGGTTACTTAACTCTTGCTCACACAATTTTTTTTTTTAGCATTTAAAGATTTTAAACTACTATAATAATGTAGATAATTATTTTCTGAAATATTGCACTTATTTCTTAACGTACATATGAAAATTAAAATTGTCTGATCAGAAGGTACACAATTACTGCTTGTTTGACTGTGTTGATCTGTAATGATTGAAAACTTCACATTTTTTTATTAAATTATAAATATTTCTTTACATTCCAAATTATTTTAAAAAATATTCCGAAATTCAGAAATAAAATTCTGTTTTTGGCCATTTAGTTTTTCCTTTCTAGAACTTCTATTCGTTGAGATAAAAATCTGAAAGTTGAATTTAAGTAACTAACACCGCAACTGTTTAAGTTTAATGACTAATGCCAAAATTAACTTCTATTTTAGGTTTAATTGTGGAGAAAAAAATTTGTTATGGCACAATCGTTAAAAAGGATATATACATACATATACATGTAGGAGGAAGATATTTCTTTACATAAATTTTTCTATAGAAATATAATGACAATTTTTGGAATATATTAAAAAAAAAAACAATGTTTTGAGGTGCAATAAAAAAGGTGCATCAAGATTAAGGTAGGTAAATAAAAAATAATAAAACAAAATGTTCAGAATCAAAATAATAAATGAGTTTTGAGTTTTTCAACAAAACCAATTCTCAACCAGTGATTTTTTCAGACAATTTTTTTCCGGGGGCACTACTGAAGACCGGGGAAGCAAATGTAAATTATCTTAAACCTATGAAAACAGTACAAATCAAAGGTGACACACTAAGACATTTTAGATGACACGTGTCGTTTACAGAGTCTTCTTTTCTACTTTTAAGTCCTTTATAATAATGATATGAAACCTACTGACTGATGAAGTTAATAGCCTTTGCTTGAGTGTAAATTTGCATGAAATGTAAATCTTCAACTGATGATTTAGAAAGTTAGACTTAGCAACATAAAGTCACTAATAAAAAAAATATTTATCTTCGCTTTATTAATAAGTAAATACATCATAAATATAACTATTTTACTAGGATTGCAAATAACAAAATTAACGTTATAGATACTTCTAGATCCATTCTAGATCCGACATCCGAGTTAAGGTATGTCCTTTCTTTTTTTTTCTTTCAAATTGAGCTGAAAGATTCGTCATCTTTGCAACTGAGGAGATAGAGTGTAATTTCCTAGGTTTTTATATAAAAATTTTCAAGAGTTCTAATTTAAATAATTAAATATATTATTTAATCCGGGTTTGCATTGCTCCCCCGGAAACATGGCTGAAAGAAACACTGTTCTCAACTCCTGCATCCCTAGGAGGTTTTAGCATCCCATAAACTTACAACATCTACAATTATCTCCGCGATGTGTGTGTGTTTGAGTATTAACTGTCGGTATATCGCAGCCAGTGGCGGTCGCTGGCGGATTTACACGACGATTGACGCAGATCGCCACACAAATAGAGGATAAATATTCCTAGATTTGACGGCTTTAGGCGTAATATAAACTAAATGTAAGAAACGAGAATTGTACTCAAACAAACGGCGATTTTACGATGGTTCTCACAGTTCAATGAGAGAAAGTATGCAAATTATTACCAATTTTATGAGTTTAAGTATTTTTATAAAGAGTTATAGATCTTAAACTACTGTAAATTAATTACTTAAAAATATTATTACAGAAGTACCAACAATGCATAGTTATAGTTGTACAATAACAGTGAATTAACGTCATCAAAAAAATCATTAAATAAAATAAATTATTTTTACCCAATTTTTTCGATGCAGGACCGCATTGTTTTAGATTTTCCTGTTTATATTATTATTATACATAGGCTAAGTGAGGGTGAGATGGACCACGTTTTGGAAAAATAATTGTATTATATAAAGTTGAATAATATTTAAAAACAAAAATTATTTATAACAACATATAATCTAGGCTTAGTATATATATAATCATATAATATAATTTATAACAACATATAATCTAGGCTTATATATATAAGTATAAAGAAATAATTAAAACTATCTTCTGAAAACTACAAAAAATATTTATTCGAGTTCAAATCGTTTTTTTTAAATAATTTTCCTTGCATCTTGCATTTTCGTTTTCATAATCTTCAGCTTCTACATTATCATCACCCTCTGATTAACCATTTAATGAAAGTTTATCGGAACTCATGTAATAGCAACTAGATCGTCTTCCTTTCTACGTGCGAATGATTTTGAATTACTCGTTTTAACAGTACAAATCCTCTGGTCCAAAGCAGAGGTTAAATGTACCACTAAATTCCTGATGACTATGCACATGTTTATAAAAAAATGTACATAAATAATTAGTTTAAATCTAACGTAGTAGTAATTAACTAATTGTGTATATAAGGTACAAAACTTTTTTGACAAGTATATCTTGGATTATTCTATGTTGACTGCATTACTTTTCAAGTGGCTACTTACACTGTCTTTAAAACAAAATTAACATTCCCTATAAAACAATACGAGAGATATCAGTAGGTAATGTATTTTTAAAACCAAAAATCTTCTCTCCCTCACTTATCCAATAGACAATCAATATATCGTCTATGGCTCGTGACGCAAACTTCATCTTCGTGAATAATGACTATCATAATCCCTTATAGAATAAATACGAATATACTATTAAAATTATATTTTGATTTATATACGGACTAATTTAAATTAGAGTATTTATACAGCATTTCTTGTTTGTCGGGTAAAATACTCGTATATACCGCGTTATTGCAAACAAAATAAATCCAAGCTTATTCATATTATCAAATTGTTCACATAACAGAGGATTTATAAAAGTTATTATTATATGGATAATAAAACACTTATGAAATCCTTATAAATAAATACATAAGGTACGTAGATACTTATATTTATTATTATGTTGTTGAAGAAACCATTTGTATAACGCTGCTTCCATGTTTGGTAGTTTAGCTATTTTTAAAGCGATTTTTTATCCGGCTTAATCAACTGACATACGGTTTTTTAAGGCAAGTTTCTTTTTTTGTGAAACTGCAAATAGTGAACTTCGCTATCCTATATTGCTTGGATCAAAAGCACCATTTTGGCAATCAGACAAAATTTTTGCTTATTCAGTTGTAAATAAAGATTCTCGTTTAAATTTATTCGTTATGAAAGGAAAGTTAAAAATTATACTTATTCGGTATAATCATATTAACACTAGTAACACTATTATCAACTTCTGCGATTTACAAATAAATAATAAAATTAGTGAATAACAATATTTAATTATATTTTTATTATTTATTATTACAAGCAGTGTAAGTATTGAATAAATAAATCTGTTACTATAGCTTGCAAATAATAACACATGAATAATGATAAGTTAAAGAAGTATCCCTATAATTTTTTTCAATAAATATGAATGTAAATTTCAAAGAACAGTTATAAAAGTGCATCAGAGTTTAAAGTATATGTACAGCAATAGACTTACTGTAATTATTGGATTATAGAACTCGAAATGTATGATTTAAATGTCTGTAATTTTTACGTCAAAAAAATGTAAGTCAAGTGATCGGGAATGTAATTTCTCCGGGTGGAAAAGTTTCTTTCGCTGCGGTATAATAATAGAGGAAAGTTCAAAACTGCATATTATATTTCAATACAAGTTTTTTTGTTAAATTATATTCAAGAAAATTATACGCAGATATGGAAAATGTAACTTTATATTCTAGAAATATGAATTTATAATTGGATCTGTTGCAAAAGTATGTTTTCAGTTTTAAATCAGTTTAGAATTCGCATTTAATATGCTTTCTCATGTTGTAACAATCTCATTGAAAACTTCAGGGAATCATACTTATTTTTCAATTTATTGTTACGGAGACTTCACTGGGAAAATATCTTTAACTTTTAACAATAATTTCTATTTTCAAATCAAATATATTTCCAAAAATAAGCACACACAAATTAAACTAGGTGCTTATTTGTGAGTTCAAAATGATAATATAATTACAATAAAATATTTAAGGATAGTTACCGAATTTTTTTAAATATTAAAAAATTTTTTTTATAAAAATTCAATATTTTTATCGGAAGTAAGAATACAAAACAATAGTTGGATCCCCATAAATAAATTATGTCAATATATTTTCATTTATATACATAAGTATATAATTATAACTGACAAAGAACACAGAACATAGTTTAGCAAAGTTTAATTTATTTAGTACAGAAAACATTTTTGTTAAAGCATCCAAAATTGGCTGATTTTGTAATAAACTTATTAATTTTACTTCGTCTATTTTTGCCCTCAACTACGACGTATACCATAGCGGGCGTTTATTAGAAATTACCTCTCGGGATCTTTAGCTGGCTTAGAGAATGTACCACAGTAGTAATTTTATGTAATAAATAAATAATAAATAATTTGACTTCACAAGACTCGAACTTGGAGTTTCAGAAGCATATAGCCGGTTAGTCTATCAACTAGACTATAGAAGTATAGACCCTAATAGTAAATAAAATATAAATATTTTTTTATTAAATTACTGCTGCCAACACTTATTCCTTTAGTACGTAATTAATTCTTTTCATATTCGTTGTGAATGACAATGATTATCCGTTAATATTTAAATAAGTACGTCCATGGCTCTTCTTTCATTCATTTAAACAAAACCTCATCAAAAAATATTCAAACTGTACTGAAGACACGTGTTCATCCATAAAACAAGTAACATCTATTCAAATCTGGTTTACGAGTCAGTGTCACCATTTCGCATAAAACGCTCGGTGGTTTCCTCTGTCCGCGAGCATCATTTCCTCGTTCGCTCACCTGAAATGCGGGCACGGAGTTCGGAGCGAGAAGGTTTGTTAATTCCTAAGCGAGCACGGTCTTTTAGCGATGTTTATCAACCGCACACACTTGGACAGAATTTAAATGCAAATGGCGGACACAATTGTGCCTTTGTGTGGGTATTTGTGTGCGATATTGTGCCGACATGTGACATCGTTAAAATAATGAACAATTATACACGTAGAGTGGTTACGGTTTAGACAAACGGTGCATCAAATGTGACGGAATTCTTAAACTATTAAATCATTTCTATTATCGTTGTTTGTAAATAAACAAATACATCATTATTATTGGGTTTGTGGTCTTGTGAATAGATTTTCCGGAAGTGGTGCTAAGAACCTACGAAAACATTTCTCCTGTGGTGCATTCTCCATTCTAGCAAGACAGAACAGAAGATAAAGTCTAGTAAAATTCCTGCATGGTATAAATATATCATCATAGGCGTAGCCAGGGAGGGGGTTTTGCAGTGGCGTAACTAGGATATTTTTTAGTAAAAAGGCGCCATAGTAAATTCATAATTTATTTAAATGAAATTATAAAATTTTAATTTTCGGGTGTTCATTTTACTTTGTTATCTTGGGAACCGTAAGGATACGAAGTCAGTTAAATTAGCAACTAATTTATATTGTACAAGACTAAATTAAATTTTTTTTTCAACTAGTGCTTCACAAAATATGGTACCAACATTCTTTTTTTAAATTGGATTTTATTTTATACTTGCTTAATTTGTAGAGAACTTTATTCTGTATTCAGTGACATACTATTTGCATACTCTTGGATAACATTTAAAAAAAATGCATATTAAGTTTATATCAGTTTTTATATAATGAAAATAAAATGAACCTGTTTATTAGGAATACAAATAAAAATATAGAACTTAAATCAGCAAGTATTTTTACTATTAAGTACTTATATTTCTTAAAATTAACATATTAAAGCAAACTAATTAATTTAGAAACTATAGACGTTTGATACTTAATTTATTTTTGGATACTAATATAATACGAAAATTGCGACTACTATTACAAAAATTATCATATTGTAGCGACATTTTACAAAATTGATTATTATTTTTTCATAGATGTAGCACTAAACAATTTCAACAAAAGCAATATAATTTTGTGAATGGTACATAGAAACACACTAAAATATAGCAAACGAATAACTGTTTTCAATTTGCGGAACTCTAAAAGAAGAGATAAAAAAATGAAACAATATGAATGTCAAATAATTAACTTATAGCTAAATATCTTATTATTTAAATTTTTAAACAAATTTACAAGTATATTATTTGAGTACACCTAATATAAAGATAAATATTTAAAATTACCTACAGAAAGGTTAAGATTGAGAAAGTTATTCTATTTATATTTTTATATTCCGTCTAAACATTCTTGTAATGTCCCATAATAACATCATCTCAATTCCAATCAAGCCTTAAAAATTCCTTCATTCTTGTTAATAAATTAAAATCTTTACAACTAACCACAAAAATTCAGAACATGTAAAAGCAATAAAAAGCTTGAAAGGAAAACAAAATAACTATACAAATCATGGCCTACTGCACAAAGATGAGCGACAACGAAATGTAGCATTCCCCATAAAACGTAACAACGCATACGTGTTTTACATAACCTCACATTGTAATTAGTTAGCCTAGCGGTCGTAACGCAAACAGAAGGTTTTGAGTCGACGTTTTTATGTTGCCCTTTTAATCTGCTCGTTCTACGAAAGGGAACATCCAAGATATTCTAGTAAAAAATATGAATGAAAGTTGTCATTCATAGCCCAAACAGTTGAAATACGAGCAGAGATTCCTAGATACATATTAAATTACTTCACACTCTTGTTGAGATAACGTGCTGGTCATTTATTCATTCAACTGTTTTATAATTTTTTCTGCTTTCCTAGAATTGTAATACAGATTGTTGAAAAGATTCATATAATTATTTTTATTAATTATACTTGATCTGAATACTTGATTATTTATTTATTTTTCTTTGGAACGTATAATTTATTAGCATTTAACCTAAAAAATAAGTATCACATCAAAAATAGTCATACAAATCACGAAAATACATTTATTAATTTTTTTATTATTATACGTAAAACGCACTCAAGAGAATGCAGCACACAGACAGTTTTACATAAAGCGTACTTGCACGAACGAAGCAAACTACAGTCAGCTGTTTTATCAAGTTTTTGTGCAACGAACAATTTGTTATAAGAATTATAGTGTTTTAAACGATTTTATAGTGATTTAATAAATATTTATATAAACATTTATTAATGTTAGTGTTGAACTTTGGAATAGACATATTTTATACGAACTTGGTATCAATTTGGAAAACAATTATCCTTGGATTTAGTAAGTGTGGTGGGATGAAATATTTTTTATCTTTGTGTAAATTGATCATATTTGTTGTTAGAATTAATATTATAAATAATTTCTAATTTTAATACTTTTGAATCATGAATCAAATGTACAGTGTACTTCATTAGTATCAAGGACATTTAAGTCGTACTTTATTTAACGGTTTAAAGAACAATAAAGTTGAAATAGAAACAATTATACTTATTTTACTCCAAAGTAGAGTGTACTTGGGTACAGTTTTTATTTTGTAGATACAAATGTAAATAAAACATATATGGTCGTTGGTCATATGAATTGTGAAGGTATTGTTGTAATCATGTACGATCACACTTTTGTTTAATGTGTAGATTGTTGTTTCCTCTACGTACAACGTTCTCCTCATATTGTGGGTGTAGTATTTTTTAAATATATGTATATTAGATCACATTTATGTGTATAGCATTTTAGTTTTTACTATTGAAATACATATTCATAAAACGATTTTAAAATGTTAAATATATCCTGGTTATAAAGAGACTAAATAGTAGGTTATAAAACATGTTGAAATAATAATTGATTGATTTATGCCTGAACCTATGACATTTATGTAGATCATAGAATAGATAAATTTATCAACGTATGATCTCATTTCTGTGAACTTAGTAAAAATTCACGTATAATTACATTCAAACGAATTCTAAAATTTTCCTACATTCTGAAATCTGTCAAGTCGGAGAATAATACCTCTGTTGATAAATTTAATGTCTAATTTATTCAGAACACAACATCGTTAAAAATTAAGTCATAAAACCGAAAAAGAAGTAAAGGAAGAATAAAAGAACATCTCCATATGTAACTAGAATATTTATTTTTAATTAAGACGCAGTTTACATTCAAAAAGCAAAACGGAGTAATGCTAGGGAGATTCCCAGATAAAAACGGTACCTTCCACGAAACAAACGCCATCTATCGCAGCCGTGTGCTTGTTAGCAATGCACCTGAGTCCTGGAAAAAATCTTTGATGTCTTTGAGCGGGACATTGTGCGCGACATACGATGCGTTATACATTTGCATTGGAGGAGAAAATTCAAATTGCATCCACATAGTGATTTGTTATTTTTCTCATAAAGCCTCTGTGATTTCGTGGATTTTTACTTTATTGGGAAAATAATAAAGGAGACTTGCGCATAGAATACTCAATTATTTTTATAAAAGGGACGACTTTATTCTATTTTAAGTGCATTGCATTGCAGAAAGAACAAACGAGTACTGTCTTCGAATCTCACTGTCGTTAACTGTTAACCAAAAATAACCGTTTCCAGCAATTTTTTTTACCAACCACTACATACAATAAGAGAGAGATATTTTAATTATAACGATTTTTATAGTTTTCATGTTTTGACTATTTTTAAAGTGATGTCTGTCAGTACCAGTCGTCCGCATGTCAATACGAATATAGGTGTGCGCGAATGCATGTAAAGAACAAATTCGACTGAATGAATTTTAATAAAATCAGTTGATCAACTTTTAATAAAAATCGGTCAGCCGGTAGTGACAGTTGATCTAATTCAGCCAACCGGGAATTGGAGCACACTTCGGTATGTGCTCTAATATTTGGACTGCTGGAATTAGAGCACTCAGAAGTGTTTGCTCTAATTCTAGGCTTGCTGAAACCAGAGCACATTCTGGAGTAGATTTGTCTGCTTTGGATCCTGATCGGTAGGACGAATAATGCATTTAATGTTGATACAAGTTTCAGAACTTAAAAAAATCTCCCTCAAGTAGCGAAAGTTTATTGTTAATCTTGCTACTTTACAACGTTCTGTGCTTATTTTAATTTTTAATACAGTTTATACAGAGTGTGCAAAGAATGACGGAACATAGGACTTTATAATGGGATTTCCAAAAATTGCAGATACTCTTTCTTTTCATAGATTAAGAGCAAAATTATAAGACTACAAAGTTGTTTAAAATTAAATTCTACAAAAGATAAAATTATAATTGATTTAACAGCAAGTTTGCAGTACGAGATTTATTAAATATAAAAAATACCACTTTCGTTAAAAATCAAACAGCCATGGAAATAAAAGAAAATATCTGTGTGACAGTTAATGAAGTATTATTGATCATAATTATTATTCTCTGTATTTTTAGTTGAATTTGGATTATTGTTCTGAAATAATACACTAATATTACAAAAATATAAAATTATCTATAATCACATTTTATTATCTGTCACAACTATCACTAAATATTTTCTTTTATTTCCATGGCTGTCAGATTTTTAACGAAAATGTTATATTTACAAATTACAAACGTTTTGTTGCATCAATTATTATTATATCTGATATAGGATTTAATTTTAAACCACTTTATATTCTTGTAGTTTTGCTCTAAATCTATCAACAGAGAGAGAATCCGCAATTTCTAGAATCCCATGTTAAAGTCCTACGTTTTGCGTTTCGTTGCACTCACACATAAATTTATCTTCATCTTTAGCGAAATTTGAACACAGGATCTCAACTAAGATATAGATATACTATAACCACCTTAAAAAACTTTAAAATGCGTATCACTGCTAAAATGTAATTTTTAAATCTTGTTGGTAGAGTGAGACACTTCAAATAAATCCATATTAATTCCTCCTCCAATAACTAACTAAATTCTTGTGCCTACCCCTTTAAACCGTCGAATTCTTCTCTATTCAGCGAGTAAACATTAGAGTTTTTAATAAATTCTGTTTTTTCCCTCCCTTGGTCTCCGGAATTTTGTAATTTGGTTGGGAGCACGGAGTTAGCACGAGGCGACCGCTGGCCGGTATTGCTCGACGGAGCGGTCACTGCCATCTGTTGGCGGGGGGTTGCACTAGCCGGACATAGGCCAGGGAGGAGAGGGGTTACTAGGGTGGGAAATAAGAATCGAATGAGACAGACACTGCTTGCCATTAAACTTATATCAAATCAGGAGAAATACAAATTAAAACAGAACTAATATTTAAAATTCAATAAGAAATTTGTCTAAATTAATTATTACTACTAAAGTAGTATAAGATTTGAGACAACAGACCAAGAATTCGTGTTGTGATTATGTTTTGTTTGTTTTATATTAGTACAGGAAAAAGAATTAAACTCATTCAATTAGTACTTTACATCATTTTCATTTCAATAATCATTTAAAATCATATTGGCCAAATTTAATTTGGAATAAATAAATTACAACAATTCAAAGAATATCAGCGCTAAAACAATTTTTAAAATCATGAGAAAGAATAAGTTGTGAAAATAATTAAAAATCAATCATCTAAAAGTTGAGACTCCCTGTTTCAATAACAAATGTTATGTTAGTTGTATAATTTATTTATTTGTTATTTATTTTCCTTAATGTTTAACAACTGCCCTCTGGATGCCGTAGGCACAAAATATTTAGGTGCCTTATATACGGGGTGGGGTGTTTCTTTTATATCAACCAGTCCTTTTTTGTGCAAACTAATGACTTTAGAGAAAATGTTGTATACAAAAAATAATCAGGAAAAAGGGTTAAATAAGGTGACACGATGGAATGAAAAATAAATATTATTATTATTTTTGAAGTATTTTACTATAATATGTAATTGTTGTCCGGAATAATTTGTATGAATTCATTTATCTGTTACCCTTGTAGCTGGTGTGGGATGTTTACAAAATACATTTTTATTCGAATACAGTTCTTATATTTTAATCTTCTTAAGAAATCTTCGAAAATTCAGTAAAAGTCAATTTTCTAAAAAATTACTCAAAATAACATTAAATTTGTCGTTAAAAATTTGTTATCTTTATCGAAATCTAAAACATGTAGCAATGACTAATAATAAGCTGCGATGACATATTTATACATAGAATTACAACATATGGAAATTGTGTTATAGTGTTAGATTTATTATTTGGAATAATATTACTATATTATAATAAAAATTTTCTCTTTGTTGTTTAGTTGTACGTCTAAGAGAAAATGTGTGTAAACGTAAAGGTTACACACTCTTTGCACGTGGTAATAAAAAACAAAACACTAAAATTTCATCACCAGAAAAATTTAGTTACAAGCAACTAAAATACCTAGGTATCATTAAACCCATTATCAGATTAAAACGATAGCAAGTCGCCTAAGTCGTAAAAAACCAGTTCTTTAAGAGAATCAAGTTAACCGCGCCTAATTTATGAATATAATTGCACGGGCACGCGTTGTACGTCAGGGGTCAAGGGTCAGCTTTCAAGCTGCCGCGGCCACTTTCCTCTATTATGACTTAAACAATCCTCAAAACAAAGACAGATCCCAGATACTCCTCTGTCACTGATAATAAACATTCCCCGGAATTCTTCTTTTACTGCTTGATTGTTATCGCATCATGCGGAAATTGTTTGTATTGTACAAAACTCCACAGCAGCTTTGAGTGCTCGGAGGTGACGTTTAGTGAACTCTCACTTCGATAAAATATGGGATTGCTATCGAAATCTGTGATAAAGCAAATTCGTTCACACAATAATGAATAATAAGCTGATAATTTTTCTACGACCACTTTGAATATTTGATATACAGGTTACTGTACGACGTACTGATTATAAAACAAAAAGATTTTTTTTAAATTCGCAAAAAAATGTATCGTATTTCAAGCAAACATTTTTTGCCACTATATTCGGTAGTTATTTTGAATAATTTTTTCAAATCCTCTACAATGAAAGTAATTGTTTGCTTAATATCTAATACTAATAAATATATAAAAGTCTAATATTATGTAAGTAATAGGTACTCCAGTGGTCCAAAAAATGTCTACTTCAAGTAAACTATCCTTAACTTTGCGAATTTTTAAAAAACATCTTTTTGTGTCATGATCAGTCTTACGGTATATACGAGTATATGCTTTAATTTTTTGTCCTAAGTTGTGGAACATTCTGAAAAGCTTGAAAATTATTCATTTCTTGGATGAAAATAATATTCTTTTTCTACGACCACCCGAAAAGTTTAAATTAAGCATATTAGTAAAAGTTTGATGATTTTTTTAAAAGATAATTTAAATACACAGAACACGAACAAAACGTATACATATTATTTCTCTATTCATTTTTATAAACTGGTTAAAATATTCTGTTATTATGATTTTAAAGATTAACGGTCGGTTTTTTCACTTCTGGTTAAACTTCGGTTAATAGAAAAATTACATGTTGTCAAAAATATACCTACGTTATTTACAATTTTGATGCGATACTTTTATATTAATTATAAAACGACGTTTAAACTAACCAGCACTAACCAGAGGTAAATAAACCGGCCCTTAGACTGAAAGGATTATGTCCAAAAAATGATGATACATCTTTACTACAGATGAAACAAATTCTTTTGGTGGCAATGTTGGTGGAATTCCAGGGGATTTTAATGCTTTACCGTCCGGCTTGGCGTCGTTTCGTTATTGTTTTATTGTGTGATTTTTATCAAAGCGCAGCTGTTATGCGGAAATTGTTAGTTGTTTTTGTGGGTTTTTATTATTTTGTTCATTTTAATTCAGATATGAAATGATTGTGCGTAGGTTTTTGCTTTATTTTTGTTGAATACTCGTGTTGAAATAATTGCTATTTAATTAGGGAAATGGTTTTTCATTCTCCTGTTTATTGTTATGGGTTATAAATTTCTACAAGCAAAATGATCAAAAATAAAACATGAAATTACACACAATGTGAACTCAGACATTCCAATGAAATTATTTTTGTTCCATTGAATCAGATTCATATTTTCATATTATTGTTTATTTATTTAGGTGAAGTGTACAAATAATTGAAAAATTTATATAACTTTATAATAATAATAAATAATTATTAATAAAAACTTAAACACTATGAACATTTATTTAAACCCTTAATACTACGCAATATTTATTTACACGATATTTATATTACTAGCTATTTATTTAGATGATCAACTATTTATTATATCACCAACTATTTATTTATTTCTATTTTACATGTAGATGACATAAAATCACCGACACTGACTTCCTTCAGTGACTCTCTGCACACTCTGACCGATACTGACTTCCTTGAATCGGCCAACGCAGCCCTTTTATCCTTGCCGCCAATTAAGCTCTCGAACATTCCAGAACCTGAGGACTATAAAATTTCCGAACAATAGCAGCTTCACTCCTATCCCACTTGATCTGTAACGCGGCTACCTGTCCAGATAGGTCAGCTGTGATGATTCATCTGCGGTGAGTCTCGTTCATTACAGTACACTACGAAAAAAGGTGTCTCATTGAGGATATTAGGGTAGAATATAGGTATAACAAGGTTGTAATTTGGACTTACAAAAATGAACAAAGGGAAGAGGGGGTCAAAAATGACGATGTTTTTTTTGTTAAACGACCCCAACAAGGTATAAAATATTAAAATAAATGTTACATTATGTTAAATTTTCAATGGTTGTCACAGCTGATTTTTATATTTTGTCTTTGCTGGTACTTCTTCTAACCAAAGTGTATGTACGAAAAATTAAAAATGGATTTAAAAATATTTTCCGCCCATTTCTCAAAAACAATTATATATAAAAACGATGTAAAAAGATGAATTATCATAAACAACTTAAATATTATTTGACGTTGATGAACAATATGTTGTAAAATTATCTGTAATTTAATTTCCATTATTTGAATAATGTATGCATATTATTAAATGCAATGTGTGCAGTAATAATGAGCTTAATAATTCGTGCGCAAATTACCTTTGACACCAGTAATAATTTCAATAGCATCACGAAATTTAGTTGAGTATGGAAATTGCAGGAAAATTGCACAGGGGTATTCATCAGCACATTTGCATTTCACTTTTAGCAGGACTCATTTCTAAATGACTAAATGATACAATGCGCGAAATTTCATATGCAGATTCCGCATCAAAAGCTGGGCTAATTATCAACATTCAATGCGCTCAATACTTCGTTCTCGTAATTAACAAAGAGCCAGCGGTCATGGCCGCGTTCAATGAAATTTCCTCCGTAATTGTTCAAAGTTGGGTAGTATTTACATATATAATTAGGCTTTATGTTTCAAAGGACTATTGCACCGGCAAAAAATGCACATTGTGGGTGCTCAGGCCTTTGTGTGCGGCTCTAGAGGCGAGATTCCCGCCGAAATGAGCGCAAGATCACCCTTACCGACGCGCAGAATGAATGTATGAAATGCATATATTACGTTTTCGTCTTTGCATGGCGTTTAGTTCGGTTATCATTGTCTTTTGAGGAACTCACTTACTCAAAGGCTTTTATTCTGCCTTTATTTTTCTAAGGGCCTCAAGTGGATCACTTCCACTAATTATTTCTTTTGTTTTATTTTCTATATTTATCATTCTTCTGCTCGTTATATAGATTTACTTTATGAGGTTTATTATCCAAAGCTGGATGTGCCAGTCTGCATTGTTACATATTTGTACTGTAAAAGTTATTTCCCAAAAGTCGTCTTTCTTCTTTTTCATCTCTTCTGAAGAGTATACTATGTAGTCAATTTTGCATGGGATCATGGGAAATACTTAGTGACATCGATAATGTTTTATCTTGTTTTTTATGTTTTTTATTATTCTGATAATAAGTTCCAAAATAATTTCATTCATGGTTCGACAAGAGATACTTTGTTAATGCTTTAATAAACAAATTTAAAACTTGAAATTCGTTCCATAGGTACCAACTTTATGCAATTCATGTTATACTCCTCGAAGGCGTTTATAGATTCGTTAATTTCAAGTTTCCAATTCTTTTTCAAAGTTGTTCTGTTCATTTCTGTCTCTTTTCTTAGTTTCTCATTGCTTTTTCTTTTATTTCTTCTTTATTTTGCAGATTTTCTTTGTGAAGGACAGTATTTCTAGTTTTTTATGTTTACTTTTCGTCTTTCGTTGTCCATTTATATTTCAAGTCCTATTCTTTCTAAGTCTTTTGCATATATTTTTTAGTTCCGCAGTTTTCTGTTTACAGTATTTTTCCATGATGATTTTCTTTCCCTTCTTCGATTCCTTTTTCCATTCCTTTCAGTCGTTTGCCATATTGCAGATTCCTTCCATTAGATTTTGAATCTATAGTTTCTTAAGCATGCCTCTTTTCCACTAAATTTTAATCTAGAATTTGTTAATTTGCTTTGTTTTACGGTTTTCTTCAGAATGGGTCCAATTCATTTTCTTGTACCTTTCTTCTACTTTTCTTATTCGTTGGTAGTTCATATATTTCATCTTAAAAGACTGAGTTTATATTTGTAATTACTATAGTTTCTCACAAACGGACACGAGCGCTTTGATTTAAAAATAGTGAAATAAAAGATGTCCTACCGAATGGTTCGTATGGCACTATAATTTTAAATCTCTTTCGGAGGCTATAGGGTGACAACTTTTAATACTTAAATACAAGTAAAATGAAATAATTACCTATCTCAGTTACTTGAAGTTCTGTTCGATTTAGGAATGTTGTAACAAAGATTATGAGGTGATGAATCCGTTAAATATGAACTAACAATTGACTATATATAACAATGAATGTATAGTTAAATTTAACGTACCTTATACATGTACTCCTTAATATCCTGTTTCTTCTAAGAATAGAGTACCATTTCTAATTATGTCTTCATTGTTTATTACGCATATGGGCAGTAGTGGTTTGATTAGATAGCGCGGAGTGTGAAATCTGAAGATCAAATCTCAGTGACGACAAACCTGTAACCAAAAATAAATACCGGTTTATCAGAATGTAGATTCCCTGTCCTGTTACTGAACTTTGGTCTATTGGACAGTGAAATTACATAAATAAATATGGAGGTGCCAATTTGCTTTATTGCAGAAAACGATAAGGAAATTTTTACCATAGAGAACATGTACCAAAAAAATCTTAGTCGTTCATAACAAGTTTAAATATTGTAGAAAATATTTGGTGAAGATTTAGTAAAATCCATTGTTAAAATTCAGTAGTTGATGTGAGTTGAACGGCGTGAAAACTCCCTAACGAAGCAGCATCCAAGCACCCCAATTCAAGCTAGATTACATCACATTTTCAACTCTACCGCTCGTTAATAACTTCATCATATCGTGATGAAATCATCCGGGGCGCATACATATTCATAGGCCCGACCGTACGGCGAAATGACACCGCACGGCGCCGAGGTTAGTTAGCGGGTTAATTTCCCTCGTGATGCTGCGCCCAACCAGCGCCATGCAAATCACCACACGTACACACCTAATTATCGTCTTCAACTTCTCCCGGAGTTCAGATTTGGATTTAGGGTAATGGGTTGTGCTGGCTACTGGCTGCTGCTGGCACAATAGGGATGACCACTAGTTATTACAAGGGTTATAAAGGGGATGTCAAATTGGAAAATGGAACTAATAGAATGTGATGTTTTAATAAGTCTGTTTATAACTGAATATATACAGACTTATTATATAGTCGCACTCGGAATCAAAGTTGATGGTGGATCAGTTTAGATAGTCAATAATGTATCGACTATCTGAACTCTAAAGAGTTTAAGAACATGTATAACTTATGACCCTTTCTTTAGTAAGTCTTATTATTGTTGATAGGAATAGATGAAACAAAGTCTCAATTTCCTAAGGTACTGATTTTGTGACGAGGTTTATTTGCAGATTGTCAGCCTGCAGCCTTTGAATGCTGATAACAAGAAAATTAGGAATTTAAATTCTGTATTGAATATGACTATAATGATTATTAATCATTGGCTTTACTAACTTAACGTGCATTGATTTTTTTAATTGTTATTTAACATTCCAGACTTACGGAAATTGGGGGAAAAAGCGTGTGGGTAATGTTACTATGTGGCATTACTACTAAATAACTACTAAATATGTTTAACTTCGTCGGAAAAACGACTTTACTGGTATATTATTTTGAATTTATAACGCAGAAATTTTTTGCACTAATGTGTGATTTTTTGTTAAATTTACTTTGAAATGTGTTATAAGGGATTCCATAAGTTTCGTCGCTATAACCGATAAATGAAAATAATGTTAGCGTATATGGGCTTTCAAACAAATGGACACAATTTCGACGTTATAACCAGTTTATCGCTATGAGCGGTATAGTTATAAATTGATTTTACTTTAGTTTTTTATTGTTTCTTTCAATTTTCACTTATTCTTTAGAATATGTCTTTTTTTCAGAATGAATGCTATTTTGTAAATACATTTTTGATATTATATAACTTAAAAAATCTAATTTAAATAAAAAATCGGATATAAATAAAAAAATATGATTTTTTGATATTTTTTTTTAATCGGATTTTTATGCTACCCTGCAATCTCCTAATAAATACCGAGAATGGTATCTTTGGAATGAATGATGAATGCCTGTGGTTAAGAATGAATTTTTGGATTCTTAGTCGCATTTAGGTATATACGATCAGTAATAAGGTACTAATTTAGTAACAAAATATTCTTTTTTCTTTTCTTTACTCTAGGAATATTCACAAAAACAGCTCTCAATATTTCTGTTACCACACCAGCAAAAAAAATTGAAGAAAGTTATAAGTAACAACTTTTATCAGTATTTTTTTTACTTCATATTGTGCATATTGGTAGTGTCATTAGTACTGCAGTGATAAAATTAGATTTTTTTTTTACTTTTGTAATACAAAATAAATTCCTTACATTTCATTTTTTGGTACTTGTGAAGACAAATGTATCTCAAATTAGCATGAATTGTTTTATAACAATTTTATGATTAAAATGCATTGATTTTGGTATAAATTATTCTGTAATAGATAAAATAATATGTTAACTAATATAAAAGGAAATCACAATAAACGTAAAGTAAACTAAACGGCAATAAAAAAATTGTCATTAATTTAGTGACTTTTATTGATGAAGTAAATTCACTGATACTGCGGAACTTGTCCGTGATCTGAGCAGATGATTATTTTGAGGAAAGTAATCCAAGTCTTCATTACGAGGGTGTTATCGATTCGGTAATAACTCACAGGTCACGTCTGTGAAAAAATAATTTGTATTCAAGTTGCAATTTTGTCCATCGTAGTCGCTCACTTGCATCCCGTTCACACGCCGCGTTCCCGGGTGCGGTTCCAGCTACAATCAAAGCCTCTGGAAGAAGGGAATGCAAAGTAGAATTTAGATTTTACAATTGGAATAGCTATACGTCTCTATATATATGACAAAATCAGCCACTGGTAGGTTGCTCTCTCGACGCGGGAAGCTGCTGCGGCTTCCCCGTCAGTATTTCGCTGGAGGACTGCAATCGAAGCGAGATTTGAATAGCTAAGCCGAGCTAAGGTTGTTGTGCGATCGCCCAACTCGGTTCTCTGCCTCCCACACGGAAAATCCAAGCAGGAGTGAGATGGCTCGCTGGACCACTCATCTATCTGTCCCTCTGGCGACGGAATCGAATTTGAAATTACTTTAATTCGCAAGGGAGACCGTGGATTTTTTCGGCGGCCCTAAGATTGTCAGCTAACGACCGTTGTTAGGAAATGTCGCAACCGACAGCCTCTTCACTCTTTAATTGTTTTAATTACTGTAATTAAACTAGTAACGGATATTAGGGGATGAAAGAGCAGTAATTGTACAGGATTTGGGGATTTGCTTTTGTTTTGACCGACTGATCCACTTTCAAAAGGTTCTCTCAATTCGAGTTTATAATCTCTTATCTTTTGAAGAAACTCCTATAAAACTGAAGATGGCATTCGTCTTTATAAATTTGTAGGCAGGACGAAATATTTTTAAATGAGTATAAAATACAGAACATTATAAAATCATTATGTTTAGGATGTTTGTTATCTCCCGCTTATCAATATATAGATAAAGGAGGTATTGTATCTGGACAAAATTTTCGAGTGTTAAGTTTTCAACATATGAGCCCAAATTAGGGTATTTATTTTTACAATGATATTTTGTATGTATGTGTGTGTGTCCGGATCTCTGTGACGTTTTTTTCGTCCACGATAACTCCAATACGATATATGTAAAAATATAATATTTGATATTTAAGAGTTATATTCAAATATCAGAAACTGACTAGATTTTGACTACAGTTGGTTAACCGGAAGAAGCACTTTACTTGAAGCTTTAAACCGATTTTCCTAAAAAAATACCTCTAAATACATTTTTTCTATAGCAGATGTTAAAGTGCAATTTTACCAACTCAAAATAGTGGATAAAGTAGCACTTTAACCGCAAGGGTAGATAAAGTAACACTTTTACAGCAAGGGTAGATAAAGTACTTTAACTTTTGTTTATTAGAAGTACATTTCCATAACAACGAACACTACTAACATTTTAAAATTGTTCTTAAATAATAATTTAATTTTTCTAATTCTATTCTCTTCAAAACCTGCTATAGAAAAAAATAGAATTTTATACACGACGATAAAATTAAATTATCGACTCGCGAAAAATAATTCACTCGCGATTATATCGCTCGTGAATTAACACTTTCCGCTTGTCGATAAAATATTATTTTATCGTCTTGTATAAAAAATAACTATTTTTTTGCATATTACATTATTATTAAATATATATTTTTTAAAATTTTTTACAGATCTGCATAATTACTTTTATATACAACTTCTGGAGGAGGAATTTCTATAAAACAGATGAGTTATTCACCCAATATAATTTGTAGATTCTTTCTAGAAGTTTTAAGCTGACAACCTACTTTACCAACAATGCAAGTAAAAATTCTCAATGTCATCTGCAGCCAAAACTCTCCTAAAGTTTTGTGTCAATGATAAATAAAAAATAACGATTTGGTTTCAATATTGGTTTACACTATGAGATTTAACTTAATTTCTTTTTAATTAGGTAGCAACTTTATCCTATTAACCCCTTTCGTCGTAATTGCGGTAATTTGTCTGTATGATAGCACTAACGATGCTTGCAGAATATCGCTTATTATCCTTGGTGTAGGGGAGGGGAATTTGAGTTCGTTACCGGTTCCGCTAGTAACTAGCGCCCTCATATCTGCATACCCCTGCAAACTACAAGGGATGCACTACAAATGGGAGTGATTCTAAGCCGATTTTGTAGGGTTGGTCAGGGAGGGTTGAAATTTGACTTTTCTTTACATGTTTAAAAATGGTGTTTCGATTGATTGGATATTGTAACGTTCCTAGACTAGAAGGAACAGGGTCCAAAGTACATACGGAATCTATTTTGAAAAATAAATACTAGAACTTTTCGATCTGCGACCTCAACAAATTTGACTTCCTTTGACGTTACGTATACGAACACTGATCAAATTTATTAGTTTTTACTTCCTTGTACAAAGCTAATGATATTCGATCTTAGATGAATTTTATTGTTAGTAAATATGCAAAACCAGTAGAAATATAAATATTAACTGGAACCTATTATTTCCAAAATCCAAAACTGAATCTAAAATCGGAAATATTTCTAACTGTGGTCCCAATGTTTTTTGGCGAAAAAATACCACCTCTAATTGTAAAATCAGAGACCGTACTGCTATACTTATTAAAGGAGGTTAAGGCAATATTTAAAATGTTTAAGTTAAATCGGTAAATGTCAAATTAAATTCAAAACTAAAATTAATCTAAAAATATTTTAAAAAGCAGATATGTAGAAGAATCGGTTCAAGAAATATTTAAATTGTTTTATGATATCGACATAAATTGAGTTATTAACAATATGTGAGTATGTAGTTCGCATTTATTCATTATTATTATTTAGTATAACATAGTGCTTATAGTTTCGTCTTCTTGTCCATTGCATCAAATTAAACAGGGTTATGTTTGAAAGACCCTAGTCCTAGAAGAATGGAAAATCCTATGAAGGTGATATAATTGCCTGACAAGGTAAATGAGAAGTTTGTTGGTAGGGCGAAATAAGAACGTTAGTGGAAGAGTTTGTGTAGGTGAAGTTAGTTTCATGTGAAAAGCCAGTAAGATTGTATCACATACATTAATTCAAATCGATTGAGAGCGGAGTATCCTTGCGGGGCAGATATATCGAATAGCAGTAGTTAAATAAGAAAAACAGCTTCTCCGGAAACAAATGAGAAACTTACACCCTGGCACAGTCTCGCACCAATAACGCCAAGAATTCTATTTATTCTAGAGAGTGATTGAAAAAAACCTTGCATTCTACGGCAATTCCAATCTGCATGTGTTTGAGGTGAGACTGTGACACTGCCGTGTCCCCCACACTAGATAACGCTCACATTATGGAGTCTCCCGGCTCGTGTGATAACGGGCTCATCGCTTTGAAATCGTCTATGGATTGCCCACACCTATCTGCATATACGCGGAGCACTACCGTATGAGGGAAACGGTGCCAGACGACTCCCAGCTCCGCATCACAATCAAAACATTATCACCCTATTAAACGCTACCTCAAAAATTAATTATTACGTACATAGTGGTATCTTATTATTTCGACATATTATCCTTCTAATAATTATGTACAAGTACATATTATTACAGTTACTGAACTGATAGCGATTTCTAATTAATCATATATTCTCGAAAGTGAAAAGTTTTTAGTAAGAAAATAATAAATTTATTATTATATAAAAGCATAGAAAAAAATCTGATGATTACCTTGTACACTAAATTATCAACATTTTTTGCTGCATTTCATTTAAACTTATTTCATTTATAAAAGTAAAATATTTCTACGGCTAATCATTTTTCAACGTCCATTCGTTTCATATCTTCGAACTTTCCTTCGAAATTGATCATCTTTTGAAAATTAATTAAAATGTTTATCACTACTACTACTTTTAGCACTACACAATTATTTGTTATCAAATGTTTCCTACAAAAATTAAAAACCAACTAAATGATTATTTTTATTAAGTTTAAGCAAAAGTAAACTGCCCTTTTGAGAAGACCGATTGAAACCAAAAATGGAGGTACATAACTAGATGCTATAGTGATTACGTAAATAAAATTTAACATTTTACGGCTAATCGTATTTCATGCAGTTACTCGAAAAATTCATAAAAACACCATGAGCAAACTGTCCTTGTGGCACTGTCGATTACAATGAAAAAAGGAGATGCACAACTAGATGTTATAGCAGCCCCATATATACAATTTCAACATTCTATGACTAATTATTTTTGTAATTCGAGATACGTACATACGTACGTAGACATCACGCCGAAACTAGATAAAATGAATTCCATTAAAACTTGAAAACCAAAATTTTTCACGATTACAATACTTTCTTTACTTTGTACAAGCAAGTATTCAGGAACTGTCGTAAATTTAATTAAAATGTGTAATTCGTTATTTAGGTATTATATTAGGACAGCAAATAACTTCATGTTTATATGTATCGAGGAAAAATATTTTGATAATACGCTTGGTATAGAAAATGTACTTTATTTAACTTACAATTAGAATGTTGAAATCTATGAACTTGCATCATACATTCCTACACATATTAATAAAAATAGGCATTTTAACGGACATTCTAGTCTAGTATAGTAACACGATTTCATAGGTAAAAATAATAAATATCTGATAGCTTCCTTTTCTTAATTTTTTTTTTTGAGGTAAGAAACACCTTTCATAAAATAAATTATTACTTTTACAATTAAAATTAAGAAACAAGTATTTGGTATTATTCCTTACTTCTAAAAATGTACTATTTCTTAAATATACACAATATTAGAATAATAAAATTAAACTTAAAAGTGTATTGTTTAAATCAGGATGAGAGATGTTGTACATACGATTTATTGTTCTTAAAATAACATTGTAGATAATTAACGACAAAATTAATAAAGTATACTTAAAATGTAATAGAAAGTTGTTCTTAATATATTTTTTTTCTCAATAATATTTGACTTATTGAGATATTGGTTAAATAAACTTATAAATTTTAATTCTATACATATGTACATAAATAAACAAATTATCAATAATGATATTTTATACCAACAGTAAAAATATGTTAATCAAAAATAGTACAGATTATTTTGGAATGGAAAATCAGAATAACTTTTTCTTTGTTCAAAATGAAACAATTTTTAATTGATGTATCTTTAAATGAAATTCAAATAACTAAATATTAATCCAATAGAAAAATATTTGAATACGTATTAATTATGAAAAATAAAATAAAATTTGAAGTGGCATATATTATTTGTGTTAGTATTGTTCTGGCGATAATTTATCAGTGTTTAGCATTTAACAAACACCCCTATACATCATGTGGTAAAATGTAAAAATTGTCCGCTTATAAATATTTATGCAAAGTGTAGCCGTTCCCGTTCCAGTTTTCTGCGAAGAGAACTACCCTAGTCAGACTGGTTCGATTTTAAAGCAATATATTGGCTAAGATTCTAACGCGATAAGCGGCTCTTTGAAATAAAAGAATCTTCCGTATCTCTTTCTGGCGCTCGCACACCATTAGTTCCTTCTCTCTCCGCCGTGTCGCCTTGGCCCTGCATATCATCATACACGTATCATCACACTATCATCCTCTCATGACAATTTCAGTGTGGTCTTACAACACAGGGATATTAAAAAACGCCTTCGTTTTTATAAATTTTTAGATAAGTATGACGTTTAAAATGAAATGAGTTACTTTGTAGATCATGAAGTTGCAATTTTGTTTGCTTATAGAGGACCTCTAGTTTTATCACAGACGACTGCGTATTACAATTTTATAGCGAAGTTCTGCTGTGGTTTTCGATGATATGCAATTAGTATGACATAGTCTTCAGTTTTAGTCGCACCTAAGTTTCGATTACTCATCCCAAGTTCTTATCCTTACTTTATATTGTACTTTTTTTTTTATTATAATATCCACACAATTTTATAAAAGTAATCTTACTATTTAAATAGAAACTGTTACAGCAGTTCTCACTTTACATATGTATAAATTATTGTACTAGTACAATAAAGCTTATTTATTTTATACTTTTGAAAATTTTATCTTACATTTTTATTGAGCGCTATACATAATAATGGAGGTATTATTAATCACAGGTAACGATTTTAACATTTCGAGATTTTAACCGATGGTCACAAATTATAGAGGTATTTAACATTATTAACCAGGTAAAACAGTTTTTTTCTGCTGATATAACGAGCCGTTTAGGCGAGTCTGTCATCTTATTGAAGCTGTAATAATATATTACATATTAAGATTAAGATAATAAGATACACATTAAGAACGAAGTAGAGAAGTTACATAACAGCCGGAAAGCGGCAAGTTAGTAATTCCATAAATGCAAATTGCTTTATAACTCGAATTATGTACTATATTTTTTCTACGACCAGTATTTGACTGTATTTCGATCACACAATTGCGCCAACTACAAAACATAAAAACTACTTTGTCAAACGGACAACCTCTAAATAATAAATTGAAACTATTTTCAACTCAGATGTAACGTTTTAAAATAATTACAATTAATTTTGTCTTATTTATACTGCTAATATAATTTCGATTTATTAAAAAATTCCCTAACTGTACGATCGCGTATCTTACACACGGCCGTCCGTAATGGAACACTTAGATAACATACAAGTTGTACAATAATGGCTATTTACATTAGTTGTCGTAGAAAATAGTTATTTACATAACAAGCGTGGAAAGTGGTAAATAGCAAGCGTGTGTAGAGATTGAAGAACGAGGCGTGTAGCGCCGAGTGATTTAATACCCGAGCGTTGCTATGCACTTTCAAGCGAGTTATGTACACTATTTTTCAGACGACCACAAAATATTATAATAAAAACAGGGTTTATACAAAAGTGTCAATGTCAAACACAACTCACGAAAGCATTGACATTTGGGTTTGAAGTTAAGTATCAGTTAACCGGAAACTGATTTGGAAGTCTAGTACGTATTATTTGAACAATTAATAAAACTATCAGTACATTTTGACTCTTTATTTTTGTTATTAATTCACTACCAATTTTAAAATCGTAGTTTTAAGCAAATTTTCATTAATTTTATTACATTTCATTATCAAAGTTTCATCTATTGACCACTAATCGTCATATCCGGTTATATAACACACTAGTGTGTTATTATAACACACGCCGTGTGCTTCGTTACATTTTCTGGTGTTAATTACAGTGTAAATATGGCTACTTTCACATGTGATCAATTCAATTGTAAATAAAATTAGAAGGAAGTTACTATTATTGTCTCTAAATTTTAACATAAATAAACTTGCAATACAGTGAAGAACGCATCTACTAAGTTGTAAAATTTTTATTTTTAGTATAACAGCTTGTAAAGGTTAGTTTCCTTGATGAATAAACAGTACAAAAATGATGGTTTACAAATGAGTAGCGTCTATAACAAGACGTTTTTACTATTTTGAGCATACTGATTTTAAAGAAATTTCATATTTAAGTTTTTAACATGAACAAGTTAATAAACGTTTGCTAAAATTCCGTCAGCAAGAAGAGACATTTTTTAGATTTTTTTGGGTTTCTTAATAGATATATATTGCAAAATATTTGAAGAAACGTTCCGTACTTATAAAATACAAATAATAAATTTTATTTAAAAAAAATAGTCATATTTTTACATTTTATATAAATATAAATATTAAAATAATTAAAAATAACTAATTTGTTTCAGATCGTGTTACCTGTTTCGAGTGCAATGTTTCATCATTTTTATTGGTAAGTCTTTCAGTTTTAGTAATTTATGTATTAACATGACAATTTAAAAGTGTATAAATTAGTGTAAATGAATTCTGTCGGCACATCATCTGTGACTGTGACAAGTAGACAATGGTATCTGATATATAGCGCGTTTAATTCTTCCCCCAATTAACCGGTGCTTCTTCACGCTTCCTGGCCGGACTTCCGGCCCTCATTACGAATGCTAAACGCTGCGTCGTGGCTAAACGCCGATTAACACTCGCGTTATCGGGAGATTCATCAAGGGACAGTTTCATGCTCACCCGAGCCCAAGGTATTACAGGACAGTTGGCTTCCATTCAGTAGGGAGGGAAATGGAAATGGTGACTTGTACGAAACAAGAAAGGCACATGTTTTACTCCTACTACTCGTCAGGTCATTCAATTATACAATCATTTTATCTCTACTTTTCTTTACAACAAAGGGCTCGATTCTAAACATGTCACATCATCTCACCTCTTGTGAGTGATAAATAATATCATTCCACTTGTTTTCATTGAATAGTGAATAGCAATAATGGCATCAAATGAGAGTAATGATATTTGGTGAAATTTTTTATTTATTTTTACTATAATGATAAGTAAAAATTGGGCCCAAAGTAATTAATATTAGTTTGTGGAAATTTCATTTTTATCTACTACATATGTTTATCGGGTTGGGTGACTGTAAATGGTTCAAACAATATATTTCTTAAATTATATATTTATTACGATTTTTTAATACATGTGTAGGGTGTCCCAATAAGAACGCCGGATATAAATTTCACATCATATTTTGGTTTAAAGTTGGCAGCTCTAAAAATTTCATATTTGCTAGCTATTAATCTTGGGATTAGTAAAGGTGGAACCTGGAACGAGTTATTATTGTTAAAACTCAATACAAAATGAAGAAAGTTTTGCTGAAATTATTCGTAAACTTCGGGGGATTTTTAGTCGAAATAATGGTCTAAATGGGTCATCACTTCGAAGATTGATCAAAAAATTTAACGAAACTAGTTCGATTCTGGACAAGTTATCCAAACGTCCTCGTAGCGGGCGTTAACTTGAAAGCAAAGCCACAGTGAGAGAAAGTGTTGTTATTGTTACTCTAGGGACATCAATTCGTCATTGTTTACAAGAATTATGCCTTTCAGGAAACACCTTACAGCTAATTTTCATGAAATACCTGAATCTTCATTCCTACATTATCCAATTGACTTAAAAACTCAAACTAGCAGACCATTTTAAGCAAAGAGAATTTGATAATAGTTTGATGGAATATCAGTAAATGATTGACAATTTTGCTAAGAAATTCTTTTTTATTGGTGAGGCACATTTTTAAGTCAATAACGACGAAAATGAGCAAAATTGTCCTATTTAGGGTACGGAGAGCCAAATCCCAAAAATCACTATTAACCAATTAAAAATACCATTAAGTCCGAGTGTTTCAGAATTCAGTGTAAGCTGGAAATTGCTTGCAGGGGCTGTAAGTTGGCAGCTTTCATTATTGTAGTAAAAATGGGCACAGAAAATTTAAATTTCTATATAGATGCCATTACCCAATGATAAATATAAATAAAATAAATTTATCATTAAAGGTTTCTTATTCATTACTAGATGTACCAATCTTTTCTATCGCAAATATAAAATTATGTGAAAAAATTGCAGGTAGAGCTTTTAACTCGACGATAAACGAATTCGAGTTCTCATGGTCTCTCCTACCCACTGAACCTTAGTACAAGAATCTTAACTTTTTCGAACAAGAACTATAATAAAAGAGTTTTGTATTGAAATCCTTGTATAAAAATGACAGGCGATAATTTGTTTTACTCAATTTCTCGTTTGCCATTTGTTTTTGAAAATTTTGTTTGGCAATATTAAACTTAAAAAATGTTGCCAAATTGTCTTATTCAGTTATCTATAATGTCTTCGAATCCCTAAATTACTTATTATTTCTTAATTAATTAAGAAAGAAAAAATGTAAATTTTCAAGTTTTTGGATTATTCCATCTATAATTATTTCTTGATTTGTCTTCGTCAATCATGTATGTGATGTTACGACCTGATTGTTACTAATTAACAATCCCCCAAGTGTGCGGTGTGTGAGTGCCTTAACCTTTGGCACATGTGTCCTCTCGCCACCGTGAGTTATAATTACCCCTCCCCCGCGGCGGGAGGGTGATCTCATATGCATGCGGTGTGTGGGGGCGGTATATCGGCGCACGCACACACACATAGTTTTAAAGATCGATGCAAAGCAACCACGGGCTAGCTCGTTACCATGGTGATGTGATGAGATGTCTTCTTCTCGCACCAGGCCTACCCCACCCGTGTCAATGTGAGATTCGCACTAACTACCAAACAATCAACAACAACACGCCACCTAGCCAAGGGTTAGTGTTACTCGCAATACCGCAACAGTGGCAATGTGGTATGAGACTAACTAGCACATCAGCAACACGCTACCTTGCCATATTCTAGCCAAGGATTGGTGTTACTCTTTGCTGAATTAGCGAATAATGTACAATACTCTATGGCAAAGTGGACCAAGCATTTGCCTGGGCTTAATTTTTTGTCCAGTCCAACCCTGGCAATTCGGCATTAATAAGAAAACGATATCATACTTAACTAGTGCAACTGGATACAAAATATATTACAAGAATTTTAAAATGTGCAGTAATTAGTAATTTGTCCGTATTTTTGACATTGGGCTGATCTTCGGTCTTGACTTGGTTTCGAGTATACTGTGATTCTCGACTAGTCTTATTTCATCTCAGTCTTGAATCTCGACGACAGTGTCGGACTGACAAGTTTTGGCCCACCGGGCAAAATATATTTTTTGGCCCCGTAGGAATGAAATATGAAAATATAAAAAACAATTATATTTTAAAAATATATATTTTTTTTATTGTTCAACATAAAAGACAACATATTTTTATTTAAATAAAGTTTTTGATACAGGATATATATAATATGTATATGAAGGTACATAAGACTAGAACAAAAAAAAATTAAACTCGCTAGAGGTATCAGTGTAGTTGTCATTAATTTTTGTTATTCATTATTATTTACGGTTTTTCTTTCGATTATTTTTAAAATATACAGGGTGTTCGAAAAATAGGGGACCAAATTTGGAAAATATATTAATCAAACCAAAACAAGAAAATAATCCTAATATACCCATGTCCGGAAACGAACCATTTCGGAATAAAACACTCTTTTGTTTGAATTTTATTTTTAGTAATGTTTTTACTCTCAAAATTACAATAGTTGTTCAAAATGTCCTCCTTGAACTTGCATGAAACATTCTAGACGTCTTCTCATTGATTGTCGGACACGTTCGAATATTCCTGGTTTTAGTCTTATACTATTAAAATAGTCTATGATTCTTTGCCGCAAATTTTCTACGTTATTAATGGGCGTCGAATAAACTAAGCTCTTTAAATGAACCCAAAAATAAAAATCAAACTGATTCAAGTCTAGTGAACCTGGAGGCCACGTAGTTGGACCACCTCTGCCTATCCACCGATCACGAAATAAATTTTGAAGATATTGTCTTACTTGGAGTTGGAGACTAAAATGTGGAGGCGTGCATAAACCACATATGATGCCGTGTAAATAGTGAAACATTCTCCAATAAATTTGGTAAATTATTTTCTAGATAATGTAGATACAAATTTCCTGTTAATCTGTTAGGCAAAAAATAAAGCCCTATCAACTCATCTCCAACAATACAATATTAATAGAAAAGTTTCAAAACAATATCAAAATAATTTAATTACGGTGAAACAAATTTTGACAATTACTAAGGAAACATGATTAAACAAATTACAAGTATTGACGTAACTATTGTAATTTTGACAGTAAAAAGCATTACTAAAAATAAAATTCAAAATTCAAACAAAAGAGTATTTTATTCCGAAATGGTTCGTTTCCGGACATGGGTATATTAGGATTATTTTCTTGTTTTGGTTTGATTAATATATTTTCCAAATTTGGTTCCCTATTTTTCGAACACTCTGTATAAATTTAAAACATCCAATTCTAACTTCAATCTTAAAAGCACGGACTCTTCATGTGAGCAATACGCAACAATAATACTGTGTGACTTATCGAAAACATAACGAACCAAGTGAAGTTCAGTCTGTACACGGATTTTTTATAAAGAAAAAAAAATACAAAGCTATGAATCATTTATACTCAATTTTTAATGATCACATAATAGCTCTATATACAATTACATTTTAATTTGTATCGTTGAACAATGTGATAAATAAGAGCGTGTTTCGTGTCTTGTTTCGTCTAAACAGCCAACGTTGTGTATCTGACTGCTTTGATTTTTCCAAAACTAAATAAAATATCTGGCAAAATTTAGCAAAAAGTTCAATAACATGGTGCTAGGCAAAATGAATCGATTATATATTTTTATCCAACACCGTGTAATTATAACGATATAAGTATGCTGTTTTTAGATAAATAAAGTACGTCATAAGTCACTAGTGAGCTAAATATATTAGCTCACTGTTTTTTGGTTCGTATCATAGTAACTACGTTATAAAACCTTCTCTACACTATTTTGTTCCTAAATGTCATTTCGAAATTCCATCTGTCAAAAATTTTGTATGTATTTTATATAAATGATTAAAATGTGTTGGATAAAATGTTGTACGGCACACGTGTGTTAATAATATTTATGGTACAAGTGTGTTACATTACAGATAAGTCACTTGAAAAAATACCAAACTCGGCCTAACGGCCTCGTGAGCTAAACTTTTCCCACATGACTTATCTGTAATGTAACACACTTGTACCATAAATAACTATTTTTCTATAGCAGATGTTAAAGTGTAATTTTATCAACTCAAAATAGTGGATAAAGTAGCACTTTAACCGCAAGGATAGATAAAGTAACACTTTAACAGCAAGGGTAGATAAAGTACTTTAACTTTTGTTTATTAGAAGTACATTTCCATAACAACGCACACTACTGACATTTTAAAATTGTTCTTAAATATGAAATTAATTTTTCTAATTCTTTTCTCTTCAAAACCTGCTATAGAAAAAAATAGAATTTTATACACGACGATAAAATTAAATTACCGACTCACGAAAAATAATTCACTCACGATTGTATCGCTCGTGAATTAACACTTTCCGCTTGTCGATAAAATATTATTTTATCGTCTTTTATAAAAAATAACTATTCTTTTAGCGAAATAATACAGTTACCATTACACTAAATTTATATAAATCACCGACAGGTTATCCTTATCATGTATCAGTGTAGATGACACAACTAAGGAATCCTTTTTGCATAAAAATCCGAGTACAGTTTAAATTTTTTGTCGTTAGGCGCAGCAATGTGCGCTGATTGTGAAGGATTCCTATCTCTGTAGATTTTGAACATTTTATGTATCTACTTATTTGTAGAATATGATTCATGTTTTTATTTTTAATATTCTAGTAATAGATTAAGATATTAGTTTTTAACTTAGCAATTAACATTTTAATATTTTGTCTAAGAATTTGGCCCCCATTTGTTAAATTATTTGGCCCACCGGGATTTTGCCCGGTTGCCCGGCGTGCCAGTCCGACACTGCTCGACGAGCCTCTCGACTTATTTTTAATTGTTAATACATGTTTATAAATAATATAATATGTTTTTAATAAATACCTAATAGTAGTAATTTAATTATTAATAAGTCAGTCTAGAACTTGTAGTAAAAAAAAGTGGGAAACATTCAAATAGCGCAATCTTTTGAGATTTCTTGAGAGGAGACAAGCAGAGATTGATACTGCTAATCTTGTATATATATAGTTAAAATATTTAATACATATTGTAAGGCTTTCAAGAAAAAGCTATAGAAGGAATGTTGGTATGATTTGTAACAGCCTCGTCAATATTGTCACAATTAAAAATGAATGTACCGTTCACAAGCTTTCGTACTCTTTGATTGTTTCTTGTATTTTTTTTTATATAATAATGCACCGCCGGAGTTTACCTACTGCCCCCGGAAGCAATTACAGATAATTAAAAATAATTAAAAAAAATAAACATATGAAATACATTCTACCTCCTATATTGCAGTGATATCAAATTTTTAAGATAGATTTATCAAAAATTAAAATTCGGAAAGAAAATAGGTTACGAAGTAATTGTCAAATTTGCAGCCTTAAAAAAAGAGTTGTATATTTCATGTACTTACTGACCTATTAATAAAGGGAAAACAAATAATTTTTACGTTGATGACCTTTTTGTTGTTGAACAACACTTGCTAAATCTTCAGTTAAGATTGGTATTTCGATAAATTTAAATTCAAGCAAACGCGGCTAACTTCATCAGTCAGTCGGTTTCAAATTATATAACAAAGAAATTAAGGTCTCACAAAATAAAAAAAGAAGAAAAGGCGAAGACTGTCCGTAAACAACACGTGTCACCCAGATTGTCCTGGTGTATCACCTTTGATAAGCGTTACATCAATGGTTTATTGTATAATATAAATTTAATTAACAGTTGTAATGTTTTTATTGGTTTAAGTTCATTATTTTTGCACCCCCATTGTTTAGAAATGCCCACAATAAACAATCAAGGAGTTGGCAATAACATGGAATTGTTACAGATTCAAATCCGGTAATCCTTAATACTTGTATTAGTATTCCTTTAATTATATGAATGCTTATTGTTAAAAATATCTATTATCTTCTAAGGATTTTTTTTTAATTAATAATATAAATAATAGAATAGATACTTGTTAATATATTTCCTAATTGGAGATGAAGTTTAAATATTTATTTACAAAATTATTTATCTATGTTTGTCACGAATAGCGGATGTAGCATTACAATTAATTATTGTCGAAAATTTAAATTTATAACGTTAATATTCCATTCATATCTAAAGATAAAAAACACCACTCACATTTTGTGACATAAATTTTAATTACCAACCATGAAAATATTAATTACTAGATTAAATCAAAATATGTTGGTTCTGTATAATGATAATCCCCAATATTTTATACTTTTTGACAGTTGCGTAAATATTGTCACCAGAATAATTAAACATTTCCACGAATGCAATTAATTCATCTTTATAAGATAAATTGTGATCAAATTATAAATTTTCTTAAATCTTTAATCTGATTATGGTTTAATATATTTAATGACTACCTATAAGAATATGTAAATAAGAGGAACAAAATATACATAATTAAAATCATACTTTGGGTACGATAGCTATAATTACTATTATTATTATGATAATGAGAATGATCTTGTTATCGTATATCTACATGGTTAACTATATGCTAAGTCGAGGATTTCAATATTCTGTCTGGTGTCTGGTGTCAAAATAAACAAAATACAATATTTTCCAATGATAGTAGAGCTAAGCATAATAAATGCTCCATTAAAATAAAAGAAAAATTTTACGAATCGAGGATTTTTTTTTTCATTGGCAGATTTTGTTGAGTAATGCAAGGATTAATTGAAGAAACAAACTGATATAGGCAGCATTTGCTAACTTGGTTAGTGTGTTCTGACTCAAACTAAGCGAAATGTGAGATCTAGGATTCAAATCTCAGCATGTAAGTGTCCGAGCCGTTCCAAGCGGGAGTGTTAGCGGTTTCTTAAAACCCCGGCTGCAGATTTAGAAAGGAGATAAATAATATATTATAATTTTATTATTTTTATTTTATTGTTATGATAACATTCCATATAACAAATATTCAATTTTACTTGATGGTGTAGTACCTGTAAAACAATTCCTGCAAAGATTAAATAATTTATCTCTTATGTTAATTTAGACAAAGTTTATTGTTCATTGCTTATTACATATAAAATATATATCCTCTTTTTTGTTCTCTCTTAAATTTATTAGATAAACAATTTTTATTGTGGCGCAATTTGGCGTTGGTCTTTTTTATCATAGGTCAGCAGTTATATTAAACGCGTTTGTTTGTTTGCATTTGAACCTAACTGATATTAAAATAAATTCCCAAATAATACTCAAAAATTATAATTTATATTTATATATACAGTTTCAAATATTTTAGTATTAAAAAGGTTATTTTTTGAGAAGCCAATAGATTCATTATGTAAAATGCTTGTTTAAGCAAGAACTATTTTATCTTTTATATTTTACCATACATTTTATTAATTGTTATAAACAATTAAAAAAAACTTTAGAAGGACGGCAAATTATATGGCTCTTCAATGCACCTTGGAACGATCCAGTGTCCGAGTGGTTCGGAATAGATTCGTTGAAGAAGCGAAGGCTTACACACACTAGTAAAGTGCTAGTAAAATTGTCAAGAAATAAATGAAATTATCACCTCAATTTCATTTGTCCTAATGGAATGATGAGATACTATTTTTAGTTTCAGACTGATTTTACGGTGGCTCTGGAGTATTTCTAAGTGGCTTTATAAAGTTTAGTAATTATAAATGAAATATTAAAAATTACATTTTTATATTATAAATAATTTTCATACAACACACATAAACATAAACACCGAGCATATTCCAATGTTTCTCGTAGGATTTGTTAAAATCCAAAACAAGTAGCAATTGCATATTGCAATTTGTTTAATTATACGTAGAGTATTAGCGTTCAAATTTTAATTTATTTTTAAAGTTATATTTCCCATACTGCACATGCGCAGTGTTGGCAAATACTGTGATACATGATTTCTCACACTTAAACCCACGCTTGTGGTAAATTCGCAACTTTGAAGCTTTATATATTGTGAAAATAGTGCCACTTTCCATAGTGTTTGCATTTTCTATGATTTTGTGCTTACCCAAATTTGCAACCCATCGCACGCCACTGATATATAGTGTACAAATTACATTCGAATGAAAACAAAATTTTTTAAATTTTCGCAGAAGAAAAGATGAATAAAATACGAAGATGCTTATCCTTGAAAAAATGTAATTTTTATATTTTCTTATTTGACTTTCAAGGACCAAAAATTATTTCTAATTATGTACAATTTTGAAGTTGAGCCATAATGTCTATCGCTGTCACTGACTATTATTGTTAATTATTATTGTAAGAGATTGGCAAAACAAAATTTTAAGGAAATAATTTGATCTTGCTGGTGTTTAATATATGCACAGTAGATGTGATTGTGAGTCGTGGGCAGGCTTGCATAATGGCGGGCGCGAACTGATCCTTAACCTCCCGTGGTTTATCTCCCCCAAGGGGAAGGGGGTGAAGAAAATTGCCTTCCGCCGAAGCTAAACCATTTATCCTTAAAAAATTCTAATATCTAAAAAATAAACACGGGAAAATATAATGGCTTTGGATGTGGACACTCGTTGTTATCAGAGCGCCCCATCCGGCTTCTGAATACACTGACTCCGTGTCCTTATTTCAGCCAGGCGCCCGCAATTACCCTCGAGGACCGCCTGCTTTGTCGCGGACATCCGCACCGCCGCTCTGTAGCAATAGCGAGCCGCGTTATGTAGATATAACTGCTAAAGCCCCAGGGTATATGGCCGTCTTAACGTTTTATTCTTTTTTTCTGAAAAAAAAATCTAATTTCAAGGTGTCAAAGAAAAGCCATTTTCCATTTTCCGTACCGTCCAGTCTATATGCATATAGATACGGGCTATAGTTGACCATCGGAGTTGAGTTTCCTTGAATTTTCCAACAGAATAATTTTTCACAAGCGATATCATGCATGAACGTTTTCGCCCGGCATAACTCACGCCGGCGAGGGTGTCGGACGCCTTGCCACCCCCGCTCTAACACCATTTCGCACTATTTCTCAAACGCATAATTACATTATAATTAATTTCCTTCTTAATGCTGACTTTGATCTAGTGCATTCAATGCAATTACCCTTTCTAATTTAGATATATTTTCAAGCATTTAATCAAATTTTCATTTTTCTTATGGGACTACATTCCTTTCCTAGACAAAGCCCAGAGCCTTAAGTTATTGAAATACTTATTTAAATTGATTTGCTTATTAACACAGACTAACACCTAATTATAATTTATTGAATGCAATTTCTAATTGTAATTATCGGTATTTTCATACTAATACAATATTATTTTTCTTTTCCTTCCTTCGGCACTTTATTTCTATGAGGAACATGGTTCATATATTTCAGATCCTTTTTTCTAATTAATTTCTAACTTAGTGTGAACCATGAGCTAATATTTTAATGAATTGAATGTAACTTGTTCAAATTATTACTTATTATTATTTGAGAAAATTTAACTTGCATTGCATTGGTGTAGGTTGTCAGCTAAAAGTCTGTAAGGTTAGCAGAAAGTGGTAAGTGATACCAATTGTACGGTAATATTGCTTACCAATGTTAATCAGATTCTTATCGTGTCCACACAACTATACCGGCTAACATACTTATGATATTTTTATTAAATTTTATTTTTAATACAGGCAGTAATCTATTTTAATATTTTTGTGATAAATGTCAAAACAGAATTTTCAAAATTATTCTAATATTTGTATTAATTATTCAGAAATTATGTAAATTAATTTAATAATATAATGCTACTTGTAGAATTCAATGGTGATACCCCAAAAACTGTATTTTTGCTCCTTATTGAATTATATACGTGGTTTTGATGCCCCAAATTTGAATGCGATTGATAAATCTACAAATAGCATATTCGGACTTTCCGTTTTAAAATTATTTTAAAAATTGTTTACTAATATTGTATTATGCTTAAACAATTGAAATCAATACGAGTTAGAAATATTAATATATATCTTCAATAATTTAGAGATAATTTTACCAAATAGTGTAATACCTATAATGAATTTAGAATTGTAAAATGACCCAAGATTCCATTACTTGAAAACATTGTATTTAATATTATTGGGCAGAGGATACCACTAGAATAATTGGAGGTAAGATGATTAGATATTCCGTACATAATGAAGTTCTGTGCTCGTCTGTGACTCCGAATGTGTTGTGAAATTTGTAATTCCCGATCGTAAATGGCATTTACATACAATAGTAGAAAGACATTGTAAAGCTCCTCTTTGAGAAATTGCTGTTATTAAACATCTTAACTCACAATTGCATATCAATTCCTCCATTCAAATTATTCGCGGACTCCATTCATATCACATTGTCCCAACACCGAACAGCACAATAATGGAACGAAATTACGTATTTTATTGGTAATAACGACCGCAATAAGACTTTCATATTTCAAATACTCCGTTTTACATTTCATTTAGCTTATACACTTCACTGTACTTTACACTCTCATTTCACCAAGCTAGCGATTTTAATTTACGCATTCTAAATACTTTATAATTTTATACAAAATTAATCAAAATTATATGATAAACGGCATTTAAATATTATTATTTTCAAGATATTAAGGGTAAAATATCTAATATACCATTACCAAATTATTTCCAAACATTAACGGTTTGTGAACAAATGAATAAATCCTAGATAAGAAAAAGTTTTCCGATTGATTCATTTTTATCAAGAACTGATTAGCCTTTACTAATCTAAATAGATTCAAAAATAGTGACAGAGGCAAAGTATTAATTCTTGATGTTTTCAGTAAGAAATTAATCAATTAATTTGTTTACCGGTGTTAGTATATTAAGGATTTTGTTTACATAGACAAAAGTAAGTCAGTACGGTATTTAATATTTATCGTACAGAATTATCAAAATAACATAGAACAATAGGATATGTGACCAAATTTTGATTTTACATAGGTGTATAATACTAGACAATATAATAAAATATCCGTATTGGTTTTAAATCGATTCATTATTCGTGGTTTACGAAAAAATAATTATTAAAAATTTGAGATGCTGACATGTCTTCGTGGTAGAATCGTGAAATAAGAGAGATAGACCGGTAGCGTAAGAGACCGTCTACTTGATTTTTTTCACGATTCTACCATATTGACGTCTGGCGTCCCTTCTCCGAAACATTAAATTGGCAATAATTATATTATTGCGAACTAATGTTCTTATCAACCCATACAGACTTACAAGAGAGTTTTATAAAATAATATTTATTAATAACGTCAAACCGGTAAACTATTGAACCACGGATGTTATGAATCAAACCAGGACTTAGATGTCTTAAAATCCTCGTTCTCCGAGTTCGGAATTCCATTGACATCTTTGGCGGTTATGGTACTCATAACTATCTTAGGAACGTTAATAGCTATTATTATTAAAATTATTTTTAAAATATTTTTACCATTAATATTACTTATTTCGAGAAAAAATAGTGTATATTCCTCATGAGAGAATGCTATTTTTCCTCACTGCTTTTCTAACATTAACACCTACGGAAAAATCATTAAAAAAAATACAGAAATAGAGTGTAGGGCATTTGCTAAAAATTCATATTGAGAAATTTGACCAAAAACAATACCTCTCTCTTAAATGGAGGTCGAAAGTACTAATTTAACACTTACAGCATTTTATTGTTTATAGTATTTTAAATTGAATGTAAAAATGTAGTAATCTGTAAATTAGATAATTTTCTGAAGTTACATTTTAAGGAAGGCCAGAACAAATGACATATCGGGTGCTGGCATCTATTATCATGCGTTGCTTTGAAAGATTGATTAATACCATTTATTATTTTTACAACTATTAAAATTAATAGATATTTCATTTTTAAAACAGTAATAAAGTTTCGCAAGATTTTGCAATGAGTTGAACAATAAGTGAAGTTGTGAATGTGTGGGTGTTTCGTTTTGACAATCCATTGGAGAGATGGAGCGAGCACCGGCAATACTTGGCTGAGCAGTTGTGGCCGCTATGATACTGTTATATGTATGGAAATAAGGAATTGATGAAAGGCGAGAAAGATGGCTGAGGATTTATACCGATCTGCCGGACGACGCTGGACCGACGTCCGCGTCTGGAGGGGGAAACCGGAAAGGGAGGTTCCAGGAAGGAAAAGGATTGCGTTCAACTGCGATTATAAAGAAAAATACTACACAAACAAAATCATATATTCTAATACGATTCTTAATAAAAATGTAACCATGACAAAGTGTGTTAAAATAATAAAAGGTTTTATCACGAATGCTTCAGGGATGATCTGATTTAAATCATTATATTAAAATCACAATTTAAATCGCAATATAAAGTGATTCTTTTGAAAAAAATCACTGATTTAATCTTTTTTATATAATATATATTGATTAATATTCCATTTTTTATAAACTAAATCAGTTTAATGATACAAGAAACGTAAACTCTACTTTTAACACATACATTCATATTTTGAACAATGAAATCTTTCCAAAATGAATTTACATATGAAATCTGGGGTGGGATTCCAAAACTTCGGTTATTATCACTTAAACTTGTAATGATATCAATTGCAAATATCAACTACAAAGTAAACTTCAGTTTCTATAACAGTAAACATTATGTGATGTAGATACGTACCTAGAAAAATAAAACACACTACAACACAGTCTACATTGATGTGAAAATGTATGTTACGCAATTTCACCAAGGCGGAAGGTTTTCGGAGTTCAAACCCTCTCCGAAATTTTCAACGATATCATGACTTTTTAATTTTATCCTGAAGAAATAATAATTGACCGATTAGCGGTATATTGTGTATCTAGTAGGAAAACTGGTATGTTTCCGGACGTTGGTGGAAATTGTGGGGCGAGCCGTAGGCGAGGCTAGCAACAACAAGATTCCGGGATGACACTTTTCCTACATGGCACACACTATTTTTTTTATTTGATCAATTTATATTCAATAGTGATGAAATAAGTATAATAGTATTTTTATATAAGGGAAGCAATGAATTGCATACTGTGCGGAAATGCTTTACCACCGGCCGGTAAAAAAATTTCCGGACTGTTATTTTCCGTAGCCTAGCAACTGCACTAAAATATCAGAATAACGCATTTTCCGGATCGAAAACATACCGGAAAGGTGTCAGTTATCGTCCGATCAAAATTATTTGTACTATAAACATAATCTGAATATACTTATATGATAATTAATTTAAAATTAGTAATACATATAGAAATTAGTACCTAATTAGGTACCGATGTAAGTTGTTATGTTTCTTATGTAAACATATTGTTTGAGTATATGTCAAAATTGATTTTTGTTCACTTATTTTTATTTTAGAAATAGTCATCCGAATACCATTCATGGTTAAATTTTATCCTGATAACTTTTCCGAGTGTTGCTAATTTGTCTCCTGACAGTGATCAAAAATCACTCCCTTGACAGCTCGGGATTTTTTATCCATGCCACTCGATAAATTGCTAGGCAAATAGCTCTGGTAACAATCTAAAAAAAATTCCAGCAAAAATTAACTTCTTGGGATATTATATATGAAAATTCATATAGGGACCTGTATAAAAATAACAAAATATGGAGAATCCTTTTTCTCTATCTGTGATATTTATAATGTGACCTTTAAAATTTAAGTCATTCGGTAAATAATAATAATTTAATAATTACTTACTATGACGCACTGTTATCATGTAAGAAGTAGGTTGTGAATATCCAATATATAGAGAACTGTTGAGTGACCTGACAATCATAGATGTTGTCCGGATAAGGCTATGCAAATAAATTTAAAATTATACAATATGAGCAAGCAGTTAGGGGCAGCAATGAATATTAAAACACGTGTTTCAGACGCATCCATGCAGAGTGAGCAATATTAATAGCGCATTTCAAATCGAACATCAACGACTCGAATTACAATATGAGAACGCCACTCGTAAAAACACAGGCTGATGAAAATTTAAATAATTCCTCCACCTACGTCACCTGAAGGCCTATAAATCGTACGTTCGTGTCGCCCAGGAACAACAGATGTCACCAGCATGCGGTCGGCGGCTGTCAACTGTTTCTAACAGGTGTAACTATTACGTAAATGCCTTCTGCGTAATCGCACTCTTCTTCTTTTGTCCCATTTTTTAACACAAAAATAGATACCACGCACAATGATTATAAAAAGGATTTAGAGGCAATAAATTATGGGAGAAATTATTAAAAGCTGTTTCTCAGAGGTTTGAACATATTAGAAGATGTAATTTCTTTGCATTTTAGTTAATGTAGAATGTAGGTGAAATGAAACAAGTACCTGCAATAGATTATTTCCGTACTTGTGTTGCAAAAATGATAAATCATTCTTGGATTGAAGAATTATCAATAATTGATTTATGTATAAATATTGCTTTATTTTAATAAAAAAAAAATATGAGGCAAATACTAGATCAGAAATTTTATAATATTTTGAGGCAGCTAGCAGATGAAATTTTAGAAAATACTACATACTCTACAGTTAAAAAAATGGAGCAATAAATAGAACAGGAATTAAATAAACTATAATACATTCTGAGGCAAATAGGTAGTACAATTTACTGGAGAAATAAGTAGAGTAATTACTGAAAACTAAATAGATCAAAATTTAGATGACCAGGAATAGGTACATGCTAAACAAAATAACTAGTACATACATACAATTAATAGAGAAATAATATTTTCAGAAAAATAAGAAACGCTATTATTCCTAAATGGGACAATAAACAAGAATTTAAGACAATATATTGTTAATATATTAGATTAGTAGATATAAACAAGTTCTCGTTAAAGTAGGCAAGATTTTTATGAAAAATGAGAAGTACCTATTGATTTATTATATGTATAGGTTTTGCTCTATTTTTAGGAAATAATATGAAAGAGAAACAATATCTTTTGTTCTTGAAATACGTAATTGATTTTGAAATTTGAGTTGAATAATTTTGTTTGTAGAGCAATTGAATGTCTGTTAAAAGAATAATATTGGGTCTAATAACGGTAGAAAGTACAAAGAAATAGTAATTGAATAGAAGAAACAAATGAGAAATCCTTGTTTTAATTCAATTCTGATGATATTCAATCAAAGCCTTATCAAATTTCAAACGCGTTGCGTTGCCATCTCGCTGAATCTCCAAACGCAAAAAATAAATTAATTTAATAAAGAGAACAAAGCATCGAAGAGGCATTCAAAGAACTCATAATAAACAAGACAAAGACGAATAAAAAAGAATCGCGAGCCATAAACAAAACGAAAACGATCATGAGGGCTAAGAAACAATTTGTAGAACAAAAGCAAAGTGAAGCAGAGGAGGACGCAAGAGAAAAAAGATCGAAAACGATTTAAATTAATTACGGCTCACGCTGTTTTTGTTATTTTAGCTCGCGGTCCGCGGTTCGAATCCCAGCGGGGCGCGCGCTCAGACGTCGATATAGAATTAATCACCGCCATCAAACGCACTCGTGGACCGGGCGCACGCCCCTGCCTCGCACCTTCGCCACGGAGGTGTTTCATTTATTCTTCGCGAATTCGCGGCCCCTTCATAATCACCACTGACTTTACTCGCCCTCTTAACACCAGGGCCCTGGCAACAATACACAGCTATTTCTATTCACAGTGTAAAATTCAAATACCTGAAATATTCTAAAAGTAAACTACTTTTGGGTCAAAAAACAGAATTAAATTGTTTATTTTCCTCCCTGTGACATTTTTCTCAAAGTTGCATTTTAATTTTTTCTGAAATAATCGTTCCAATGAAAGTATGGAGAAAACCAAAGAATCGAACGTTAAAGACGTAAGATTATTCAATTTTTTTATGTGTTCGAAAAATATTCTTTTCGCGCGTCTGTCTCGCATTATTATTATTATTACAGAACTCAAAATCGTCCAGAAATTCTCTTTGCTGGCCTAGGCCGCCAAAATGTAGAAATGCCAACTAAAATGATTACATCCTGCCAAAAATTTTAATTTTATTTTATTGGAAATATAAATCGTTAATTGAAGCAACTATTTTTGACCTATTATTCATATTATACTCGTTTTGTACGATTATAATTATGTTAATTATTGACAAATATCAATTCATATTCGTATTATTTTTTAGGTTAGAACAAATGTCACTAAATTAAAAATATAACAAGTGAATTGTTTATATATCTATGTGAACCTAAAATTTTTCTGACACAAAAAACTATAGTGTTTAAAATTTTAAGTAGTAATAATATTTCTTTAGTAAATTAAAAGTGTCATCGGTGCAAAAAATCTTGTGTATCACAATCACACGCCCAGAAACTATTTCGCAAAAGTATAGTTTCTGGTCTAGTGATACATATAACTATTTTCTACAATTGTCATAAAATATTAACATTTTTATTCTAATAACAATACATAAAGTTGGCAATTTTTTCGTAGTTTCTTTGCTTCATCGAGAAAATGACAATTTTGTCTAAAGAGTATGTGACAAATAAATATTTTTATACGTATTAGCATTGTTACCATAGTGTTACTTCTAGCTTCAAAAGAAACTATATACAATTTGCTAATCATAATATAATTCGAATTTCAGAAAAGAAGTATTTCTCCCTTGTGCCAGTGAAATTTCTCTAGGTGCCAAATATGGCTCGCGTGCCATAAATTCGCCTGTACTTATGTATACAATTAAAATTTGTCGTAAATTGTGCTCAACAAATGTTGTACGAATGAATGTAAAATATGTTTTGATTGATAAGGTGCATGGCAAATGTGATTTGTCTAGAGTCTAGACGAATTTGACTACTTGATGTGCCATCTGTGAAACATTTTGCGAAGTTGCTGTGATATAAACGCTATCATCACGGGTGACCCATTTCTGTAATAAATAAAACACCCATCAAAGCTCGCCTGATATTTCTTAACTTTTGCACATATTTAAGTCAATGCACTAAATTCAGTTTTATACTCAACTCTGAGAAAAACATGTATAAATTTTATTCGTCTATATAAAACATTTTATCGCCCACAAATAAGAGATAAATAAAAAATACATCGTCGGGCAAACAGAGAAATCACAAACTTGTGTGATTTAACACCTCGCGTTGGCCGGAAACGTACTCACTTTAATTTGCAAACTTTCCACATTAGACTGACTGCACGTCATATAAAACAATAAAATCATCAGCCGCCAAAAACAACACCAATCATAAATTATTTCCCTTAATTTTTTGCAGACATCAAACCCCACATACACTTTCTCCGCAGGACCGTAACGACAAAAAAGAAACAATCATTTCAGAACAAATTTATATTTTTATTACAGTTAATGCTGTTCATAACAACCACGAAATTGAGACCATTTCATTCCTTTATACGCTAAAGGGCTAAAGTACTATAGCGACCTCGCTTGTATAAAGCAATTCAGCAATTCTAACAATCAAAAATTCTCCACTATCATCAACCAGTTAGTTGTAGTAAGGTTGTTAATTTTATTCTGCAAATAATTATTTGCTAAGAATTTTATAGTGCTTTTCAAATAAATTAGTTAAATAGCCGTGTAAATATTAATTTGCCACGCAGTTTTTACAAATATATATTCAAGATATGCAATGTATAATAATATAAAATTATTAGTATTTTAATACTTTTTGCCAAGTAGAAAAATTCGACGCTTAGTAGAAGAATCAATGTATAATAATGAAATTTTTCAAAGAATTTTAATAATTTTATTTTTTACAAGTAATGGACCCTTGTATTCGCATGTAAAAATGGAAATAGCTATTTTTAAAAGAAAGTAAAGCATGATTTAAGAATCTAACATATCCTAAAGTAACCAAACCTAACTAAACCTAACCTAAACGAACATAACCTAACCAAACTTAACCTAACCATCCCAAACTAAACCTAATCTAACTAAACAAAAAAAAAACCTTTTTGTCGCCAAATTAACAAATTAAACTTCGCAATATACATTCCTATTATTTATGGAAAATATCATAGCTAAAATTTTTCTACTTAGCATTTACTATACAAACACATCATTCATTATTTTACTGTGCATCTATTATAAATACTTGGCGTCTATTATTTTAATAAGCATTCTACGTATATAACTATTACTTGTTATTTCTACTGAACATTTTAAAATTTTTACTAAAAGAAATTATTCTTAACTTATCAAAACATAAGGTAACCGAGCAGCATATCTAATTTTAACAAAGGTTTTGAAGTTGATATCATAAATTTAAGTGTAAGTAGTAAGACATGAGTAGATTACGAAACAAGAAGAATTTATTTAAAAAAATCCCATATTTAAGGCTACTTTTCCTGAAACTTTTGGTAACACTAGAATACTGGCAACTTTCGAGAATAATAATGAAATATTATATAAAAATACTATTTAATTTAATTATTAAGAATATTATTTTATACAACTAATTTTGAATGTATTTTTGATAACTATATCAAAAAACTGTTAGAAAAAGTTTTCTTAAGAAAAGTCGAATTTTCTTTTTTCGAATGTTTAAAAAAAATCGAAATCTACGCATATCATACTACTTACCCATAAATTTATAAACCACTATAAGTTGTAGGTATTTAGTAGAAATTTTAAGCTGACAATAAAAGTAAAAATATCCTGCGGTACCTAGTTAAGTTGTATTCCTTATGGGAATGTAATTCCAATGATAATGATAAAATATGAATGTATTATTTTATCCGTTGATATGATCTTTGTCTTGGTCTTAATCCTGTCCTGGGGGTGCTGAGTAGAGCCACCCTACCCTCCCCTTGAGACAACATTGCGGGGGTTGAAACATAAAACTCGTTCTAGATTGAAACACGTGATATATAGTCACTGACATACGCCATTAGTGTGTCCGAAAATATTAATCTCTCGGAAAAATGATAAAAACGCTGCGGGCCGGCCTGGCGACTACTACGTGTTGTTTACAGCCCTGGAGGGGAGGGGTGGGGGGTGCGCGACACCTCGAGACGGACGGTCGCGGGAATATTAACGATATTGCCGCGAGGGGAAATTGCACATCTCTAAATGTGATTGCTTCCAACGGATCCGGCCCAAATCATTTTATTCAGATTACCATTATTTTCATATTATTCCATTACTACTATTTACGGGCAGTGGTGGATTGCTTGGTTACCGCGCTCTGGCTCGCTGAGTAGAGTGTAAGATCTGGGGTTCAAATCCCAATGTTGACAAACCTGTAACCAAAATTTAAATTTATCTTATCACATCACTAACAAGGGCCGGAATCAACACTCGCTCGTCTTTATTGAGATAGGGTACATTAATATGAGGCGCCACTAATCCGTTAATACAGGAAATATGCTTGGACATTGACAACTTTTTTTACGAAATATAGGAGTATTTTCAGTTTCTGTCATTACTAAAAAAAAACATAATATTAGTGAATAGTACTCAAAAGGATTATGAGGATTTTTTAGTTTTAGGTGTATACTTGTTTTTTTTTAACGCAGCTAGCCAAAGTTGCCATTGTTTTAATTTGTGAAAAGTAATCGGGAACGAGTAAAATCATAATAGCATACTTGGCTAGGTATATATGTATTTAATTTACATTTTCTAACAGACCAATTCTAGGAGAACTACAGCTTATAGTGGGTTCTATACCACTCGGACGCAGCGGTATTTATTTTTGTTGCAGTCTATCGGATTTGAACCCCAGATCTAACACTCCGCTGCTATAATTATAGACTTGTACTTAATTGAAATAATTTCAATTTACAAAGAGAAAATAACACATATCTTTTTGTTATGGCCTCGTTACATGAAAGTTAACATATTTGAATTAATAAATTTATAGTACAATTAGTCACATACCGTATTTCTTATTAAAAAATCTGGTGTGTCCAACACAATACCTCCCGCCACTGTAGTAATATATTCTATATAAGTTTTTCAATACATTTAATTTGTAGTTTTAAAATTAGTTTGTTAATGCAGTTCAGAATATTTTTAATTCATTTCATACCTAAAATTTCCTTCATAAATTTTGTATGACCAATATGACATCTATTTTTGACGTTATTAAAACCGGAACTGAACTTACTTTGATTCACGCATGCAAATACATTCCTAATATATTTCTTCCATCTTTTTAAATTTTACAATAAAATTACTTCATTTTTTACTTATTTTATCTTTTACACTTACATCAAATTTGACATTATATGTCAAATTTTGTGAACATATGAATAACTCATATGTTTTATCGAAATTCCTCAGCCTAAACGATATGTAAAATTATTATAATTTATATATTTTTTTTCTATCTAGCTAGAAGTCATATATAAACGTAATTATGCAGATCGGTAGAAAATTAAAAAATCTTTGTATTTATAATCACGAAATTTGAGAAAATATGGTATTTAGAGGTATTTTTTATGAAAAAAGGTTTAAAGCTTCAAGTAAAGTACTACATCCGGCTAACCAATTGTAGTCAAAATCTAATCAGTTCTTCATATTAGTATATAATTCTTAAATACCAAATATTATATTTTTTACATGTATTGTATTGGAGTTATCGTGGACGAAAAATCGTCACAGACACACACACAGACACACACACATACACACACACAGACATACAGACATCACGCTAAAAATAGTAAAATCGTATACTAGGGACCCTAATTCGTGCTCATATGTTGAAAACTCACACTCGAGAAATCTGACCAAAAACAATACCTCCCTTATCTATATATTGATAGGCGGGAGGTAAAAATAAGCACCGGTTTTTGGACGTAGTGAACAGAAGAATATTTTTATCCAGAATAATAAATTATTATTTGGCAAGGTGAGCAAATCTGCTGTATCAGAAATTTCGGTAATAATATATTTTTATCGATTCAAATATTTTTATGTGTGTAATTTAAATAAAATACGCGGAACAAAATTTTGTAGCAATTATTGGAAATATTTATTTATTGTTGTAAATAATGCATATAATTTTTGTTTTATTAAATAGAAATTCCTGACATATATAAATTATATTTCGGTATGATACATTTTTACTAATGAGGTAGGTTTAGCAAATGTTACAATTTCTACATGGGTAATAGTGATGATTTAATGTTTTAGGCAAAAAAATATTTTTTTATTTGTTATTTGGAAGAATTTCAGGAAACGCGTGGAAAGTTGTATTGGTTCTTTTATTGTTGCAAATCAATGCAAAGAATAAATAATGTTTTCCATATTCGTTCCATCGTGAGCTTTGAATGACAATATCTCCGTCCTTCTAATTCGATCATTAAAATTGTAAGAATCGTTCAGGGACCTCATTAAAATGCTTCTGGAGTATGCGCTAATACGAAACATATCTGGAATATTGTCAAAGAATTTATATTCCACCAAAACTTGTAATCTTTTGAGCCAAGCTCTAAGAGATGGTGAATATAAATTATAGCATATAAATATAGAGGAAGAAAGTATTGATAAGTTGATGTCCAGGGTTGCCACTTCCTAGAAGAGGCAGGGCTGCTCGAAACTGCTTTCTTAGTTCGTGTGGCGGAATATCTCAAACATTTTGTCCGAAATTTCATAAACCGCTTATCTTGTATCAATATTTGTAGTTTATAAGATGTATCGGCTCGTGTGACGGAACGCGAAACAAAGTATCGTGCGGTTCAGCTACTTGTCGCCCAGATGGCCCAAGTGTCAGTCCTCCACACAACAACATTAGTTTATTGCTGTCAAAGCCATTTATAACAAAATACGCCGCATCTACTACTTCCCACAAAAAATTAAAAACACTTTCACAACACTATTTGTGCCCGATTTCAGTAGCTAAGAGATATACAAATACGCCGACATTAGAATTGTTATCGTTCAACTACTCAGTGCAGATTAATAACAACTTGTTCAAAATACAAATAAAATTTTCTCGAAAAAGTGGTAAGATCTGGGGATCGATTTCCTGCGTCACTAACAATTAATCAAATATAATATCACCAAAACAAATGGTTCGGATTGTTCGGATCAGGGTCCACTATAAGCTATAGATCACTTGCAGCGTTGCAGCCAAATGGTTTTTCTTATTAATAAATTAATTTATATATTTTGAACTGAACGGGAATATGAGAACTGAAGTTCGCAATTTATAATAAAAATCTAATAAAACATGTCCTTGGAACAAATATTATATTTTAGTACAATTATAAATAGGTAAAAGGTAAATTGAATTTATTTGAATAATCAAATAATAGTGTCTGAAAGACATAGTGTCTGTACAGTGGTGTACTCTTTAAATAGCTAGAGTGACCGGAAAGGGACTAGAGTTTCACAAGATAATATTTCTTGTCTTGTTTTGTTATTTTTGTCTCGAAAAACAGAACAAAAAATTTAAGTATAAGTCATTGGGTTCCTGTAATAAATCCAGATTTTAAATTAAAAAAAAACGCGAGAGTACAAGAATTAAAGAAAATTTTGCTTTTCTTGCATTTTCTTGCAATACAGTTTCTTATCTTGAAAAGTACAAGACTCTCGTGAAAAACTAAAAGTGAAATTTAATAATTTCTTTTTTTGGTATAAGTATTAATGTTTTCGTATAAATACCAGTAATAGCTAGAAAGCCGATTTCCACATCCAGTATTGCGTAATAAGCCGCCAGGAATAAACAATTTAAAGGACGTCAAAAGCTGTCATTGTACCACTATATTTTTTTCAAAAGAAATACGTCTATACTTAACTTCCTAGAGTTACAAAAAATATGTGTGTATATAATATGGTAGTTTGTTAATTTGTATTAAAGGATATTTTAAAGTCAAGAAATTTAATCGAGAGTATTATACGACGTAAAAAGTAAGTGTCCAATTTAATTGTCATTGAGACTCAGGCGGATATACTGAAGTATTTATTTCAATTTGACTTTTGCTAGTGAAGTTTCTGCAAAGAACCTTAACAATAATTTTTGTTAATAATTATCTATTTTGATCGTTTCATTTAAATTTCTTACATTAAATAAAATGAAGAATATCATTGGGAAATCCATTAGGCCTAATATCACGGAATCCATTATTCCATTGTTACAAAAAGTAATTATCAGTTATCAATATTAATGAACGCATTAGACAGAGATGAGCAGATAAACTAGGGCGAGACACTAATGTCACCTGATAATCAAAAGAACAATGTCGGGTATCATTACCAACATAAAAAGAAGAAAACAATGAGGAGTTAAACTCCCAGCTGTTTCCCTACACATAAATTAGCAGTTCAATTTTTTCTTTGTTAAGCACCCTTTTTCTTTAACGAAATCACCCTTTTGTTAAATTTAAATTTACACGCCCTGAAAAGAGGCAGCCAGATGAGTGAGAAACAGAAGGATATGGAATAGGAATGAGGAGTATTTGGCTGAACGAGTGCTTCCTTAATAATTGTATTACTTTCTGCGCGCCAAACAAAAGGCGCTCGGTTTTTATCAAAGGAATATCCCATTCTTTTATTTATATAAAGAGCTTCCTCCACTTCGCCAATTTATATTCATTACGGTTAATTTTGCTGGGATTGTAGTTTGGTTAAACGTCTACCCGTGTCAATCGATGGATTTCGCATCAATAATGAAACAGTTGACAGCCAATGATACCTTCGCCATTACCCACAATTCACCAAGTGGCCCTTTCTCTTGTCTTGCTGTACGGATTAATGGATACGGAGATCGACTGTACTTGTTACAAGCCAAAGTCGTATCCAGTCGTCAATCAAATACCAACCCTTATCCATACTAAAATAGTCACTGTACTGCATTCTCCGCACCAGCTCTTAGTGTCTGAGAGGTGACTTAAGTGTACTTAAATGTAGAGTAAAGAGTATTATGATATCTCGAATTTGAATCAGGAATTCATATTTCATACAACAATCTCCACACTAGGTTTTTAGTTGGATGGAAGATAATTTCAGTGAACTCTTTCCGATAAAAAATGTTATCATTACTGAAATCTAGGACGTAAAATGAAAAATAGTCTCTGCAGTGCACTCTTCATGTCATGTTTCAGTGCTTTATCATATAACTATTTCGCGCATATACCTACTTATAGCTATTATGTTGCACTCTCCATGTTAGTGTATAGTGTCTAAGAGAAGACCAAGTAAATAATCAATCCAATAAAAATGGCATCCTTACCGGGTACAATGACAGCGGTTAATTCTAGAAATAGAATTTAAAATTTAAAAAGATGTTCTAAGTCACCAACTGTAGTATAGGCATAAAAATAAATCTTATGGTGCTATTTCTACAACAAATACGAGTACTTGGAAAAGGTCTTTTGATACATGCTCATTTAAGAAAAATATTTTTTCTAAAACCGGGGCGATTGTACTATTTTCGCTCCTAAAATGGGGCGCGAATGTTGCATTTCCCGAACTAGTCATGAAAATATTTAAACACCTAGTTGTCCCTCATTTTTTATTTTTTGGGCAGTAGATCTGTTTCAACCTCTACTGCCGCTTCTTTTGTATGTACAGAAACCTCGTTGCTGTAGTTAGTTTCGCAAGATATTGCAAATTACTATACACGCACATATCAAAAATGCAAAACTGACGGTTTGTTTCTTGTTCATTTATAATTTTTTTGTCACCTTAGAAAGAAAAGAAGCACACTACTAAATACTTATAGACAATCTGATTTTCTTATTAAATTTAAAATTATTTTTTATTATAAACAAAGGTTTCAGAAAAAAATTAATACATGAATCGTCAGAAAAATGTCTGTACTTGACTCGGACCTATAAAATACTCGTCACAAAGTGTCTCGTATTTCAACATGACTCTTCGACAGTAATGTATCATTTTCTTGACTCATGTAAATAACTATAATCATTTTTCGAAGTAGATTAGTACTAGTAATGACAATAATTGATCAAGACAAAATGAGTCGTATCAGTGGTGTTAAGCAACGTGAATATACATTGCTTACTTAATTATGTTTATCTTGCTATAAGTTTATAATACAACCAATAAACTGAAAGAGAAACTTGTCACGAAGTGACCACTTTAGGTACTAGGTCTACAATAGGTAGAAAAAATTATAAAATATAAAGATTTATATTCGTTGTTTTATTCTTATGCAATAAGAAAAAGAAATAACTACTTATGTTGGAATTTTTTAAGGAAGAATATGTATGATAAAAGATTGATATTTTCGAAATCAGTAGAGAAAAGATTCAGCAATTGGTTGATTGTTGTAGTACAAGATTTCATACATCGATTAAATCATAAAAAGTGACATAAAACGTATCACCTTTCATGATTTTTTCACCGCTGGCCGTTCCAAATATGAGAAGTTTGACAAGCCGATTTGCCCTTTAAAGGCAAGGCAGAAACGAAAAGGAAACATCGCTAACAACCAGCAAACATTATTAATAAACTGCAGAGTACATTTCAAAATCATTCTCAACTCCGCTCTGACATAAATAGTGATGGCAATAACTCAATCTTGATTCCAGTTTTACTCGGCTGCAACTGTTTCCAAAACGAAAAAAACCAAAATTCCGAGAATGAAACTGAAAAAATGCCAGTCGAAGATCGCGAAATAAAAAACCCCCAATCGCTGGGAACAATATAAATATTTTGTTTATGCATTCAGGACAAAAATTATGTTGACATTTAAACAAAGAGGAGATAAGTTGAGATATACTATGCAGGTTACAACCAGCGAGTTATGGCTAACCTCTGCCAGTCCGCCAGCGCAGTACTACCAACCGTGTAACACAAACCATCCCTAGAACTTACTCGCCTGGCTGACTATAGACACTCTACAGACAGCATTACTTTTTCGCCTTTTTGACGACGAGCACATAGATTCTTAATCAAATTTTTGCGGAATTCGAGCTGTCGTTAGAGGTTTTTTACGCTTCTATGTTTACTTGGTCGTGAGGCAGTATATTCATATCTTAGCGGGCGACACACTGCGCATGCGCTGCTCGGCTCCGGTACCATACTGGTGCTGTATGGCGCATAAACTACGGGCTTCAATATGTTATGCTTGCATTGTGATCTGAAATTATTTATGTATCACTTTTAATGAAAGGAAATAAAAATGCGAGATGTACGAGGCTTGCTGCGTGACTTGGTGGTCTCTGGATCCCACACCAGGTCCGGACTCGGCTTTATTTACACAACTCTGATTTATACAGGAACTCATTGTTGGACAAATATATTAAGCCGCATTATATACTGCCTTCACGCAACGTGTAACGTATATTCTGCCTTAAATTCGTATCTCACTACAACATCATTAATAAATTATCATGCTATTATTGGCACGACTCTCCCAGCAGGAAGAGTGCCTTAAATACAAAAAATAACTATTTCAATGACAAATTATGCTTGCGAGAAACCTAAAATCTTTGCATAAGAAACTATATTCGTAGTATTTAAGTACATTCTGCTACATTTGAGTTTTGTATCAATGATTTTTTTTTATTAAAATGAACTTTCACTTCCATTTGACTAATTTTTAGCAATAGAATCAATCATGATTATCAGAACCTTAAATATAAATTTGTAAAGTGGGAATATTAATATACAATGAATTCCCATTACCTGTACATACTGCATAGACATGATATAAAATATTTGTAGTATGTAGTGATGAGCGATATTTTACGAACTGTGATTTAGTCACTGATATTGAAAAATCACAGGTCGTGACTGCTGCCCAATATTTCAAAACCTGTGACTCGCGATCACAGTAACCGTTCGCTATTGTATACGTTAAAAGTTTTACGAATTAACAATTATAATTAATAATAAAAAAAATCCCGAATTTATTCGTTGTGTAACTGTGATCACAATAACAGTTTAAAATCATGAATAGGAAAGTAGCAATCACAAAGCACAATTTTATACAAAAGTGGTAGTTCGGCTTCTGAGTCTCACTAAACAAATCTAAATACTAACGAAATTTCCCGACTTTAACCGTACAATAATCGCAACCACGCTTTAAATTCACAGATATAAAAGTAGCAATCACAAATCATACTGTGATTTAGATCAGCCGGATTTGGTCTACACACATCCACATACGTTGCACAAAAGATTGTCTTCCAAACATAATGTAATAATTTTATAAATACAAACGAATCTTTTCAAAAATAACCTGGACTAGAATAAACAGTAGTAGTTATTGTTTTCCGATTAGAAGTAAAGAGGTGTCTGTGATTCGATTACCAGACTCAATTTATTAACCAAATAGATGTGGATCAGAATTTATTATAAGTAGTCTCTTTTAGTCTGTAGCCAGACAGTATATCTTCTACTATTGAAATGCAAGTAAAACTCAAATAGAATTTACATTTCACCATTTAGAATTAGTTAAACAGGAAGTAGAGTATAACAATAAAAAGACATAATTTTCTGCTCTTTAAGTTTTCATATTACAATAAATAATTCACCCTCTAAACACTTGCATAATTCATTTCCGTAAAACTACCCTAAAATAAACAATTTTATAGCACGTGCTATAGAATCCTAAAACCCGAGACCCCAAACACTAAACCTTAATTAATTCTCCTCGAAAACCACATGTCTTGCTGAGCAGTTGCACCTATTACATTAATAAAATTAGTATAATTTTATTGCTCCTTTATTCGGTTTAAGTAAATATAGTCGAACACCTGTATCTACCTCAACTTTGGAATAAATTATTATAAATATTTCGCTGGGTAACACTTCTTGAATTCGGAACCCATCTGGTGGTGGTATAATTTGGTTTGTAAATGGTTGTAAAAGATGTTGAACAAGTATTTATAAGTGTTTAATAGACTGACGATTTGAATATGTGATGACGGGAGAATGGTTTTGTTAAATGGCCATTATATGGAAATTAGGATAATGAAACTATAAATTTATAAAAATGCTGCTTTTCTCGTATAAGTTTTATATGCATTTAACAGGTGTTGCGAGTATATTTTAAAAAGAGGGATGTTTCTTGTAATACCAATTTGAGCATAATAAAGATTCTCATTATTTTTTTCACTACACAGAAACTAAAGACATTGGTACCTAAATAAAATATTAGGCAATACAATATATAGGTATCATATATCTTCAACGGAGATTTTAAACTAGTCTCGGACTTATGTTGAGTAGTGTGGTCTCATTTCGGTCTCTGTTTATTTTTGTTTATTATTACATATTTGCAAGTAATCAGAATAATAAATATAAACCTAAGTAACGATCAATTAAAATTTTATTAATTTTGATTGAAATAGACCACCAGTTCAGAAATTGTAGTATTTAAGATAAGAAAGGTTCCAATAACACCATCTTTGGAGAGGCGACTGAATTAAATAACTTAAGAAATATAATAAGAAATATTCTATATTATTTACTATAAATCAACTTCGTGAAATGTATTTTACCTATTTTCCAATTTATATTAAATATTTCATAATTTTGTATAATAATTAGTAAAGTACCAGTAATAATAAGTTTTTTCTACTTTCTTTTAATAAGACTCTTTATTACCTTAATTTTAGTTAAGTTATTAGTGAAATAATGAGATTATTCTTTCACGCGAAATCAAATTGGAAAGTAGGCATATATAGAAATATTAACAGCTACAAAAATTGAATATTTAGTTCTTATTATGTTTACAAATATTAATAATATAGTTAATACATTTATTAGATTCACAGAGACTCGTATTTTACAATCAAAACAAAAATCTAAATGACATGTTTATTCTAAATCATTTAACTGTTTATAAACAATTTTGTTGTAGTAATTTAGTAACGCACAAGATGAAGAAGTCCTTGGTATTGTGTTTTTGTTTATTTTGCAAAAGTTATTAAGGGCTGGTTTTTCCACATCTGGTTAAAGTACCGGTTACTTTATCCATCGGTTAATAGAAAAATATCGCATCGAAATAGTAAATAACGTATATTTTTGACAACTTACATCAGTCTTTCGATGCGATATTTTTCTGTTAACTGATGGTTAAGATAACTGGCACTTTAGCCAGAGATGGAAAAATCGGCCCCAAAATGTTAAAAATTCATAATTTCAAATATTTTTTTGTACAAATTCAAACAAAAGGAAACTGAGTGGTTATTTAACTTCTGTTCTTACAAAGCTCGCCTTCGTCTCGTTTTGTATTTTTTACATGCGTTATATAATCATCTTTGTTTCCTTACTTGTTACATAGATAGCTATAAATAATAATTTGTTGATCGAGATTTGGGAACTTCAGGAATCGATGTTTATTTGGACTTTATGCTTTATAGTTCCATTATGAATTTAGACGTTGCGGCAAGTTTTATTTATCACATAATTTTAATAACAATGTTGCAGACAAAACTTGAGACTCTCGTTGAGACTTGGTTTCACTAGACCGACATTGATCTTGAGCCTGGTTGTAAAACTAAATTTGGTAATTTTAAGTATAATATATATTATTTCCATTTTTCCACTAATATTCAATTATGTACTATTAATAATATGTATTTCAGTAAAGTTGATACGATAGATTTAAAGATACTCATTTATATGCCTTCACGGAATTTGAACCCTCAACACGGGAATACGAAACCTGAGCGCTAACCACTAGCCACTAGCTTAAAGGTGTCAAGTCAACCATATTTTTATTATTAATATAAGGTAATAATTTTTTTAAGTTTCTTCTCTTTATCAAACAATGGAAGCTTAATTTCATTTCTAGGGCTAAAAAAACTGTTCTGGTTTTATTGTCATTAATTAAAATTAATAAACAATGTCAATATTTCCAGTGCCCGTAATGTCTTTTGTAATAAAATAATTTTTGATACACAATAGATCTGGCAATCACAGTAAAGGGTAATAAGAAGTTAGTGATATTTATTTATATGTATTGCAATAATGAATCTTGTAAGTACGGTATGTAGTGTAGTTGGTCTCCGCCATTGTAAGTGTCCACACAGTGTGTCTCCGTCTGACTTATGGCACGGGAGTGTTGCATTAGGGCCAGTGCAAACAGCGCGTTATTAGAGCCGAGTCCGCGGCGTCTGGAGCGTCGGGGCGCGAGGCGTCGCTCCGGAGTGGGGCGCGCAGACGCAACATGAAAGTCGATAAGGGTGTTACACTTTTAATTAGGGGCGTCATTATTACTCTCATTACCAAAAATAAACAATATACATTAGTATATTTATTTAGTTTTAGTTGCTAACTATAAACTAAAAATGATCACTGCTATGTTCGGTAGGATTTTATGTTCACTCTAAAATTTTATAGGATAAATACTTCAACTCATGGACCATTTAGGAATGTTATGTACATGACTATTGTTTTATTGTATATTTGTATTTGTCTACAAAGAGGTGAGGTGCAAATAAAAATAAAAAGTATATAAATATAATAGTTTATTTCCTTGTTGAAATTTCACATCGGGTTTCCATGATGCTACATTTCATTAAATATTTGATGAACTATTATTTCAGAATGTTTTATACACGGCCTAAAAATAATGACATTATATAAAATATAAATTTAATTTAATTTACAAATACTTGAAATACTCTCGTAGCTAAAATGACGTTTATTTAAATACAAATGACAATAAAATTTTCATATATTATTGTATTTTACTTTTCAAAATGCGTAAGTTAGTAAACCTTGGTTATATGTTTACATCTATGCACATAGTCGTACCTGTTATACAATGTAACAAATGTAACAGATAATAATAATATTTATAATTAATGATTTACCTTCAAATTTTTGTGACGTCACAAGTAAGGTATGCGCTTGCGTAGAAGGTATGATGAGACCTGACTATTTGAACGTAGGTCGTATTTTGAGGCACAACTGTTGCCATGGGACACATCACACGCTGCTTCAAGGAGACGATTCGTTCTTTGTGAACTTCTGTGACGTCATTTTGGTATAAAATTTCATTTTTTGAGAAAGCTGGGCATCTTTGAATGAACAATGTACAAATAATTAGAATTACAATAGTATATTATACACTGAGGAACTAAACTGTATGATTTAATCGTAAGAGTGAGCTATTTTTTGGAGTTCTGCATGTGTATACAATTTAAAATAGTGTTACTTCAGTCTTCGAAAATGAAGAGTAAAGTAGGCTTTTACTCCCGGAAGTGCAAAAAATAAACAACAATTGTCCTGTTTAATATAAATAGGATAAACGTACGATATCGAGTTGTAAACGTTTTTAACAAAGTATGAATTCACTCTGGAACGATTGTAACTGTCTCCTGTTCAATGTAACTCTATAAGTAAATAGGGTTTACGTTATTATTATTTAATAATTCTGTATTGATAACGTTTATTTATTATTATTGTAGGAAGGCTATATTATTAAAGATTTTTGGAATTTATTGTATGGTAATATTAATGAATATTTCATTATTTATTTATACTTTCCCCCATTGATTATGTGGAGCTGGGAAGCAATTTCTCATGTTGAGAAATGACGATCCCCCCTCCGCCAATCTTAATTTCAGATTACTCGGGTCGCGCTCCGGTGTATTTCTCTCTTCCTAATCAGGAATTCCGCCAATGCCCAGGAAAACTCCGGCGACCAGTCGCGATAATGAACGCCGGGGATTGGCTGGCCCAAGACAACGTGCTGTTCTAATTACCCAATCAAGGCCTGTGATTGGCTGCCGCTCACTGGGCGTGGCCGCCGTGCTTTAATTACTGCCCAGCATTCTCTTAACCACTGCGTTGCCATGGAGGATTGTTTATGGACCGGATTAACATGGCAGATTAATCTAACAAAACACAACTTGGTTTTTGTCAGTTTTTAAAGTTGTTTTATTGACTTGTTTTGTTCATTAAAGTTAAAGACAAGAGAAAAACGGCAGTATATTCCTTTTTAAGGCTGTTCTTATATACGTATATTGCAGGAATGTTATAAGTATATAAATAATTCTGGTTTAGGAAAGGCGGCTACCGTTTGAATTAAATCTGTTATAAAATTTTTCTCAGGCTTCCAACATACGGACAAAACAAAGTTAATATAAACAAATATTTTAACAACAAATTATTTAACTTAATTTTTTATAAATTATTCATATTACACAAACATAATAACATAACTTGTTTTATAAAATAAGCAACGATTATATATTGCACCAATAAAAAGTTGCGGACATACATATTTTACTCACATAGAAAGTATGCTCCGGTTTAAAAAACAAATTACTAAAAATGGATAAAAAGGGTAATTAAGGATAAATATGAATCTGTAAGTATATAATTCTTGGAAAAATTAACACTCATTCTGAAGCAAATAGTTACAATACAACATTACTTGATAACTAGAATAAATATTCGAGGAAGAACGTAGTATAAGAAATATATAGTGTATGAAACGAAATACGGAACACAGAGCTTTAACATGTGATTTAAAAAATTGCTGATACATTAGATAAGATCATAATTTATTTAACAGCACATCTGCAGTACGAAATTTATTAAATATAAAATGTAATACTTTCGTTAAAAATCAGACAGCCATGGAAATAAAATAAAATATCTATGAGAATGAAATTGATTATAATTCTTATAGTCTGTATTTTAATATGATTTACCTAAGTAGAATGTAGATTCTTTAAGTCATATACCAATACTACTAAAATATAAAATCTATAATGACGTCATTAACTGTCTAAACTGACACATCCGTAGGTATTTTCTTTTATTTTCATGGCTGTCCGATTTTTAACGAAAATTTTATATTTAATAAATCTCGTACTTCAGATGTACTATTGCTGCCATTATGATCTTTTCAGATTTTGAATTTAATTTTAAACAACTTTTTTTTGAAATCTTATAATCCGCATTTCGTTGCACATATTGTATATATAGATAAACTGAAAATATATATGTAACAATTACAGATGAATTAGAACAAAAACAAGAAAATAGGAAATAGATAACAAACTACATAAAATTCTGCAGCAAAGGACCATACAAGTTCTCGGAGAAATTAGAGCGCATTTTGGAATATGCAAATAGTAATCACTGGAAAAGTAAGACAAAATATTTGAGCAAGAGTAAATAATAAACTGTAACAAAGGCGAGACTAAATATCTTAAAATATTTTAGAGAAATTAGAGTAAACAAGTACAGTATTTACAATGAGAATTAGGACAAATTAATATTCAAGCAAGTGCAAAAATGTGGGAAAATATAAATTAACAAGGAGCAACTCCTAAGAATATTAGAGTATATTTATAGGAATACAAGTCAATAATTAGGTACGAATTATGGTAAATAGTAAATACTGGAGTAAAAGGTGGAACAAGAAATAGATTACGAATTAAATTCTTAATCTTTGATCGCTCATGCTGGTGAATAACTGATAAAATTAGGACACAGTAAGTACAAAATAGAAATAAGTAACTGCCAATAAATAGAGTACGAATTCGAGAAATTAGAACAGATTTTCCTTTGCACTTTGATAGTGAAAAATAGAGCAATTACAGATAATTAGAATTTACAACTAAAATAAAAATACGCAACGATCAATATATTGTAAATTAAAGTAATTGTCATATCTGCAAAGTAAACAAAATAGAACAATAACTGTACAATACAAGGACTGTTTAGTTATATTTGTTTGTATATTGTTTAGTTGAGATGTTGGTATAACGATGAACGCAGCCCTCCATTTTTATAATTTGCTTGTTGGCCGCGCTCATGTATGATTCAACCATTTGGGATTAATGGACCGTAACGTAAAAAAATAGCCGGAATGCCGGAATCCTCGCTCATTCCGCGGATTAGGCTGCTACTGTTGCTTATCTCTGTGAGGTAAGTCGTAAACGTGAATACCCCGCGTATCTACATGCGCCGTACGAGTACGCTTCTCGGAATTAGAGCACAGAAAGTTGATGAGCTTATTCTTACTTTATTCTACGCAGAATTACACAAATACGTATTGTTTATCGCGTCAATAACAACAAACATAAAAACCTCGTTTTTTGTACACGCAGTCAGAATTTTACTTAACTTTAGTAACAATCTACTCGTATTTCATTAAATAAATTGCAATTAGTTATGTAGAGGTGTCAATATGTTTTACCGTAAATTTTAGAGATGGGTAGTAGTGGCTCAGTTCTTTAGCGCGTTCAAATTGTGCGGAGTATGAGATCTGGGCTTCAAATCACAACGGCACTAACAGAAATACTTCGTTATGTGCAAATGGTTTGAAATACTATTTAACTGTAGGTTCCTTGCTGATTTTATTGACTGACAACGAACTTCATGGACATGCAAAATATCGAGAGAATTTAAAAAATTCTACGCTTCACTGTAAATAATTTGTTGCAAAGTAGAAAAAAATATATATCACTCAGATTCAGCCACTAAACCCGATTAGTTAGTTACAAAGTAATAGCTCCTGATAATATGTTGAAATGACAAACTAATTACAAGTCCAATTCATATAAAAAGGATTAAGTATATTATTTAGTTCCAAAGACAACTCCACAAGTTTGGTGCATGGAATAAACAATATTTGTAGATTATCAGCACTTCTAAATGGTACAGAGGAAGATTTGTGGTAATATTTGACAAACTTGAATTAAAATACTTTCAATTATACGCATGCGCAAAGTGTCCATTTTTTTAAAGATTTTTGTTAGTTTTTTTTATTTTATATTGTAGTAATTATTTTTTTTCTGATTTTTAATGTTCATCTCGATTTTTTGTTGGACATTGTAAAAATCAAATTATTATGAACTAAAATAAATAAATGAATATATTTAATTACTACAAATAAAATTAAAAAATGAATTGTAAAAAAAAATCTAAATATTTTATTAAAAATGTTAATAAAATATCAGGATATGTCTCTAAATATAATGTTAATTGTTATTTAAAATAAGTTTTAAAACATTCGGAAAGTCCATCTTGATGTAAACATTTAAACCGAGTTTAAAATTTCATTTATTTTTTCTTTCGATTCTTGGACTGTTCACCCTGAATTAAATGCTCAAATTTTTCTACTATATTTTGGGAAAGGTATATTTTATGTTTTGTTCTATTTAGAGATGTCCCACAAATGAAGAATAATATCACTGTAATTTTTTTGATGTGATGAAAATTATCAAAATCCGGGTGAGAATGTTGTTTCTTCCGCGAGAGGGTAAAGGGGCGGTAATGCCCAGTTCGTGGCTTATCGCTCTGGTGGACGAACCGCGAAACAAACACCCACTACATTCTGTTTTTTCCCACTCACACGCCCAAATTATTTCGGCAAGAGTACTACTGCGCTACAAGATTTTTTCTAGTGTTTATTGAAGATGTTTGTTAGTAGAAACTTTTCTTGTTAGAGCCTCAAATACGAACTTAATTTAGCTTGGCCGAAAACTGCACGTAGACATAAAAGTAATATAACTTTAAAAATAATCATACACACAGTTCACAATAATTTAGAAAATTGTAATGTTTGTATCATATATAACCAAAATGTATTCAATTTTTAATTATTCTTACTTTTAACGTCTGTAACCAACTTCAATTATAGATCTACTGTCGTCAATTCATATTATTACAGCGTACCTCAAAACTTTTTTAAAAAACTATTTTTTTAACACATTTTATCATGTTTTATTTTTTATTCAGATTTTTCACAGATAGTATTTTTCTACAAATCATTTTGAAAATATAAAATTAATAAATCAATCATCATTTAAATTCTACTCTGTGGCATCGCGTGTGAATTTCAAAACTAGTAACATAAACATAATTTTGACATAATATAATATTTTTTAATATAATATTAATTACCCCGATTAACTTCGGGGCCCCTAAGAATTACTTGCCCTAAACAATTGTCTTACACGTCTATTGGTTAATCCGGCCTTGTCATTAAAAGTCCATGAAATGTCAGACAACTTTAACTCCACTATTTTGTAGATAATTACCCTTTTTTTGGTGATATTTAATAACTTGATTTAATTTCCATTGATTTATACGCATATCACAAGTGCAAAACATTTATTGCAGCAAGCCTATAATAAATAATTGAAATATTTATTTTTATTCATAAATGAGTAGTGGAATAAATATAGTGGAAGCTGGAAGATCAAGACGAAGGTCTAAAATTTGAAGAAAACTTTCGTTAGTTCATTATTATTGCATTTGTATTTTTAGCTTAACTCAGAATTTATCTCTTATCTTATTCTGTTTGAGAACATATATTCCAGACTAATGTAGATTTGCTTAGCTTATATTTAAATAGATAACTATAGATTAAAAAAAATACATCGAAAGTTTGTCAGTACTATTTAATAATCAGTTTGAAATTACATTTCGATACGATATTGTCAATTTAACCAATAGTTAAGAATTTAACTATAACCTGTGCAACTGTACATAAAGGTTTGTTAAATAATCTGTAACAATTAATTGAAATTACATTATTGTTTTACGAATACCATATTTTTATCCGATAATCAAAGAATGTACGGATAATCGTTGATGCTATTTAGTTATTTGAGGTGTTCCGCTCGGGTGGGATCCGGGTGCGAGCGATCCGGACCCGGAACCCGGCAAATCCCCTGATATATCACGAGCTTTAAGCAAACGTCCAGCAGCAGGGTCACTCTACATATGTTATACATACAAATATATACAACACCACACGCGTCATTGCCACCCCTAAACACACACACAGCCAGCGTGATGAATTGTCACTAACGTTGACCATACTATACCAACATCTACAACGGATTCGTCGAGATATCTGACATTGCATAATTAACAACTTGCTTCTCTTTCTTCATAGTGATGATATATATATTGTTACTTTTGTAACAAATAACAATTTAAAATGAAATACAGTCAAACTAAAAAAATTGAAATAGTGTCAAAATCACATCTAATAATTAAAATCACTGCGTAAATTACAATTGTACCTACAGTTCGAAATGAGTTTATTTGAGCAAACAAAAGAACGACAATTGTGGTCAGTTTCAGAACTATCTATCAATTAGAACTTTATTTTATTTATTTTATTTTCTGTTTCTAACGATAAATTTAAAACATTATTATAAATTTAAACCTTTTTTTTATATAAATAAAATTAAAATTTATGAACACAATATTTTCAATATTATGGGCATTTTGTTATTATTATATATTATTGTATTAATATTTTTAGTTCATTCACACAGAAACAGAATGAGTGTAATTTTATAAAGTTTATAATAATTATCAAATGCTCCTAAATTAAGTACATTTCGAATGTCATTTACTTTTTGCATATTTATTATGTTCTTTAGAAAAGTCATTTCAGCTTTCAAAATATTTTCATGTACACCAAAAAACGGTGATTTATAAATTTGGAATTTTCATGAAAATTTTCTAAGAAAAAACGAATTTTTAAGTTTGTAGTTATTGTATATTGTATCAATTATTCGGTAGGAAGTTAGTAAGTATTCTTAATACAATTTATAACGAATCTATTTTGGTTTTGCAGAAAAATATTTCTTTCTCATTCTATAAGTATTTCTATAGAGGCATTTTATCGTTCTCTATTGACACTTCTTGTTAAGTTGAAGTTTGAAGAAAACTTGATTAAAATTTGCAGAAATAGTTTGGGAGTACTAATACAAAATTTTGAGGCGCTTAAAACCCCCTAAGTACCTCCCTAACTATAGCTATGAGAAATATGATTTTTTTTATATACAAATGATCGTGTATTCTGAGTGTGCAAATGGTTTTTACACACAATAATTATTATTACCTGTACAAGACAATTCTTTCTTTTTGTGACTCTAAGAAACTACGATACTCGGTTTTAACGTCATAAAAAATTCAGTCCTTAGAATGACAATATAACCAAGTTCAAATATACCTACATCAATAGATATAATAAAATAAAAAAATATACAATTTTTTTTTGATAAGGTATGGTGTAATAATGAAAATTTCTTTTGTTACACATACAAATATTTAAATCAACAATGTATTTCCCATGAAATGTAAGTTTTTATCATATTTTTATTGTGTAATATGAAGATGTAATAGTTATTTGTGTACCAAGGGTGCAAAATGCAACATTGCCGCACGTGCATAAAGATTGAAGCTCGAAGCGTAGCTGAGAGATTCAATTATGCTAGAGCGGCAATGCTGTTTTGCACTCGTGGTACACACATTATTTTTCCTACAACTGCTTTAAATGTTAAAATAAAAGAATTTAATGACATAAGTAAAATATTCTAGTTTCAAAATTTTATGACTTCAAACTAATTTATATATAAAGTTAATGGCGATTGTCAACAGTACAGCAGTTGCAGTTGTGTGTTATATTTACAAAATACCACTTTTAAGCAATCTAAAGTGTTTGCCAGTTGCCACCCTAGGTTGCAAAATACATTACCGCACGTGGTTGCTAGGTAAACAACTTTACCGCACGTGGTTGCTAGGAAAACTACATTACCGCACGTGGTTGCCATGGAAACATTAGTGTAGTTTAGAAATGACATGTTTTGCACATCGAAAACAATGAAGAAATGTCAAGTTTTTTTGACAGTTGTAGGAAAATATAATTAATTTAGCATCGTCCATTTGAAATATAAAACAAAGGAGAGTCCATAAACATGGTCCTGCTATAATGTTGTATTTAATAAGGAATCGTTTTACGAACATCGATAAAGGCCATCCAAGTGCGTTTAAAGCGTTTTACAGCGGCCATAGCATCGCTCATACATCACATCCCGCCGGAAATGACCCGGACTCCTGGCCGGGCCCCGACCACAGGATAAACAATCCTGCTGTCCACCACTCGAACATGAATGATGAATTCAATGCCCATTCACGATTATTGTTTTAAATAAAACTTAATTTATGAATGAGTATAAATTTTATAGGTTAATATGGGATAGTTTGGAGGTTATGAAACGTGGTTTTATTGTGGAATTAAATTCCTATTATTTGACAGTATAAATAAAAAAGAACTATAACTAAAAATTGACTTGTGTCCAAGATGTAAAAAATATTATTCATATTTTTCACGGTTTAGTTTCCGTTTAATACCTTGGTGTGAAAATAAGAAAGAATCAACCTGAAAAACACCAAAATATATAAACTTGTACCTTTATTAATGTACAACGGAATGTCTTAATTTTTAATAAAAGAAAATAATAGTGTCTTTAATCGAGAACTATTTATGTAAAATTTATTAATAGAAAAAAGTGCATCTTTTTACAAACGTGAAAGTCTACTTGAGAATTTGTCTTTTTTTCATTATAGCAAATTGCGCTGCAGAAAGATCATTTTAAAAATTATCAATATTAAAAATAGTCTGAGAACTATTATGATCGAATAACGCGTAAAACATCATCTAATACGAGCATCAACAATGATATTTTAAGAGTAGGTACTATTTTACAAAGAAGAAAGCAAGAAAATTGTGAAAATACATTTTAACACAAGTAGGCTAAACTGATTGGGTTACTATAATTTGTTTTTGAGCTTCCTTGATTTTACTTTAATTTAATTGAAACAATTAATATCTTCAATAAATTTTAATTCAATCATTGCAATACATCGTCGAACAGAGAAGAAAATATTCATGCTTGTAAAAATCCAATATGGTGCTTATTTAAAATAGGGAAGTTATTATTAATTTGTTGAAAACTGCCATCTTGAATTTTATTACATCGTTTTTAGGTTTTCCATATCAAATCATGTAACTTTTACATAAAACATTTTTTTATATCTTTTCTAATAACTTTTTTTTTAACTCTTCTTAAATTTAGTTTTTTTTTATATAACTTTCAAACTATTTGGAATTTTAAATGTTTCTTAACGGAATTTTATTAAGCACTAAAAACCACAACATTGCCCTTTTAATCAAACTCCTAGCTCCTATAATTTTCGAGATCCCAATGGTGACCCAATATGTTTGGAACTCTATGTATATTTCTATAGTGAAGGTATAAGGTACATGTTTCGTAACAAATTTTACATGTTTTACAATTTTTAGAGGTAAAATTGTTAGTCTACCGCCGAACCAGTCGGTCGCAGTCGTATTTCTATTTGGTTGAACTTTTGACGAACCTGAGATTTAAACCCCAAATCTCACACTCTGTTCAGTTTGATTCGGACCGCGCTGTATAATCAAGTTAGCCAACGCTATTATCCATTTTTTATAGTAAAAGGTGAGAATGAAATTAAGAATTTGAAATAACAACATTAAGATAAGTTTAAATCCATTTTATTTGGAAATATGGGTTTCACACCAAGCACTGGGTAAAGCCAAAAAGGTATAGTTTTGGCTGTATCACTTTTCAGACGTATTTTTTGCATTTACTAGACATTGATAAAAAATTGTTGTCTCATGTCTACATGACTGTAAAGGAACCATTATTAATAAGCAAAACATGTATAAAAGTATGGGCAATTTCTAAAAGTTCGTTTGTAGTAGGTATATAAACATAATTTTTCACTATAACTAAACTGAATGTGATAATAGATGTTAAAAAGTTTTCTTTATACTTTGAATTCTTTACGGTTATTTCGAATATATTTATGAGTAAAAGGAAGTGAATGAACTATATTACACATAATTTATTTCATTTATAAACAGGACATACATTTTTCATTATTATTTAACATTTTTTATACACGTGTATCATAATACAATATACACATGAATAAGTACATGCTACCTTTTTTAATACCACAATATTTATATCTTTGAAATGAGAAAAAAAAATATAAGCTCGTGTCATAACTCAAACATATGCCCCTGTAAAAGAAAACACGACTTTTAAAATAACTAATCCAAATTTTAACGTATATAACAATTACTAACCAAATGCATGTAAACGATTGTATAACACATGAAATGTAAAATTATGAAAAAATTCAAAGTGAAAATATTGGTTTGCATTTTTTTCTAATATACTGGTGTAATATAAATAGCAAATAGGGTATAACAGATACATAAGTATCTTCAAAGCGTAATAAATATACTCATTACTAAAATATATTTTCGTGCCTCCGCGTCTTATTATGCATTAAGCATTTAATTCAGAATTTTAAATTTTATTTTATTGGAAATGTAAAACATTCATTAAACAACTATTTTTATTGTTAATAATTGTTGAAAAATATCAATTCACATGCGTTTTATTTTTTAGCTATTAATTGTCTATATAGCCATGTGAACCGAAAATGTTACTAACAAAAATCTATAGTGTATAAAATTTTAAGTAGTAATAATATTTCTCTCATAAATTAAAAGTGTAATCGACGTAAAAAACTAAAATAATTATAAAACAGGAGTAGAAAAATATATATTTTTAATTTTTTAATGTATTATCAACTTTTTTGTAGTTTTTGATGAAAGCTGTATGGAAATATGCACACAGTGAAACTGAAAGTTTTCATAAAATTCTTAATGTTAATTCTCTTTGCCAGCAGCATATAATCCATCGTTGTTGAGAACATCTTTGCGCAGAGGAGAATGAGATGCGACAGAAGAAACGCAGATGTGTTTGGTTCGCGCCATCAGGGGACAGATGGCGCTGGCGTCGGCTTAGCCCCAAACGAGCGTCCACCCCCGCCGCCCCGCCGCCCCACCTTCCCAAGCGGCCAGTCTGATTTCCGCGGATTTATGTATTGTGAACGATTGCTTTATGTGATATGAGACACCATTTACATGAAAAATGTATCTGCGCCGAGTGTCTCACGAATATCAAGAAATATTTTTAGCCGGGCTGAAAGGAAAAATATATTCGATGTTTGGCCGATGTGGATGCGATGCCGATATGTTGGTATCCACGGTATCGTTTTTCTAAATATTTGCCTCTGTGTCCTGTGGCCTGATTTGAGGGGGGACCGGAAATCCCTCCCCACTACAACTCAACACATAACTTCACTTGTTTTAAACATATAAATCAGAACTCATACCATAAGATTCAAATTTGCATTAAATTAACCACAAAAACGGGCAGCGGTGGATCATTTGTTTAGTGCTTCATTTCTGAGACCGAAGTGTATGATCTGGGTTCAAATTTCAGACATCAACAATTTTTAACGAAAGTAATATAATATTGTGTCCACTAAAAGTTGTAGCTCTCTTGCAGAACCTAGTGGCAGAAACACATTAAAATAAGTTATATTTTCTAAAGAATTTGCAAACTTGTCGTTTAACAATAAAAGAGACCACTGCAAAAGAGAGAGAAAGTTTAATTACAAATATAAAAAAAATCTAATACAGATAAAAATTGTTTAAATATATAAAATTTATCTAGATATTTGTATATTAATATATTTTTCGAAAAAGATACCTACCCAATTACTTCATTTAAATTTATAATTACATTCACATTAAAATAATGCTAAATTCTTGTAATAATATCTTACTCGTATAATGGATAATAATTCGTGATCATATATTTCACTAGCCCAAAATGGTGTGGTGCACTCTCTATGCCACATTGAGTGTCCGGAAGGAATCTTCTGATAAACATCTTTTACAATATAAATACTGTCGATATCTGTGATAATTTAATTCCAAGAGTTGTCATAGAGAAAAAACTATTTTAACGTTTTGTAGCGGACGTAAGAAAGGTAACTTTTTGAAAAATGTTATTTACCATTCTTTTAGCAACCTCGTCAAAACACTACTTATATTAGTATCATTTTCATTATTTATCTTTAAATTAGCTCCTCGAATTACACTCTAGCATTTTATTTTCTTCAGATATATTCAGTTTGGCAACTCGGCCTTAACGTGAAAGCAATTTCACTTGAAAAATGTTTAACAAAAATATTCGACCTATGGCGTCTAATTTTCTTACCAAATTAACAGGTAACAAGGTTTCATGATGAATAGAAATTTATTAGGCAAAATAAAAAGCAGTTGTGTAATTACAATTTACAATATTTAGTCATGGATAATAATCCGTTAGTTTGTTTATTTACAATTTATTATTAACTCTGCTCTCCATCACCTCTGAAGTTTACCCCAGTAATCCCCAGCATCTGCGTCTTGGTCGATTAATTATCGAGATCAATCACTAGCTTAGAGCCCCTGACCGCTGGCCAGTCTGTGTTTACACTAACCGGCGGTTAGTCGCGCGGATTAGCACGGAACACACACCGGGAACAGATGTCCGGGGTCCGGAGTGGACGCCGCTGCCCCTACAGCCACGCCACGGCTCCGCGGTTAGGTTTTGATGGTTGCGGTGTGTGTCTTACAACGGGAGGAACAGAGGGAAATATATACGGATAGTGGGTGGGATTAATAACGGAGGTGGTTAAAAACTAATTTTGTAATACCTATGTATTTTAAATTTTATGACTAAATTAATAAAACCATTTATTGAAGCCACATCGTCAATTTTTGTATTATAATCCTTATTATTTCTTTTATTTTTAATGATCGCTTACAACCTCCTACAGTTATGTGCACTCGAATGAGCTTGGTAAAATAAATTATTTGAAACAATGGCCCTTACTCCTAGCTCACTTTGTATAATAAAATCGCTTTTAGGAAGTTTCATTTTATATTATAATCTTGCGAGGCCAAACGTCACTTTTAACGTAAACACTTATAAAAGTGGTTAGGTATACGATTTTTTTCCGTGATGCTTTATTTTGTTATACGGTGGATATTAGGTTAGTCAAAGTCTATATCATGTTGAATCAAGTATTAGTCAAGAAATAATGAATACGTAGTTATTTGAACACTAGAGACTATGGGAATCGAACTATAGATTCCATGGTGTTCACACTAACCATTGAATCACCACTACTCATCTTTGAAAAATCATATTAACTGCTATTGTATACCTAAACAAAGAAAAACGAAACAAATATTGTGCAACTTCTAAAGGATATACATGTGGACTCCAATTCTCTAATTCCTCAAATTATATCTTCGTGTTTCATATTTTATTTACAATATCTTACAAAATAACTAGTAATATACATACATATATGTAAATGCTTGGACACAGCAGTATTGTTTTATTTGGATCAAAATTGACGAAGGTGGGATTTGAATCCCAAATCTCATAGTCCGCTCAATGGGACATGTGACCAAATTTCGATTATATATCCATATTTTTTTTTTAAATCGATTAATTTTCTGTAGTGTACGAGAAAATAAATATTTAAAATTTGGGGAAGGGATATTGTAACGTCAGCGTGGAAAAATCGTGAAAGAACAGATAGACTAAGAGCGAAAGAGACAATTTACCTGTCATCTTCCGCGATCCTACCATGCTGGGGTCATATATTCCTTCTGCAAATGCTAATAACTAGATTATTGCAAACAAATATTTAGTTTTTATTATTATTATGAGATTCTGTAGTGGTTAATTTTTATATTTTATTACTTATATACCGAAATACGATTATTGTCACATACCCCAATCGAGTCGGAGCGTGCTAACCAAGTGTGCTACCACTGTCCGTACGACTATAATCAGTACGACATTTTGATTCTGGTTCTTCTAAAATCTTTATTTAGCTTGCGGCTTTTTATTCAGTGGATTTGTATTGATATAATTATTTCTTTTACTAATAGTTATATAAACTTTTTTCTAGTAGTTTTGCACAATTTTCTTCCCACTTTTTAGTGTTTAGTTAGACTGCGACTACTTTTCATTCAAATGTAGATATACATAATTATTCCTTACAGTTACAAAACCACCAAAACATTTTGATTCATGCTGCCTCCATTCCCTGATAGTTTTCATCTAGTGCCCGTTGTCCAGCTACTCGCCCGGCATTCCAGCCGGTGGGTGGCGGTGGCAATGTTAATATATTCTTGGGAGTTTAATTTAGCACATAGCTTGTCCACGGCTGGGCATGCGCCCGCGCTCCGCTTCCCGCACTCGCACTCGCACTCCACGCGCTCCGATATTCCAGCCAAGTCCCGAGCCCGGACCCGAGAAGGCATATATTAAAACTCCACTTCCTGACGGGAGACAAAATACCACACACACACGCGGGGTTGTAAATGTACTTCGACTATCACAACGAAATTGTAACCATTGATTCGCAATGGTGGGACTAGTAACAGAATTAGGTACTAGGTGAAGCTTGGTAGAAATATTATTTTATGAATGTAGTAAAATATAGCAGCGATAGTTTTGTTCTTTCTAAAAGGAGAAAACGATTGTCACTTTATTTTAATAAATAAGTGTGGATAAAACAGAAAACAGATAAAGGTATTGTTTCGTTAAATATTTTTGTTAATTACTCAATTTGTCAAAGCAGAACATAATTCTATCTGATGTATATTACTGATGACATACGTAAATGAGTCACCTATATTTTGTTGTCTCAAATGTTTCTCAGTAATTCTTCTACTTACAAAAATTTATTATTTATAATTAATATAAGAAAAACAAACCATTAAAAACGAAATTGTATTATTTTTTCTAGAGAAACAGTAAAGAACTTACCATTTCTGATTAAACTATTTACCTCTTCTAACATCGGAGTTCTAAATACCAAAACTTTGTTTTTTAATTGTAATGTACATGTAGTGGTGATGGTATAGGATGTAAGGTTCAACTCCAAATAACAAATAAACCTATAAATAAACATAAAATACTATTATGTGCTGTAATGATTAGGTACTCACTAAAAGCTGTAAGTTTTCTGTCCTGTTACTATTGGACAAAGAAAATTAAATAAATAAATTGAATTTACCGTAGATGAAAATATGGTTAGACATAAACACAGATATCGTAAAATTAGCAAAAAATGGGTTTATAGAAACCTTAAAGTGTTTATTACTACAAATAATATCTTCCTTGTGTTCTAGTGAAAGTATCACTAATTAAATATTTAAGGTAAATATTGAATTGCTATAGTCCTGTATGATATGAATTACAAAAGAACGTTGACGTGATAATCGGGGTTCGAATCCTTGACTGTTTGGTTGTAAAGATACTGCTATTTCCTGTATCATCGTTAAAAGTAATATTGTATATGTAAGTATGTATTGAAACAATGTTAATATATTCTTTTGAACTATAGACCAGTTGAATAAATGCTAAAATATTTTTGACTATTGTTTAGTTATTTAAAAGGTCGAAACAAATAAAAGTATAACAAACAAAATGTCAATTGCCGTTTAAAAATACACAAGAAACAATAAACATAATAATCAACATCATAAACAAATGCCTCAACAATAGCTTCTCGTTATCTTGCATCTTATCCATCGATTGTTCAGCTTTCTCTGCCTACGTTAAGTTGAATGTTGGCGCTAACGTTCCCCGTGTTATTAACGCACAATTAGCGCTTAATTAAATTCCGATCGGTTTTTGTTTCACGCAACATAACAAACGACGAGCGCGCAACGCCTTCTGCTTGGAATTCACTTTCATCCCGCGGATGAGGGTTTAATTAAAACTTGGCCGCCATTGCAAACGGCGCAAAATGGCGGAGAGATGAATTAATGGTGTCTGGAATGTTTAATGTGAGATTAATTGGTTTTTTGTAGGTTATCAGATGAACTTTCAAGAGGATTCGAATGGAGGGAGATTTTAATTAAATCTAGAGAGAGAATCACAGCAATTTCAAATTCTAATTTTCAATCACAACTTCTTTTGTAAAACAATCTAATTATATATTTTAGAATATAAATTAAATATATATCAACAGCAAGGCTTATTATTTATTATTAAATATGCCATTCTGCTTTATCATAAGCTTTGGTAAGCAGAAATAAATCTTATGTCTTACTATATATTATTGTTTATTTATCAAGTGCAAATAAAGTACATTATGAGTTGCTGATATAATATTGACAACAAACTGATTAATTTGGCGTATAAAGTTTAGAAAAAAAAGCATTCGCATTCAAAGATCCTTCACACAAGTTATTAAAAATATATCTATTATTTATTAACGACATAGTATTGTATGCACTTCGAAGCATTACTTATTTGATGTTTATTTTGTCGGATTGAAACATCTTTACAATGTTCTTGATACATAAATAAATAATTGTATACAAACCCATTGTAATAATAATTAGTATAATTGCTGATAAAATAGTAGGTATAGTACACAGTATTATAGATAAATTTTAATGATTATTAATAAATAAATAAAGACAGCATTGTTGTGTTTAGAAGGGACTGTGGTGAATTGCTGATTCGATTTTTTGTGACATTCTATTCTTTTTATCCCCTAACCTAAAATGTTTCAATAGGGCATTCTATTGTTGAGTGATATATTACGTATCTATTGAACTTTTACAGTTACCTATATTTGCGGCAGTATTGATACGTATTGATATTGTACTGAACCATGAATCGAGAAGTCAGGGTTCGATTCCGAAATCATAAATAATATTAATTTAAACATTATTTCTTTTTATTGTGGAACAGATGAGAATACCAATTGATTATAAACAATTTTATATTCATTTTGGTGGTGTAGGTTGCCTTTCCACAGTCTTTGCGAAGAGTTCTACAACTTAGTTTACTTTAGTTAATAATTCGTTACGCTAAGAATCGAATTCCAGACTTTGTTCAGATTAAAAATATAAATGAATTTTTTAGAAAGAAATAATAATTTTAATCCACCAATAATCGACTGTTATTCTAATTAGAAGAACATGTTTTGTGCCAATGGATGCTATTTATTTGAATAAAGAAATTATTTATTAGCTTAACGTAAAGTAACTTATTAATACAATTAATTTATATAATTACCTAAAGCTCTGTAAAACCAATATTAATTAAATTGTAGTATATAATATTTAATATTCTACTACCTATCAATTAATGTCCTAAAACTGTTTCCTTTGCAAACCTCAAAAACTAATTTTCGAATTTCCCGTAAAAACTTTTTGTTTCGTTATCAGTACGTTAAGTACTATATGCCATTCAAAAATAAGTACGAAGTAGTGGTACACTCTGTATGTGTTTGTTCTATAAAATACCTACAACCTACAGCTTATAGCGTGTTGCGAATCAGTCTGACATTGGTTAATGTCTGGCAACTTTGGAAATCGAACTCCAGATCTCTCTCAGTTCGAGTGGGAGAACTTTAAGCAAGTCAGCTATTATTGCAGTAGTCATAATTTTAATTTCTCTCAAATTACTTTTCCTAAAAATATGATAACGTATAAAATTGACCCAATTAAATCCAAAGAAGGGATCTACAGTTTATAAGTGCTTTCAAAACCACTCAAACACAGCGGTATTTTATTTGATTTTATTTTGTCTGTACGAATGTAAAAAGTCTTGGCAAGCCTCTGCAACAATCTTACAGCTTCAATTGGATTATAAACCCTTCAGATACACATACATTTTAATTACTTAATCATTAGCTACTCCAGAAACTATAGAAATGAAACCTCAAGTCTGAAAATTTGTTCAAGATAAATCTCTCTGACCAGTTACCAACTTCTATAATGTGTAACTGTTTCAAGATATCTAAGATTGTGAACCCTTGAGATACATATACATTTTAATTATATAATCATTAGCTACTCTAGAAATGAAACCCCAGGTCAGAAAATTTGTTCAAGATGACCAGTTACCAACTACTATATAGTGTGTACGTGTTTCAAGATTTCTAATTCCTTTTCTAATAACCTCCCTAATGAGAAGAACCTCATCATCGTAACCCAATTAACCCGGAGCATCATATTTAAAACCCATTTCGCTATCCTTCGAGATCTACAGTTTATAAGTGCTTTCAAAACCACTCAAATACAACGGTATTTTATTTAATTTTATTTTGTTTGTACGAATGTAAAAAGTCTTGCGAGCCTCTGCAAGAATCTTACATCTTAAAGTGGATTGTGATCCCTTCAGATACTTGTACATTTTAATTACTTAATCATTAGCTACTCTAGCAACTAGAAATGAAACCTCAGGTCTGACAATTTGTTCAAGATAGATCTCTCTGACCAGTTAACTACTATAGTGTAGGTGTTTGAAGATTTCTAATTCCTTTTCCAATTACCTCCCTAACGAGATGAACCTCATCATCGTAACCCAATCCCGAGCATCATATTTAAAACCCATTTCGCGACTTCACCTCGGCCGTTGCAGACTCCGGCCGCACCAACACACTCTTACATATCATATGCAATTATAATTCCAGCTGCATGATACCCGAGTGGAGGGGATAGGGTGGGGGGATGCTATCCGCCATATTGTATCCGCCCCCGCCGGCTCGCCACGCCCATGGCGCTAGCTCTCTCGCGCTGCAGGGGAGGGACGTAAGTGGCTCTCTCTCCCGCTATGTATATCAAGCATACAAGCGCGAATCAGTCTAATGGGCAAGGGGTTATTAAAACGGGGTGTTAATTACAAACAGGGCGGGGTCTTCATTATAAGATCTTCAATTGCGAATAAACGCTAATTAATGTTATATATAATAAATAAAATATGGATAATTAAATTGCTAAAATTCAAGTAATACTTTTCTTGCTGGGTTCAAATCTTAGTGTCAGTAATAAAATTATTGATATGTCCGAATGGTTCAAAATCAGTGTTGGACTGATTTAAATCAACTGATTCTTTAATAAAAAACATTGATTTTTATCAAAGATAAAAAAATACAAATTATAGAATTTTTTTACAGAACTATTAATAAAAATATATGTTCTAATAATAATATCTTAAAATTAAATGATATTTTATCACTTTAATTGTCTTATAACAAAAGAAAAATATAAATAATTAAATGTATAATTAAAAGTAAAAATTACTCTTTCTAGTTTTTTACAAATGAATCGTTTTGGTTTTCGTTTTCGTTTATGAAATAAAATATTTGTACTGCTTTAAAAAAAGTGCAGTAACTGTAAATAAATCATATTTTTTGTCAACCCTATTCAGTATTCACTATAAACTGTAGATCACTTATAGTGATTGTAAGCTGACAACAAATGCCAGCAGAAGTAAAAATTGTTTAGAAATTAAAAGGAATTTCATCTAATTTTCACCTGCTGTATGTTCGTCAGTGAAATAGTGACATACTATATTTTGTTTTAAAATTTATATTGCAATAATTTTTTTACAATGTATTATATTTTTACAACCTAAGGGTCCCCAGGTTCAAATATTGCAAATATTACAGATTTTGAACAACGTTTACCACGTCATCACACATCACATTTGTACATAATTTTCTTTTATATTGATAAGTATATTATACATGGGCACTTGCAGCTGAAGTGGAGAGTGCAATAAAGATAATTAAAATTACTGATTGGTTTTTTATCTATTTAATCTTATGTTTTACATGCATATATGTAGTTAAACCAAATTATAATATTTACTTTTTTGTATTTGTTTTTTTTGTGAGAGTAACATTTTGGATGTGCCACATTTGTCTTGTGGTGGTATGAATATGTGCTGCAGCCATCTCCCTCCCGCCAATATTTCACGTAAATGAGTGTGTCCTCGTCACACAGCCTGGTCATTCCTGATATTCCAGAATCGAATATTGATTGGTTTTGAGCCACGGCTGTTAGATAGCGCGCACTGAGTGACGGCACATTTTTTCCCTTTTCTTTCCGGCAACTTTAAATAAGGGACCCGAGAATGCTCCAATGCTCCGGGTTAGTTCAGTGAACACTTACATCCATTCATATAACGCGAAGGTCCCTCGCATATCACATAGGAGAAACTATCATATTCTTTCACCGTGTTAACATTTGCAAAATTAAATTCATTTTCCTTACTTATTACTATTATTGCTTACTTGTACACTATTATAACTAAGTGGTTTGGACCCACTATAAGTTGTAGGGCACTTACAAATTTACATAAAACTACATATCCATTATGACAATTTGTCACAAACTATAAAAAATTTTCACACTTAATGTTCAAAATTTATTTATTGTCATTACAAAAGCAATGCCACAATAGAAACAATTATTTTTGGTATACATTATTGGATTTACCAAGTTACAGATTTTTCTCTCAATACTGATTTGTTTTAAACTTTTTATAGAATTATAAGATTATAACAAACAAGTCCTGAAACCTACAATGTAATCCAAAACTTCAATAATACAATAATAAATTTAATAATTTTTATACATTTTATTTTACAATATAAAATACAATTGTAAATGAGCCCATTAAAACTATTTATTATTTCATTTTCAACAATTACACACAAGAAAATATTTTATTATTAAGTTGCATTCCATGAAGCAGCTTAAAATGTTCATAATATATCATTTAATTATCTAGACGAAAGCTCAACCTAACATCTAAGAATGCCTTACAGTGAAGAGAAACATCGAAAATATAATAATTATTTAAAATAAATTCAAATATGTAAGAAATGGTAAATACTATGTCCGGGTAACAATAGACCCGTTACTGAGGTGCTCGTAAAATAAACAGTTTCAAAAATATATATCTTATGATAATTCGATAATTTCCAAACTGAATGAAGTACAATAAAGGTTAAAACAAAATATTGTTATTGTTTAAAAATTAATTATATACCTAGCTTTTTTTCACTCGAGTTTTCAGTCTATACACATGTAAACACATACAGGAAAAATATCAAGATTTCCAAATTCCTTGAGTATTTTTGCTGAGTTTATTATGATTCAGCAGTTAACGGATTCTTAGCAGTTACGTGACTATTTTCGAATTCAAATTATTAAAATGTATTAAGAGTGTGTCTAAGTTTAGATATGAGGTCTGTTGTCTTTAATATTGTCTTATAATCCCATATGAATACTTTTTCACCGGAAAGTTACTCCGGCATTATCCTAAAACGAATTTTTTCCATCATATGTACGCGACTGCAGCCGTAGAAATATGCGAATAGAAACTTTTACAATTTCGCCGTGTTGCCTGTTCCCCCCGCTCCCCTGGCCCCCCTTCCCGACGAGGCGTGTGACCAGCCAGTGACGTCACTGCCGTGTCCGGTAAACGCTCTAAATTACTTTCTCTCTGTTTGTCCGCCAGACTATCTACACAGATATTACAATTCCTTTGTCTATATCATCATATATGCAAGACTTGCTACGAGAGGGGGTCTCGCTCTGTCTTCAAGGAGGCGTATAGCGCCGTCTCTCTCGTTCCCGTAGGTATTGTGCGCTGCGCTTCTCCCTTCTTATGCTCGCTCTTGCTCCCACTTTAGAATTATACATATTTTTTCTTTTTCTTTCTCGTAAAAATTAGTTTTTTTCTGTCGCTCGCCTGCTCTTCGTTCTCATTTCTTACACAGCGCCCGTCTTTGTTTCTCGGGGGGAGATGATATATGTCTGTCTCTTTTTCACTCGTATAATTTCTTCTCTTTTGTAGGATTATTTGGAATTTTTCTTTGATCGAAATTTTTGGTTCGTTCAATTGATTTTTTAACCACGCTTCATAAATAAACACTATTCATACTCAGGACCTCCGTTTTCGTGAGTTTTTCAAAGATATAACAATGTTTTATTGCCACAAAAAGTAGAGGTATTTTTCAACATCTCTTACAGTCATTCATTTTATAAATAGTATCGCCTATTACTAATAAAACGAGAAATGAACATTTTATTTAAATTTACATCTATATACATTTATTTACTGAGTTTATAACGAATGTAAACAATCTCGCTATAACCGAGCTCACGATTTTTAATAATGCTCGAAGTTCTAATATATGTACATATTTCCAATACTGCAAAATACTTTATATAAATACCATTATTTCTTTAATGTGTAATAACGAGCAGTTATAAACAATTTTGCTATAAGCAAGTTATATATTTATATATTTTATATTATTTTTTGATATATTTATAAATTCACTGATGTCAAAGTATTTACAAATTTTATAGTTTTATTCAAATCTTAAGCATATATTTACAATAGGTATTATTTATATATTTAATGTCACCACCCACAAATAAGTATAATAAACATTAAAAACTCTACGAAATATAATGTTAAACAAAAAAATCAATATTGGAACAGTAATGCTACATATTTGCAATATATTATTAACAAAATTCAACGGTTTAATCTGTTTGGAATTGGTTTTACTTCTCGCTCTTGTTCAGATATAACAAAGCCCATGTATCAGTCTTTTTACGCAGATGGGCAGATGTGTATGTAAATTGTTTGCATTTAAAAATAAATATTATGAACTTTTTAATAATCAAGGCTCTATGATTGTATTTGAAATAATTTTACGACCAATGAATATTATCTATAGTCGTTATAAATACTAATAACAGGAACATGTTTTAATTTGTTTGTAGACAATATTCAGTTCAGTAATTCAGACGTGAATCCCTAACCACGAGTTACAGCACAGATTGAAAGTTTTAGATTATGTACATTTTGTACTACATGAGCAGTCCCGTGACTTAGTGGACTGTGCGATCTAGGGTTCGATTCTCAGATTCTCAGAGTCGAGTATTATTAATCAAATAAATAGTGTTGTGTCTGATTACTTTAGGACCTGCTATAAGCTCATTTGCTAAAGCTTTCTATTGATTGTCTTTGACTTTCGTAGCAGGCGATCACTTAAGATTGTAAGAGAAAAGAGACGAGGAGACGAGAATAAAATTGTATTTGAATATTTAGCGTACATATTTACTGTGTTTTTTTGTCAGTCATTAATTCAAACAATGCATTGTATTCAAAAATTTTGTTTTGCTGCAAAAATAAATATTGGAAAACATTGGGTCTATGATTTTGAGAACCAGGGTTTGAGTTTCGCTGTGTCAAATTCTATTTCCCATATAAAAATGCGATCCCTGGAATGTTCAAAAGGTTACGTGTAGTAAACAGCCTCAGTATAGATAAATAATATTTGCGGTTTAGCAGATTAGCACAGCCAGCCATGAGTAGAAGTTATAAGGGAAATTTAATTTGGCCAATAAACTGAAATAAGTATTATATTTCTGATTAAATATTATTGTAATTAGCCATAAAAAATTCAATTGTTCTTAATAACAATCGGACGTTTAAAGAATCTTCCGCTGTATTGAGGGTTACCATCTCATCTCACCATCGGTGAAGTCAAACCGATATATTAAATGTGGAGACCAACCCAGTGGCGTAACTACCGGTGTTCCGCGGAACACGGGCCAGGTAACTTAACAAGCCCGGACAATTTATGTAAAAAAAAATTCACCCACACATTCTAAAAATATTTAATTTCTTCCTTAAAACACAGTAGGGTCTTGGTAATGAATTTTTCTTCATTAAAAAACGCCAGTGTTCATGTGACTTAAAAAAACCCTGCGTCATGTACCCTTAAAAACTTCTATGTAATTTCATTATGTACTATGGCTGGCGGCACGCTGTAAAGAGTCATACCACTTATCGCTTGTAAATCGGGAGGATTTTCAACTTTCAAGCGCCGGCCGACTCGACGCGCTGCCTTTCAACTGATATGTATGTGTTCCTGTGGACCAATTATGAAGTATATGACAATAGAAGGAGTCGACGTCGAATATTTTTTTTATTGAAACTTAAATCATTTTCATATAGAGTCGAACGAGGACTGGTTGAAAATCAATATATTTTTTAATACATTAGATATTATTATTATATAAACTTTATACAACTTTTTGCGTTTTATCTCCAAATATTTTATGACGATGAATTTGTCAGGAGTTGCTTACATAAAAAATATTCGGAAGATATTTCAGATTCGATTTCGTCCCAGGTTTTGTTACCTATTTAGAAATAGTTTTCGAAAAAATAATCATCAAACATCTAAAAAATTAAAACGAAATTACAGGAACATTAGAAGTATTAAACATTATACTAGCTTTTGCACATTGCAGAGAAAAATTTTTTTAGGATAGGCTATGTTAATTAAATATTCATTAGGAAGTTCTTTTAATTTACATTTGGCAGAGACTGATTCTAGAACACAGGCCTGTGGATGCATTGTTACGTCACTGGACCAATTGCATGTATGAGTACACTTTTGCCTTGATGATAAAAGTAATATTATCTACTAAATATTAGTGTTGGGATGTATAACAGTTCCACCAAATAGTCGAGTAGCAACTATTTGGGTAAATATGAAGTGAATATTCGGCTACAATCTGAATGAGTGATTGGTGATTCTCGTTCCGGACTGGGGTTTATTTATTCTAAAATTCTCGACATGCGTATTAAAACTCGTTCATTTGTCAAGGTACTTTGTTATTTTATTATTATTAAGTTTCATTACTTCAGTTTCAAGAAAAAATAAAACATAAGCATAACTAGATAAATTCTTTACTACTCTTATTAATGTATATAACTAAGTAACAACTAAACATACATATATCTTTTGTTTAAAATTTATTAATTATAATTTTTTATTTAATGTAAGAAGACAGTTTTGTACTTCACTTATTTCTTATAACCGAATACTCGGAATCCGCCTCGTCTTTACTAAATATTTAGATTCTTGTCTTTCTAGTTGTCGCGCTCGGGACCAAGTGATAATGAAAGTAATGATTAAGTAATAATCACTTGTCGATGTGTGTCACGAACTTAAGTTTTCTTTCGCTTCCGTAAAACCCTCATCCGGCAAAGAATGAATTTAAAAAACTCCTCTTAGTTGTAAATTTCCGAAACTGTAAATTGAAAATGTCTGAAATTGATTTTTAAATTTCTTCATCGTACACACTACCTATATCGTCTTCCATTCTATCTTTCGCATGTTTATTTTAGTGTTGGAGGCGATGTGTAGAGAGCGGCACATGCCAGCTGCACTGCAGGGTGGTGCGTCTGGTTGCAGGCCGCGATGTGCCGCTCTTGGGATTCCGGAGCAGGGAGTATTAAGCTTTGTGCCTCTTTGATGATTTTCTCTGCATCTCATTTTCGAGTGTGTGATGTGTTGTGTGTGTGAGTGTGTTTGTGTGTATGGAATCGAATTTAGAGAGGCTGAGTACTCTGAATACCAATTGGCTCTGTTGTTAAGGTGTACATTGGAGATGTTTTTTTAGTTTTTCAGATTTTCAGACTCGAGGTATTTTTCTACATAATGAATTCATATTTTGTCGCGACAGACGGAAGGAAATAAATTAGATTTTTGCGAGTCTCGCTACCAAATTTATGCTAATTACTTTTATATTTTATATTCTAGAATTCATTAATTTATTTTTTTATAATGTAAATACATCATCACGACTTTTTTATTACTCCTGTTTGATATTTTAATAATAATGATATATTTTTATATTGTTCAATAAGTTTCCAAGACATCCCCTTACGGACGCTAAAAAGCTATTGTGAACGGTGTACCTCTATGATTTTACTCTTAAAAATAAATAAATTTGATTCCCAATTAACCACATAAAATATGACTGGTTCAGATTATAAATTAGAAGTTTTATTATACATAGATTTATTAGCCTTTGATACGATAATAGTAGCAAAATTAATCTGGAATATACACCATTATATTGTGTTACAAGTAGAAATTTATTTTATTTATTTTTGTTGCAGGAATATCTGTATCTCCAAAACTCAACTTTACTGTACGACTTCAAGATTGGAGAGAGAGCTGCTCAAAATTGGTAAAAATTTAACATATTTTTAATACTTGTTATTGAAATAAGATTGAGCCAATAATAAAAACATGACTTTCTTGTATATTACATTACGCGTACATATACACATTTTTGCTGCACTTCCATTTTTTTCATATTTACTTTTATATATTTTATTTAAACGTTTATCACTATGCCTTATTGCATTTCCTATACAAAATTATTTTAATCGCTCAAAAACTTGCAAAGAAAAAGATATTGTTTTAATTTTTTTGGCCATATTTCTTACAAAATATATTCATTTTGGAATTATGCGAGATACAGACGTCACGCCGAAACTAGTCAAAATGGATTTAGGAGTATAGACAAATTGGATATTACTGTTGAAATCTGAAAACTGAAATTTTTCGTGATTACAATACTTCCTTTACTGAGTACAAGGAAGTAAAAACAAGTACCTACTACACATGTACAGTCAATATCATCTGGTATATTGTAACGTTTAATGTAAAGAATTACGGAATTATAATTGAGAAATGAGTCGGCATTAACATTTAAAGCGTGAATTGCTTCATACATGTCACAATTTTCTTTCTAAAATCAATACCTGTATCTAGACTCGAATAAAATGTATGGAATTTAAAATTTTCTTTATTTAGTAGAAAATTATGGAAATATACTATTTAAATTTGCTTTTTGTATTAAATACAATGATAAATTCATTCGAGATCTCTAATTAAAAAAAGGTAAAATTAAAATTGAGTGTAACTTGGCGTTAAAATTACATAAATTATACTTTTAATAAAATACAGCGTACAATCCGAGTATCGTTTAACACTTGTAAATATTTGTAAAATCATTTCGTCTGTTTTTGTGTCTATTCGAGTGAAGTGTTAATTTGAAATACTAAATAGGTGTTTGTATTTTAAAACTGAATATGTATGTGGCGAACACAATATAATCGCATATATGATCGCGTTGATGAATAATTAAAATGTGTACATGGTAATATTCGCTAAAAATACCAATTTGTTTCGCTAAGTGTACAGCATTTAATTTTAATGGCTTGCGAGGTCCTTGCTACTGTATTCCTCGTATCGCCGTGCAAGAATTCAAACTGTCAGTTTGCAGAGATTTGAAGATAAAGTCAGTTAGTATATAGCCATAAATTACAATGCCGCATGGTCTGAATTCATAATTCCGTAGGAAATTCCGAATATATTAAAAGCACTTCAAAGTCCCAGTCCATCTTAGTTTTAATAACATGGATCTCTCCGATGCACATGTAGAGGTTTAATCAAGTGAACGACTTTTTTGACATTTTTTTGTAAGCAGAAATGTATTTCAGTATCAAACGAATTAGCAATGCGAGCAAAGGAAAATTGGAACGGTTTTATATTTACATTTTTTAATAATTTCCTTTTATCGTTCCTCTATTACTATCATTTTTATACTTGATTTACTACCAATATACTGCAAGCTTTATTGATTTTCTCTCAATATTTCTTTGAAATGAAATAAATTATACACAATTTATATTTTCATAACGTTCTTGAACTCACATTTGCTCCATAGAACACCACATCTAAATAAAATACTAACATTGTATCAGATTCGTATTACTAGTAATTATTTTTCTATTACATGTTTAAACAGTTTTTTTTTTAAGAAAATTATTCTTAATACAAAATATAAAGATTAAAATTACAATAATATTGTATTCCTAAACAATACTATTAATATATTTTTTAAAGTTTCCATTTGAACCAACTTATAATCATAATTTAAATATTATTAAACATTTAATTAAGTACTCTTATGTCTTTTTAAAAATATTAAAGAGGTATATAAATTGCTTTTGGTATTTATCATCAACGGTTCTTATATTGGGATGCTGCAACATGTACTGCAGATGAGTTTTGTTGGTGGCTCGATAGTTAACCATCTCTGGCGTTAGATTCAGGGTTCAATTCCTACAGTCGACAAATAGCACCACAATTGCATGGATCGGATTTTTTTGTAACTTACTGACCTAAGACTACAGTACTGAATTCAATTAATATTATCAATACTATAAATCGGATTCTTAGAATAAAATATAAATAAATATAGGTATAATAATATTATTTTATTACGCATTAATAGATGTGCTCATCTATTTTGTCACCTATTTTTTACAGCGTGTTTCACAATTTCAGAAAAAATATACATGAATAACGATAACTATAACGAATCAAAAATAATTTTATTAAAATTTGCAAAATTAATGGTGTTTCATTGGTTCGTTTAAAAAAAACAAAATTGAAATTAATGATTAAAATCAGATATTACATTGGATAAAAAAAAACACTCACACATACATCCATTCCTTCACGGAATTCGAACTCATAAACCCAGGCGATAAGCACAATGTCGAAAATAATTACTATTAGATAATTGTCTTATAATGGTGAAAAAATCTGCGTCTATTTCCATAATGTGAAAGCATTCCAACCACCTTTCATCGTGCCATTCATAACCATAAAATTAAACATAACCTCTCCAAAAAACATTCACAAAAAATTTATTTGACATAGCAACATCTAGCCGCGTAATACGTTTTTCAATTTACAAAATTGCGAGTGTGGGACGAGGAGAGCGCGCTGGGGTGCAGCGTGTGTGCGAGAGAGACGGGTATACGTCAGAGGACATCAAGGTTGGCGTTGGAGAGTTACATATATATTTGTATGTAAATAGCGGGCCGCGACACAGGTGCGGGAGATGTCACCGTGCCGGCGGCGGGAGGGCGGAAGGCAGGTTTATGTGGCCGCATTAAGGCTGGAATGCAGGGACCTGCACCATCACTTCGGATATTAACTCGACTCTGGGTTAAAACACGGCCAGAGGTGCGCGAAATTGGCGGGCTTACTCCAGCACACACGTGCCGGGATATTTTCCTAGGGGGCTAAACATAAACATAAACAAATGTATAATTACTTACGTATCATCCATTAAAGGGTATGTCAACCTTAATTGTCATATATTATGCGCCGTGAAACTAATTAAAGTGCAAAAAGTACATTATCGTTAATTGAAATAGTTATTTATGAAACTAGTGCGTAAAGTGTTTTATAGTCGAGTGCTGTTTAACTACGTTACACCTCATGCGGAAATTGTAGCATGATATAAAAAACGTTATGTTACGCACGTATTACATACTACATTTTTCCTACAACCGAAATATTTATGAAAATTAATATTAAAAGTAAACAAAACCATTGATAATTGTGGCACCAGTGCGTAAAAAGTATTTACGTTGCTTAGCAACAGCTATTTTTCACGCATCAGTGCATTAAACGACTTTTCAAGCACTTTGAAGAGGGTATAAAGTGTGTACTTTATGCCCAGTTATAGGAAATCATATTTTACATTACTAGCATCAGTTTTTGCTACAGATAGGAGGAAATGTTTGGCGAGCAGTTTAGACGAGCCTTTCAACAATAACAAACATATAACAAGCAAATGTCTTAATAGTCGTAGAAAAAATATATTTTTCAAACAAATATAACACCAATAGGTAGTCAAATCCCCAACAATATTATCAATAAAAAAAAATCTGTTAAAAGTTTCTATCAAATATTAAATAATGTCTATTGTTTGGGAACCATATTTGTAATAAATGAAGATAACTTAGGGGTACCGTTTCTCTTCCAAATAAAAAGTCAAAGGTCTGTAAGAAAGCAAAAACGCTTTCAACGAAAGTTTAAATGTGTTCAATTCTAGAGAATATAAATAGAGCTATATGTCAATAATATTAAACTAATAAGAACAGCAATAATGTAGATCAAGAAGTAGTTAAACTTAAGCAAAATCAGATGTACCTAAATAAAAAGGCCAAGTACCAGATAACTTAGAGCAAAAATAAAAATCAATAAATAGATTACGAATGAAATACACTGGAGATAGATAATAGGTAAATAGAGCAGTTACTAAAGACATTGTAATACGTTCTAAGTTAAAGTAGAGAAACTACTAAGAATTAGAATACATATTAAAATAAATATTATAGCAAAATAAATTTGTGCGAAACAACGATATTATAAGAACAAATTAAATGGGGAAACAAAACGAGTATTGGAGCATGTATGTCAAGAAATAATTACGAAATTAGATAAACTAGAGCAATTACTCAAAGTGTACTGCAAATTCTGGGGTGTGAGAGAACAATTAATAAGAACTAGAAAACATCAGATCAAAAAACTGAAGCAAATAATTAGAGCAATTATTGGAGAAATTAGATCGTATTGTGGGATGTATAAATAAGATATAATTATACTATAGTAGAAATACTACACGAAGTAACGAAGAATAGGAGATACTAAATAATTGATAAATTATCCACACCTTCGTGTTGATCATCAACAAGCAATTAAAACAACTTAAGTATCTACATTTCTCTTTTACTATTTCTTCATCTCGCCCTGTAGGAAAATCAGGGGCGCCGCCCATGGCATGGCAGGTGGTGTACGCACGACGAAGCACGTGCGAGTGCAGAGTCCGGAGTGCACTCCCGACTCCGGGCCCGCGCAGGATCCGGACGCAAAACCCGCGAAATTACATGCGATATGTGTACTACGGCGCGCAGTAGGCGCGGATCAAAGGCGCTCGCTCCTTTGTCTTACCCGCACAAAGGCGGGGAGATAGTGGGAAATGGATGGCTAATTGGACACATATTACCACCAATATGAAGAATAATATGACCTAGCAGGGTGCTTTCTATATTATGAAGTTTCATCAACAAGTCACATACTGTACTTTTCTAACATTGGAAATTATATCAACAGAATTACAAACATAGTTTATTATATAATAAGCTTGCATGAGAAGACTATCATTGCGAAGCAACCGAGGGAAACAAGGCGCTGGTCAATACTGGTTTTCTCAACCGTGGTACATACATGTATATTATTTTCTTCACTACTAGCTCTTAAATACTAATTCTATTCGAAAAAGAATATTTATAATAATAAACATTTTTAATATGAATTTTTACATGTCTTAATAATAAACAAATTAGAAGTAGGGTGCATTTATTTTTACATCTGGAGTTTTAATTTGTTAACCTCACTTTTGATTATTGATATGGTTTTCTTTGATTTACTTATTTTAATTAGATGGTTTACACTTTTCTTGATTTTAATGAGTCAAATAATGGAGTCTTGAATTTCTTCAAAAGTGACAGATTACATTATTGACTTAGGTTAATAACAAATTATTATTCATCTAGTTTATCAAGCATTCCAAGTAAAGGGTACCAGTGAGTATAAAGCTATAATTACTTTATACTCACTGACGGTACTGAAAAACAATTTCTCATTTCAAATAAAGCTAAATTTTGAAAGATATTTAGGCTAGTAGTGAAAAAATATAATGTGTCATTCAATTGTGTGTAAAACATACCGATGGTTATTCCATACTTTGTCATATTTTAATAATGGCAGCAAAAATAGTATTAATTCACAGTAAAATAAATTTAAAAAAAATATTGTGACTATGAACATGAAGAATATCGAAACATCAGAAAAAAAAATTGTGGAGATATGTGACATCATTGGTTTATATTGTTATGTCAACTGTCAACGCTTATATAGACGGAATACCGATGGTCAGTTTTTTCTGTTATTTCTAAATAAGAGAGTACAAGACAATATTTAAAAATTATTAATCATTTTAATCCTTGTTTAAGAAATTTATTTTTAACTTTAGACTATAAAATGAAACATAGTTATATTACCAACATAACAATCTAATTAAATATTTATGAAATAAGTGTTAAAAGTTTTAGGGTAAGCAGTAATAACCTGATGTAGTATATAAACACAGTAATAGCAATTATTTAAAGGATATTTTTATAATATTGAATATACTAAATTATTTATAAAATGCGTATTTAGTCGTATATAGGAATTTTTCTATTTATTTCATACGTTCATGTTGTAAACTTTTTTTATTAAACAAAATTTGAAACTGTTTTGTTTATAAAGTTATGAGTGTGCCTAATAGAAATGACAGATTTAAATGTAGTAAAATAGTAAAATATGGTAATTATTGGTTGTACTAATTTTGAAATTTACAGGTATTAATATGAATAGTTTTCATTGCTTGTCACGACTATTTATCTAAATTTGATTAATCGAATGATATTGATTTATTTAATTGTAAATATGATTTGATGAGGTACATATTGGGTTGTGATATGAAGGAAGATGAAAGATTTGAATGAAATTGGCGCGAGTGTACAGGGAGGCGCGGGGTGGGACGGGAGCATTTTTGTAATCTAGAGAGGAGTACACAAGTGTCATCATCCAGCTCCATGCAATTGACAGCGCAGAAAGACTGATCTCATATCAGGAGTACTTTACAGCGCACAGCGTCCTCAGGCGTCGCTTAGCCCGGCGTCGAGCGTCCAGTGCCCCCCTCCTGGCCAGTCGCAGCGAGGAAGATAAAAGGAGACCATTACGGTAGAATATGTGTAGATATTAATATTTCGCCATCAGCCATGAAATATGGGCGACAGAGCACGCGCGCTAGTTGTGACAGGTGCCGAAAGAGGCGACACAGTCTACTGATAAATTGAAGTGGACCGAACCAACTAAAAAAAAGAGCCAGCTATAGCGGATTCAATCCACGTCTGACGAAAATCTAATCCCGAACCTTATACATACCGAGCGCAAAAACAACCCTTGTACACACAACTGCTGCCCTTACGCCGCTCCCTACGAACCTCGAGACGAGCTAAGAAAGCCCGAACAAAAAATACAAAAATTAAATTATATTTTCGGTGTGTCAGCCGTGTTATTAAGTGGCGAGGCGGCCATCTTTGTTTTTCTCGGGAGCTTTTGATGTATGATGTAAAACTGTATATGGCGGTATCGCACCGTAAAAAAGGATATGGGCTACAGAAAGTACGGCAAATTAATCAATTTCCTGACTTTTTCTTCTCTGCTCGCGACGCTGACATTTAAAAGCGCTTTATTGATCAAATATGATGGGAAAAAGCCGCACACGAGACCGCTGCGTCTCGCGGTTCAATTAGCTGGCTCATTAGCCAGGACTCGCAAACAAACGACAAGGCCCAATCATAATGCCACATTCATTACGGCCCAGAAAACCCACCAACTTCAATTAGCTGCAAAAATCGCTTACCTCTATTATAATCATCCCTTCATCAATTACTCAACTTATTATTTCAACTTTATTCAAGTAAAAACTAATTCATTACTCGTTGCGAATTTCATGCAAAAGGTATTTACCAATTGTCACCTGTCTGGCGCTCAGAGCCAGTGAGCAAATGAGATATACATATAAACATCATCATCACATTTAAACAATAAAACTGGTATAGACGATAAGTTAGTCACAGTTATTATCAAATGACTAGCATTTGATTTAACATGTAAAATCCTACTAATCATCTGCTAGCCAATAGCTAATCACAATGACTAATCATTTAATCATACTACCAGCCGAAGTGTTTAAATATAATTAATATAAATGTTTCACTTGCCCTAATAACCATAAAAAAAACTACAAAATAAAGAAAATTCGAGAGGCAGACACTTCTCTGACGTCACGTTGTAAGGCAGGTCAGGTCAAAATGTATCAAATACTGCCTTATATATTTTTACCACTATATAAAAATATACACGTTGCATTTATATTTCACTCTTCAAATTTATTCGCAAATGATTTTTTGGTTAATTTTACATCTTATCTGATATCGAATTTAATTTTGAACAACTTTGTTAATTCTTGTAGTTTTGCTCTAAATCTATCAGGAGATATACCTAATATCCGCACTATTTTGAAATTCCATGTTAAAGTCCTATGATCCGCATTTTGGTGCGCACCTGTGAATGTTATAGCTTTAAGAGCTGTCTAGGGTCATGGTCGGGGCCTTCAAATATCAAATACACTTTTTCTGAAATTGACTCGTACAAGAAGTCATCGTCACAACTTTTTACCCATTGCTGGATGTGCCTAATATTTCACAAGACAAGATTTCTTGTCTTGTCTCGAAAAGTAAGACAAGAAATTTAATTTTGTCTTTCATTACTCTTGTATATAAAACTGTTGTCTTGATCGTCATTTTCTTCCTTATTTTTGATCTTGCATGTTAATATTTGCAAATGACCTTGACCATATTAATAATCTTGAATCACCCGAATTATGTATTATTTTATTATTATTATTAATATTAAATACATATTATAAAAACTAAAACATATAGTACACTACACGTAATATTTTAGAACAACAGCGACATTTGTATAAGCAGAACAGCAGTTTTCAATGGATCCTGGTATATAGACAGTAATTTTGAATCTTAACTCTTCATTACATGATTTCGAAGAATAATTATATTATTTAGTCAATAATTATTACTATTACATATTTCTTCAAAATGAAATTTACATACATATCCATGTTAAAAATATTATATTAATTTTGTTAATACTTACATATTTTTGTATTTTTATTTATTTATAGATAGTTTCTTATAATATCTAGATTTAAAGTTAGTAAACAATATGAGAGTACAAGACGTGAAGAAAATCTTGCTATTCTTACAAGACAATTTCTTGCCTTGTCTTGTTTTGAAATTTGTAGCTCTTGTCTTATTCATGTCTTGCATTTTCTGCAAGACTAAGGTAAAATCAAGAAAATTACAAGACTCTCGTGAAACACCTAGATTTGCCGCAAATTTCCGTAATGCGTGATTATCTATTATCATTCTAGATATCAATTGTTATGGTATTTATAATTCATATGGGGTTATTTTTATTTGGGGAGTATTTAGTAAATAATTTACATTATTTATCATATTATGTGGAAGTTGGAACGTACACCTCAAGGCAATATTTGTTTGGAAGAATGTTAGTACATTGTACTGATATTTTCAATCTTTCATTTTGTTTAATAATATATTTTTATTTTTTATTTGCAATTTGCAGCAAATTTGTCTCTGGCGAATTTGTCGTTGAGTGTGGGGGTTCGGAGAACGATTGAAACTCGGCAGTTAAGTCATTGACGCGAAGTTAAATTCCTATTGATTCTCTTGTTGGAAGCTGCAGTCCGGACCGAGCCCCGCCAGCAAATTGTTCTCCATTCGAGACTTAATTTCATTCCGGTCCTGCCCCGTGCCCCGCGCTCACGTACGCCCATGCACGTACCGAGGTGTAAGCCTTCATAACGCAGCCTTGGCAAACACTCTACCAGGATTAATTCATACAGTCAAGACGTTGTAAGGACAGTTACTATCTGGATGGACGACACTACAAAATAGTTTATTGTAAAATAGCGGCTATTTACTAATATTTATAGAAAATTAATGAAAAAAATAAAAAAAAAATCAAATACCACAGGGTCGTTTATGAAAAATATTGGTTTGGTTAGTACTTCGGACTTTTGCTAAGATATTAAGAGTTCGAATCATGCGTAAAAAAGTATGTATGTATGTAGGTATGTGTGACTTCACTAATTGTGCACCATAGGAAACCTTCCTGTTGAGTGTAGACAGGAGAATATTTTATAACTTTAAATTTTGATAATGTTTCGTATACAAATATTTTTATAAAAAATTATCAAAATTAATAGAAAAAGAAAACATCCATTAAAAAAAATCAAATTTATTAATATTGATTATTGAATTTGTCTTCATGCTGCTCTATTAACTTTAAATAATATTTTAACAAGATCGAGCATTAGAAAAGGTTTATTGATTGGGTTACCAAGACAATAGGTTATTTTTACTGGTTGTTACGTCTATCAAAACGGTAAGAATTACTTACCGTTCTAGAACAATAAGTAGGTTCATAGTTAGTATAAATATCCAGAAATGTTTAGTAAATTTATTTATTGCTATTAAAATTAATTTAGTTACTAATAATACATTTATTGATAATAATAGAAACGGACTTAAGTTTTTCCATGAATCACTTTTAATGGACCTCATTTTGGATATTTTTTTTTACTGATATTGAAAGAAATTTAATTTTGATCGTGCAAAAAATTGTATAAGCGTTACGAACGGTAAGGAATACCGATCTTATACAATAATTAATAATCTTCGATCGGTAAAATGTCCTTACCATTCTTAATACTTCATATACCATTTTTTCGATCTCTTGGAGACAAATTCGTTACCGTTTATTTCTTACACAACAATGTAATTTTTGGTGCATTTTCCATTGTAAATGTGTATGCAGTAGAATCTCGGTATAACAGACTAATGCGGGTTAGGTGTACGTTAAAACCGAAAAACCTCTTTGACTGTAAACGTAAGTCCTGAATTTAATATCGGTGACACCTGGATTTAAACATTTATTACATTAACAGAACATTTTTAATTTTTTTTATGTGACAGGACATTTTGTCCGTTATATCGAGGTTCTATAAATTCGTTAATCTTAATATAGGCCATTAGCCCAGTTTCGAATCTGTGGTACGCAATTAGTAAGCTAGTAGGGTAGTTGAAATGTGCTCGTTTTAATCAGGGTAGATTCGCAGGAATCCAATTAACATGTACCCTTTTGGGTTCCCTTGTCGGACGTTCGGCGTTGTAGGGAACACGCGGCCACTCGAGTGGACACGCTAAAACAGATTGCCTAATCAATTCCTTGTGTCCGGCCTGAGTCTGATCAATCTAAATTAATCCCCCGCCCGCTTGGCTACGTGCAGCACCCGATCGCATCAATGAAATGGCCATACCGTCCCCTACGACTCCCGACTACTGGCTAAGCGGCCTTTAAAACACCCGCGTCTCACACTCCTTCCTCAACTATCTTCATCTCTGCATTACACAAAAACTAACAAAATATCTTTTATTACAGAAGCAATCGAAATCAAGAAATCTCGTAATAATTTTAATTTAAATACAGGCTTTGACGTCGTGGTTACCTGTCATCCCGACTACTGACTAAGCGGCCTTTAAAACACCCTGCGACTCACACTCCTTTCTCAACTATCTTCATCTCTGCGTTTCACAAAAATTAACAAAATATCTATTATTAGAGAAGCAATCGAAATCAAGAAATCTTCTAATAATTTTAATTTAAATACAGGCTTTGAACTAAATAAGTCGTGGTTACCTGTCATCCGTTTTTAATTTTATGTCAATGTCATTTATATGTTTTCACTTATTACCAATTTTTACATGTTGTCTTGACTACTTATTGTAGCGATACCAAGGTTACGAGAGGATTGGAGAACATTCTAGCAATTAATTGTTTTACTATAAATACCCCGAACAGGAGATCGCGAGGACGGTCTACTATCGTGTAGTGATCATTGTTGATATAAATAAATACTTGGTGATATAAATATTGTGGAAGTTTTTATTAATAATTGTTATTCCTAAATTAGTGTTTATATTTGTTTATGCATAGTGTTACTTATTTTATTATCTTTTATAATTCATGTTTCATTTATTAAACTTAGTTATATAAATATTAGTGTTTTAATTGTTTCTTTTCACTTCACCTAAATAAATAAACGGTACAATATTTATATTTAGTTTTGTTATTTACCTGATGAAGACAACACTGAGCTATCGACGCTGTCGAAACGTTGTAAATTAATAAAAAAAAATACAGAACTTTAAACCCAAATATTGTCTTTTGATTAAAATATTTATGTAGGTATATGTTACAATAGGTTTTCTGGGAGAACAGTTTCCAAAGAAATTTACATTAAAAATTAATTTTAGGTTTAAATGAAGTATAATGACATGAAAATTATTATAAAATATTTAGTATTTATAAATAAATAATTACAATTTAAAAGCGTCAGCGTATTCCCGTGACGTCGAATTATCGATCAAGAACGGTAGGTAATACGCTTATGTTTACCACAAGAAAACGTCATTACTATTAATTCTTTATATCACCTATTGTACTGATAGTTATTTCACCAAAATGTTATTAATTCATATTTACTTTACTATCGGTACTTTTAATGTAAATATTTTAAATTTTTGTCTGAGTCTGCACTTTTTAATTGTTTTAAAAGCAATATTTTATTTCTTAAACGAAAACGAAATCTGTAACAAAACCAAAACGATTCATCTAAATAAATCTGGGAAGAGTAGCAAAGAATTTTTAGTTTTAGTTACATATTTAAATACTTTTTTCTTCTATTTTATGATAATTAAAATAATAAAATATTATTTAACTTTAAGATATTATTATATACAGAATATATTTTGGTTATTATTTATATAAATCATGATATAAATCAAATGATTTTAATCAGATCAACCCTGCTGTGAAGTAACTCAAGTAACAACAACTTTGTTAAAAAAATTCTTAAATCATAAATTTTTAAAACAATCCAAATTCAATATTCTACCAGTACCAAGATTTATTTCGACAAAACACTGTCATAAAGAAAATTTCACATCCTTTAAACCAATAAGATGTTATATTTTACAAGTGAGTTTTATTAAGTTAACATTTTACATTCCCTATAATCATATATTTTTGGTAATAATTGGTCAACAAGATATTATGTTTTACTTCAAAGTATATAACGAAGTTCTTTTCTCTATTTGCTACCCTAATTATTTTTTTGTATCTATAACACTGAAAGGTGTGATTTTTTTGTTTCATTTAAATTTTAAATCATTATATTTTTGAATCTATAAAATGAGTTGTTTAAGTATTTTGAATAGGAATTTTAAAACAGGAAATATATAATGGAACAAATGTTCTCACACAATCTATACATATGTATTCATATTACAAAACGTTCTTAATAAGGTCTATGAACCTACAATTAAATAATTTGGAGTTAAAAGTTCACAAGAATTAGAATTTGATATTCCAAGTCACTACATGTAAAACAATAGCATTTGTAAAAAAATGTTTAACATGTGTGGAAATTTGTATTAGTATGATTACAAAGCAAAAAACAATAATTGACAATTCTGCTGAGAGTATTACACTGTCACATTTGCATTGAAATGGGCAGTAACGTTACTGCTTTACTGCCTTCATATTGATTTATTCACAATTTATAAACCGCTGCATTTAATTCAAATTGAACTGTAATTTTTTCAAGCGCTATTATTACGCATCACAAAATATAGCATCCTTTAGTAAATAGACAATTGTTTACTATCATCGTTAATTTCTTTACAATATGAACTTTATACTATACATATTAAATAGGTAAAAACTACATACTACATACGTACATCATATGTCTTGCAAATATATGCATAGGTTGTATAATAAAATTTGCAAAGTTTTTTGAAAAATTATTTGTATTAACTTTTATATAAATAATCTTTATTTTGGTAATAATATAATGTCCAAAAAGTATATATTTAAAAATATTTTTCTTGTGCTGCCAGTTATATAATCGTTAGTAAAATCTGATTTTAAATAATAGAGTTACGGAGAATAATTGATCTCCATCAGAATTATAAACAGAGACATCATCTATGGCACTTCAATCCTAGAAAGAACAGAGCCTCAATACAGTTCTTATCCAGTTCATTTATTTCACTTTTAAATCCGGAACATTAAACGAATAATGCAAGATATACTTTAGTTATATAATTGCTTACCCTTATCCGCCAAAAAGGAGTTGACTTTAAATATATTCATTGTTGCTAGAATAATTATTTTAGGAGAGTACTCGTACTCGTACAACTGTTTCAATCAAGACCAGTGACTACTCGTGGCTTTAAATCATGGAGGTGCTGCAACTTACGAAATTTGCAAGGACACTGCAAATGCGTGTTTCGATAAAATATTAAAATTATCGTAAAAATAAAAATTATTAACATGAAAGTACATATATTGTTTAGTTTTGTTATTTCCTAAGGTTGCATTTCTGAGGTAATAATTCTAATATTGTTCTATAATATAAACTAAGAAATATTTTATTTCTTTAATTATAATGTTCAAATATATAAAGACACGGAATAAACACGATAAATATTATGAGCACGCTGCTACACTACTGATTTAGCAAAGGAACTGCTTGTTTTGCAGTGCCGAATTACGCTTCTCAATGCGAGTGTAAATGTTTGCGCAAGCATCGATATAAGTTATCTTGCTATACGGTATTACACTGCGATAAACACAGTCTTTTTCTTTTCTTCACCGTTCTTAGTGTTGCAAGATGTATTTTTTTAATCTTTTATACAAAATTAGAAAACTTTATATAATTGTTCAAGATAAAATTAAATATTATAAGCCATTATAAATAAATTGTATGTACATTTATAAATCGAGAAATCTTAAGAATGCAGCAGTTCTGCAGTACCTATAAACGAGTCGCCCCTGATCAAGATAATTTTCACTTGCTACTTATTTGTCGTTTACTGTCAAACAAATGTACGTGAAGAGATATATACCTGAGGCGAGTTTTACTCACATATTAGTGAAGTTGTCAGCTTACCGCCCGTACAAGAGCCCTAGAAATTAAGCATGATTGAAAAAGAAACATGATTTTATTGTAAGAATGAAGTAATTATTAACGAAAATAATTTTTAGTGCTGTAGCAAAATAATCAATTATTGTACTTCAAAACTATCGTGAAACCCGAAAATTATAAATCTGCTCTGATCTCCTTGTGTTTATGTCCTGTCGTCTACGAATTACTATAGTTTGTTTCAAATTTTTTGCAAACTTACCTGTTTCAACTTACGCAGCGGGTAGCTTTTAAGCGGATTATAGGGTCACCGAAAAGGGTAGTAACAAAATATTCGAATTGCGGTCTCTTTTTCTTTAATTTTGTTTGAATTACCGCTACAGTGTTTTCACAAATTTTGCTATTCCAAATCATGCCTTCATTTGCAAATATCTTGAAACAATTTATACATGTTTAAAACGAAAATTCAATGTGGAAAGAATTCAGAGTTCAAGGTTATATACAGAAGCGGTTGTTGCCCTACAATAATTAATTTATAAATTTGATATTGCTTATAAAAATTATATTTTGGACGAAATGTATTATTTTATAAAAAAAATATGTGGCTAGCACATAACCTCTCGGTTATCCTCTTTACACTTTTTATTAATATTTATATTTTATATATGAGTATCTGTGCGTTGACTTCTGACATGGTAAAAGAAATTATTAAAATAATTGGTATTTACAGTATTAGTACAATTTATTGGCAATTATAATAACTGTCACTGTCAAATATAAAACATTTATTTCCATAGATAAACAGTTTAATCGCAATTGTAACTAATTTACCGATTCACAATTACTTGTAATATTTGTATGGACCTAGGTAGAAACAAATTTGAACTATACAATTTTAGCTAATGTCATTTTTTTAAATTGTTATTTACAAAAATTCTCATACACAGTTAGAAATTGGTTGTTAAAATTAACTAAATATTAACAAAATTAAAGGGCTCACCAGGTCCACTAAAAATTTTGTTAAACTTTTGTTAAAATGAAGTTGTTAACATAATTTGTTAAATTGTAACAAAATCAAATTGTTACTTTTTAGCAACCATAATTGTTTAATTTACCTCTCGATTTTGTGAAATTTAACAAAATGTATTTGTTACAATTGACATTAATTTTAGTTAATTTAATAACCCGATTTGTTGTTATCTAACAAAATATGTAGTTATTTCTACAACTTATTTTGCACAAAATACTAGCTGTTGTTGTTAAATTAGCAATGAATTTAGTTATTAGTAGCAAATAATTTAGTTAAATTGTACAAATCCATTTGTTGAATGCAATTTTATTTTAAAAATATTAACAAATATTTTAGTAAATATTATAACAAAATATAATGTAAAATTAGGTAACAATAAAACATTTTATTATACAAAGTATATAATTTATTGCAAAAAGAAAAATATCTATATTTATACACAAGTATATAAATCGTATAGGTAATCGTAAAAAAAAGTACGTTAGGTAGGAGGAAGCAAATGTAGTAAAAATCCTTGTGGTTTTATTACAACCAGTTTCTGCTGTAACTGAAGAATTAGCATTTTTTATTGTTTCTTTATAAACAGAGAATATTTTGTCAGCATAAATTAATGAAAATTCATAATTGATCTGAAATAAATTCACATAGTAGGTATAAGGTAACCACAGTAAATGAAACAAAGTTTATACCTAGCCTTTTGTATCGACAAACCTTGAAAATGTTTCTAATATGTTTATTAATTTTTTATGTTGTCGTCAATAATGGAGAGTAAGTTCTGTTTTTTTGAATATTAACTCTATTTGTTTTGTGTTTTGCGGGGTAAATGATTTGAGCCAATGGATGACATAGTCAGTTTTCTCTAAATCATTATCTTCTGTTGGTAAAGGCAGTGTAGGTGCTGCCAATGCCAAATTTGTTTCTGAAGTAATTATTCTCTTATGATCACGACGATATTGTTCAGTATTCAGTATTTCAGTCTGAAGTTTAACTTCGTTTGTATTAGTTGCCGAGGTAATTCCGTCGATTCTGTCTGCTCCAGAAATATGTCTACCACATTTTTGTCCATTTTTTAAAATAAATAATTGTTAATCAAGAGTAAAACACAAAATCTAACCTCAATTTTAATCACTGTTGTTCGTTTAACTCTACAGCTGAACTATACTGCAACGCAATACATACGCGTACCAAAAAAATCTTGTCCGTGAATTTAACAAAATATTTTGTTACTTTATGAAAGATACACATAATGTTGATAACGTAACAAAATATTTAGTTATTGTAACAATTTTTTTTGTGAATGTGTACAAAACATTTTGTGTTCTTTTAACTTGTAATTTTGTTTTCTTCTGACATAACACACTTTGTTGAAATTAACAAAACTTATTGTTAATCAATAAAAACTCTTTTGTTAATAACAACAACTTTTGTTACAGTTAAATATCGACATTTATATTTGTTAAATGTTAACAAATTTTAATTTTAACTAAAAATATTTGGTTTCAACTAAGCTTTTTGTTAATGTAACTACATGTCTAGCAAATTTTAACAAAATATGATCAACAAAATATTGACAACTTGAAATTTTCAACAGTGTATATTATAATTAAGATATTTCAGAAAAACCACTTCCGATTGCACGATTAATACCAAAATCTAATCTGATCTAATCTAGGGTGTCAGAAAGTTAAATCCAAAATTTCAACTTTCTTTATTCACTAGTATTTGAGTAATTGTTACAACCTCCATCCATCCATCCATATATCCATCCACACAAAAATGTTAAAATCGTGATCTGGGGTAAAAATCATGCCAAATCTGAATTTTAATATAGTTGGTCACATTAAGATTTGTACAGATCTCAGATACAACTGGAGTGAAGATTACACTGTGGATCACATATTGTCCAATAGAGTGTGATGCATAAATACTCGGTACCTTGTTATTGAGTCACCACTATCTAATGTCATAGAAATGCATTTTTTACAATATCATATTCCACATTAAGGAATCCCCAAAACCGATCTCCCAAAAAACTAATATGAAGCATCAGCCGACGATACACATCGCCCTCGCCATAAATATAATTTATGTAGGCAGTTATCTCGCTCTCTGTCTGCGCAGCGTGTTAGTTCTCGCATTAAAATCCTCCCTTATTACGTGGACAGGGCCGGCGAGGGTAGAGTAAACACGCGGAAAAAACTAAGCAAGAATGGTCCGGCAATTCGTACGCGATCCCCGCAACGCCACGGAGCCTTCATTCTTCCCTGGGGCCCTCGTCGTAAACAGACAAGGACAACTGAGTCGCATAGGCGGGGGAGGCTGGCTCCTCTTACATACATTTGAATTTAGATGTTACATTGTCTATGTACCAATATCTTACTCATATGGACACATCGAGTGCTCAGAAAAAATACAACTCCTAATAATTATTAACGTTTGTCATAAACTTATACATAGAAGATGCCAAAAAGTTAAGTTAAACAATTTTAAGTTGCGATGTATTTCTGTTCAATAAGTATGTATTAAAAACTGCTGTAGAGAAAACAAATTGAATAAAAAAATATTCTTGACAGACACTTGTAATGTAAGAAAATTTTCTATGGATGACATGCCCAGTGATCACCAGCTCTTCTTTAGAATTTGAGTGAAATTATTTTCAAAATATTCATGATTATTTTAAATAATTAAAGATATAGTTTTATAAATATAAAATTCCTTAAACGTTGTCATCTAATTTAATATTTAGTCTATCCACTCGAGTGTTATGATATACAGTATGTGTAACGAAACGCGGAATATAAGATTTTAACATCGGATTTCAAAGAATTTCATATACTATCTTTCCTGATAGATTTAGAGTAAACTACAAAAATACAAACTTGTTCAACATTTTTTCATCAGATAAGATCATAATTGGTGCAACTACACTTCGCCAGTACGATATTTATTAAATATAAAATTTAACATTTTCGTTTAAAATCAGACAGCCATGGAAATAAAAGAAAATATCTATGTAACCATTGGAAGTAATTTTATATGTTTGTAATATTGGTATATTATTTTGAAAAGAGAATCGCAATTCAACGTAAATAATATTAAAATACGGACAATAAGAATTATAATCAGTACGAAAGTGTCACATAAATATTTTCTTTTATTTCCATGGGTGCCTAATTTCTAATGAAAATGTTACATTTTATTGTTACTATATCTCATATTGCAAACGTACTTGTTGCATAAATTATGATTTTATCTGATGTAGAATTTAATTTTGAACAACTTTGTACTCTTATAGTTTACCTTTAAATTTTTTAAAAAAACCAAGATTAAAGTCCTGTATTCCGTATTTCGTTACACACTTATGTGTGTATGTTACTCAGGCTAATGCAATAGTATCAGGTACTTATTGGAGATTGTGACCCCTTTAGTATGTTTGCGTACAGATGAAGGTATTTTTTTAAAGTGAATAAAGTCTATTTATTTACTTTCTTATTCATTCTTTAACCAATTTACCTTGAGAGTACTGATGGTTGCATCAAAATGCGCTATTGTCGCCTTGGTTAGTCGCACGCACGCACGGATAAGATCTCTACTTTTGATACACATCGATTGTGAAAGCTAATAATCCATCGATATTTTATCTTAATAATAATAATAACCAAATTTTAAATATTTTTTAAAAATAATCATCATTAGCGCTGCAAATCTAGAAGAGCTTTGGCCGCCCGTAAAATTGATAAGTGAACTTCATTTGTTCTATGAAAATTTTTACTGTATATTGGTGGACAAAGTTGCAAGCATCAACATAGGATCTACGTTTTATTGTGGGTTCCGAACCGACATTGTGGTATTTTTTTATTTGGTTAATAGTTGGCGACACTGAAAATCGAACAGAACTCACTCTCCGTTTAGTTCAAGTCGGAGCACGCTAAACAAATGAGCCAACGTTGCCCGTTTTAAAAACAATCGGAAATGACACTATTTCTATAGGTGTAACATATTTACTTGCAGATTTATGTAAGTCTACTGTTTCACAAAAAATACCCAAATTTTATGCAAGACCTGAAGTGTAAATGCAAAATAAATAAGTTTAATCTTGGATGAATAAATGATTAAAAAAAATTAAAATAACAATATTTAGTAATTTCCAAATTTTCTTTTAATTTATGTAAGCAATCAAATGACCATACACGACCTTCTCCTGTGCCCCCTCCTGAAAATCCCCCCGCGCGGCACTGCCTGCGTGCGCACTCCCCTCCCCGCCGGGCCGGGGCACGTTTCCTGACACCTCGAGCCGGAGTTTTTCTTTTCTCCGGTTATTGTTGACAATGTTTCGTTATAAAAATGGCGAGTTTTGTCACGGACTCTGTTTATTACTTATTTTCCTTCGATTCTTTACCTTTGTTCCCGAGCTCGGAGGGTAGGATTGACTCAGGGACAGGGGTATGCGTCAACAAGCCCGTATACACGATGAATGTGTGTATGATTATTGAACGGGGGATACACGAATGGGATGGAGGTTGCCAGGAGCTTAGGGGCTTTTCTAACGTAATTCTCTTATGTAACCAATGAAAGTAGATCTTACTTTACACACACCTACTACTTCTCTACAAGTCTCATTAAACGTATAATACTCTATTAACATTCAGATGATTCATAAAATTTATTGCAGTCTAAAGTTTATATGATAATCTAAAAAATCATGAGCAAAACTAGAAACAGTGTTTTCGCGCCATCGTATAACTTTCCATAGCATATAAGTCGTAAGTTTCTGATAACATTAATTATTTGATTACCATTGTCAATGGAGTGTTATAGAAAATAACTGTCCTACAAGGGGCAAAATAAACTATAAAAAATTGCAAATAAATAAATGTGAAATGTTATGTGGCCCACATTTTGCAAATACTTTAATATTATTTGAAGTTAATTGCTGCTGGTGGTGCAAAAAATGTAATAATACTTGCTACAACTATTCTCATATGATAACTCGGTAACATGAACTCAACTCCGCAAGCTCCAGCTCAGTTCGTACCTCCTCAAAGGTTATAATGTTCTTACGTTACTTGCAGCTTCAATCCTATTAAATTACTCAATATGTGAACTACGGTTAGAGTTTAATTATTATTTAATTGTTGATGTTTGTGGCACTTGTGTTTGTGGTATAAATAGGACATTTGTCTGTGCCTTCACCGGCACTCGGTGTGTGTATGTGTGTTTGTAACGTCCATACATCAAGTAAGCACCGTCGCGACGCCCGCGTCCTGGCGCTAAAGGAAATAAACGTCTCGGCCTACACATGTGCCTGCATAACCCTCTGCTAATCTTATTACTTCTTTCTCTAACCTTTTATACTTAGATAGATTTTATTAACAATTTAATCTGACTTAGATGTTTGTTACCATTGTTTCATTTTGTAATTTGTATTATTTCCTTCCAAAATCCTTAGTTAACTATACACGATTGTAATACAGTAGAGATATGAACAAAATTAAATTATAGTATTTTAAGGTTCTTGCAACATGATATGCATTAAAGTATTGCTGGTTGATCCAAAATTTGTATAATGTATACGACTATAGTCGCCTAGCAGTATCAATGCTATTGCATCATTGTTTTCTGAAATGATAACCAACAACCATAATATCTGCTATCACTGTCATACACGAGTATATAACAGTGTCAGCAGATATTATAGTTGTTGGTTATCATTTCAGAAAACAATGACGCAATAGTATTGATACAGCGAGGCGACTATAGGTACATATAAATTATACAAGCAAAATTAACGTTGTTAATAAAATGAGATTTCATTGAAAAATTTACACTATTTTCCATCAGTCAATTGATTCTGCATTATTAACAATAAAATGAGATTTAAGATCTAAAGAGTAAACTGACAAAATATGTTTTTGAGGATTTTCTCTCCCATTATTTTTCACATAAAAATTGTCTCCGTAGTTGTACTATTCCTATTACGAGTGCATGGGAAATGAGATCTAGGATATATCCTTAAAGAGAAAAAAGTCATCATTATTATGATATTTAACTTGAAAAAACTGACAGTGATAAAGTAAACGGAATGTGAAGTCTGGGGTTTAGTTTTCAGCGAGGCTAATAATATACCACTTTATTCAAAATACAGAACCCCTTGCAAAAGCTGCAGAGAGAAGCTGACTATAACTAATAGACCTATGCAATTAATGTTGTCATAAAAATAAGTATAGGTAGTACTTGAGACCAGTGTTCCTAAGAGAAATGTGTTGTACCTTACGAAAACAGGTACATAAAGTACACCACGTCTTGTCCCTGTCAGGAAAGCTGTTATAAAAAAATTAACTTTTTATATAAATAACAGTATTGAAGAATAATAATGGTATTCTTTTTCATAAAATCTTAACATAATATAACTCATATCTTTTGGCACATTTATTTTGACCGTTCTTTTTGACACAGCTGAGCTGAGGTAAAGTAAGGAGAGTTTTCCCCCCATTGCTGATGCTAAGTTATCTTGAAAAGTTGTGCTTAATCTCTGCTGAAGAATTCTAAAAACTGACCACAATTATCGTTCATTTTACTAATCAAAAATCTCAGCTCATCTCATCTCACTTTAAACTGAGGTGAGATGAAGCGAATAACAAAAAGAATGCTACTACTCATTCTGAAACAGTGCAATATAGACAAGGGCGCCGGGGGGTGCAACGGTGCATTCAGATAAAAAAACGGAATCATAGTTTTATTTTACTGTTCATATATTTTTTTTTAATAAATATTTCATCATTTTTTTCACTATATTTCTAGATCTAACGGGACCTTGAAGTACCTAAGGTACTTGTTTCGTGATAACACTTAGTTACATTGGAAACTACAGCGTAGATACCTATAGTGGATTCTGTATCATTCGAACCTGGCGATGTTTTCGTTTGGTTAAAAGTTGGTTCGAATAGCAGCGCGTTGACCAGTGACTACCACTGACCGTACAGTGTTAAAAGGAATTAATTAATTATTCGTATCAACATTAATTAGAGTGCTGCAAAGCTGCAATAGTGTTGTAAGTAGGATGTAATGTAGGGGTGTGTGTGTGTGTGAGATGATCTCCATCTCGTCTTATTTCGTTGTTTCTGCGACACATGCCTCCGGCATGTAGAGGCGAGCGCGCGAAAATCGTTAATCCTGTGCGTGCATGCGTGCGTGTGCGAGTGCGCGTGTGCCATCTTAAAAAACAGGCCGGAAGCGTCCCCAACACGTCCGCGGCGAACTAACTACCCCTCTCCTCTCCGCGCGGCTCTCCCGCCGCTCTCTCGTCCTGAGATTATTATAAGAAACGCCAGGACTAAATGGGTGTCTGCCCGCCGTATACCGCGGGAACGACCCGGCGCGCCGTCTCGCTCGCACACACACCTCACCCCCCACGCTCCATCTCACTCCCACTCGTGTGTTTTATATATTACCGTGGTGGGGGGTCAATTGCTAAAAAAACCTTTTTTCGTCTTTCATACAAAATTCAAGCCATTTCTCTCGATTATTGCTACGGCGTGCGAATTAATACAAGACGTACGTTGCTGCGTCGAGGTAAATAAACCGGGATTCCGGCCAGGGACAATTTTCCACAATGTGCTCGTATTTTGCACGGATCACGCACAAAAATTATTACTTATTACTCTATTCAATTCGCATATAATTGACCTTCAAATTTTCCCTTCAATAACACAAACAAATTTATTCATACATTTTTTACAATAACTTCAAAGATAATCATTTAATATGAAAATTTTACCGTTAAGCTTTCAAATACTTTACTCACAAATATTAACTTTTTGGAAATTAAGTTTAGGAATCAAATTGTCTCAAATTTTCTTCCTAGTAATTGTCAATTTGATGTATACTTTCAATTGATATTTTGTAGCATTGAAAACTTTTCTTTATTAATTTTTAATTTATACACAGCAACATTTCTTGATTAAAAGTTCACTACAATTTTTCGAGCATTACATTAAAATATATAATATAAATGTCCCATTTCTTATATTACACTTAAAAAATATGTGTATGTACACTCTTAGATTCATCTTTAACATTTGACATTGATCACTCCTTTTGCAGTTTTTTATTCCTTCAAAAGAATCCGGTTAGAGTCTAGTTCGGTAATTTCATCGTAAAAAACAGTATAAAAACTTGTACTCGAATTTAAATTTTGAAGTAAGATATAATTAAAAAAAATTAAATCATTAATGAATTATCTTCAGATCGAAATTTTAACTAAAATAGAATACGTATGTTTTATAAATATACATATATGTAAGTAATTCTCGGTATAATGTTCTGTGAGAACTGACGTATGTGACAATATTTAAAACTTGAAAGATGTCATCGAAGTTGGAAGCAATTTCGCGAGATTCAAATTCAATTCCATCAGAAAATAATACCAGCCGACATACAAGCACAATAACATTTCATTATAAACACAATCTCACAAAAACTCCAAAAAGAGCATCATCAGAAGAACAAATAACAATTCCACTGCAACACCACTAGACATCGCAAAACAAAAAACTACATCAAACACAAAAAATAAATGAACAGTGGCGTGTGGAAGAAAGCGAGAGAGACAGACGAAGGTGAACGTCGCAGCTAGGAGCGGTAGCTTCGGCCCAACGCTGTTGTATTAGACAAGCTTAATTCTTCTACAAAACAAAGCCCGGCAGATACATTTCTACCCCAGATTATGCTGTTATATATTTTCCCGCAAAGAAAAAACGCGGGCGGCTCATATATGATTTAGTGTTATGCGCGCACGGATGGACCAAGCCATTGTTAAATAGTATTGCTGGAGTCGTTATTTTTTAAGGGATTTATAAATATTACACGCTCCCCAAACATCGATCTGAAGGATGGTGATCGTTTTACGCGAATGGGATTGCTTTTTGATCGGTTTTAATCCCACGCTTTACGATTTATTGCTTATTGTTATACCGAAATAAATGTTGCATACCCATACCCAAATTGGAACGGCTAAGTAATTTTTGTTTTTTGTTACAGATTTCAAATGGACCAAATGCAGAACTTCTCTATATTAAGCAATTATAACAATATTTATATGATTCAAAATGTATAATGTGATACAAAATTTCTTATGTGGTTTAAAACATTCAAAACATTGCGAATAAAAAAAAACATGATTTTTAGCACTAATAGGTATATTTTAAAGATGGAAGGAAAAATTTGCATTAATGTAGTATAAACAATAATTTTCTTTTCTATATCACTGGTTTGTATGAAATATTCAAATATTATATATTATAAAAAGTAGTATAAAACTGTGAAAACAATGTGTATGTGATCAATAAACATTTTAATTTGTATCGTAGAAAATTACATTTAATTTAGTAATTACGAAAATTTATTAAAAGCATATAACCAACACTTAACAGTACGGATATGGACCTAGTTTAGTTTTTGGATTAGTATAGATACATTATCAAAAAGTTGTTGGAGGTTCAAATCATACATACGGACGTAAAGATGTTTATATGTACCTACATTTTGTACCTTGTATCAAAAGTGATACAAGTTAAAAAGCTGTTTATCAGAAACAGCGAAAAATTGTTTCCATTATAACAGAATATTGTAATAATGGTAATAATTCAAAAATAAGGATTTTTGACATTTGTCACTTTTGTCGCAATGCTAATGTGTCTTTCATGTTTCATGTCATCATATTACCCTGATTTAATTGACTATGATTTTAATAGTTTAGTCATCAAACATTAGAATAGTAAGGAACTTGACGTAAATAGAAAAGTAGTGTTGTACAGGGGTGTATGGTGTATGGAAGAGTTTGAAGATTAATTTATGTACACATGGGTGCGTGCTTAGTAATAAGATAAAGTTCTTTTGGTATTTCTTGACAAGCGGGGTTTTCCATTTCCCATCTCGGCTAAGTGTTTGCCTATTCAAATGTAGAGGTCGCGGCCTGAGCTGAAACATTTAAGTAAATCGGAAACATCAAACCACAACTACCTAACAAATCAATATATTTAAAACCAGCCCGTCCTGTAAAATGACCCCCACAAATCAAGTTGATCCCACAACAACGTCCATTTACCCCGGTGTCCTCCGGCGTTCCGAATTTCCCTAAAACATCCACTTCCTTGCTCCCTAATCTCCTGGCCGTATTTAAACATCTCGCGGGCCTTCGGGGCCGGTCGGGGCCGGTCGGGTGGAGCAGCCGACT